>OW028679.1:20042500-21275000 GCA_932294315.1 Epinotia nisella
GAATAATGGACTATACCTCTAATGCACGTAGTTGGATCCCTTAAAGGGTTTTTTTTACATTGATTAAAAACCTCTTTTTAATTGTATCTGTTTTTAATAATGAAATGGAATTAATCTAACTGTGTTGCTGCCATTACATCACTTAACAAAAGGTTGCTGGTTTCCATAACTCCCCAACGAAATGAGGTGTGAACTTTCCATTATTTTCCATCACCATTGTAAGCCCGGAGCGATTTGCGCCTCAAATCCGACGGGAATGGTTTTTGAAACATTTTTAAGAGTGTCAGATGAATTTGTTTGAAACGATTGAAACATGCTCGTTTGTACAGGATGAGCAGGTTTCCATTAAAATGGATTGGATGCGTCACTATTTTTTTCTGTACGCTTGGACGGTCAATGGGGTTGGGTTGTTATCGTTGAAATTTTTTGTCAATAAAACTAGAAAGGAACTACGCAACTCTATTAACTCATTCAGCGCTAATCACGACACATATGCGTCAGAGCGCTACGTGCGATTTTCGTTACATACGGACATTAACCCATTCCCGGCCCGAGACGGCACGTATGCGTCCCTACGCCGTAGTCGCTTTCCGCTACATACGAGGAAAACCTCGGGATCGGCTACGAGCGTAGCGCGTAGCGATTCTGGGCACTGATGTGTTAACACTTTCACTACCAGGAACCCGCTTAGCGGGCGCCTACGCCGTAATCGCTTTACGCTACATACGGGGAAAAACACGGAATCGGCTACGAGCGTAGCGATTCTTGGCAAATAATGTGTTAAGCTGCTACGGACTACGGCGTAGCGCTACGAGCATAGCTTAGCAGTGCATGAGTTAATGGCCATTGGAATATCTTATTTTAGTGATCTATGTAGCATGATCAGAGGAAGTAGTATCTCGATAAACACGACTAGCATTTTCTTTAGATATTCGTTTATCTGCCGAATAAACCGTGCTTTACCCCTAATTTAAGTTTTGTGAGCTTCTGAAAATCACGGTTTCAAGATGTACGACTTTATCTTTCTACCATCTTATATTAATGTCCATCAAATCAATTTTAATTAAAATGCCGATAATACTCGTTACTCTTCTGTCACTCCGACATTCATGTTTGTAGGAAAGGGACAAAACACATTATAGTTAATAAAGGTTTTTAAGTTTTATAAATAATGGAACTAGACTTTAAAATACTGACCCATTTGGACATCCTACCCCGAATAACCTCCTGCATTGCATTGTCTCCAGTCTGGTGTAATTTGTCAAAGTGCAAATGGGCCTGACGCGTCGTTAGCACGGCTGTAACGTGCGATAATGCGCTTAGCCTGCACGATTCAATTCTAGTGAACCTTTACTTCTTAAACTGTGTTGACACTGATCTAATAGCTGGCTAGTTTAATAGGAAATGGTATTTTATCTGGAACGTTCAAATGTCCGTTTATTTTGAATTTTACAGTTTAAGTTGGTTAGCCTAGTGAGTAGTGACGCTGCCTACGAAGCTGAAGGTCCTGGCCCCTATTTCACCAACTTGACAATTGTCACCTGACAACGACAATTCTCCGTACATTGGTGGTTCCACAGGTAACCAAGCGACCATCTTAACTTCTAGAACAAGCAATGTATGGCGAATTGTCAGTGTCAGATGGCAATTGTCAAGTTGGTGAAATAGGGGCCTGGGTTCGAATTTCGATTAGGGTAAATATTTGTGTGATGAGCATGAATAGGTATTTATTTCTGAGTCTTGGATGTTTTCTATGTATATAAGTATTTATATCTATTAAATATATCGTCATCTAGTACCCATAACACAAGCCTTATTGAGCTTACAATGTGGCTTGTACAATTGGATCTAATAGTTCGATTTGTGTAAGATTGTCCTCTAATATTTATTTATTATTTAAGTTCGAAAATGAAGTTTGTGGAACGGTTGGATTCACTTCGATGCTGTTTGGGTTAGAAAACGCATTCGTGTTTTCACAGCTAGCTGAGAGAACTTTCCATCAAATCTATCAAATAGTTTAAAGTTAGCATATATTGCTACGATGTCACAGACAAACGCACTTACAAGCAATCAAATTGATAAAGGACAATCAAATATATACACGAAAAAAACGCACATGTAGATTTATTTCAAATCTGCAACTCCCCTGGTTAAAAAAAGCTTAACTAGGAACGACCACAGATCTTGTTTTACCAAATCTTTACTCATCATTTAAAAAGCAACAACTTCGCATTTCGATCTTGAATACCCAGATTAATATTTCAAATCTTCAACTCCCCTTGTTTTGTTTCATTAAAAGAAGGCTTAGCTACATAATGTTTTACCAATTCTTAACCACACAGATTCCGCGCTTGACTAATCTATCAGGGAAGAGCCTCCGGTTGGTCTCAAACTGATGCTATTCACAACTGTTTCAGCCCACCACTCACTCCTATATCTTGACACCGGGATTTGTAACACCAAAACGTAATCGCAGGTCTGACTTAAACTGGTACTGAAGTAAAGCGTAGTGAATAACAGACAAGATCCCTGTAAGCGATACTCTATAAGGCGCGATCGAGCGGAACCCCCTAGGGCCCCTAATCGGCCCCCAGGCCTGAAACCCCTGGCGTCTATCGTTAACCGAACACCGGCAAATTAGACGGGAATTGTAATCGGAAATCATATTTGTTTCAGCAGAAATTGAATAACGGTAAATAATTTTCGGATGACCTCACATCGTGGCCCGTTGTCCTTTTTAGGGTTCCGTACCTCAAAAGGAAAAAAAAACGGAACCCTTATAGGATCACTCGTGCGTCTGTCTGTCCGTCTGTCACAGCCGATTTGCTCCGAAACTACAAGACCGATTGAGTTGAAATTTGGTAAAAATATGAATATTGGTGACCCAAAGATGGACGCGTAAAGTAAATTAATGAATTCTGAACAAGGGGGGCACTTTTGGGGGGTAAACTGGAAAATTTATAAATAAAAAGTTTCGCAAAATGTGTTGCGTGACATATTCAACGAAAGAGGTTGTTGTAAGCATCTCAGTTTTTTTTTATAATTTTAGCAAAAACAGATTTAAAGTAATTTAGGAACAAAGACGAAAATTTACCACTCCCCCCCTTATCTCCGAAACTACTAAGCTTAAAATTCTGAAAAAATATGGAAAATAGTTCCTTGCCTAAATATTACAGGAAAACCTATAAGTAGTTTGAGTATTCAAAGTAATGGTAAAATTCTCAAATTTTTTATGAAATTTAGATTATATACGGAACCCTCACCACGCGAGTTTAACTCGCACTTGTCCGGTTTTTGTATCTGTTACTACTTTTAGATGTTCTATTGTATGTTAATACCAATTTTTTATAGTGTAACTTGGTTTTTTTTATGGCTAAGGGGTGTCATTTTAATTTTACTTAAGTAGGTAAACAAGTGGCAATAGAATAGAGCTATATTGGTATTTGTCCCAAAAAAAGATGCCCCTCAAAGGCAAATGCGAAAATGGAAATTGTATTATTTTCGCGATACCTAAAGCGATCACAACTCCCGTAATCAATTAAAAAAAAAGTGTCACTATACTTTGCGCAAAAAACTTTTCTCCCGAAAATTCCAGAAACTTTCACCTAATAATAAGATAAGATAAGATATATTTATGTCAAAACTGTGTACATTGTGATAACATGTTATATAATAATTTGTATCAACAGCTTGCCCATTTCGGGCGTACAAAATAATGATAGGATAAAATTTGAATTCAATAAAAACGGATATATAACAATAGGCATTCATAATTACACGAAATATTCATTTAGGTCATAGAAACATTTGCATAACAGCCAGTCCTTCAGATTCCTTTTAAATTGTGCCCCTTCTGACGACTTAAGGCTTTCTGGTAAATTATTGTAGATTTTAATCCCAGTGACGTATGTGCTCTTTTTAAGTATATAGCTAGAAGGACGGACTGTACATAAGTCATACCTATATTGAGATCTTAAATTTACCTTAAAGTTACTTTTTTTAATAAAAATATCTTTGTGTTTTTTAATACGCACAAGACATTCCGTTTCATATCGTCGTATAAAAGTGGCGTTTATCAGCGATCCCGAAAGTTACGAGGCCAGAGTGTCCCGCCAGGGTTGTAAATCGCGTCGGCCGTTTCGCTCGTCCACGAATCTTCGATAACGGGGGAAAGTAGCGATATGGTGACAGTGGTTGGGACGTGCAGTCTTCATTTATCGTCTTTAACCCTCTTTTGATCAATATTGGTTATCCTGGTCGATTTAATATGAGAAATATGGGACAAAATACATTTTGATTGTTGCTTTTCATAAAACCTTGTAAGTTACTCAATAAAATTAGCTAAACTATTTGTGAGTTATTGAATAATAACTACAAGCAAACTGTATGTACCTGGGTCGTTCTTTTTTTCGACCGACAATAGCCTGTCCTTCGTCTTATTACGGCATCTCATTTGAGTAATGATGTTTACGGTTTTATAATGTTCGAATGAACGTCCATATTATTTTATTAATTAGTGATATTTAATATTTCATTTTCTCTATCTAGCATTTTTTTTAAATGTTTTTTTTTCGTAGAATGCCGTGACAGAGTGGTAATTTAAAATGTTGTCCCCACTGAAAGAGTCCACTTTGTCACATGTTTTTTTTTAGAAACCAACCGTAAATAAATATTTATATTGGCCAGAAAGGAAACTTTAATTAGTTCTAATGAAGAAACCTATGCATTTTTTTAAAAATCGCACTTCAAAACCACAATTTTGATAGTTCAAAAACCAAAAAAACAGAAAAACCTCGGTTCATTGTCGGTAAAAAAGAAGAACGACCCACCTATACTTAGTAGGATCCCGGATTGTCACCAAGTCGTCTGTTCTTACGCTTCGTACCCGTTGTTTAAAATATCGAACGAGAAGAAAGAACGAAAACCAAATTTAGATCACATTACGAGTTGTCATCATCATTACACAAGCCTCCACTCTTGGATGAGTAGTAGTTCCCACGTTGGCCCTGGTAAATAACAAATAATATTCCTTATATAAGTTTTAAAAACCTCATTGGTACACGCAGGGATTCGAACTCACGACCGCCGTTTGTCAGCCGCATGCTTAAACCACAGGGCTACCGTAGCAACCTGTTGTATCTAAATTTCAATCTAGATTTTTCAATTTTGCTAGTAAACTGCTTCTACTATACCTTTTTTTTTTTAATCTCATTTATTTTATAAGCCATACATCTTATGATTAAGTCAAAATTTCACATAGTTTAAGGAGTTAACCATCGTAGATGCTGATAATTTTCACCCTGAAGCAATCACCGCAATGATCATGCCCGCCGTTTGCTAGCTTACACCCACTTCTTAATCGTCACATCGTGTTTGTGGTGTATCTGTTACCGTCAGATTATGAACACCGTCAGTTTATTAATCTTACTCGTGATATTATGAAATGTCGAAAAATTGTGAACTGACAAAACCGTTCACAATTTAACGCTTTATTTTTTGTTAGTTTATAATCTGTCAATATCAAATTGTGAACAGCGATCACATTTGTATGATTCGGAACGCACCCTGTGCGCCGATTGGTTAAACAAATTATTACACTTCCATCAGCTTCCACTTCTGACGTAACATGATAGTATTTCTTTACTGAATGTTTTATTTCATTTATGGCTAGGGCTTCTATTTCTGGGCGGTTTGTCCTTCAGGCAACTGAAGCTACCTCACTAACCTAACCTACCTAGTATTTGTGTACCTACTATGCATTGTGTTAGCACGCCGCCGATTTGATCTCAGTTCACAATTTGAAGATTCGACATTGATAGTTTATAAACTAACGAAAAATAATGCGTTGATTTGTGAACGTTTTGACAGTTCACAATTTTTCGAGACTTTATAATATCGCGAGTAAGATTATAAACTGACGGTGTTCACAATCTAATGGTGACATAAATATAAAGTTTAACATAAAGTGTACTAATTCTAATAGCTAAATCATATAATTGGTGACTGCTCTTGCGATAATATTTGTCGTATTTGTCGAACAGAATTCAAATTAGTTCATTTGCCAGCAAATCGGTAATTTCCTCAATTTGACGCTGGAATATAAGCGCATGTAATTTTGAAGTACTTTAGAGGCTAATTCTCGGAATAAAATGTATCGTAATCAGAATAACCTTTTCCGAGTCTTAATTTGTCTCCATGTTTAAATTCATAAAAACAAATGTAAGTAGTTATTTAAGGTTCAAAAGTAGCAAACAGACGAACACATTATTTTCGAATTTATAATACAACTGCTGCTCGTGACTACGTTCGCGTATTAATTAGCCAGTAACTCTTATGCGTAGTGCAAGTTACATTACTGAAAAGTTTAATCAATAAGCCGTTCGGTATTTCTTACGTGAAAGAGTACCTAACAATCATCCAAATATCCTCGTAAACATTCGCATTTATAATAGTAGGATTAGTATGGTAATTACTCGTTAATTAATAATGTAATGTAGATAATGTTATCATCATCCTCCTAGCGTTAATCCCGGTTATACAGTCAAGGACTTTAATCGTTGAGCCATTTAGGTGTCAACTCATTTTGGTTTTCTATGAAGCTATGAAGTGTCCACTATAAAGTGAGCTCTTAATGGCTCAACAATTGAAGTCCGTGACTTTACCGTAAAGATCATTATCAAATTAAGATATCTAAATCTATATTATTTAGCAGGGTAGCCATACCATTGCCGTGGCCATTGACTTCCATGGAACACACGCATCCAACTATTAGATATACACGATTTTATAATATTTAATAGGCATACTGTATAGACTTCCTTAGCATACTCATACTACGACACAGGGTGGGGTATATACGGTGTATATAACACGTAACGCCTCCGGTTGTGGGCACAGGAGTATTTGCATGTGTGTATTTGAGTTACGTGTGCCGGCTGCTGTGGTTGCACGTCTCGCCATGCTGTAGAATGCGAGGGCTTCTCGGACTGTTGTATCGGCGTGGCAAGTCGACAATAAACCTACTATTTAAGCATTTTAGGCACTCTGTGAGCTGTAGACATCGCGAGTCTGTGTTTTTTCAACAACAAAAATATGAAGAACTTGCAAACACTGGATCGGCAGAAAAGTCTATATAATTATCGAAGCTGCTCACAATATTTCGTGAGAATCGGTTGAGATAATACGACATGTAGAGGAGAACAGCTGGACGGCCGGACATATGAAATAATTTTGACCCAAGCTGAAGCCGAGAACTTCGTTCGCTTCGCTCACTCGTTCAATAACATGCACATGTTTGATGAATGTTGATAAACTAACACCGGTTAGTTCGGCAAGCAAACCTCTGCCACGGGAAGAACTGGCCTATAAAACTCGGCGAGGTATATATAGTTTAGATTGTAGCATATTGTAGGTACTAAACTATAATCGTAATTAAAATCTTTTACACTGCTTATGCTCATTTTTTTTATGTGTAGACTGCTAAAATGATTTTTATTAAAAAAAAATTATGCTCTAGTGCATCTATTAGATATCAAATGGAGTGAGATCGGTGATTTTAATTCCAAACATTTTTTCCTTGGTTTTTCAAAATTATCGGTTTTTAGGGTTCCGTAGCCAAAATGGCAAAAACGGAACCCTTATAGTTTCGTCATGTCCGTCTGTCCGTCTGTCCGTCTGTCCGTCTGTCCGTCTGTCCGTCTGTCCGTCTGTCCGTATGTCACAGGCATTTTACTCGAAAACTATAAGGTGTATTTGAATAAAATTTTGAGGATAGGTGTATTTTGTTAGCCGCTACATAGTTTTGTAATTAAAATGACAAAAAAAAAATTTTTAGGGTTGCACTCCATACATAAAACTAAAAGTCAAAAAAAAAAATTCATTGTGTCCCCCCGTGTGGCACATCAATCGATAGGCCTTTCAAAATAAATATAAGGTTTCTTAGCATTTTTTTTGATTAAGTGAACAGGGTCGGAGATAATCGCCCCGAAAGTCACTAAAATTCTGTCCCCCCCCCTCCAATTTTTGAACTGTGTATTTTAAAAATATGGAAAAATTCATGGACATAGGGCTTATTGATTTCATTCACCGAAAATTGTTTTGAACAAGATCGGTTCAGAGGTTTTCGAGATATTGCTGAAAAACTGCCTTCCTCAAAGAAAAGGACGTAAGTGCCGTAAAATTTCTGTGACGATACGACCTTTTTAATAGGCACGGAACCCTTCGTTTTGCGTGGTCCGACACGCACTTGGCCGGTTTTTTAGTATAATATTTACTAAACCGTAGTTCAAAAACTGAATCTCACGAGTTTGAATTGCGGTTGCTAGTATTTGCGTTAACACATGTGTGGGTTGTTTACTGAGCGGCACGTCTGTGAGATGCGATGGCGGTTTGTGGTATTTAATGGTTATTCGGACTGTTGAGTCAACGTGCCAGGGTGTTAGAATATATTTCTCATGTTTATCAGTTTAGGAAAGTATTCTGCATGTGCAACGAAATACAAAAGTTTGATATTGCACGTTTCCTGCTAACTTATCCTACGACTCCACACATATGGGCCCATGCCTCTATTTCCGCTAGAAAGTGGAAACATGCTGTTATGCGCTACAGTACATCAAAATTAAAATCCGGCTGTAAGGACCAGGCTAGTGCCTCACATTATTAAAAAAATGGGTATGAACATTGATTGGACTTACTAAAAGAAACCGTCTTGTTTCATGTAATCATACCTGAAAACAAAAGAAGACATGTCATTACTTAAAACATAATTAATACATTTTCTGGACTTTACGTTTGTGGTTCGTATGTTGATATCAACTTTTTTAGCCAATTGTTTTTAATATTATGAATAGACAATGCCAACTAGTCTCATTTACTTTTTGCCAACCTTAGCTTAATTGTTCCATTCAATGTGGGAGACACAACCGCCTGAACCAATCAAAATCCTGTGTACCCATAATCAGCTGCAGATGTTAATTCATCAATATTTGCTCAAAGCTCAGACAGATACTCACTGATGAAGATATTATGCGTCAACATAGCCACTACACATTAATTACTGTTCTAAACCCTGACCACTCTACCAAAACCGATTTATCTTACGTCCAGCCATACTAATCGAGGTCTGCAGGTTTTGGTCATTGAAAACCCTACCAGTTTAGGAAGACCCTTTAATTGGAAAGAGGGCAGTGCAATTGTGGTACATACATGCGTTGGTTAGTTACGAGCGTTTAGGTTATCAGATTGCAGTTTTGTTTGACCAGTCTAGACGTGTCAAAGCATGTGTAGTTACAATTTAGAATGTGATTTTGAAGAGCAAGGGTGGCGTAAAACGTGATTTACTTAGTTGGTGGATTTTATGATCGACTGCCACCATATTTGTCGTTAACATCCGCTTGGCTGATTTTCATGTTCATGCGCCGTTGTTACAAAATCTAGACTAAACCTAAAAATGTTATGGGATTTTTATATAATGAGAAACACGTGGAATTCAATATTCAATGACTGTATGCCGCAGGTGTCACCAGACTAGATCCCGTTTATAATGCGACATTAAACTATTCGGCCTTTACTAGCAAGTATTTAAGTGTGAGAGGAACGAATTAATTGTCAGAAAATTCATTGCGTAAACACTAGGCCTAAATCGCTATTCCTTTGTTTAAATTCGCCCCTCCCAGCACAGTCACCTTGAAATGTATTTCCCATCAATTCCAAAAAGGCTTAAATGCCGTACGCAACTATTAAACATATGATCTTTTACAACAGGGCACTGCGACCACACAATACAGCTAAGCGGTGGATCGATCCAGAACTTTCTGTCTAGGTTTGTTCCCAGAAGAATGCGAAGTCGTCTAGGCTCAAAGGATGCGGGTAAACAGAGTGTGTGGATTTGCGGTTGGATTTGCAGATACGTTTATGAAGTCAACAACGTACGAGTAAAAGATATATTATTATAGTCTTTGTAGAATAGAAGCTACATATTCAAATGCGTGGGATTAGATACAATGATACATACAATTTTCTTCTTGATACAAACCATTTTTGCTAACAGTACCCAACTTATCATTGAAATTCTCATATGCATAATATGAGTATACACATAGGTACACTAAGAAAAATGTATTCACGTACCACCGTAGAACCCTATCGCAATTGAGAGGCCCCGTCACTCAAACTCGAGTGATATGTCACCTTATTGCGATAGGGTTCTACTGTGGTACGTGAATACATTTACCTTACTGTACCTACAAGGGCTACAAGTAAAATAAAAATACCTCCGTTAATGCTTCTTAAATGTACAGTTATAAGTTTACCCTAAGGGGTAATCACGTTACGTTTCGAACGCGCGTTGGGACAATTTAACTGTCATTTTTACATTTAAAAAGTGACATTTAGATCTACCTGACGCGCGTACAATGCGTTACGTGATCGACCTACCAAAACCGCAGAAAAATCAAATTCAAAAATATTTAACATACTTATATGTGGAAGAATTAACCATTTGCTATTAATTTATTTTATAATTATTGCACAAAAGTAAATAAGGTGTAGTCAAAAGGCGGATTTAATTATGTTGTAGGTTGTACTTAAGGATTTAAAATGAAAATGCTCAACCGAAAACGGTTTTCGGCATTGAAATGCTTTAAAAATGAGACCTGCCGGAGATTGGACGCGCCTCAGACGGAACTACGAAACAAATTGAGGATTTACCGGATTTCAGCGCACACTGAATAAAGAATTATACTTTCATACAGTTTGAATGTTATTTATGACGTGCTCTTAGATATTTGTGGAAAATTCTGTGTTATTTAGGAAAAAATATATAAATACGGTTACTTTCAATACCGTTCTCACATTTTAGGCGGCCTCTACCTAATGTTAGAACATTTGCCTTATTATTTTAGTTGTTAAACCGCCAGGAACTTATTAAAATAACATTTAGTACCTACAAAAACACTGACAATAAGGGTTTAATTCTTTCCTTTCACTTTGTATCCTGTTGACTGCAGTACTTTTGCGACAAGGAACGAAACAATTGGCACCTTATTGCCGAATCTCCCGTAAGTTGATATTGTTGACTGGCTGAAAATAAAACGAGTTAAAAAGTGCCTGGCCTCAAAGACTGTATAACATGTAAAAGAAAAAAGAAATCCATTACCGTTTTATTCATCGACACCGGAGGCGTGGACAATAAAATTGGAATCATCGAATTACTGGGGCCGAGGACGATAAGCCGAATCGTAAATTCGGCGTTCGGCGTTCGGCTCCCGGCGTTTGGCCGACGGTTCATTGGTCGTACATTGTTCGAAATGTCAGCGTTCACGCTTCGGAGGAGGTATTGTTTTTCTAAATGACGCCTTTCATTGTTCGAAATGTGAATGATTTATTCATTGGGTCCGTGTGAAAATGGAAAGGACAGTACGATAGCGTGTGGTTTACATTGGTTATTTGAATGAATCCTTTTCAATAGATTTTCTCTATGTTTCCTGAGTTGCAACAACAATGAAAAGTAAGTAATAATTTGATTATGAATAATATTGTAACTTTTTAAATAATACATCCATATGATTACTTATACGTGCAAAAAATTATATTTATTAGCTATTAAAATTTATGTTGGCTTTCAGAAATTACTAACTTATAATCTTAGTACAGTCGAGATCACAGATATTTTTCCAGACTTTTGCACCTTATTCCATGGGTGAAAATTGTAAACATCACTTTGACGCCCGCTGTACATTACCTACTCGTATATTCAAAATGACCGTCAGCCGTTAAGGTCATCCCAGCACCTCCACCAAGTCACGCACCTTTTATATGGCCTTAAAATCAAATATTGATTTTTAATAGAGACGACCACATTAGACTGAATAGTTTCAAATTAGCGGTCAGTGGCTTTAGATTAAAACGGCGACCCATCAATTGCAATCATCTAGTTTCAGCTCACTATCCACTAATCCCGATGAGTTGCACAAACGCATATGATAGCCTCACCACAGCGTATTAAATGCGATTGGCAATTTAATTACTGTTTGGGCATAGTGTCAGGTGCACTATTTATTACACGTTTCAATTCACTTTGACGCTTATGCTTATGCTAAGTAGTAAATATGCAGCGGTATTATAGACTTGTAAGTCTCCGCGTACTTGTAGAAGTACAAATACAAATCGAGTTTCGAACTACATACAGCGTGTGACTTTCATAAGAACATTTATTTTAAGGGCTGAAAGTATAAGCCCTAATGAACGTAAATTGGTATCTCTAGTTTAAAAAAACGGTTTTTTTTTCATACAAATTAATTCGGCCCACAATGTATTGGTAACAAAGCTAACAACTGACAGTAACTAGCTCTGCCTCTCTGAAACGTCAAGTGAATGTTAGAAGTACATTGCTGCTCGAGAAAATTAAAAAAAATTAATAACTCTCCATTAGAAAAGGTAATTGTTATATTTTTTCCATAAAACGGTTCACAGTACTGAAAGCTATCGTTCCTTAAAATAAATGTTCTTATGAAAGTCACACGCTGTATAATAGAATTAATGAAGGTTCCAAATTAAAAACCGCAAAAATCTCTCTGCGACTTACGAGGATAGGATAGGAACTTATCGATGAAATCTGGTTATTAGGTACTGGAGCTATATCTAGGCCGAAGGTATTTAATAAACATTACAATCCTACAATTTAGTAAAAAAGTATGGATAGTATATAGTATGTATGGATACCGCAGTGCGTCACAATGTGTCAAAATTAGCATTTTATTAAGCATGAAAATGATCTCGACGTTAATAGCACTATAAACGTCACATAAAAGCATCTCATCAGCACTCAGCGTTTATTCGACCACTATACTACCACAATGCGACCCCGCCTGGGGTTGGCAGGTGTTGAATGCGCCCCGTAATGACATAATACGTCAATAAATACTGAACGCGATCAATTCAAATGAGGTTATTATTTATACGATACCGCGATGACAGGTTGATGAGCTCCTCATTAATTTAAAAGTAATCTGTCGACCTGAACGCAGGTTTGTTATGATGTTTAAGTTAAGTTGTTTACGCATTGTTTATAAATAACAAGTGTTACATTTTGAGAATCTTTTACGTGCTATATGTAGGTACTATTGTATTGTTTTGCACGTGAGTAGCAAAAGAGTGGAGAGCGTTAAAATATTATTACTGTCGCCTTGTAATATTAATTTATAATAATATTGGTATACGTTATGTCAAAATATGGAACCAGTTTTCCGAAATAAATGATCTTTATTTTATTTTATTATTATGTCGCTTAGTAAGTACAAATAAGTAAATACAATGTTATTGCTATTAGCGTGATGTTACTTTATCGCTTTAAACGTTTTCGTTTTTTTATTAGTAAGAATGTTAATTATTAACAGGTATAACATGTTTAAATGATAACATTATAGTAACATTATAATTTCATCCGTATGAAATCCTTCCTGTATTAAAACACTTCATCAACACGCACAACCGCATAAAACCTTTTATTAATTATGAAGAAAAAAACGCGAGCTAAGAGTCTAAAAAACTCTGTAAATTTGCAAAGTGTGAAACTCGGCATAATTCCGCTTCTCAACGACAGTTAAACGACTTGAGTGTCGCCACTCGCCTCATTCCGGTTTTTTGCCTTTCTTTATTGAATACCGGTTTTTTAGAGATATTTTTTTATATTTAGCGAAGGCGAAAAATTCATGCTGAAAAAAGATTACTGTTTTGGTGTAGGTATGCTGAATAAAATTGGAGAGCTGTTACGAATTTGATGTTTGTTTACCTATTCATTTAATTTGTTTGCACTGAAAACATATTGCTTGTCAATGATGTAATATAAAAAAGAGGTAGATATGTTGTCTATATGAAATTCCGTGTTTAAAAATGGCCACCAAATCTGACAGCTAACGTTTCTATCGACGACTCGAAACTGAGGCAAGTTGTGTGATGACACAGTTTTAGTGTGCCACTTTCGGAGCCCTTATAATTTATCTACCTCTTTTTATATTACATCATTGTTGCTTGTAATCGAAAGGGATATAAAATAGCTGCAATGATGACATCTACCTATACTGTTGTGTGGCTCTGAATTTTGCGTTCCAATTTATAAAATCTATGAGTAAATAAGCCGACATCAAATTTAAACTACTTATTCCATAAAGCTGTAAAGTAGCTGTAAATGAGTTTCAAGCTTCTTCAAGTAAACTAAACTCACGAATAGCAAGCCAACAAAACTACATTTAACTTTTCACTGTGGTAAGAAGCGTAAAAACTGCAATAAATAATGCACTATTTTATCGCTGTGAGGTCACAACGAATAACTCGAGTGGCAGACTTCAGCAAAATTATTCCTTTCTTTATCCCGCTCGTTCTCGTATGAGGCGTCAATGTTCCGTCTCGTTCTCGCTTAGGGTGAGTTGTAGAGTGAGCAGAAATTGTGTTTATGGTTATTGGATGGAGAAAAATTGCTTATGTTGTGATAGAACGTTTTTTATGCTAAGCCAGCCGCTGGAGAGTTGGTATTGATAGTTGCTTTCGCTGATATTTTTGTGTAGGCTTTTATCTGCTGATGTAAAATGTGGGGAGGGATGAACGTGAAACTGGTGTCTTTTCAAAGGTATTACTTACATACTAGTGACTCTGTGAACTGTAGACCCGCGACTATGTTTAAAAAAAAAAACTGAATCGAAAAAAAACCATTTAATTATCGAACGTGCTCACAAAATTTCTCGAGAATCGGTTGAAAAATGCGATCTGTAGAGGAGAACAGCCGGACAGCCAGACAGACGAAATCATTTTGGCTCAAGCTGAAACGAAGAACTTCGTTCGCTTCGCTCGTTTGTTCAAAAACTAGATTCATGTAAGTTCCAAACCAAAAAAAGTAAGTTTTTTATGTGACTAACACTTTCGAACGTAACTTTCCAAAATTACAATTTCAAATTTCGAATGTGATAAAACACGTCAATCCACGGATAATACAACAAAGGGATGACAGCATTTTGAATAACCAGCCAGTATGTTTCGTGAAAAATTAATGCGTAAACACGCAACAAACCTAACAACAACAAAAGATTGTATAACCCAAAATGTTTTGATTGAAATGAAAACTGTAACGTTTTGTAATAACGTCCAAAATTGAATTGTGTTGCTACAATCGAAGTTGTGAATAACGGATTGTATGTATTCAAATGAGTTACTCTTTAAGGTTTTCGCTGAGTCAATACCTCTCATTAGCGCCATGAAATTGTAAAAACTCCGAACTGGGTTTCCGTGTTTGTTATGACTTTTGTTTTTAACTGGAACAATGAGTTTTTGGGTGTTGTTCAATTGTTTGCGTGCTTTTTTAAGCACCCAAACCTGAACCCGGTTCGAATTAATGTATTAAAATAGGGGTACCTAATAAACTATAATAACCGGCAAAATAATGAGTAATTAATGTTGTAAAACAAGACTAGATTTTTATGCGGCTGTCATTGAAATCTGTGAAATAAACAGGATTTTTTGACAGTGGGTAGGTTTAGAAACACAAAAGATTTATTCCTTTTTCGGTACATTTTTATTTTGGCTTTTACTCTTGTAATGTTTCACATAAGTACCTCATCACCTATTGAGATGTGCAGTAAAGAGTATTTGTATTGTATTGATATACAGTCTGTCACCCATTGAGTTAACAAATTCTCTATATGTATAATGGTGAATAATTTGCACTTCCGGTTTCACCTTTAATGGTCATCATCATCATCTTATCAACCGAAAGACGTCCACTACTCGACATAGGCCTCCCCCAAAGAGTGCCAAAGTGACCGGTCCTGCGCCACCCGCATCCAGCGGACTCCCACGACCTTTACCAGGTCATCAGTCCACCTTGAGGGGGCCTACGCCGCGCCTTCCGGTACGTGGTCGCCACTCGAGAACCTTTCCGCCCCAACGGCCATCGGTTCTACGTGCATTGGTTATGAGAAGTTTTAAATGTATTCATGATACATTCCCCCTAATAGAAGCTGTACCTAAAACAAAAGTTTAAAAAGCTCGCCTGATTCGATCAGGTTTTTAAATAATCCCTAATTACAATGTCAATGGCGAACAAACAATCAATGCCGCCAAATTTTCACGCAAAATATTTCTAAATTCATGCAAAGTCACGTTCATCGACCCTTTAATATTTTTGCTTGTATCTGTGGTAGTGTTGCCAGGTCCCGTCAGTTTTGTTTGTTTGGGATTTAGAAAAGCTGAGGTGGCAACGCTGTTCAGGTGATAATAGGAATACGCAAGGGTTAGAATAATCAGCCGAATTTACGTGGGTTCACGGCAAAATAATTTTTTTGGTCTTTGCTTAGGACAACGGATTTTAATAAGGTTGCGCTAAAATGGGTTGATATACTTCGTGAAGTAAACAAGTTACGAGTATCTTAGGGTACATTACCTGTTATAATATAACCCTATATTCGAGTATCTAAAAATAAGTACACACATTTTTAGTCCCCTTTTACATTTTTTCTAGAATGTTTTTTTGCGCTCTATACATTTTGCAAAGTTTAGGGTTTGTACGTAAAAGATTGGATTATATTCAGAAATGATTTTTGTTGGTAGTCTGGTACTAAAGTTAATATTTCTATGAATAAACTACGCCAAATTTCCATTATCACTTTTTAAAAGAGGAGTAAATGAACAAACGTTTATAAATGAGACAAACACCTATTGATATCATTATATGTTTTATAACATAGATTTATTAAAATTTAAAGCAACTAAAACTGTACTATTGTCACTTTGTTTTTTTGAACCCAACAAAATGCTGGAAATCTCTCGACGCAGGTGTAAGCAAAATGTATATGAGCTCAATTTGCATACTCGCTTCACAGTTATTAAGCTGAATATTTTATTTAATGATTTTAACAGTGTCGGCATTGCCCTTAAATTTCGCAAAATGTTCACACATTTGTCATTCCTGTATATTTCGTGACCAGGACGCCCGAAGTTCGGTATTTTTTATCTCCTAATTATAGCTAACATGTCGTATAATATCTGATTTATACGGTTTATTCAGCGATCACATTTAAGTACCCTGTCTCTTTTAAGAATAGTTATTTTACTAGTGGTTTATTATAGCTACAAAGATAATTATTAATAATAATAATGAACAAAAATATCTGATGTGTAGTGAGATACTTTGATTACATTTCTACTATGCTTTTCTAATGTTCTGAGTACTCTGACACTGTCATTTCAGTACTATAATTGTACAAGGATGACAGTTAAATGACAGAAATGTGTCCGTACCTGAGCAGTTACAATAGCTCTGTAGTAAAAGTATCTACTCGAGTGTGATATCAAATTTCATTGTCAATATAAGCTTTAATTTCCTAAGTATGTATCATACATATATCAACATGCTCGGGCTCCACAAACCCTTTGTGAATTTCCCAAATTCAATCCACCGCGACACGGCAGACATCTTAGTCACTTGTATCTCACAGCGGCATGTAAATTGCTTGAGGCATCGGCCTAACGAAGGCAAAGATAACGACGATATCTTGCGACATGGCTTCGCGAGGATATGGTTTAATCGACGAGAGCGTGGCGACGGGGGTTCTTAGGACATTAATCTTGGTATGATAAAAGTTGTGCGCTGTTAAGTCTATTCCGCCCTAAGTCTGCACAAAATGTGTCTTTGTCCAAGAGAGTAACGTATAACTGTCGTTGACTGTGTCAATACAAATAACTGTCTTCCCTAAAGGCGCGCGGTCACGCGACGCTGCCAAACGGATGCCCTTGGCAACTTACTGCCAAATGTCAATAGCCACTGTACAATTCTGGTGAATTAATAGATAATAAAAAAAAATTGGCATGAACTCTTGATGAAAAGTTTATACGTTACCCTGACCAGATGATTTGTAATGTTAAAAAGAATATAGTTTGAAATTTAATGTCAAAAAAGTGCTACCTAATACGTCTTAGCTTGTAACTTGAGATGTAAATGCACACATGGTAATCATTTCTCGTTGTCGTGTAACGACGTGGGCTGAAGATACCGGCGTTTATTAAACCTTTAAAAAAACTGGGGCAAAATACTTCGACATACTCTTGGGAGCTTTCACAATGGTTCACTGTGTGTAGTTACTGGAACAGAAGTTTGTTGCCTGCGAATCCCGAGACATGTGCCTAAGATTTATTTATCTATTTTTATTTATTTATTTATTGCACTCATGATTACACAGTTATACAGCATAATGCACGAACCCTTAGGGGTGTTGCAAATTGTTTTAAATTAAATTAGCGAAAATTACATATCAATTAATAACTTTACATTTACAATTACTAGCATGGAATATAGGTACCTACAATAAGACTATATTTATAATTAAATTAATAAAGAACAAGAAGAAGAAAATGGTATTCAATGGAATTCATTCCATGAATGAATGGATAGGCTAGTGAATGTAATTCGATTTAAACAAGTCGTATAAATATTTATGAACCCAGATCTTGACAATAAATTAACGCTTGTCCTGGCAATAAACGTCTAAGAATATTTTTGCTTTCAGATCAATACGGAGATTAAGGAACACTTTTCTCAAGTAATCATTATAAGTAATTAATTATATGTGAAGAAGTATTTATTAAGCGCCATGAACTTTTTTAATTGAATTAAAACGCCCAACGCATTCATTTTCACACCCAAATATTTTCTATTAAAACGATAGCTCGTACTTCAAAATCACTCTTGCCGCGGAGTTGTTTGAAGCGAAAATGTAAATAGGGAGCGTTATTATCCCTGAATATAGGCCGAGGATACAGGAGTCTGATTCTAGTAGGCACAACTGCAACAAAACTTTGCAACTTTTGGGAATCAGTTTACTAAATTATTATTTTCTTCTCTACTTACCTAACTGAGACGCCGCCTGTGCGGGCTGGCCGGGACAAGGGGGAAGTTGACTTAGGACCGCTATACGCTACGCTTAACATCGTCTCAGTTAAGCGGTCGACCAATAGTTAAATACGATTACGTATAAAGCAAGCCAAATATGCACTTAGATTACCAGCCGAGGATATTTGATAGCTCTGCTATGCTAGATAGTCCAGTGACTTAGTCTCTTGAAGTTATAACTTTGGGCTCTGGTAAACCGAAATTATCATCATCATTATCATATCAGCCGAAAGACGTCCACTGCTGGACATAGGCCTCCCCCAAAGAGTGCCACAATGACCGGTCCTGCGCCACTCGCATCTAGCGGACTCCAGCGACCTTTACCAGGTCATCAGTCCACCTTGTGGGGGGCCTACCCACGCTGCGCCTTCCGGCACCGAAATACATCCATTTAAATACCCTAAACAGAGATCATTAAATAACGTTTAATTTTAATCTGAATTATATATTTTATGCAGCCATAATTTTTAGACACTACTTACACGATTCAATGTTTGTATTTTATATCAACCATAATTCATATAATTTAAGAAGTTTTGGAATTTAATCCCACAAATATTTCCATGATCCACAATACTCCTTCGCGCGGAGGTGAAAATTTAAATCAGTTTAGGCGAGTTGGGATTATGAAGGCCGGGGCGCTATATCCATGCAAATTTGCCGTAGGCCGATATTGTGCGAAAATAGTTCAGTTCCCACGCCGTATATGATAGACTTCCCCATTTTCACTGTAAAATAATCTATCAGTTTCAATGGCGTGTTGAAAACATATACGTGCATACATTTAGCTGCATTTTCACTGTTAGCAGAGTTGGCAATATATCTACTGTCTGCCGTTTCAAGTTTCTGAAATTAACATACTGTAACTGTAGCTCATAACATAACTGATAACATTAACACTACATAAATTACCAAATCAATAGTAAATATTGTCTCAGTTGCAGCTAAAAGATACATCAAAACAATGAATTAAATATTAAATCACGTTTGAATATTCTATCCAATGAAAACAGTTTTAGATTCCTTCTCAACTATTTACTTATCTTAGGACATGTAATTACCATATAGCAAAACGACGACTAACCTTCTCAAAATTCATCCAGTTACTAGATTTTGTTTTAGTGGCATTTTGCATTATGTAAAAATATGTCTATAATTATCTTTTAGATACTATGATAAAAACCGGACAAGTGCGAGTCGGTGGGCGAACCGAGGGTTCCGTACAAAATTACAAAAGAAAAAATCTGAAAACTATACGTTTTCAGATTTTCCCTGTACTTGTAGGATAAAACGATATTACTTGCCAAACATAGTTCTAGGTGTCGTGTCGAAATATACGTTTTTGTGGCATAAATGGCCGTATCTTTTTTTTACGTTAACTTAGAAGTTTTATTTTTTCACAGCTTCAAGGCAGACCTGAGTATATGGTTTAAATTTTAAAAATTAACTCGATACCTTCACGTGTTCCCGAGAAAAAGGGTCTTGACAGACAGACATACACAGTTACACACAGGCAGACAGAGAGACAGACGGACAACAAAGTGATCCTATTGGGGTTCCGTTTTTTAATTTTGAGGTACGCAACACTAAAAATTTAAAAATGTTAAAACCCAACACAAAATCTAAACCCCGTAAACTATCTCACCAAAGCATCGTGCCGTATAAAAACACATCTGACACAAGATAGTGAGTATAGCTTACGTCGAGAGCACTCATGTAACTGTCAGTGCCAGTAGTAAACACTACTAAAAGCTGAATAAACGTCTCTCTGTCCCCTTATTAAGCTACCCTGAACCAGAAAGGCGTATATCCATGCTAGTCTCACAGAGACTTATGACTTGCTGTACATAACAGGACGATATTTGTTTTTAATGGCGCAGATTCGCGGCGAATGTCACAAGCAGAAATGGTGAATTATTCGACTGGTTATATTTAAATTTGGTCCTTTGTGGAAAACAAGACATTTGTGCAGTCTTTGAGCGGAAATGTTGTAGCTATTGCGCAGTCGTTATTTCATGAAATATTTTTCTTTAGCTTCATTTTTTGCAGAAATGTCCTCGTATAGGGGAGAGAACTGGATTTTTACAAGTTTCTTTGTTTGATCCAAATTTACGAAAATTTATATCATAATTTTACAGCTTGGAATAACCTCCTGCCATGGCGCAGCGATTCGATAGACAAAAATCAGAGGATAACATCCTTACGATATCGCTTTTGTTTCATGTCGTTATGTTTTGAATTTCAAAATTGCCACCAGGCTATATATTGGTTAGGGATGTACACAAACATATTGTTTTAATGACGTATATATTAAATTAATGCAAGCAAGGATGCTTATCAGGAAATTCCTTCTAAAAGCGTCACACCTAAACTATTCGTCTACCACCCCATTTTTCTAGTCCAGAGTCCCGAGGGGTGATTACGTAACTTTTCGAACGCACGTTAGGACAAACTGTCATTTTCTCACACAAAAAGTGACATTTAGATACACTGTACACCTGATGCGTGTACAATGCGTTACATGAGCGACCTGCAGTAAATAATAAAATGTTCCAACTTTAATATTACGATTTACAAGATAAACGATTACATCATGGATAGGGATATTTGGCAGTGATAAAGTCCCTGTACTAGATATCTATCGCAAAATAAATAGGCTATCTACTGTAGAAATGTAATTTTATAATACTCTGATACTGAAATTATATATTGTATACTGTTTTGAAAAAATGATACCTCGCCGAGTTTTTTACGCCGGTTCTTCTCCAGGCAGAGGTTTTCTTTCCGAACCGGTGGTAGTTTATCGACATTCATAGGTGCCTAAATTGAAGAATAAATCACTTTGAGTTTGACAACACAACTTTATCATGATGTTACAAACTACATAATTTAGTTAATCAATAATTCACACGAATGAATATTCCAACAGGCTCGATACCGAAACACTAATCATTGTACCAAATTTCCAATCTGACGAACCGTTCAATAACTGACGATCGCTGTCGCACGCATGGACGGACGCATAACACGTGTTTGCATGGCCGACGTGTTTACAGCTGCTATTCAGCACCTTTCTCTACTCAACACACTAGTATAAATAGACATCGATATTCGAAACTTCCACTCGCAACTAGGGGTCTAAATTACGCTGGTTAGGTAGACGAGTTGCCGTGTTTGCGAACTAGCTGTATTTGGGTGGTTGGCTGTTTGGCTACGTAATCCTAACGCCAAAAGGGTGCTTAATAACATCCATCAGTAATGCTTTGTGTCAGTATTTCGGCAAATATTGAAACAATCTTGAGAGTGAAAGGCTAATACTCTCTAGATTGCAAGGTACAGTCGATAAGATGCAACCGCCGTTTCAACATGGTTTCACCAGATTCAGAGGAACCGCTACACAGATTCTCCGCACTGGTAAGATAATAGCAGATGCCCTTGCGCTTGGGGAAAGTGTATCCATGATTTGCACGGATCTAAGCAAAGCCTTCGACTCAATTAATCACTAAGGCTTGATAAAGAAACTGCAGAACGCCGACGCCCCCAATAACATTATAAAAATAATAGAAAACTACCTAGAAGGGCGATCGCTAACAGGGAAATTTCGCACTATGCATGGAGAATTAAAGAAGCTACCACACGGCGTGCCTCAGGGATCAATCCTCGGCCCCGTCATCTTCAATCTCTACGTGTATGACATATGGGATAGCCACGACAGGATTCGAGGTCTGAAACTATCTCAATACGCGGATGACTTATGTATCCTAAACAGAGCAACGAACCCCGATCACGCCACCATGAGAGCGGAGTGGGCGGCTGAAACCATTATAAACTACTACGAAAGATGGGGCCTAAAATGCAATGTAGAAAAAACTGAGGGCATCTTGTTCACAAAGAAGAATAAATATAAACCGACGGTGAAAATAAAAAACCAGACATTCGCTTACAAAAAACATATCAAGTATCTGGGAGTCGTTTTCGATAAAACCCTCAAAATGAACCCACATACCGACCAAGTTGTTAAAAAAATAAAACAAGTAAGAGGCGCTCTGGGACCCATCATTGGTTTCAATGCCAAAACGGATGTCGAAGTCAAACTGGCAATCATTCAAGCGTGCATCCTTCCTATCATGGACTATGGAGTGGTACAGCTACTATCCAGGTACAGTAACTCGAACCTACAAAAAATCGAAAGGCAATACAGAATGGCGCTTAAGAGTGCTGGTCAGTTCTCACGACGCATACCCACAGAAACGCTCTGGGAAATCACCGACCTTGAGGCGTGGCACCTTCGAGCCGCTGATCTAAATCGCAGAATGCTGGACAAGATCGCAACTCTGGGTATAGAAGATCTCGATACACCTGGGGACGCTTACCTGGCTCACGGCGAATTTAATCCATTATTAACAAATAATAGAATAGGCGAAATTACCTATGTTCCAAATAAAGACATGAGACGCTGGCCCCGGGGGGCGGCGGCTCCACGTCCTCTTAGAATTAAGTAAATAAATGTAACACAACACGAACTACATATATATACTAACATCTTTAACTATCACTTGTGACATAACACCTTCAGCTTACACAGATCTTTTAGACATAAGTTAGCTGACACATCCTACGGGAACGAAAAGATGTACAAACTTAATAGGTAATAAACAAATTCTCATTCTCATTCTCATTCATTGAGAGTGAAGTTGTAGGGTACCTGAGGAACCACGATTTTGCTGTAGATTCAGCATATAAGTGTGGCTCATTCTGGTCTCTCAATTGGTCAACCAATTGATATATGTGTAGAATGGGTTACTAATGGATTAAAATTCGCTACTGATCGCTACGGCGTAGCACATGTAGCTTTTGCCATCGAATTCGAATGGGAGGAAAAAGACTGCCATTACCGGACATTGCATTATTCAGCTTTTAACTGAGCAAGTGAGTCAAGTATTTTCTGAAGACGATGCACTGCTACTGACAACTGAATTTAAATGCAATCGCGTAACTCTACATACATATACGATACATAAACACTACCCACAGCATATACCATTACCGGACAATCAATCTCTCCGCCCATATGATTACCATCCTGATTAACAGCTGATTGGATGTTTGCAGGTAATTAGTGAAGATGGTACCTACATAAGCCGTTGAGTAATGGATGCGGGTCAATTCGTATGAAATTGATACAAAGTGTATCAATTTTCATTGCTCTTGAGTCTTGACTATAGTATGCCAATATTTCAAAAACTAGATGCGTAGTATTGTCCGTTTTTAGGGTTCCGTACCTCGAAAGGAAAAAACGGAACCCTTATAGGATCACTTTGTTGTCCGTCTGTCTGTCTGTCTGTCTGTATGTCAAGACCCTTTATCTCGGGAACGCGTGGAAGTATCGAGTCAAAATTAAAAACAAATACTCAAGTTAGCAGTCCCTTGAAGCTGTGAGAAAATCAAACGTCTAAATTGAGTGATACCTATGGCCTTTTATGCTGCAAAAAACGTTTCTTTCGACACTCTCAACGGAATCAAAATTTATAGGGTACTTTCCGTTGATCTAGAACTAGAATTTGGCAAGTAATATGGTCTTATACTACAAGTACCGGGAAAAATCTGAAAACTACATTTGTCTTTTTTTTTATAAGAAACAAACAGTCATACCTAAACCTTCACCCACCACCATTTTGTACGGAACAGTCATTTTTTTTTCCTGAATCAGTAGGTTTTTTTAACCGACTTAGAGCGCTCTGCTATCGTATTACAAAGACACCAGTAGGTACCTATGTCTATCCGAAAGTTCCATTCCATATACTGGTGAAAGAGTATTTGAAATGAGATGAGTATTTCCGGAAACGACCCCCTCCTCCCAGGTTGCATGGAAGACAAAGTAATTAAAAATCAAAACCTTTACTATAACAACTTTTCCTTTGAAGTCTTTGATACAACTTGGAAGTTTCTTGGCAGCTTTATTTTAAACTTAGGACATGGAAATTACTGGGAGAAAGTTAACTTGCCGTATTCTCTTAAATATTTTAATGAATCGTTAACTTGAAAAATTATGTTTCTTTAATATAGTACAAATACTATTATCTTGGTAAGTGGATAATATACCCGTACCGACAGCCATTAAGGACCGACAGGCCCTAACTCACTCACTGTCAGGAACCCGCCTACCGGGTGATCTGTTCGTAAGCGCTTTCCTCTACTTGGCGAGAAAACCAGGGCATCGGCTACTACGCGCTACGAATTCGTTGGCAGTGAATGTGTTAACTCATTTACCACCACCACACGCTACACTCGTAACACTACGCCGTAGTCCGTAGCCAAGAATCGCTACGCGTAGCCGATCCCGCTAAGTAGTGGAAGGCACTTAACCCATTCAAGGCCCGTGACGACACGTATGCGTCCCTACGCCGTAGTCGCTTTCCGCTACGTACGAGGTAAACCACGGGATCGGCTACGAGCGTAGCGCGTAGCGATTCTGGGCACTGAATGTGTTAAGGCGTGATAATATATGATGATGATTATAATGAAATAGGTAACTATTTTATTTTGTACAGTAGGAAGTACCTGTATTGTTTATGAATTAATTTTTAACATATGTCTTTTGACTATCGAACGCGTTTTTAATGCGTTTACGTTTTAAATAACGCGAGTCAAAGCTATGAATAAAATTATAGTTATGATTAATTGCTGGCCCGTTCTTCTTTTTGTGCACTCTATTACACTCGTGGATGGTCACTACCGTTTTTGCTAAAAAATCTTTTTATACAAGCTTTTATTGCCAACTGTACATTTCTGTATACCGTCATCAATATACCTAGATATATTTCTAGCAGGAACAACATTTGTTTAGTGCTTGCCACAATAAAAAGATCGACAATTCTGTTATCGATAAGTACATACTACTTCAACGACAATACGTACATACAACCACAGACATATATTGGCTATCTACCTAGACGCCGCGTGCACCTACACTGTAACCATATACAGAGACACAGATTTTTTTTGGGACCAAAAATGGGTTTGGGAAAAACTACATGTTGTGACATTCTGCGTCGATTTTAAAGACAATTTCGGTGTGTGTGTGCGTTATAAAGTAAAGTAGGTGACAATCAATTCAGTGACACGAAGAAAGAAAGTTACGAAAGTATTGCAAATTGTTTTCTGAAGTAGTTATGTAAAATATAAATAAATTGATAGTTTTGTTATTATTATACATTTTTTAACGCACCCTATTACCCTATATATATTTGTATTTATTTACCTCTAAATATAACGTTGAAGTGGTACTTATCGATAACAGGACTGTCGATGTTTTTATTTTGTCAATCACTTACAATAAGTCGTTCGTGCTAGAAAAATATCTAGGTATAGTCATCAACTACTCATTGAGACGATTCTAATGAGCCCAAACTCGATGAGGTTGTGTCGTTTCATTGCGAAGTTCCTATGGCCACCTTCCAGCTCCATGATCAGATCAGCACCATGTCATCATAATATTGCATTGCCACGCGTTTTAACCATGTATGCAAAATTTCAGCTCAATCGGTTACCGGGAAGTGGATCAAATTTAATTTGCAAGATGTAACCTGTGTTTAACAAAATAAATAAATTGAATTGATGACACATCGGAACAGGTGAAACCAAATAAAAGCTTGTAAAAAGTATTTAAACTATGTCAGTAATTTAATTAACGTAGTTTTCTAAATTAAGGGTAAAAATCTAAATAAAGCGTAAAATTACACACGTTTGTTTTTATCTGTCATCACGACATTCGTGTTTGTGAGAAAGAGACATAACACTTTTTAGTTAACAGAGGTTTATTAAGTTTTGAATTAAACAGGTTAGATTATTTACACCTCAATGCCTCAGACTTAAAACATAGGTGTCCTTTTATTATCTTCCACTGTTCTCATAAACGTACTAAAATTGAGAAAAATCGTCTAAATGGCTTTTGGTATCCAGATAGGAATCTTTCTACTAAACAAATACAGCTTTCTAATAAATTCTAAGTTACAATTCAACGTTATTTTATTTAGAACCATACGCCTTATAACATAAGGTCCACACTTACTATTTTTTTTTATACCGCTTCGGTCGTTATCGGTACGTAAAATGGCTTTCAAAAGAATATTTACATTTCCTTCATCGCTAAAGATATCCTCGGAAGCGTTTTCTATGAAATATTTATTTCAGACATTAATAGCGCATTAATCTCGGGGAAAGCTTCTGTAATGGTTGACATCCAGCGCAGTTAGATGCAGACGCCATTTTGATTTTATATAACACTAGCAGTCCTCGTGGCTCCGCCAGGGTTCTTCGTTAAATGTGGTGTACTTAGTTCTATTCAGGAGGTCCATTCTATAAATTTGTGGAATCATTTTAATATCGAATAAGTACTTAGTAGTAGGTAGTAGATGAGTAGTACAATATTGCCCATTATTGTTGAGAGTTAATTTAATATATTATCTATCCTACATTAATAGCGCATTAATCTCGGGGAAAGCTTCTGTAATGGTTGACATCCAGCGCAGTTAGATGCAGACGCCATTTTGATTTTATATAACACTAGCAGTCCTCGTGGCTCCGCCAGGGTTCTTTGTTAAATGTGGTGTACTTAGTTCCATTCAGGAGGTCCATTCTATAAATTTGTGGAATCATTTTAATATCGAATAAGTACTTAGTAGTAGGTAGTAGATGAGTAGTACACAATATTGCCCATTATTGTGGAGAGTTAATATATTATCTATCCTACATGGATTTTCCATGCGAGTTCTCATGTTACTGCAAAATATCAACGAACTGTCTTTTATTTCGGTCGACTTTACTTCTTCAACTAAATCGAACGAGGGAGCGAAGCAATTTCTATACTTGTACTATTAACTTATTCTGTGGCTTAGCTCGGCGACCCTTAATACTGCAAAGCTGTAATTCGGCATGGGTATATAAATCAATTACGCCGACAAAATGGTAGAATAAAATCTACAAAAAAAATTTTTAGGGAATCTTTTCTACACCTAAAGTGGCGATGTATTTTTTTTTCTTATTAAACCCATGGCGTGGGTTATCGTTGGATAGCTTGTTCAAAAATATTGTAGGTTTTTATTAAACATTTTTCAATTCAGTCATCTGTTTGCGTGCTATTGGGCTTTAAAGCCCTAGTTTTTGTTCAAGTCAAGTGTCCCCCTGCCGGCTAAATGGCTAATACTGGGAATGTGAAAAAAATCGTGGCAATAGTATGTATAATGAACTTAAAAGGAAAACTATCACTGCTATGTCGGCATAACTAGTTACCAAGTAATAGTCAACCAACTTAAAAGTGTACTCGGAAGGACCAACTATATACAAATTCGGCCGACGCAACCACAACACCATATATTTGGCACGTGCGTGTCGATGGAACAAAGACAGACAGGCAACTACGGAACCCTACACTGCGCGTGGTCCGACACGCAATTGGCCGGTTTTTTAGATTTAACTTTTTGTATATACTACTTTAGACAATAAAATTAATTTTGCGGAATGATGTCTGACTAAATGAGTTTAGTTATTCAAGCTGGACAACAAGTTAATTTACTTAAAATGCTGCTGATAGTTCTGCTTAAACGAAATCAGAGTTAGGTATCTATAAAAAAAAACACAGTTTATATTTATTTTACGCAGTATTTGATAAAAAATAAGTACCTAAACATAATCACCAGTATTTCCTTTTGAGACCATTTGGATATTTACCTGTAACAACAAAACATTACATTATTAATTTAAGGTAGCAACATAAAAAAGTTAAAAGACATCTAAAAAAATCATATAAACTTATATTAGTCACACTTGGGAGACCAATTTTATGTTAGCCATCCGCTCAACCAGCCATCCTATATGGTAAATCTGTTTGTTTTTAGGCAATAGCCTATAAAGCTAGCATGATCGCGTTCATGTCGGACATAAAACAGTCATCGCTCTCGCACTTACATACTTGCTAATAATGCAAATGACGAATGCTAGGTAACTCGATTTCATCATCATAATATCAGCTGACGAAAGACGTCCACTGCTGGACACAGGCCTCTCCCAAAGAGTGCCACAATGACCGGTCCTGCGCCTTTACCAGGTCATCAGGTCTGCAAATAGTAAAATGGATACACGTATGCCTTAGGAACTTTTATATTAATTACTAATCCTCGGCAGTTGGTACAAAATATAGTATATGAAAATTCAAAAGTATAATGATCAATCTATTTCATGAAAATTCAAAAAGGTAATTTAATCACATAAAAACTCAACTGAAACTGTAAAAATCACGCACTGAACTGCCGTAAAGCTGGGTTTGATCGCGGCGCGGTAAATCTTTGATATCGCCCGCGGCCCACCGCGCGATTTATGCGCGAGTGTGCGGTAACGCGCGGCATGTCGCGTATTAATTGATATTGGCGATGTTGAGTTCGGTTGGGGTGCATATGTTTTTTACTAACCTTGTTTGTATTTCTGCCTGATACTGTAATAAATGTGTCTTTTTGTCTGACGTTGTTACTTCTGTAACGCGTTTACCATCTACTTAATTATTTTCTTATGCTTAAATAGACAGAATTCCTTAGCATCCAACATAATTATGGTGTCATAGGTATTTGTAAGCAAGCCGGAGCTAAAGTGGCATAATTTCTTGATGAGCCATAGGAAAAAGTGTAACTACCAGGCATCAAGCCGTATTTCATATTGATTTATGTAACAAACTGTCAAACGGAATAATTACGAATACCTAATTGCCATTAATCTATCGTCCAAAGTTCATCAGGGCCGGTGTCACTGAATCTTTTAACTGTTAGCTGGACGCTGTTAATTAGCAGCCGGCGCTAAACGTAGTTTAAACAACGTCACTAGTTACATCCGGGCGGCCGTTGACTTTTCCGATTTGGCTGTTTGATTTGAAGGACCGGGGCCGGTGGAACTGTTTGAAGGAACGTGTTAATTGATTAGGATTATGTTCCTGTTGGTGGTTGAGTAATTGGAATAACGAATGGGATAGTTCGTTTGATAAATGAATGTATTTAAAGTGTATGCTTTTGGAATACCTAATTAATTCTAAATTATTTAATGTAACAAAAACAGTAGTAATTCATCTGAACTGACATAGAAAGACAGGCATAACCGCATTACTAACAAAAAAATACGTATTTTCCGATGAATTTTCATAGTGAAAATAGGTAGGTGTGTAAACAAATCGTAAGCTTCCATAAAACGAAACAATGATTTAATTAATACCTGCATTATATGAATAAAAAAACATCGTAATTAACCACACAATATGTTGCTTCGAACAATCTAAAATAATTTTAACGAATTGGTTTTAATTTACATCAAACTTACAGTTACTAAAATATTTATACTCTATTTTATGTAATAGTGAGTCACTCCAGAGTATGACCGAGAGGTTCGACGTACCTACACTACCTACCTAATGTTTTATGACTCCATTGGCACGTTGGTTTTGACCCTATATTATAGTAAAATAGTTACTAATACCACCCGCATCCAGCGGACTCCAGCGACCTTTACCAGGTCATCAGTCCACCTTGCACGCCTACCCACGCTGCCCCTTCCGGTACGTGGTCGCCACTCGAGAACCTTTCCGCCCCAACGGCCATCGGTTCTACGAGCAATGCCACTTAAGTTTAGCGATTCGGAGGGCTATATCGGTTAACCAAGGGGTTCTGCTGCGGAAAGCCTCTTTTTTGATGCGATCACGCAGAAATACTCCCAGCATAGCCCTCTCCATTGCCCTTTGGGTGCGGGTGGCGCAGGACCGGTCATTGTGGCACTCTTTGGGGGAGGCCTATCTCCAGCAGTGGACGTCTTTCGGCTGATATGATGATGATGATGATGACACTAGCGTGCCCTAAAAACCCTTAAAGGTTTCAATCTCCGAAAAATATTGAGAATGTTACTGCTACCGGGAACCGAATCGACATGATTTAAGAGCTTCACTCGTAGTATTTAAGTTTTTAAATGGCGACAATTATTAACTACCACCCTAGGTGGAAAAGGACAGACTAACATTGCTACTGTAAAAATGACTTAATATAACTACTTTCATAGCGGCGGTTAGGATATTTTCAACGCGAGCAGATTTGCTAACACATAAGAAACTCAAAAGTTAGATTTATGGCGCAGTAAATCAAAGAATCGGTTTACAGTCGGTTTATATGGAGAACAATGGTATTAGAAATGTGATCGAAATGGAGATTTATTGGAAAAAATGCGGTCAGATGAAACCAAAGCGTTGTTTGCATGGATGGTCGTGGTTTCGATATCGTTTTGCTTTGCGTCCGATTTGTTTTGATGCCTAAAATGTTTGTTTCATTTGGTCAGAAACTATTTTGGACGAAATGGAATAAAAATGCCGGGCATTTTCTAAAACACGCGAATGCTTCTACGAGTATAGAATACACGTTATGTTTGAATGCCGCATAACGCGCCGCTTAGGTACACACGCACCGTCCAGAAATGCAAATATAAATTAACTTCACACTAAAATCTTCGCATTGTATATATTTTTAGGGTTCCGTAGCCAAAATGGCAAAAACGGAACCCCTATAGTTTCGTCATGTCATGTCCGTCTCTCCGTATGTCAGAGGTATTTTACTCGAAAACTATAAGATGTATTTGAATAAAATTTTGAGGATAGGTGTATTTTGTTAGCCGCTACATAGTTCTGTAATGCAATGACTATTTTTTTTTTATGTGCTAGTAAAGAAAACATTGTATGTCCACGTGTGGCACATCAATCGATAGGCCTTTCAAAATAAATATAAAATTTCCCAGCAATTTTTTTGATTACCTATGTGAATATAGCCGGAGATTATCGCCCCGAAAGTCACAACAATTGTGCCCCCATTTTTGAACGGAACGGCTTATTAAATTCTTTTACTGAAAATTATTTTGAACAAGACAGAAAGAAAGAAAGAAAGAAGAAAGAAGACATTTATTCACTACACAAAAGACACACAGATATAAAGGGAGTAGACATACAATATACAATTGACACATTCATTGACAGGTTCAAAGGTTTTCGAGATATTGCTGAAAACTGCATTGCCTATAGAAAAAGACCCTTCGTTGTGCGTGGTCCGAAACGCATTTGGCCGGTTTTTTTTAGCTCTAGCGTGAGCGCGTCAAAGCGCTACCGTGATTTACCGCTTCATTTCGTGTGATTTCTTCCAGTTACACTACAGCATAGTGCAAGTCGCGTACGTGTATGCCTATATGTTGTCAAAGTCAAAGTCAAAGTGATTTATTCTTCAATTTAGGCATATTACATGCACCTATGAATGTCGATAAACTACCACCGGTTCGGAAAGTAAACCTCTGCCTCGAGAAGAACCGGCGTAATAAACTCGGCGAGGTGTCATTTTTTCAAAACAGTATACAATATATCATATCAGTATCAGAGTATTATAAAATTTTAAAATTACATTACTACAGTAGAAAGCCTATTTATTTTGAAACAGCGAAGTGCGCATTGGATACAATAAAGTGACTTATGAATTCAAAGTTCGAATAGTTCCTCAGTTGGGTATTTCTATAATCTGGTGCAGAATGAGTCGGAACTAGGCTAAGCCGTTGGATTTCGACGTCAATTCCGTGTCCGATTAGCGTAGCCGGCGCAGGGACCATTTAAACCTGTTATCTTCGGTTAACAGTAATTAATAGTTAATTTTGTGCTACTGGGCTTTAAGTGGTGGAATATAGGTATATACAGTTCAAACAGTTTCGGGTGTACCAATATAAGCTCTAGCTGTTTTTTAGCGTTCTATTTATACCAAATATTGTCTAACGGAACACTTATTTTTCTTACTTACTTCTAACGCGGACAAAATGTGTCGACAATGGAGTTTGAGTCAAGTTATTTTCAAAATGTAACTTTTCAGTATGTATGATAAATCACTGGCGTTATTAATGTTAGTGGAAACAAGCTCTATTAGTATAAAAACATACAAAAACACTAAACTAAAGGATACATATCATGGGAAATAATTTTTACTAATCACACCTAATTAACAAATAGTATTCCCATTTATAAGGTCAGAGCTTTTAACGCCAATTAAGTTTTAGGTAAAGGCTTTTCTTTGTTTAAAATTATAAGGGCGTAAGTCTAGAATTTTCTATAACCCCACCGAACAAAATTGACCAACGAAATGTTAGGCTTTCTTTCGCTCGACTCCTCTACTTAACTTGGTCGGTTAGTAATGACATATGCCTTTTGCAGCCAAAATGGCTTATAGTTAAGGAAATTCCGCGCACGCCATATTATAGACGACCGGGGATTAAAAATGCGTAATATCCGCCATTGTTTTTAATCGAAATTGTGCTCGAAGAACCGAATTAGCCAAGCCATGGGCTGATTCACAATACAATACGCGACAGGCGAACCAGTGTAAGCTAAACCTCTGATTACTAGTTGTTATTATGAATCCAGTGAGTGAGCGGTGAAAAGAATCAAGTTGTGAATAGCGTAACTGAGCTGGTAAGACCCCAAAAATGGTGGGCTTAACCATGTTGAGCGGTTCTGTAATATCAAAACTTGAAATCATAAAATTATAGAACCAAGCTCAGTCTACGAAGAATTTAAGTTTCCCTTAAATAGTATGTGTAAAACTCAAATTAGTAGTCGTGCATATACTCGTACCATAGTTTGGACTTTTTAGTTTAAACCAAATTTCACTTGGCACTATATTTAAATGCGCCCTTTAATCTAAAAGAATCTTCAATTAAAACCAACGCTATTTTCAGCTACATTTTTAAATCGCGCCTACATTAAAAGCAGTTAAGCCGGCAGTCCACTAAAATTAAAGACTGCTGAAGATTTAATAGTTTCTGTAATCCCCGCCCGCTACAAAGAAAGGTGCTAATTTGAGCAGACTCGCACTAAACGCTTTGGGAAACTTAATCCTGAAGACATTTTCTCATTTAGGGCCGTTTTTACGTTGTTGGTTTTAAAAATCTCTTTTGAAATGCGAATTGATAATGGTAAGCTGAGATTTTATGCGACGTCGCATAGTTTCATTTTACACTCGAACAATATTGAGCATATATTTTCAAAATAGTGTAGTTATTGATGTGTATATAAAGCGCTCCAAAAATATGCACGCGGGGACATATCCGAACACACATACATCTTTAGTTTAGCACTTTAGGCAGGTCTGCCGCACTCCGGTTAAGCGCGAAATCACAACATACTTACCTATATAAACATACACCTAAGTGTCTAGTACAACTTGCTGCCTAGTCGCGTCGCGCGGGTCTCAGCGACTCCTGTCTCACTTGCACTATGCATATTAGACAGAGGATGGTAGATTCTAGTCTCGCGTGCTTGCCCCGCTGATTAGTGCTCGATTTACTTAAAAAAATAACATTCAGGAGGATTTCGTTTCAAAAATGGCGGCACTTTCACGCCAACTTTAACGACAAAGACGACAGCTGCCCACATAAGTCTACGCCGAACTATGCTCGCTCTAGCCAAGTGGAGTCGGCGCTAACACGGAATTTTATTGCACGACCATCGACAAGCGATCGCCCGATAAATTGAAATTTACTGATGCATTTTTGTCGAGCGTAAGGGCCGGCGCACACTGGCGTAATTGTCCAATAATCGCCGTCTAGACCGGGTAATGTGGGCGCGGCTTAATAGGTATTAAATTCCTTGGTATATCATGTGGCGATGTGGACAATGTGCGCAGATTTATATTTGAAATTGTAGAATCTTTCATAAGAAGTTATTTTGTTATACATGCGATATATTGAACAGCTTTTTAGCATGCGCGTTGCAGTTGTAGGTGCAGTGCGAATCATAAAACTAATTAACAATCGTGATTTTCTACGTATAGTTATATCTTACGTGTGCATTGGGTGCAAAGGAGCCAGCAATCTATTTTAAAATGATTATTTTAAACCAAAAATTTACAAAATTTTAGCCTCATCACATTCCTGATTAGGTAGGTTGTTAGCTATCGTTATCTATTTCAATTTTTAAGCACTGCCTCATCTAGCAGCCACGTTAAACTCGAACTTGAAACAACAACAAAATTATAAAAAAAAATGATAAATTGCAACTAAACCATTAAGTCTCAATGATTTACACAATTAGAACACACCCGTTGTTTGAACACCGATTATTAATTTTGACACGCAAGTGTGGGGGGCGCTTTATGGGCTAAGATTGAGAATGATGGCACTACTGCAGAGATAATGGTTCTGTGGTAATTAAAATGCTTTTTTACTTTTGATAGTCATCTCTGATATTCAGAAATCGTTTTCTACTTTCATTACTGATTTTTCCAAGATTAAAGGAGACATATATTTGTTATATTCTAGAATTGTCTTTCAGTAGATAGTCCTCCGGCCTACCTACGAGTGTCTTATAAATTGCAATAGGTACACTTAATTACCTTTTATTACTAAAAACGTAACTAATACATTATTAAACACATTTAATGCAAATAAAGAAATTGCCTTTTTTTTCGCGAATGATTAGTACGTTTTGGATACATTATGTGGGCTTCGGCTCTAAGACGGTTAAAACAACATATTGTGTAAATACGGCACGTATGATGTAACTATACTTATTCTGTTTATTTTTTTGTATTATTAACCCTCTCACACACGGGCGCGGTTTTACCGCGACAGTGTGATTAAGACGTCTTACAGTGATAAAGACGCATACGGTTTGCCTGATGGTAAGCAGACACTAAGTTGTCTGACGGAGGCCTATGGACGCTTGCAATTTCAAATCTTGCACGACTTCTTCTAGCTCTTTCCAGCCGGGACCAGATGAGCCAGCCTCGTTCCTCAACTGATCGCCTCCAATAAATAAATCAAATAATGCAAGCCAAATCAATAAATAATGCAAGTTAAGCGTCTCATAGACTGGCGCGGCCTGGACTTGAACTTGTCATTAGCTGTCAAATTTACTATTGACCCCAACCGCAGGCCGCGCCAGTGTGATGCAGGCCTTATATTGCTGCATATTACGAGGTTATGATTATGACATTTATGATTGGTGGTAAGATTTCCCCTAAAAATTAGTGTATTTTCTAATTATGTCCTAATGTTATGTAAACTCAGCACCTAATAAATTTAAAACTCAATTTATTTCATGTTGAAAGCGTGTTTCAGACACATTAATTACACTGGACACCTAATTTATGAATATTTCGATTCCAGAGTTAATGGTTTTCGAAAGTCTCCCCTAAAAAGATCGTTAATGTCTGAATTGATGGACGAGGGGGTTAAATCATAATGAGTAGTTTTATTTTAATATTAGGCTAATAAAAACGCTAATAATAGGTGTGAGTGAAGTATGTGTGACAATAATAATTGGACTTTTTCTGAACGACTTGTATAAACGGTGGGCAGGAGTAGGTATACCGACAGATTTTAACCATGGATTCCTGGTGGTATTACGAGTAAATAATGTTATATCAACACGGGTCCAAAAATGCCTCATTAACTTACTTAATGTCTGGAACGAATATTGTAAAGATCTAAAGTTTGAGAGTGAGTGGCTTTGTGAGTTTGTAACTTTTTAAGTTTTGTACGGTAACTAAGTAAGCTCCGAAATTACGCATTTGATTTCAAAAAGTCTTAAAAGTCGCATAAAAGAGAACCTTTAGGATGGACATACAAAATATGCTTTCCTCAAAATTCTCTTAAGCTACGCCCTTGTGAAAAGCCCTAACCAATTTTCCCCGAAATCAAAAGCTAATACCCTGTACACGACGTCTCTAATAAGTCCGTGCGCGAACTTTCGACAGTTACAAATTAAAGCCGTGGTCGGTCGTGCGCGCCGCCCGAGCGCGCTATGTCGGCAGCGCGTGACGGGAATCTATATGGCTGCGGATGACATGCCAATGCCGTTTATTTAAAAAAAATTGAAGCGTGTTTGGCGCGCGATATATTTTTCTAAATTACAAAAAATTCGGACATATCGCGGAATGATTTTTGAATTTGAAACCAATGGGTCAAATGAAAAATGCCTTGCAACAAATTTACACACTGCTCGATCAAATAGGTAGGTTGTATTAGAATATTTTAGCAATAGTTTGTGGAATAATTCGTGGTTAGAGTAGATTAGAAATAATTTAATTCAGCGCTAATGTTTTTATTTCAAAGAAAGTGGATTTACGCACAATCTTTAAAGCTCCGTGCATTAGCTCTTCTAAGTGGATACTAGACTTACAAACAAAGTCCACAGAGTAAAGTAAGTCGAGCGTTAGTAGGGGAGACTGGGGCTTGTTGTAACGGGGTTAACTAGTAACTATAGGGTTTATCCACGAATATGAACCTTATTAATGAAACCTTAGTGTTAACTTTAGACTTATAAGCAAGCTTGATCGGTGTCCCACCAGACAGCCTAATGAAAGGGCGTAATGTAATTCAGCCAGGAAACAATACAATATTAATGTATGATTATTGGAGACTAAGTTGAATTAATGTTTATTGCGTTAATCTTGTAAGAGTAATATTTTTTTGGCTATATAAATATGTTTTTATTAGCTTTAGCTTATTTATTAGGTTAGTTTATAGGTTTTGAGAATCTTGAGTACTTAAATATATAAAATGAGCAAATGGGGCATGTAGTAACAAATTTTCGGGGCAAGTTGTAACAAGTTACAACACCAAGTTGCCCCATTCTTTGATCGTGTGACCAATAAATATTTCTTTCGAAATGTGTTGTGCAGACAGGAAATAATGCTATCTTATAAGGTATTTACATGAAACTAGAAAAGAAAGACAAACTGGTCATCAAAAAGTCAGAATGGGTATGAACTGGCCTTAATTGAAGTTCTGTTCATTTCTGTTCTCAACATTGTGGGTATCACCTACAAATAAGGACTGATTAATAATAAATCAAATATTCTTCCAAACTTGACTAACATTTTCATTGTTTCAAGTTACCCCGAGCCTGGTTACATCTAGCCCCTAAGCCTAATAAGGGGCTAAATATAACAAGTAGTTTTTTTATTTAAATCGTTTTTACACATAATAGGATAATGATTTAATCCTATTAATTTTTGGATTCAATACTCAAATAGTTTTGCAATAAACTTATACACTTAAAATATCTATAATATGCTGGGAATTGATATCATAATGATTTTTCTAAAAAATGTTACAACAAGCCCCAGTCTCCCCTAGTGCTGGTAATCGCCGAGGATTAGAACGTGACTTGAAGATACAGTTAGCCGGACAGACGGGTAAACAGACCAGTCGACCTTTCCTACAAATAATAGTTTGCTAGACTAAGGGACTTTAATTTTATTGTTGTTTTGTCGCATAATTTTACCATTAGATTTTTAAACGCAAAAACAACGTCAAGTAAATTAACATTTACCTACACATATTACCTACACTTTTTAAACAAGTACCATGATTATGATTTCTATAAGGCAGAGGTACCAGTACCGCCTTAGTTGGACTGCTTTAAATTCGAGCGAGATGATATCATAAAAAGATATCCACAATACAAATGCAGCTCTAACAATATCTTTCCCGCCAATATCAGTAAACCTTACCACACTAAACGTGTCGCAGTCTCACAGGTTCCGATAACCCGTGTAACTTACACAATAGCCCCTTAAGTGATTGTTTAGCGAAGTGTTATTTACTCGCCGAAATCACAGTTCCCGCGCGCCGCGAATACCAAGTAGGCAACAGGGAAAAATACTCTGACTTTTACTTTCGGATTAAATTCGCGTTTTGAATGCACGTTTGGTTTTAGATACGTTTGTGTGGTTCGGTGGGTACGAGGATGTAAGATTTAGGATTGTTCTTAAGTAAGTATTTGCGTATAACTCTACTTTGTTTAAACTCTAGCTGAAATTGCTTCTAGGTTTTTTTTATGGTCCTATGAACAGGATAAACTGATACTCAATACTTAAGTAGTATGTACCTTTTTTTTAAATTTGACGCGTTGTTGTCCAAAAAACAAATGAAAAATGTACTCCTCAAGTCATTTAAAAAAAATACAATAATATGCATCCTTGCCGCTTCATGAACTTGCTTAAAAAAACCATTTCAACATATTTCAGTAAAAAGAAATAGTTATCTTTAAAAAAAATTACAATCAAAATGCACCTCAGGAGTCAAAGTTGAGTTAACAAGCTATTGGCATAAAATGGCGTTCAAACAAATATCGTCGGGTGACAAGCAAAAGTCACTAAATACAGAAAAATAATTTAAGAAATAGCAACTGTGTTAACATAGTAATAAGGTTGAGTTCTCCTTTACCTCTTACGTGTAATTAGTGACTTTTGCTTGTCACCCGACGAATATAGATCTCACTGCATATTCGTCGGGTGACAAGCAAAAGTCACTAATTACACGTAAGAGGTAAAGGAGAACTCAACCTTATTACTACGTTAACAGTAACACAGTTGCTATTTCTTAAATTATTTTTCTGTATTTAGTGACTTTTGCTTGTCACCCGACGATATGATGGTATATGAATTGAAAGACTTGTTGCATGAGATGTGGGCTAAGCTACTTGACTTGCTGTTTGCAAAAAGTTCACGTATTTAAAAGGTGATGTACAAAGTAAAGTTTGAAGATCTACAGTCAGATACGCGTTTTAAAATGTTTTTGAAATATAACTATCCGTTCATTCATTGAGCGTGAACGTAAAATAATAAGTATGTAATTTAGTAAAATCTTACTGGGATAGTATACAACGTCCACCTTTCGGAACTTAGCGTAATCGGGGCTGTTATTCTCTACGCGCTCATGTGCCTCACCCCACTCGTCACGCCTAACGAAACTAGACCTCTACCTACGCTAAGTTACTACGCATCGCGGTGTCAAGATAACTTTGTAGGTGAGTGTTGAGGTGAGCTTAAAACGAGTTACACAATAGTGAGACAGCTTTAATAACACCGCTTCTGCTCTGTAGTACATATAATCAAATACAAAGTACATATATCAAGATTACGTTTGAATCCTCATGGTTAACTTATTCACAAAAAAAATCTAATAGTGTTAAAGAAACACGTCGGCATTTCAACTTTAAAAACAAGAACTACACAAGACAAGAAATAGAACTGAGTAAATATTATCCCAAAAATATTTCCACGGAAATTAACAGCGCTTAAAGAATGGAACTCGTTAAAAAGACCACAAGCCAATTAATGCAGAGTCCCAAAAGGGTTTATTTTAATGAGCTTACCTTACTGTAATATTACGAAAACTGGTAATGTCCCCCAAAAATACAAAAGCGACATATTTTTCCTATATAAATATGTCCTTTTGTGTTTACGAGGGCAAACTACACTAACAATTTTAGTGAGATCCTTAAAAAAAAAACTTTTTGTAGGCATTTCTGTGATAGTAGCAGATTATGTAAGTCCAAAGTCTCCCTGATATTTGGTGCATTGTAAATGCAAGTAGAAAAGCGAAGTTCTCCCTATCTCACTAATTTCTACCAGCTGACCTTCAAGTGAGATGAGACAAATGAATTAACGCTATATTAAATATATTTTCAATTCTTCACTTAATGTGTGCGCATGTCATGATCGCCCAATTTCCCGAAATACGATACACTAATTTTGGTTTTATTCTTGTTTGACACAAAATCTTAAATGTAAAAGATTATAACTAGAGTTAGGAATTTTGGTGGCATTGGGTGAACAAAGAGCAATGGAGTCCTTGATATTTTTTTTGGATTGAATGAATGAATGAATAAATGATTGATAAATGATAAATCAATAATGCATAATAAAATGTATTAGTTACATACAAGTAAATTGATTCATTAAATTAAAACACAACACATGTTTTGTTAAAATGTGTAATTTTGTCTCTATTTACAATCTCAATTTTCCGTTGGAATAAGTTTCAGTATACTACTGATAATTTAGATTACCTCGACAACGGTAAAAACTTTTTGAGTAGTTTTTCTAATACAGCATGTGGCCCACAACCAGGGCGAAAAATTAGAATGTAAGTTGTATTCCTTATATTCACTAACATTTGTTCAGCGACCTTTGAAAATAACGCGTATTTAAATTTTTACCACCATTTTAAGATTACTCTAGGCTGCAATGTACTGCGAGTTTAGTTGTGATTAAAGCGTGACAAGTAACGTCATTTCAAGTACACTGATGATGGCGGCAGCGTACATTGAAAATAATATTTATTTTCTATGGTAAATGGATTTTTCGCCTCGGTTATGGGCCACAGGCATATAGCCTAATTTATTGACATGTAATATTTTGAAATCTACATAATATATGGCTTTATCATTCAGTTATTCAATTATTCAAATAAAAAAAAATACAATGGCGACTCCACTGCACTACTTGTGCTAAAAATGCCACCAGAATCCTAACCCTAATTATAACTCTATAGTTACATCTATACACACATTACATCTATATGTAATGTAGAAATAAGTCTTCCTTATTGCAATAAACATCTTGAATATATATATATATATATATATATATATATATTTTACCAATATGCGTGATTTTAAGCAAGTTTCATTGTCGACACGTATAAGGCTCAGGTTACACTGGTTACAACTCCCAGCTTATTATTCTAACTCTGCAAACATAGCGATTTGCCTCAGACGCAATTTGAAGGTTTGTGTTGATTATTGTTTGACTTGAGCAGGTAATGTAGATTTTAGGAATTAGTGAATTTATACAACAACCATTGTAACTGTACGAGTACTGCAGGGTTTATGACTATTTGTATGTTGGCTTGGCTGAACAAGATTGTTCAAAATTTGACGATAATTATCCGTATTATTATTATTTATTACCGGTTAGCCTAGTTGGTAGTGACGCTGCCTACGAAGCTGAAGGTCCTGGGTTCGAATCCCGGTAAGGGCAAATATTTGTGTGATGAGCATGAATGTTTGTTTCCGAGTCTTGGATATTTTCTATGTATTTAAAAGTATGTATATCTATTATATATATCGTCGTCTAGTACCTATAACACAAGCCTTATTGAGATTACTATAGGGCTAGTTCGATTTGTGTAAGAATGTCCCCTAATATTTTTTTATTTTTATTAAATGAAGTGCCCAACGACACAAAGGTGTTGATTATAAATCTTCATAATTATAAATCAAACCATAAAATTAGCAGTAATGGTCTTTTCACCCTAAACTTGGCAGAAAACAGTCGTGCGTTTAAGCATCGGCCGCGCTGTATATAGAGCGTGAAAAATTCGTTCAAGAAAAAAGTGCAGTTAATGTGTGCATTTAAAGAGACACTCTGTCAAATTTAAGGTGTAAATGATTGTTAATCTCTTTGACATAAATGTGTTGACTTGACCACCTTTTTCACCCCTTTCTATACACGGCTACTTTATGATTATTAACATCGAACCTATCAACGCTCGAACAGAAATCACTCGGCATCGACTTAATGAAATCGTATATCTTCTCGTGTGATTCAATTATACAGAACAATCACAACGCCCACTGAACCCGGCAGGTGCATTTTATACTGCCGCTGAGGAACCCTAAAGTCATGGTTACACGTGGACCAAGTAAAGAGTGGTAGCGGTAAACGGCTTCGTTGTTGGGCGAGAGCCCCTTTCATATATGCATACATCTACCTATATTGTAGATTAAATTAATATATATAAAACGGAATCATATGTAGGTATAGGTATATCGTTACGTACTGGTTTAGTATAGATGGGTGGATTAGTAGTGTATAGTCATTCCAGGTATATTCATTTCCTTAAGTAGGACCAATCTAGCTTCGCATAAGTTTCACGCAGCCAGAAATTTAGTAAAAAAAAACGAATAGAGCTATCTATTGTTAAGGACTGTTTTCTTTACTTATGCGTGTAGATTATACAAAAAAAAGGTACGCTTAGGACTCTAAAATACCTAAGGACATATATTATCTAAAGAAGAAAAGTACCATGCATTTATCAAAAAGCGAAAGATTTTTTTATATCTAAGTGCTTTTTAGGGTTCCGATACCTCAAAAGGAAAAAACGGAACCCTTATAGGATCACTCGGTTGTTATACTGGGAATTTATGGAAGATATAGACTCATTGAATTAAGGCCAAAATTTACCTATTTCCTAAATAACGCATAATAATGATATTGTTGTTGTTTACCTATAGTTTTAATATTATAAGCCAAATGTTAATTTAATATTCATTTTAGGTTAACTCTAAAATAAGCTGTTGCTTTGCCCTAGCAGAGCCCAGTAGTGTAATATGTAACCTGTAATACCATTGATGTAACGAATATATGAATTGAATTGATAAAAAAACCCAAGTGGTTTTAAACCGTCGGTAGATAATCGTCAGTTACGTGTGTTAAAATCAGTATGTATCGAAAAATTGACAGACTATGGGATGACAGTTGGCGGTGCCATATTTAACGTTTACCGGTCAGCAAAGTGTGGTCGATGCAACTCCTAAGTAGCCCATTGCAAGTCACATTGACTTCCCACTCTCATCCAATACCTTTCATCCGCTCCCGCGCCCGCTATCGCTTGCAACCGCACGCGACGCACGGACCATAAATCGCGGAACCCTCCAGACTTCACCGCGCCCATTAACACGGGCAGAGTTAGATTTTACGCAGCCAGGAATAGAGTAAACACGCGGGAGCATGCGACCAGAGGGACTGCTGACTTTTTAAGGGGCTCCAGGGGCTGCCTGTAAATCATGCCAGGGAAACAAAAATACGAGTCTGCGGCTGCACAGACACATTCTTCTGGAGACAGAGCTATAGAAGGTAAATAGCCAGCCAACTAGTTATACTTGGAGTTCTATACTAATATCAAGGGTGCGTAACGATGGCTATAAATATTTTTGATATAATATTACTCGCAATAACGCTCATCTGATATAATTCTCGAGTTGTATAACAACACTTAATATATTTGCATATGGTATAATTCTCATTTTATATAACGATCATTTGATATAATAATATTTTGTATAACATACATTAAGTATAATGCATATTTGCTATATTGAACATTGGATATAATGCTCATTCCGTCTAATGTACAGTTGATATAATCAAGCCAGGGTAGCCAGAAAAAGGGGGGACGTGGGGCGAAGCCCCCCACTAGGGGGTTCGGGGGGCAAAGCCCCCCACAGTAAAAAACCACTCGCAACAATTGTACTATTGGGTGGGTTAGGTTAGGGTTCACTTGTGTCCCTTAGAGCGGAAATAGGCACCCCGCGAAGCGGGGTGACGTCGACACGCTGGCGGTTGGGTTAGGTTTACGTTAGGTTAGAACGGAAAAAAAGTAGTTTAGCTTAGGTAAATAAAAAGCAATTTGCACATAAAAAGATGTATATCTTTACATAAAGTGTAGGAATTCATTTAATCTTGAGGTTTAAATTTGAAGCCATTGCTCGCAAAAATTCATCTTCCTGGTATTCTTCTTTGTCTCAGGCGTTATAGTTTTAATGCAATTATACCGCTTGATCATTATACAATATGAGATGTATATCAAATAAGAATTATACTCTATGATGGTTATAAGAAATAAGCGTTATACCGAATGATAGTTATACTAAATAACAATATATATTTTGATATTATACCAAACGTTTATTATGTACAATGAATGATTCTACCCTTTGAAATTATATCAAAAATGGTTATATCCAATGAAATTATATTATTTGTTTTTATACCGATCATTACACACCCTAATATCAAGCCCATTCAGCGCCAATCACGACACACACGCGTCAGAGCGCTCGGGCGCTTTTCGCTACATGGAGTTTAAGCTACTACGGACTACGGTGTTGGCGAACGAGCTGCCCAAAATTAGTTGGGATTGAAGATGACGGTTATACCGTCGTATGTTGGTACTTACGTCAAAGTGTATAGTTATATGAATTACCAACACCAGCCCAAACCTCTGAAAGCCCAAACTGCAGTAGAACCCGTTCCGATGAGTAGGTATACTCAATATATTTGTTTTGTCTGAATTAAACCGAACTTATCTAAAATGTACCTACTCTGTGAATAAGAAGTGGCGCCAAGTGAATTGTTAAGGTAGCCAAATTGACTGACAATTATGTTAGTGATAACATGTTATATAGCGTTTTTTTTTTAAATGTAACAAATAATATTAGGACCAGGGAAAAAATATGACTCTTTATACATCAATATATTTGTCCCTTCCATTAAACTCAAACTATTCCATTACACTCTGTTAAATGTGATTCTCAGAATAAAAGGCTTATTATTATTCCATTACATTCAAACGACCTAATAATAAACAGACTCATTGACAAATGCCACTTTATCCCAAAGCAGTACCTAGTCAAACGAAATGACTCCATACAAAAAGGCCTGCTCCCAGCCACCTGATGCCAGATTTATTACGAGGGGCCAATGATACAGGGCCCCGGAGACGTCAACCTGACACCTGACACTGGCTGTTTTAATTTGCAATAAACAAAATAATGCGGAATAAAAACGATGACATTGGAGCTTTACGGCACGATTTTTTTACATTAATTCAAATGTCAATTGATTTTTTGTCGCTAACCGATATAGAGTTACCGATGTTTTATCTATTTTCATGACTTGGTTAAGAACAAATGTATGGGTATACATTTTGTAAATCTCATAAATGGGAGAAGTTACGCAACAAAAGGCATGTAACATAACTAAAGCTAACTATTAAACAATTATGTAAGTATAATTATCTTATGCATGACATTCCATAATATGTAAAATACAAGTATTTTATTGATAAATTGATTGAATTGAATTGAAAAAATATAAGGTGATATTATATGTTTAAAACCTATTTTCACTTGTTACAATGTTGAATAGTGAGAAATAATGTAAGTGGTGCTAAGCTGGCCGCGATTTTGTACGCGTATACATTATACCATGTCCGATATATCCTATTCTGATGTCCAAGTTACAACACCGGAAAAAAATTACAACATCGATTCAATAATTTTTTGAATATTAGGTAATGTTCGACCTGTAACCACGAAGCCAAATAAACGGTCCTGTAGTAAAATAATGATCACATATTGACGAGACGCTTTAACGGGAGAAAATATTTGACCTTCTTGTGTGACCATAACTTAAAATTACTTCACATAATTGCAATTAATACTGATACTTTTTGTAATCTAGTCTGGTCAAGTAGGTAAATACTGGCCACGCACAATCCCATTTCATTGTGTCCGAACCAAAACAAATGAAGTAAACATTTGTATTTCGAACGGAATTTTAATATCTGTGGTTAATAGCATTGCTAGCCGTCTGCAAACTCTGACAATGGAGTCGCTATAAGTTCCAGTGTTCAGTCAGACTATTGTTCTAGAAACCGTTCTAAAGTAATAAAGGAGTGAGAGGTAAGAGAGGAGCGATTGGAATGTAAATTAAATTAAAATTATATAGTGAATGGATAACATCTTGGTATTGTGCTGACGTTTTCCGAGTGGACACATTATGTGTCTTTAGCTGAAAGCTGGAGATCGGATGATCGGGTAACTAAGATAATTTTGAGAAAAAAATCAGCGGAAGAGTTTTTAGAGTTGTTTTTTCTTCGAAAATGGTGGAGTCATTCCACCTGTACCTGCAGTGATTACGACTACTAACTGAGATCAGTTTAATCTAGACGATAGTTGTATGTTAAAAAAAATTATGATAAATAAATTATATTTTTTTCCTAAATATCGTCTAAACGTCATCGAAATTGTGGCTCATAATTATGTACCTAAAATAAGAGTAGCTAGAGTAGTAAAGCGCATTTTGATCACTTTTTGAAACATGCTACTGTAGTTAGTACTGAAAACATGATAGGTAAAATTTATTTTACCAACGCTTTCTCCCGCACTTTACGCCAGAAAACTCTTAAAACGTATCGATTACCGGCACATCGGTTAGAATTCTCGCTGCGACCGCAACCGATCAAGCCTATAAAAGCCGATAACCCTTTAATGCTAATACACTTTTGTGCTCATCGAACACACCGACGATAAAGGGTTAAGTTCATTGGTAACTTATTACGGTGTCTTTGAAACCACACGCGATGTTCAGTTGTTTTTCATATCAGAAGCCGTTGTTAATAACGGAATATAATATTATGTTGGTATAAAATCCTAATAACCTACCAATAGAACATAAATATACCTAAGTAAAATCGATAACGTAAATCTTGCGAACCATTACTCTTTCTTAGAACTTACATACAGCTCTGCACAATATCTTTCGGCCAAACTATTTTCGTATATAACACTCAACTTTTCATCGAAGTTTTATTTAAAAGTCCAGAGGGCCTACCGCGAAAGGCATTCGAAGTTTTCCCTCTCAGTCAGACTTGCGAGTTCGTACGTAAGTGCAACAGAGAGGGAAAACTTCGAATGCCTTTCGCGGTAGGCCCTCAGTTCTATCCATCACAAGCATCGGCGCACCTCAAGATTTTAAAATGGTCGTGATAATAATATATATAAATAACAAAATCATTTAACCACTTCATCCTTAACCCGCTTAAGATTAAGCTATCATAGGAGCACCTCCAAAGAATTCAGCTGAAATATATGAAGAGCCCGAGGCGATAAGGTGGTTGAACATTTTCCTTAATGTGAATCGTATGACCTGAACGTGTCTTAAAACGAGGTATGCCCATGCCGATGTGAGATATTGGCGATTTGTGGTTATGTCTAGCGAACCTTACATACTCATGTAAGCATTTTCAAATCAGTTTCATTAGTTGAAGTTCGAAGTATACGCGGCGAATCGTGATCCCTATGACAGCTGTCATCTCCGTACAATTTATAACCTTAAAACGTAAAATTGTACTGAGATGACTACCCGACTACTGTCATAGGGATCAAGATTCCCCGCGATACATATAGTAAAACTACATTTTTGTATATAACACAACGGTAGCAAACAAACAAGCAAGGTAAATAAACACAGTAGCCTCCCTAGGATACCACGCCGCGTCCTTACGCGGCAAGACGTAACACAAGCGCGTTGCCGACCCTTGTTGATTCGAGGACTTGTTGTGTTGACAGCTAGACACAAATGCAGGTCCTCACTTTCATCACAGTGCATCCTTGGGATATAACTAGGGAATGCAAACCGGTTATAACCGATTATTTCGGCAAAATTTCATAACCGGTTCTTAGAAGTTTGAATTTTTTAAATTAAGTTTCTTAGATTATTTCTGTGATTTTGACCAATAAGTACAGTTTCAGTGGCGAATTATTGGTAATTGCTTAAAAAAAGGCGAAAACAGTGCGCTCTTGCTTGTTAGTTGTGGTTTGACTTTAGTGCTTTTGGTTAAATGAGAGCGTGTATTTGGGTTGCCACATTTTGTAAGAATGCACTAGTAGTTATTTTCTGGTGTTTAGCTGATACATTCCTTGTTTTAAACATTAAATGACCCTAACTGGTAATATCCGGGTTTCGGATATTTTTCCACCATAACCGAAATCATAACCGGTTATGAAATATGACCGGTTATTGATTCCCTAGACATAACATTCACCCGATTTATAATGTTATCGCAAATACAACAAATCGGGCTGGGCATACCTAGCCTTAAGTAGGTAGGTACTGCAGGCAAATTCTTAGTGATATGAATACAAATTTTGTTCGTTTGCTAGTCTAGTTAAAGACATATATGTGCATTATATAGGTATACTTATATTACCGTTAACACCTCTCACCTACTCAGTGGCTACATTTTAACAAATTATTTTCAACTAAATTCAGAATTGCTTGTGCCACAATGCGTTAAATCCCTCGCCTGAGCATTTAAAGGGTTTAAGGGTGTGTTTATTTTGCACCTACTGCCAACATACACACGTTAAAAGAGCCTATGATACACCTGAAGGGTTAAATAGATATGCTTTTTCGGAGTGTAAGAACACTTGGAGGTGTTTTTGAACCGAGAATGGCATTCAAATGGAAATTTGGGTTTTGTTCAAAGGCTTTGGACTCTCATTTGAGTTTTCTGTGGCTATGGAAAGTAGGAAGCTTGGGAGGGTTTTAATAAAGAAATACACATTATGTATGCTTTTGTTTAAGTGGGTCGCGCGAAGATTTATATATATTTTTTCTCTTTTTTGTGACTACGATATTTGGATGTATGCTTGGAAATGAAAGCTCTTTTAGAGCAGTATTCTTAACTGTGCCTAGTATGCATGCCTTAAATTAAAATTATAGAAAGGATTCCAGCTTGAAATAAATCCAAGGAAAAGCAGTGGAGCCAAATGATTCCCTCGGGGAGCAACATTGTAATCTGCTGTATAATAACTAGTCATGGGACTTTTCGTAGCATACCGTGGTTCTAGAATCCAAGGAGTCTCTACATATTAAACTATAATTTTCAAAGTCAAAGTCAATAATAATAAGGAATGAAAAATCTATAACATAAGTAATTATGGGTGTTAACGTGATCTAGTGTATTATTTGGGTTTCAAGTCACTACCTAGACTTTAACGCAGTAGAAGATGTTCAACACGTGCTAACGGAATGTGTCCGGAGCGCGGCCCGGCGACTCAGCCCAATTTCTAGTGATATAGGTGCATGTAACAGTGCCCTGGCTTTACCGACATCTGATGATGCCAGGGAGTTACTGAACATTTATTTTGCCTCAATGTGAAATAGTAGCTCAATAGTTTGTAAGTATTGTGTAAGCCTGTATTACGGGGGTGGCGTAGCATTAATGCTAAAACCTCCAGGAAAATAATAAAGAAAAAAAAAAGTCACTATTTCGCAGAACAATAAATATCGCACAGGTTTTAATTTGAGATTAGTTTGTTGTATCAAAGTTTCTATCACGTTATTTTAACCACAGTTATACTGATGAGATAATCTAAAAAACTGGTACACGAAAATATTTTTTCTGCACTAAAATCATCATACGTGAGGAAAAACTATATTAGATTTTTAACTACGCTCTATTAATATAACAGCGTTTTAATGTAACACTATATGTAATGTAAAATACCTAACATAAAACATAGTTTTAGACTTTGACTATAAAACATATTTGTAACATGTAGCGTAGCGACTCCATAGTTTCTAGAACCACGGTATGCTACCAAATGTCCCAACACATTTAGTTTAGTTTTTTATTGCAGTAGCTTAATTCTAGCTGTTATTTTTCACTAATCAAGTTAGACCATTTAGAACTTCAGAAGGCCACATAATAAAATGGTGTCAGAAAGTGACAAATGAATATTTTAAAGCTAGCACAAGACCGCGCGCGATAAACTACCCGCCTCACTACCTAAGTGCCCGCGCTGCTGTGAGCGGGGCGTGCAGCGTCCATATAAAACAAATGCAATTTATATGGACGCTGCACGCCCCGCTCACAGCGGAGCGTCCACTCAGGGCTTACACTAAGTATTAAGTATTCTAATTAGAAAGACACGGACAGTCTATCTCGCATGCGAAACCGTTCACTGTCTTGCTAGCAGAAGGTTGTTGTCACTTTATCACTTATCGCTGTAGATAAGACATTCGTCAAGTTCTGATAATGCAAGTGAGAGAGTCACAGATGCCTTTAAATAAGCCAGAATTAAAAATATATATATTTGGTATTTAGTTTAATTTAATACTTAAGAAATTAGATAAGAATTTTCCCTTGCTTTTAGACATAAATAGCCGTGTCATATAATTTGTATACCTGTTTAAAATCAATCTCTCATAGTAATAGTTATCTTGTTCTGTAAAACGATGAGTTCACCTGTAATTGGGATACATAAGCCCCAACACATTCTATGCCAAAGACAACTGTTACCTTATCTTATGTACTCTGTTGGTGTCCCGTGTAATGAATAAAATAAAATGCCTTGTCCACAACGATAAGTGATATAAAATAGCGACCGTTTTAGGTTAGTTTATCCTTGTCGTGAGATAAATGCGCAAGGAAAAGGAACCCATTGAAACATACCATACACTTTACCTTAGTAGTCCAGGCAATGAACTGACAACTTGTATGGAAAAAAATGACATATTTGGAAATAATTTATAATAGCTAATTTTTTTAATGTAACGGTTATATTATCAATTAAATTGTTACCTAGAGGCAAAATCCAACAAAAAATCAGACATCAAAAAAATCAATATTTAATTAGCTCCTAAAAAGTCCGGATAAATATTTTTTTTTTTTTATCTTTATTTAGGTTCATTTACATTTGCTTTACAATATTCAATATAAATAAAATAAAAAAGACAATGAATGTTTAATTTAAATCTATATAATTACTTCCGGGTGGAAAGTTTGGTGGATTCTTGAATAAAGCATCTTAGAATAATGTTTTAAAATGAAATAAACAAAAAAAAACGCTATTATAAATTAATGTTTTTCGAAACCGTATTTTGCTTCGGCTATAGTTACCGTTCCGTCATCAAGCCACACGAAACATCATTATTTCCACGTATACGTATACTAAAGCATTGCCAAAACTTTGCAACCATAACTTCAAAGGACCTTCAATATTTGAGTAGCGGATTCCCTTCTCAAATAATTACCCAAATTAGGGGAGGGAGTTTTACGCACGTTTAAATAAATGATGACGCTACCTGTGAAGGGGTCCATAAAGTTTGCGAACGTGTTTACATAGCTGATATAATGTACATGGCCTAATTGATGTTTGCTGTATTCATCGAAGACGATCTGTTTACACGCCGCCGTTAAGATGAAAATCCTCCTTCAAGGCGACTTGATGCCTTTTTTTTTCAAGTTGGACAATTTTACAGTAGCATAAATCCATCCTAGCGTTAATTCCCGGCAGGGATCGGAACCGGTTTTTTCAAAAGTCCCCGAAGTAGTCTAATATTTTGAATTATTTTAGGCTCTTAATGTAGGACTCTATCATGTATTTAGGTAACATTTTCGTATTATTAGACAGCCTGATCAAAAATGATATTATAAACCAAAGAACGAAATTGAACGAAATAAAACCGGTATTTTTGTATGGTAAAAATACCGGTATCCGATCCCTGATTCCCGGTTGTGCTCGAAGGATCCCGGCGCCCGCTTTGGCACCTAATCCCAAGATTTGGCGTAGGCACTAGTTTTTATGAAAGCGACGACATCTGGGATTAGACCGGTTACAGTAGCATAAATATTAATTAAAAAGATTTTAATGATATCGATTGCAACATGTATTGCTTCATTTGGTAAAATATAAAAAAAGGATTTTAAAAAATCGTAGCAATTTCATTTCTGATTTTAAAATAAACAAACAAGATGCTAAAATAATCTCCACACATCAAAATGCAAATTGAAGCAAAAATATTCATTTTAGGGCTAACTTAGGTTAGCACTTAACTAAATAAGACCCCAAACTTACATATTATACCAAATTAATAAAAAGCCTTCCTCAACTGAATCTATAAATAATTTTTTAATTGTCTTTTAACATACTTTAAAATTGACTTCTAAATCTCATACGCATCAAAATGCAAATGTGCTAAAATTATTCAGGATTTTGGAAGATTCGTTTTAGGGCTAACTCAGGTACCTAAGTTAGGGGTGGCTTAATCTGCATACGATAATCGTGGGGTGCGACATCTGTCTCGGATCTGCATACAACTTTGAATTTCGTCCAATTTGAGGCAACGGGCCTTTTGAATTTATAGGCTATCTGTTTTGAGGTGTACAGGGTGGCGCTAAAATAATTTCGTGGCACGTTGTCATGGGGATATAAAATATTTTAAAAAAATGCTTCGATGGGTAATACGGGATGAGTACAGAATAGACAAATAATTGTATTTTTAGTTATGTCCAAGTATCAGCATTTAATTTGTGCAGTGAAATACCAAGCTTATAAAAATACGCTAATAACAAAACTGTATATTAGACAATGTAGTTAACATACATTCAGTGCCAACAAATTCGTAGCCGGTAACATGAAAGATAGGAATTTAACGCTTACTGCCAGGAACCTCCTAGCGGGCGTCTACGCCGTAGCCGCTTTCCCCTACTTAGCGGGAAAACTACGGGATCGGCTACAAGCGTAGCGCGTAGCGATTCCTATCAGTGCATGTGCGTAAGAAAGTGTCTACGGCCAATATGGCTGATATATTGTTACTAGCTACGCAGATACTATTAATCTAGTAGAGCAAACTAAAGATGCCGAAAAATTCAAAATGAACATGTCTGGACATCCTATATTTTGATACCATCAACTCACCCTCTATTATTTTCAGTTTTCCCGAATTTTCCCTCAGGTTTTCATTAGTAGGGGTGCGTTTAGTGACTTATGCAAACAAAGGGAAGGGTGCCAATGGTAACAAGTTGCATTCTACACCGACTGTTTTATGAAAATTTGTATTTGTGAAATTGTATATACAGCCACTTGTTTCGGGAAATTAGAGCTTGTTCGGAGGGAATAAGGGGGTATATTGAATGACAATTTGAGATGTAGTCTTACGTAATTACGATTGATCTGAATCTGGTTTATGTCTAGTGCTTTATCGAATGAGGGTTTACAAAATGAAAAAGAATGGAAAATTAGGACAATACGCTTTTTCTTGTTATTTTTTTTATATTCTCTCAATATCATATTTATTAATTTGAAAGTTTCGTATGAGGGAATTTCCACTAGCATTGTATTTAATGAAATGTTATTTAGTATAGGGAGTAGTAAAATAAGCAGAAATACTTCATGGTAATTGCTATAATCTTGCTACATCCAATAAATGATTCGACAGAATACCTATCTATGTACATACATACATACATAGTAGTATTTATATGATTTTTTTGTTATTTAAAACATCTGTAAAAGGATTTAAAAACGCGACTTGCCAGTAACAAAAACCTCCACAATGTACTTCACCATTACCGCACTCACTAACAGCCTTTTTTCACTCATTGTACTGAGTAACTTTCAGCCAATATGGAGGGTTCTTAATGGCCGAAACTTGGTCCCCCGAGAATTCAACACCTGAAGTCTAGACGGGACATTTGTGAGTTTAAAGTGGCCTCGTTATTTGTTTGGGACTATTTTTGTTTTTAAGTATTGTAGCTTAAAGAATAATTATAAAAGTTTTAATTAGAATGACGGGTTTTTCAAATTCAAACTTTCTGCGTTTAAAAAAAACATCAATAGTCTAACTTATCTTTTCTGAAACAAAGTAAAATAAAATTGAGAGTCTTTCATACAAATTGAAGAAGCAAAAACCATAGCCTGACTAGGATTTAATTTTTCATAGGAATATCTTATAGTCCAACTAGTTATTAAATATCCTTAGTTTTAAAGTATAATAACACTTACCATTATGACCCCAATAACGCAGACTCGTTAAATATATGCATTTACCTGAAAATAAAAAGAATACACATGAATTTCGGAAATATACCTACTAATAACTCTTCATACAATATTCTGAACCTAATGCATACCTACTGACCAGCAAAGCAGGCATGCAACTGTGTTTATTTAATATTGTGATTTGTAATTTTAAGCCTTTTTTATGCCGTTTTGATTCTAATAAAAAGTAAATCCTTGCCATCTTTATCTATATAAATAACATCCCACTGTGTGGTGTGAACATGAAAGCCCAGAAACTTCTAATTTCTAACCACATTTGCTCTCAAATGCTGTGAGAACAGACTCCCACTAACAATCTGTCGCAAAACAAAACTAGCAACTTGCTGGGAACTTGTCGCTTAGCACCATTAAATTACGATCGGAACATTTTATAGTTTATTTTGGATCTCAATTTGAACCGTATTTCTCATAAGCCAAAGTCGTTTTTGGAATGAAACAAGTGCGTTAGATAAGCGTTTGACAAAGTAATCGACTGTTGATGCATTTGAAGAATCTCTTACCGAAATGTAATGCTTTCTCTTCGCTATTACATTTAAATTCGACCTTAAGTATTCGGCGACTAGACTCGTTTTCCAAGGGCCGCCTAAAAGAAAATACGGCTTTTTCAAAATTATTTCTCATTTTGTCTTTAAATGAAACACTTGAACAAAACTGAAACCTTACGCCAAAACTCACTAGGTTACTTTTTCAACGGCTACCAAAGATACGAGGTTCGGTAAAATAATAGTTTTACCGACCAATTGTCCCTTAGTGATCAGTGATCAGAATGGGCAGAATGGGCATTAAGTGGGCAATTGGCCGCCGCGGGTGGCCGCGAATTGTCGTCAATTCGATGCTTGGCCCTAGCCGGAAGTTCTGATGGCGACGGGAACCGAATTCGACATCGATTAGTATTAACTGGCGCAGTCAGAAGGGATGATTAAGTTTGAAGTTTAATGACATCCTTATCTTACAAGTAGGAATGTATATCGTTTGCCATCTCGCCCAAAGTTTAAATTCGGATTACGGTCTGTTTTATAAAAGTGCAACAATGCTTGAGGTATTTCATTGTGAATTTGCATTTATAGGTATTATAGTTAAAATACGCCATATAATAGAGCTAAGCTAGAGATAAGCTGTATAACCCACTATGGTTATAAAAAATCACTTTATACTAGAACTAAGCTAGGCTATGCTTTCAAGCTTGTATTTTGTAAAATAATAACGCAAGGAAAATATAAACTGTCATAAAGTTCTCAGCCAAAATCAAATCATTAAAACAAATGAAAGAAATTTTGTCCAGTTACCATTCTCATAAATTATAAGCTTTATCCGTTTTTCGGCACTTTTCAACACTTCATCACAAACGGAGCCGATTGGAATCAAAATTACGAAAAAGACTGATTCCTCAGCAAATCAATCCAATCCCTAATTGAAACAAAGGACGAATCGGCATTTCAAATTTCGGCAAATTTCTGCAAACGAATAATTCAAAAAACAGGGTTCCGTTATTACGTTGGTAGTCGTTGTCAGATGCAAATCAAGTGGGGTTCCGTTCCGTCTCGCAGGGGTGCTGAAATATGGGCCCAATAAACAGCAGTACGGTGAGCGGGCCGCAGTTAGGAACACCTGACTATGGTCACCCTATTGGTGTTGATATGAATTAGTATAAGGATAAAAAGTGGTTTGGGGATGAACAATTTAATAGATTACGTGGAAAGTTTTCTGTTAGGTTGGATATCTTTAGAAGTTTCTTGGATTTTCTTACCTTCTTGGCTACATTTCCAAAGCATTGGTAAAGCAAATCCATGTAACATGGAAATTGAATGCAAAATCTTGTCTAGCACCCATAGTCCAGGCAATGAACTGACAACTTGTATGGAAAAAATGAGAGATTTGGAAATAATTTATAATAGCTAATTGTTTTAATGTAACGGATATATTATCAATTAAATAGTTACCTAGAGGCACAATCCAACAAAAAATCAGACATCAAAAAAATCAATATTTAATTAGCTCCTAAAAAGTCCGGATAAATATTAATATTTTTTTTATCTTTATTTAGGTTAATTTACATTTGCTTTAAAATATTAAATATAAATAATATATAAAAGACAATGCATGTTTAATTTAAATCTATATAATTACTTCCGGGAGGAAATTTTGTTGGATTCTTGAATAAAGCATCGTAGAATAACGTTTTAGAATGAAATAAACAAAAAAAACGCTATTATAAATTAATGTTTTTCGAAACAGTATTTTGCCTGGAGTAACATAACAACAAGCCTTTTTGATTTTCCTATGGGGGCTATAGTTGTATTTTGTGTGACGTTGTCCCCTTTATTTACTATTATTTATCTATTATTTAAAATCATTTTCAGTTATCTTTTTAGGGTGTCGTACCTCAAAAGGAAAAAAAACGGAACCCTTATAGGATCACACGTGCGTCTGTCTGTCCGTCTGTCACAGCCGATTTGCTCCAAAAGTACTGGACCGTTTGAGTTGAAATTTGGTACAAATATGTAAATTGGTGACCCAAAGATGGACGCGTAAAGTAAATTATGAAATTCTGAACAAGGGGGCCACCTTTGGGGGGTAAATTGGAAAATTTAAAAAAAAGTTTCGCAAATTGTAAGCTGAAATGGGAATGGGCCGGCCACGTCTGCCGCATGCATCCCCAGAGGTGGGCTAGACTAGCCACGGACTGGGTGCCGCACGATGGAAGGCGACGACGTGGCAGGCCGAGACGGAGATGGCGGGATGACCTGGACATATTTCACAACGATTGGCCAGAGATTTCTCAGAATCGGGACGTGTGGAAATCAAGAGGGGAGGCCTTTGCCCAGCAGTGGGACACTCTATAGGCTTGGAAAAAAAAAATTGTATTGTGTGACATATCAAATGAAAGGGGTTGTTGTAAGCATCTAAGATGTATTTTTTATAATTTTAGCAAAAATAGATTTGAAGTAATTTAGGAAAAAAAACGAAAATTGACCATGCCCCTCCCCCCCCCCCCCCCTTATCTCCGAAACTACTAAGCTTAAAATTCTGAAAAAAATATGGAAAATAGTTCCTTGCCTTAAGATTACAGGCAAACCTATAAGAAGTTTGAGTATTCAAAGTAACGGGAAAATTCTCAATATTTTAGTGTATTATATACGGAACCCTCACCACGCGAGTTGAACTCGCACTTGTCTTTGTTTTTTAAAGATAATTAATACAGCACACCTTGATTGTCTTACCTAATTGGTACAAACTATTCTAGAAATGCTCTTGTTTGTTAACTTACAACGCGATCTACTAAAATTTAACAAAGTGCACGTTTTAAATGTAACCGCAGTAACAAAAGCAGTAAAACTGCGGAGTTGAACGATTAATTCTCGGATTTGCATCACAATTGCATTAAAACAAACCATGCACTGCAGTTTGCACTAGACCCCGCTTCCGGGTGTTTGGGGTACACTTTGTTCACTTTAATACAATTTTACGCTAATTTATTTGTTTATGGCAATTCTATAGAGAAAATGAAACATTAAGGAAGTGTGTAGAACCTTTGGATACTTACCTGATAGTTAAAACCTCTGCGTGATCGTATCAGAAATGAGGCTATCCGCAGCATAACCAAGGTAACAGATAGCCCTCCGAATCGCTAAACTTAAGTGGCAGTGGGCGCGGGGCACATTGTACGTAGAACCGATGGCCGTTGGGGCGGAAAGGTTCTCGAGTGGCGACCACGTACCGGAAGGCGCGGCGTGAGTAGGCCCCCACAAGGTGGACTGATGACCTGGTAAAGGTCGCGGGAGTCCGCTGGATGCGGGTGGCGCAGGACCGGTCACTCTGGCACTCTTTGGGGCAGGCCTATGTCCAGCAGTGGACGTCTTTCGGCTGATATGATGATGATGAGTTGAAACCTTCAAAATTATTTAAGTATATACGACTCAATAATTGAGCCTCGAGTTGACTCGAATCGACGAATATTTACTGTGAAGGAAGAGAAGTTCTATTGCTGACTGGACAAGTCATTTTAAAAGTAACAAATTTTATTATTCTTCACTCCTTTAATATTTATAACACAATAAATTATAGCTTCTAGCCTCATAATATCAATTAAAATTTTGATCAAGTGCGAGTCGGATTTTAGTTTTCCCATACATTTTGAGACCCAGCGCCTGATGAAGGCAACGAGCAAAAATATTTAGCCTCCATACAAAGTTTCCTCCCCTTTTTCGTCCCTAAAAGGGGTGAAATTTGACATAAATTATAGCCTATGCCCTATTCTGATATATAAGGTACATAACTGGAAAGTTTAATATAAATTCGTCCAGTAGTTTTGGAGATTAAGTGGAACGTACATTTATCCATCCATACATCCAAACTTTCACGTTTATTATATTAGTAGGATCATTATAGGATACAATGAACAATGACATAAAAATATTTGTAAGTGAATAATATACTACTTACATCATATAATTTGTAGTTACTTATTTTCCCGACAGTAGATAACTGGCATTCTAGCAGTCTCCAATACTGTGTGAAGTCTCCCGGACAAAGTTCCGAACCGTTCATAACTAAGGACTGTCTCAAGAGTTCATCTCTATTTGAATTAAATAGAAATGTTTGCTACTTTGTTCCGACGAGGTCGACACTGTTCTGAACTTTGAATATTTTGTCGAGGAAACAATTAAATTCGCTGTGAAGTTCGCTTTCAATGTACTTGGTTTTTGTTCATAGGACATAAGTAACTAATACTTTGTTCTCTTACACCATCATCATCATCCTTATTATCATCAGTCAAACAATGCGAACCCGCAAATAAATGCCACAATATTTAAATGTTTAGGTAATTTATCAACCTGCACAGGACCTCCAAACAATAGTTAATCCTTTCTCATCCATGGAAGGAGGCTCATGCCCAGTTGTTGGCACTGTGCACTGGTATAGTATACGTATAATATAAAGGCTAGTTGTGAATTTGTGACGCGAGTGACAAACGTTAGCCGCCCCCTGAACGAGACGGGCATTCAGACTGTAACAAAGCCAAAGCATAATAGAAACCAATACTGTGTAGTTTCGTCACTAATCCAAATAAAGCGAAACCACATGATACAATAACTCAATGCGGCCGGCAAAGTGCCCTTTGCGGCTTTTATAGTCGCGCCACAAAAACGGTATACACAAAGCGAGTTTTCCGCCCTAGGCGATATTGACGTAAAAACTGCGCCCTGTAATTTGTCACATAGGGCTGCCCGCAGGGTTTTGTGAGACTATTTATAATTACGAGTACAACGTGAATTTTATCCGATTTTATTAATTATTGTGGTATTCTAAAGGTCTTCTGGTAATATATTTTGGTGATTAAAGTTTGTAGGATCATTCGGCAACGCACTTACCAGATTATTTACCACCGTATAAAAAAGTAGAAAATGGACAAACCAAAAACAATGTATGCGAAGTTTTTGATCCCACTGCGTACGATGAAAAGCACGTTTTCTGTGTCCCACAATGTCTGTAACATACTCGTAATAGTTAGTTCCTTGCCTGCACATCGTCACGCTGATGTTGCACTTTAACTTATATTTCACACCCCACATGACCAGCTTACGTGTTAATTCAATTTCCGGAACAACAGACGTCTGTGTATCCGAATGTATCTAACTTAATGTGTACTGTAAGTACTGGTGTTTGGTGTGGTGATAAAATTTCACTTAGAATTTTATGTTCTTCGTGTTATATTGCGGAAAAGGTATGATTTTTCGGCGGTTTAATATACAGGAGCAGACAGCTCAACGGATCCACGACGTAGGCCAAAATCAAAATGCTAAGTTGTAAGGTTAAGTGGGGCTATTCCGTCGGAGGTGTAAATTACATCAAACTTGACCTTGTGTTATGCACATAAAATATTGCCCTTGGCTTCCGCGATTATTATATGTAGGTAAGTATATTATGTGTTTCGCTTACTTAAGGAGCTCCCCGCGCTCTTTGTCGAGTTTTGAGTTTAAACTCTTCCGTCAAAACTATTGATATATTTATGGCACAAACGCGTTTCAGTTCTTCAGTCCTTTATCTACATTTGCTTCAGAGTTTTTTGAAAACAATGAATATTGTTTTTTTTAATGAATTAGTCAAATATGGTCCAAAATGCTCTGTTTTCGATATAATTATGTTGTTGATGCACTTTTATATATGAAATCTACATGTTACTGTTCCTTATTGACGTCTCTAACAACCTATCAGAGATTTTTATTTTTAACTATTTTTTACAAAAATTGCGTCCAAAAAAACTGGTTTTTTGGCCTAAATTTGCCAAGGTTTGGTGCCATATATACCGAAAACTGTGACTTTTGAAGTAAATATGGGATACTATTTCGGTAAAACTTGTTGCTGTTAATGCAATAAGCCATAAAAAAACATGAAAAAAACCGGCCAAGTGCGTGTCGGACCACGCAAAACGAAGGGTTCCGTGCCTATTAAAAAGGTCGTATCGTCACAGAAATTTTACGGCACTTACGTCCTTTTCTTTGAGGAAGGCAGTTTTTCAGCAATATCTCGAAAACCTCTGAACCGATCTTGTTCAAAACAATTTTCGGTGAATGAAATTAATAAGCCCTATGTCCATGAATTTTTCCATATTTTTAAAATACACCGTTCAAAAATTAGAGGGGGGGGGACAGAATTTTAGTGACTTTCGGGGCGATTATCTCCGACCCTATTCACTTAATCAAAAAAAATGCAAAGAAACCTTATATTTATTTTGAAAGGCCTATCGATTGATGTGCCACACGGGGGATCACAATGAAAAAAAAATTTTTGACTTTTAGTTTTATGTATGGAGTGCACCCCTAAAAAAATTTTTTTTTGTCATTTTAATTACAAAACTATGTAGCGGCTAACAAAATACACCTATCCTCAAAATTTTATTCAAATACACTTTATAGTTTTCGAGTAAAATGCCTGTGACATACGGACAGACGGACAGACGGACAGACGGACAGACGGACAGACGGACAGACGGACATGACGAAACTATAAGGGTTCCGTTTTTGCCATTTTGGCTACGGAACCCTAAAAACGGACAATTACAGATCGAAGGTCATTGGGAGCTGGAAGCCCCTTAACATTAAATTGATTTCTGTCTAAATATTATTACAGGAGAGTGATCACTTTCATATTCTTTAGTTGGGACGACGTGACTGTCCGACATATCCCGGAATCTGATACACGTCACGTTATCCAGGGATTTTATTTTAATAGCATCTTTCTTCTTTTCCCTTTTCATTCCCAGAATACCCTGATTACTCTCTAAACAAAACTTAATTACCACATTTATTTCTAACAGTTCTACTTATAATTACAGCCACACATCACGCCATCTTGCCCCGACCGCGGCGTCAAAACGCCGGATGCGGTTTCCTAATAAGCGGCGTTATTAGTTCAGACTCTGGTCTAATTCCTCTATGTCTAATTTGGAAAGACGAGTAACCGTTGACAGTTTCTGGAGACAGGGATTGATTTTTGGGTTTAGAGTTATGTCGTTTTAATCATGGCGGGGCTTTGTGTTGGCAGTTTGTATTTGTCTATAATTATAACATATATTTAGCATTTATGGCATTATAAAAATAACAATAACGGTTTATCTCTATCTGATGTTTTCTTGACAAGACTTGATGTTAAAATCAAGAGCTATATACTAACAGCTAATTTACTGTTTTAATAGATATAAATACTTAAACACATAGAAAACATCCGACTCGGAAACACAAATAGGCTAACCGGTCATCAAACTAATCCTTGTTTATTCTCAAAAGGGTTCTACGATTTACCTAAACTGTCATTGAAAATATAAATTCACATCCGCACACTCACGCACACACACATATGTATACACATTATTGTATAAGTAATATGATTCAAATTAAAATGTAAAGTTCAAATCATACAAATATCATGCCAGAAAAAAAAAACCAGATCGTTGTAATCACAACGAGAGAATGGAAAACATGCTTTGCTCAAATATTACATTTAAAAATACTTTCACAATTTCAAGTAAAATGTCACGTGAATTCTTCCGCTCAGCAATTTCATAACATTAAACAGCGAGTTTTCAGGACAAAAACAAATGAACGTAACACGACAAATAACTGGTTTCCTACGCCGTAGACGAGATATCTAATTAAATGTCTAGTGCCAGACCAGAATTAATTTCAGCCAGCTAAACATTTCCAGCTAGCTGAGCGTGTCTTTAGATAGCGATGGATTAAGGATTTTTATTACATTTAAAATTTACTTCTACAAAATAACCTGAGAGTAACTGATGCGTCTCTCGAGGCACTATCTTTAAATTGCGACACTTTACTCGTACAAGGGTCAATCAACAATTTCTTGTTGTTATTATGATTTTTGTCCCGTTAGCCCGGAGAAAACAGGACAGTTTCTTAGAAAAAAACCAATATGGACTATAACTATATGTCTAGAAGGTGCCCCGAGAAAAGGGTTTATAAATGTCAATAAATGTACATTTGGTGGAAGTAAATCCTTAAAATCACAGTTAAAAAGTGACACAGGAGACAGACACATGTCAACTAGTGACAGAACAAAATTGATTCACCCCGTATCAGTTAATTTAAAAAGTAATCATTTTTAATCTTAACAAAAGACGATCGAAACATTATAGCCAATGCATTATTAGCATTATATACAATGTAACTTTTGTTCTGTACAGTCGCAATCGCAACTCATTGTAACATATTGTCAGTCGTTTAATTTAATGTCAGTGAAGCCGGTTCAGATGTTTTGGCATTTCAAGGTAAAAAAAAACCCGGCCCCGTAGCATGGTTGGCCTTGTCACGCGATAGGTGATAGGATAGAGCGTGCGTCACTGGCTGACACCGTTCGATAGAACGAGACGACGCTCTTATCTTGTCACTTGTCGCATGATAAGGCCAACCATGCTACGGCTCCAGGCCAAGTGCGTGTTGGACCTATTAAAAAGGTCGTATCGTCACTCTTACGGCAGTGAAAGGCCTGTCGATTGATGTGCCATACACGTGGGCTTACATATATTTTTTTTACTTGAAGTTTTATGTATGGAGTGTACCCCTACGGATTTTTTTGTCATTTATATACGAAACTATGTAGCGGCTTACAAAATACACCTATCCTCAAAATTTTATTCAAATACACCTTATAGTTTTCGAATAAAATGCCTGTGACATACGGACAGACGGATAGACGGACATGACGAAACTATAAGGGTTCCGTATTTGCCATTTTAGCTACGAATCCCAAAAATACCGTATATAAATAACAGGCGGTCTTTTCGCCAGACAAACGAATGATCTAGCCTGCATCCTTAGGTGGCCTTCTCAAATAATCCCGTAAGGCGTATGTCCCTGTCCTCCGCCACTTATGCCCATTTCGGGGCTGGACCACGAAAAATACAAATTAAAAATACGAAGCCCAATATCAATAATTAAGACAAATATTCTTTGATCCCAGGACAGAAATTTGACTAACAACACCCAACTCCCTAGGCGATCCTTAAGAGTGGCCGAATAAAAGGAAATTCCTTGACTGAAAAGGTTTCTTTGAATACAAGGACTGGCATATATCAAGTGCCCTCACAAATGAAATAGCTCGGGGACGATTTCTCAGGATGGGGCTTGTTCCCGAGCGGGGCTAGACCGTTTGGACGAAAGTAAAGCTTCTTTATCGCAAGGTTCAGCCTTCTTCAATAACTAACGACTGGTGTTTTGCTCGATATTCCTGTTATTATTTTGAATATTAAACTTAACCTACCTTAATTTTTTAGTTTTCTTAGGTACTGTTTTAATCATAATATACAAGAAAACCTTGGTAGATTACAGGGTAATGGAGTACTGACGATTATGGGGTCATAATTTATGTCTCCTTTGGTTCAATGTACGATTTTTTTGTTTATCGATGATCCTCTGGTTGAGAGAGCCCGTTGTGCCTTACACAAACACATCCTAATTTATATATCACTCCAATTGCATCTAATTAATGATTTGATATCTGATACAAAATCAGTCGTAACTCTGAAAGGGACTCGGCAACAGTGGTAGCCCCCATAGAGACTTTTGTTCAGCACGTCAAAATCTATATTATATCAAAATCTCAGAATATTTAACTGAAACCACATTTTCCATACTTTTGGTACGGGGTTCTTTTTGCTAACAAGCAATGTTTACGATGCTGCCACGTAGAGGTTATAGGATGTTACATAAAATCTATTTTTCTTCAATATTATAGTGTTGCATAGCGTTATCCTGGTTACACAATGTTATACAACATTTTATAACCTCTGTGAGCACCATAACAGAAAAATGCAAGCTCGTAAAACGAAACCTTACCCAATAGGAAACAACCCTCAGCCGATTCTCCAAGGGACACTCGAAAAGAATCCTACGCATCCCTCCTTCCCGTAATCTTGGCGATTATTAAAATCATATATCTCGCGCTGGGGCATGCACCCTGATTTCCAAGGGCGGGGGCTGCATTCTTATACGTCTTGCAGGGATGTTTATTTATTTATTTGTGTTTATACAAATGGAAACGTCTGCCTTTTTGAGTTATATCTATTTGTCAATGTTTTTGTTTGGCGTATGCAATTTTACATGCAAATGCCATTAGGCATGGATAACTGACGACCGAATAGCCTAGTGGTTAGAGCACCTGACTATGAAGCTTGAGGTTCCGGGTTCGATTCCCGGTCGGGGCAGATATCTGTATGATGAATACGAATGTTTGTTCTCGAGTCTTGGATGTTTAATATCTATTTAAGTATGTATTTATCTATATAAGTATGTTTATCCGTTGTCTAGTACCCATAGTACAGGCTTTGCCTAGTTTGGGACTAGATCAATTGGTGTGAATTGTCCCATGATATTTATTTATTTATTTATTATAAGTATAACTGACTGATCCTTTGTCCGCGACTTTATACGCGTATAAGAATACGCGTATAAATTATAATCTTTGTGTATATGATACTGTTAACCCCTTTTTCTGCCATAGGCCTTATACCTATCGAACACATACTGCATATCTAGATATACAGCAATCCTTCTCAATTAAGTCAGGATTTACCTACTTTTTTTTACTATCTCCTGTTTTTATTATTATTAAATGTAACTTGACATTTTATTACAATTCATAATCTACTTGACGATCATAAATCATACTATAAGATTGTCCCCTAATATTTATTTATATAGGTTAAGCTAGCTTTAATTTGTATTGTATTTGTATTTATATTGTATTGTAGCATACAATTCATCAAAATTTGTGCTGTTTTTTACGCAAAAGAGCAGCACACATCATTACATACAAATATCTATACAAACGTATATTTCTCTTCCGTTTCTATTATTAATAAGATTAATGTGTTTTATTTTTAATACCGAATTTCATTGTTGTTCGCCCGCATGTATCACTTTGACTTGCAACAAACTTTCTATTGAAGTCTGACTAAGAAAATCAACTGTTTACTTTATAATACAGACCTACAGGTCTGCAGACTAATTAGTAATAACCCTTCTACTAACCGTAATAATAATTAGTTTTTTAAATACACAAGAGTTAATGAAACAGAGGGCATGTACGGTCAAAGACTTTAATTGTTGAGCCATTTAGGTGTCAACTAATTTTGGTTTTCTATGAAGTGTCCAGTTTAAAGTGAGCTCTAAATGGCTCAACAATTAAAGTCCGTGACTGTACCAAGAATTTCCAAAAGCATACATTGTCCTGAAACACTGCACTACGGCATAATACCGTCCGTCCCCGGAATGTCACGTCTCGTCAAAGACATGCCCGTCACAATATTATTCTTGCCTTCCTCACCTCCCATGCCTTTCATTTCTTGCCTTTCATGCCTCTCATTACCATTCAGTCATTCGTAGATAAGCAACGTGGGGGATAAATTATTTTTGCTCCATTTTGAGTTTAATTAAAATGTCGAGTGAATTATTAAGGTGCGTTATCTTGACTGATAGAAGTTTGTTTACGTGTCAATGCTTTTCGTACTCTCGTTTTTGTGTCATGCATACGTAAGGTGTTTTGGTAACCAAGGAATTTCAGTTCGGCTGTTGTCCTCTACAGGACGCATTTCACAACCGATTCTCGTGTTTTATGAGCAGGTTCTATAAATAGTATTTTTTTGACGATTCAGTTTTTCGAAATTTAAAAAAAACATTCAATGTTTTTGAAAAAAAGACAGGTTAGCCTTGTTATAACTCACAGAGCCACTACTTTTAATTATTATAAAATTATTTCACCGACTTCCATAAAGACGTGTCTAATCGTTTAGATACTTTGCTTGGATGATAAGCGATATGTAGGGTTAACGGAAGGCTGTTGACAGCAATGTCTCTAGATTAGACATTAACTAAACAAATAAGTAGAAATGTATTCCAGTTCAAGCTATTTAAAGTTAATAACTAGGGAACTCTCTCTTATCGGTCGTAAACTCTTGTCAGAGTGGTCTTGGTCACGTTTATGGTGTACTCGGTGGGTCTCCATCGGTGTTGTAACTAGGGAACTATTAGGATTTTATTCAGTTACGTCCTGAGGTAACATAAAAACATTTAAGCAAGTAGCCACCTTTATTTATCTACAGATTCCCAAGTGCGAACGGCAGACATAAACCCCCGATTCACAGACGTTTCCACAAAAATCTAGTCAATCTTCGCTTTTGCTCACTGAAGGTAATATCGACAATTTATCACATCCTATCTCAAACAAAAATTACATTGCAAATACGACCTTAGAACTATCCGCTAAAGTTCATATATCAAAGTCACGTTTATGTTTGATAGGAGATTGTGGCAGTTATGCCTGTATGTCTGAGCTCGGTAATACCTTTGGCCTGAGATTAGACGTTATTGGTTTGGGTTTTGTGAGGCGGCTGGAAGCAATTTGTTGTTCGAAGAGCGGTTCTGTCGTGGTTTCATTCGGCACACAATGTATCGTTACCTAAATACCTATATGGTATGTTTATCTTTTATGTTAGTGGCTAAACACACGATTATTCAAACTTTCATATTCATGATGTGAATTTAAACATACCTACTACTTATTTTTATGTTATTTTTTTTACTTTTATTTATTCTAAATATAAACTTATGCTACCTACGACCTAATCAGTCGCGACTTAATTAGTTTGATATCCACTTAGTACATTTCGTATTTACTAAGATTATTTCTCAGTGCTGGTGTTATGACAATATTATGTAATGTTTTTAAAGTATTTTTTTACATACGTTTGGATTCTCTGTTCCCTGTATTTTGTTTAAGTATATATATAGGTAACATGAAGTCTGAGGTACATTTGCCATTTATATTCTTATAGCTAGGTAAAATGTGTGGTTATAAGTATGGCAGTTCTATTAGTTATTCACTACGTGTTATTTTTAGATATTTGAGTTGACTAAATGTATCGTTAATGATCTGAATATTTTTTTTTCATGTAGATATACTTAGCACCTTACAGAAACCAAATACTTTGTTATAATAATTTTTATATTGTGTGATACTGACATAATTACGATCAAGTTGATATTGATAGGTTGGGGTGTATTTGAAGTCCCCGACCAGCACTGGGTATGCGTGAGGACTGCTACCCATTCCCTGAACCCTATTATCCACGAAAGGAGCTTGATACTTATTGATAAGATATGGCTTATGTACAATCTGTTAGCTACATTGGATTATTTTCTCTCGTTATATTTTGATTCTCCGTAAAATCCTCGGCCCAACGCAGAGACCCGATGGCAGTTGGAGAATTCAGAAGAACGTGGAAATTGAGGACCTTATTGAGGCACTTAACATCATCGGAGTGAGTACATCGCGTAGACTTCGGTGGCTCGGTCACCTAGAGCGAATGGGAGACGATCGCACAGTTAAAAGATCCTACGAGGGTAGGCCTATAGATATATGGCCGGTTGGTTGCCCCAGATATCGATGGCGAAGCTGGCGATTGGCGAGAAACTACTCAAGATCGGGATCAGTGGATGCCAAGACACACTTCGGATCGTTGCGCCAGAGGAATAAGTAGTAGTATTAAGTAATATATTTAACACACAACTAAGTGGTCGGTAGCCGGTGTAGTTTAAAGATCATAATATCATCATCATCATATCAGTTGAAAGACGTCCACTGCTGGACATAGGCCTCCCCCAAAGAGTGCCACAATGACCAGTCCTGCGCCACCCGCGGACTCCAGCGACCTTACTATATTTATTTCAAATTGAAAACTGTTTTAGACATGTTCTATAAAACTTTTAAAACTACAACACTTTTGAACTCAAAGCTCTTATTGCTCGCATGCATCATCGTTACGAAAACAACACTTGTACATTTCGACGAAACAAACAGATACAATGTTTACAAACAGGACAGGAACAAATTAGAGTGTAGAATGCTACGTCTTGTGCTTGTAACTTGGAACGTGATATGTCGTGCAGAGTGGCGGGCGCTGAGATGTTTATTACCTAGTTACTTGTCTTATATTAACGGTTTCGCTGCCAGGAGCCCGCCTAGCGGGCGCCTACGCCGTAGTCGCTTTCCGCTACATACGGGAAAACCACGGGATACGAGCGTTACGCGTAGTGCTTCATCATCATCATCAGTCTATACTATACGTCCCGCTGTTGGGCACAGGCCTCCTCTCATGAATGAGAGGGAACAGGCAGTAGTCCCTACGCTAGCCCAGTGCGGATTGGGGACTTCACACTTTACTTGCGTAGTGCAACTTAGTTTTCATCTTGCTTATCCTGCAGTTGTGCATTATACGCAATGCGAAACTTGTACATGTATTTGTTAATGAAACTAGGAATATAAATGGTTGGTTTGTCTTTACAAACAAACTTACCTTACCTCATTTGGTCTAATTGGGCTTAGTTGGCGAGTATGTACTCGAATGGTCCTAATAGAACCGAAGTACTCGTAAAAGTAAACTGTTATCATTAAGCAATATCAACTGTCATTAAGTCATTATCTATAAGTATGTCTGTTAAACACAATCCATTTTGTAGTTTTTAAAAGTATCTCTAATTTTATTTTAGCACTTGAACGTCCGGCCACACCGGTGCTCAAAAAACGGTGACGGTACGGATACGGCCTAACTAGTATGAAGTTCCATGACAATAACGTCTTATGTCACTGTAATTCCGTACCGTACCTAACCGTATTTAAAGCGGCGGTGTGGTCAAACCTTAAATTAACTCATTTAAAACGCAAGATGTACTCGTTTGTGGACAGTTAATCATACCGTAAGGCTTAATCTGGGCATAATGGGTTAAAAACAAAAAAAAAAACGCCTTAACTTTACTTAAAGTGTCAGTAATTTTACTTATAGTTACTAACATTATAGAAGTCAAACCTTAGGAATAATGCATGTTTTAATTTAACTAATCCGTTTATTACCACCAAATTCATCAAGTCTTCCAACATCGCACTGCAAAATAAATCGCAAGCAACTTTGTACAAGCGTGTCACTTCATAAAGGCACAGCTGTGCTCCGCGGGCATTTTCTATATTGCTGCGCGCTTGGCGGGAAAATCTCTGTCGTTATAATACGTGTTCGGAGTTAGTTGGAGTTATTGACTTGTTGATAGATTTGTTAGTCTATGGGTACCGGAGTTAGATCATTGTTTTTTTTGTTGTTTAAGGATTAAACTCAGTTATGGATTATCTAAATCCAAACAGATTGCCTGCTTGATAATCAACCGATTTTTTTTATTAATTGGATTTTTCCGTAATGTTAGTAAAAGCGAAGTTATTATTTCCAAATTCAGATGGACTAGTTTTATGTCGGTCACCTTGTGACTATAATGATTTAAATCATCATGTATACTATTATTATAAAGTAGCTTTGAAAATTTGTATGTAATGGGTGATCTCCGGAAATACTCATCCGATTTCAAAATTTTTTTCACCTGCGTACAGAATGGACTTTCCGGATGGGCATAAGCTATGTTTTATCCCTCGGGTGTTCTTGCGTTCTTTTTAATACGCGAGCAAAGCCGCACTGGCAGCTAGTTTGTGATAAAGAGGCTAAACTATTACGAACTAACTTACCTAAGGTACCTAACCTACTCATATTTATGTTCTTACTCTAAGCTTAACCGGTCGTATTCCGCTCGGACTTGTATCAACCAAAAATAAAAAGCAAAGAAAAATTAAGAACAAAGTGCACATAATCACTCTTCGCGTTTGAAAAAGAAAGCAAAGTCGCCGGCGAAGACAAATACCTAGACACAGGACAAGACAGCTTACAGAGCTATACAACGATACAGCCGTAGGTCGGGGTTAGTCCGTGGCCGGAATAAGAATGGGGCCCGTATATCAGTCTGAGCCTCACTTTCAATCGCGGTTGAAAATAAGAGTGCATTCGGTAAATATTGCCTCGTGTAAGTGCAATGGGATTGATTTTTGCGCTCACCAGTTGGCGCCACTGGCGTGTCGGGTCCAGAAGTATAGCTGTTAAAGTATTCTTATTACGGGCGTAAAACAAAATTTTCTCAATCAATCAATAAAAATCAATTATTTAAAATAGTAATAGGTACTTATTATTATTACCTCCGATTTAATTTTGCACCTCTTTTTCTTAGATACGCTTTTAAAGCACTGACATTCAGTGATCTGTAACTAATATTTGCCATAATTGATGTTAGTTATATCCACTTACAAACTACGAGTATGGTATTTGACATTTTGAAGACCCGACGCACCACTAGCGCCTCTAGCGGCGAATTCACTCGCAGTAGCCCTCATTCAATTTGTAGCATGTAATGAAATTAAGGTCTGCGCTACATATTTTCGACTTTTGGTCACCTATCTTCAAAAGGGCCTGCTTTAAGGCATTTTCACAAGTCAAACATTGAGCATACTTGTAGATATTGTTGTAAGTCGGTAACTAGACTGTTATTGTCTGAGAGAAATTAGAACCTATTTTTGACACCGAAATCGAATATATTTTAAAGCCGATTAAAAAGGCGACGCGGTAAACGTGGGTTATAGTTTATTAGATTGTATAGTAAACACATGATATAAGTATATTTATTATATGTATATATTTTAGTGCAACATTTATTATTATGATTTGGTGTGCGATACTAATTTACGTTTCAAGTACTACCTATGTTGATACTACAAACTATGCTGGTGACCATCTTCTAATTTTCGAAAATACTTATGTTGACACTGTTCTAAGAAGCGGTACTTGGTTGCCGAAAAAGTCTTAATTTTAATTCGGCAATTTACAAACTGTGTCACATCTCAAGTCAGATTATGTTTCACGCTTCCTGAACTTCTTTAATGACTCCACTCTAAATTAGATGTTACGTTCAAGACTGTTATAGTTGAGTATAGGATGAGTCCATTATTTATGTTAAACTTTAATTCCATATAAATTTAAATGGTAAATACGTGCATTGTATGCAAATCATCCTCCCCTGCAGGTTGTAAAATTGGGGATGTTTATAGTGTTTACCCCGTGTTTATGGGTTTGGTACCATTGGTTCTCGATAGCTGGTTCCCACTCGAACTGAAGTCATTCGACCCATTATGACCCATTATGAAATGGATTAATGCAAAAAAAATATGTAAAAATTAAGCGAAATAAGTTTTGATGTTCTTGTTGTTTTGAAAGATATATTTATAGAAATTAAAGTCACGAAAGATCCCTGAAAGAGCCGACTCTTTATATAAATGAGTAAAATATACTATTATTGTAATAAATACGAGTAAACACGCTATGTAATATCTAATACAGTTATTGACAAACAGGTTAGTAAGGGTGTTACCACACCAATCGATCGATGCCGTCGGTCGATATCGATCGATTGGTGAAGTAGGATTGGCTGATAGTAGAAACTGTCGATTGACGTCGACCAAAACGATCGATGTCATCGATCGATTGGTGTGGTAACACTCTAAGGTCTTAGAGAAAAAGTAGTCATCACGATTGGTTTCAGTGCAAAATGTAACTTTTTATAGTAGATATAATTTTCAATTTAGTTTATTTTTCAAGATTGATATTATTAACTTGTATCCTCTTATAATATGTAGTTCTGACTGAGAAAAATAATTGTTACAAGTGACATAAAATGGCTATTAGAATTAATAATTTGTTTAAAACGTTACTAAAATTTTACGAAAAAATTGTTTTAGTACCTATTTTGATAGTCAGGAAGCAAAGTAATTGTTAATTTGCATGGACGACTAAAGTGGTTAGAGAACCTGACTATGAAGCTTGAGGTCCCGGGTTCGATTCCCGGTTGGGGCAGATATGATGAATACGAATGTTTGTTCTCGAGTCTTGGATGTTTAATATCTATTTAAGTATGTATTTATCTATATGAGTATGTTTATCTGTTGTCTAGTACCCATAGTACAGGCTTTGCCTAGTTTGGGACTAGATCAATTCGTGTGAATTGTCCCACGATATTTACTTATATTTAACCATTTTAGTTCTTATAGACAGGCTCATAACTTGGTGTTAGGTACATGTTTTTCTAAAATTGACATTTTGCCTTTTTTTATTTATTTCTATGTTTTTTCGTATGAAAGTACATACTGTAATAAATAAATAATTAGTAAGAAAACAAATCTCATCGTTAATTCCATTGAAACTGTATTTTTTGCTTTGTTTAGTAAACTAGTTCTTCCCACTTCTCCCCTAAATCCCTATCTAGTTGTCATAAATAGTTAAAAAACAGATTGAAGTGAGTATTTTATAAATAGAATCGAGTACCGATAGTAGTCCAAGATGCATCCAAGGATTTATCTAACCGCGCCTGCACCTCCGGGGAACGAACCCGTAAACCGACGCTCAACTTTATTCGAACAGCAAATACGGATCGATCTTCAAATTTGAGTAATCGTCTGTGGATCGTTGCTGGTTTTACTATTCTGGGAATAAGATATACGTAAGCACCAAACAAGTGCATAGCAGATTAACAAATGTAATAAATAATTATATAACAGACTGAACCGCGCGGGTTCGCCCGTGTAGGTATTGCAAAGAACGCAGGCAAACCCACGGGATAAAATACATATTATAACCACCCAGAAAGTCCATTCTAGTTACACATACTTAGGTGAAAGAATTTTTGAAATCGTATAAGCGGTTCCGGAGATTACACAAACTTACAATCTCATAAACTTTTACTCTTTATAATATTGGTATTGATTATAAAAGGATAGTGTAGTAGTTGTAACTAAAACACCATGTTTCCATTGTATGTATGTATTATCAGCAAAATTGTATAATATTTTTTACGTCACCCTAAGCCGTAAGCGGTATTTTCTGCCCGCTACGCGAGGAGACAATCTCACTTTCTGACCAAGGCAAGACGTAAAACTTTAGACAAACCACGCGCGGGCGGTAATTCGTAAAGCCCCAGATCGCATATTGATTAGTTCCGGATTCGCCGGATTCCTGTTTCGCCGGATTCTTTTTTCGTCGGATTCTTGTTTCGTCGGAATCTTGTTTAATGTCTAAACAAGTTATGCTAGTTATCATAATATATTAATTATTAAATATTTTTTTGATAATACTTGTTTTACCGACTTAGATAAATGAAAAACTGTTTAGCGAGGAAAATACAAATTATACTGGAATTCACATCTAGTCAACCAAACAATAAGCTCAAATTACACTTATCACCAATTTTTGGAAATCGACCGATAAACCTAATCCGATCCGTGCGACGCCATCTTGCAGAGTCCCGGTTCTCCCCGCGTGGCCTCTAGTCATAGATTGACACACGCAGTGTTGCCAGAGCGCGCCTTTCCGCTAACGCCTACTAGTCACGATCCCTTGCAGGACAGTATGGTTAATTTTTCTTTGTTCTCTTATACTAGTCTATCATTTATTCAATAGATGAGTAAAGCCACGATATTTACATAGTTTTCTGTAATTGAAAAATTCCGACGAATCTATGATCCGTCGAAACAAGAATGCGGCGAAACAGGAATCCGGCGAATCCGGAACTAATCCGCACATTTAGTTTATACAAACACCTGCGATCTGGGGCATTCACGAATTCACCGCTCTAGTATGTAATGTACAGTCGCCATCAGATACATCGGAGCGGCCTAAGGGCTCACAAATATCTGAACACGCCTCTGATGCCTCGACAATAGAGACGTGTTCAGATATTTGTGAGCGGTTTGGCCGCTCCGATATATCTGATGGCGACTGTACTATGTACTATTACAGCTTTCTTATTTATGTAGTGTTTTAGTCAAATTCGAAATCACAATGACAATAAAAATCAACGCGGCTTTCATCCGGAGAAAACACAAAAAAGGTTCGAATACGGAGCAGATAGGTTAGTTTTTACTCTTACGAGTCGTATTGCAAACTAATGACGTATTGCAAAGTTAACCGATTCAATAAGTTTAACGAATCTCTGTTACCTATCTATTCTCACAAACACATACCTACGTCCAAGTGACAGATAAAGATAAACGAATTTTAGCTAAAATAGGTTTGATGAATGTTTACTATATTAAAATATAAGACTATACCTATAACTATTCATTAGTTTGGATATGAACTTACGTTAGTTTTTTGAAGGTTAATAAAACACAGGCAGCCAAGCAAACAGCTGCCATCTGCCATGTCATAATTCAAGCCGCCTCGCCTGTAGCTGTACATCCTGCTTGTCAATGAAAATTAAACGGAACACACCCTCTTTGTCACCAGAACTTTCCTAGTCAACCAGTCAATCACACGGCATCATCTTGAACCTTAATCTTATGAATGTAAGGTTTATTCTTAAGGTAGTTTGCGCTGGACGCGTGCAGTTCGGTTTTCGACCTTAAAGGTTAAGCATCAATGTTGTGTTTCTTAAAGAGTTTTCTAGGTAACTGCAAAGCTATGTTTGTAAAACCGTATGGCACTCTCATTTCAGTGTTTGCGTCGCGCTTCGCAATTAGTTCTTAGCGATGTTCGTAATGAGAGATGTTTCTTGTTCTGATTATATATTATAAGGTTTGTTCGTATTCTGATTTACGTTTTGATGTATGGGCGTGATGAGTACTTGGTGTTTGCTTGTAATTAATTATGGTAGACATTAAATTATTTACATACGCCTTTGAGAGAAATAAATCAAGTTTCATTTATTCTTGTATGAGACGCGAGAATGCAATGAAAATTAAACTTGATCTGAAATGAGTAAGTTGATTAGAATAGTTATCACTTTTCAAAAAAAATACTTAATATACTTAATAATATTTTTCATAAAAAATGAATCGCAGAACAGAGAAATGAGTTACTATTTACCGTCTTATTACTACACAAGGAACTTAGTCCTATTTTTAACCAACTTGAAAAATAGAGGAGGTTCTCAATTCGACTGTATATTTTTGTGTATTTGTTACACGATATTTGATTTGTTTGAAAGCATATACTTCCAGATTGGTTCCGTTGTCACCAAAATCCAGTTCTGATGATGTGATCCTGGACAAATCGAGGGAACTCTTCAAATTTTATAGGCAAACTTGAAGCAATTTGGCGACTGAATTGAAGTCGGTTAAAACTTTGTTTTTAAAGTAAATTATTAGAATTCCGTATTAAAACTTGTCCACTGGACCAATTATAACAAGCGAGCGAAGCGATCGAAGTTCTCCATTTCAGCTTGGGCCGAAATTATTTCGTGTATCCGGCGTCTGTCCGGCTGATCTCCTCTACAGGTCGCATTTCTCAACCGATTCTAGTGAATTTTCGTGAGCTAATAAATAATTAGATTTGTCGATACAGTTTTAAAAAAAAATTACTTCTTTGCGGTTTCTACAGCTTACAATTCCACTAGTTTTAGTAGTGTCAATTAAGAAATCTACGTACATGCGATATGCTTACAGGGTTTGACCATCGTAAATGTTACAAATGACGGGCAAAGGACATAGGTACCTAATCCTACCGAGCCTTAAAAATAAACACGATTTTTTGCTCGTACCTAATAAATGTTTTAACGTATTAATTAAGACTAACTATCTTTAAACAAGCTCTTCATCGAACAAAGTACCTAAGTATATAATCTACTTTCATAATCGAATAGAAAAAGAAGAGAAAGTTAATAAAAATGCAGCCTGCACCCTCCAGTGCGCACCCTCGTGACGTCACATGTCCCGCCATTTTGGTTCAATGAATCTTTTGCAGGCAAGAAAAGGCAGTCGCACTTTTATAAGTAAAAAAAGGTAAGAAAGGCTCCTCTTGTATGCTGATACCCAAAACGCATACAATACATTTCTCGACATCGAAAAAATACATTATAAGATGACAGAATTAATCAGTTACCTATCATACTTCTTAGCGAGGTAACTAATGAGTTTAAAAACCGTACGTTATACCTTTTACAATTTTCAAATATGGAATGTGAATTCGAACACTTCACTTCTACCTCATGCAAAGGAGACTTTTAGCTGGAAATCATTACAAGCCTATTTAGGTACCTATTTTAGGCCAGTCACTTTATTTTCACTAGTATGGAAAAAATTACAAAAGAAATAATTTATAATGGGTAACTGTTCTATCATCATTTAAATAATTTTAAAAAAATCAAACAAAATATCAGACAAAAAATTATAAATTAGTAAAATTTTAATAAATGTTGCAATCTTTATTATGGTTCATTTATATTTGCTTTATAATGGAGTCATTATGCCGGTTACGCGACCACCTTCGGTTAGCGACCACCTGAAGGACAAGGTTTTTTCAATTGAAGATAACATCAATTCTACTAAGCCAATTGAAACAGTTAGCCATATGCATTATTGTTTGTAGTTATAGAATAGACATTTACAAAAACAAAACGAGAAAATATGCTTTCAGTTTACAACTCAGAGCTCAGCTAAGTGGTCGCTAACCGGTACATTAAATTAGGTGGTCGCTAACAGGCGAAATGACCCTGTTTATGATCAAGATCATACAAAAATGACACTTAATGCTTCATTTAAATCTATATAATTATGTACTTCCGGGTGAAATATGAGCCGGGTATAATAAGATTCTTCAATAAAGCATCTTATAATAACGTTTAAAAATGAAATAAACAAACAACAAGTTATTATAAATTAATGTTTTACAAAACCGTATTTTTCCCAGAGTTCATATTAATAAAATAACAAAAAGCGAATAAATACGGCGAACATAGCGGTTATGCGGTTTATAGTCCAGGCAATGAACTGACAACTTGTATGGAAAAAATGACAGATTTGGAAATAATTTATAATAGCTAATTTTTTTAATGTAACGGATATATTATCAATTAAATAGTTACCTAGAGGCAAAATCCAACAAAAAATCAGACATCAAAAAAATCAATATTTAATTAGCTCCTAAAAAGTCCGGATAAATATTAGTATATTTTTTTACCTTTATTTAGGTTCATTTACATTTGCTTTACAATATTCAATATAAATAAAATATAAAAGACAATGAATGTTTAATTTAAATCTATATAATTACTTCCGGGTGGAAAGTTTGTTGGATTCTTGAATAAAGCATCTTAGAATAACGTTTTAGAATGAAATAAACAAAAAAAACGCTATTATAAATTAATGTTTTTCGAAACAGTATTTTGCCTGGAGTATTATAGCTACGAAGCTAAAGGTCCTGGGTTCAAATCCCGGTAAGGGCAAATATTTGTGTGATGAGCATGAATATATGATTCTGAGTCTTCCATGTTTTCTATGTATTTAAGTATTTACGAGTATATCTATTAAATATATCGTCGTCTAGTACCCATAACACAAGCCTTGTTGAGCTTACTATGTAATGTACTAGTTGGATTTGTGTAAGATTGTCCACTAATATTTATTTTATTTATTTATATAGCTTTCTCGCTCCATCATAAAGCACTCTATTTTAATTGTATAGTGTACGAGACAAGTATTCAATTTAAATACAAATAAACATCATCTATTCACTCAAACAAAGTTAATACAAAACTGAAAGATGCGCCAGAGTTTATGTTTTATTCTAATTCCTCTGAAAATATGACAAAGCAATTCAAACTTTAGCTTACGTAGTTTAGAGCTGCTTTTCCACTGAATAGTTTCCAACACATGGTGACCATTACTCGTCGTTAAGATGAGTACGTGTACTTAAGCGTTCAGTATGCATTATTATAAATTATGCATTATCTTGATGGTAATTATTATCTGTTTATAAATGGATGCAGTGTGGCATAGAACAAAACAACATACTGTACGTCTGTGGGAATGGTACCTAATCGTTATTGAGTGAAAGAAATAAAAATACTCCTAGTGACAAACGGACAGACGTCAAGTGATAATTGTGCAGTTTATAATAAAAATAAATTTTCAGGCATCTAAATCTAATGTTAAATTAGTCTTGTGTATGAACTTTAAAATTACTAATATTAAGCTAAGTGTTTACAAACAATTGTGATCCATGTTGGCCTCTGAATAAATGAAGTGAATTGAAAATAAGGCACACCGTCACAGATAACTTAAAGACTTACATCCATACTTGATACAATTATCAAGACATTATTGATTAGTTAGTATTACAGGCTAGTAAAAGCGAAAAAGTCGTTCTTGGGAAATTGTATAAAATTCTACAATAAAATTCCAAAACACATTACCGAACTTACTGACTCTAAATTCAAATCTGTCGTAAAACGGACACTTATTTCAAAAGCATATTATAAGATAAACGACTACATCATGGATAGGGATATTTGGCAGCGATAAAATCCTGCACTAGAAATCTGTCGTAAAATAAATAGGCTTTCTACTGTAGCAATGTAATTTTAAAATTTTATAATACTCTGATACTGAAATGATATATTGTATACTGTTTTGAAAAAATGACACCTCGCCGAGTTTTTTACGCCGGTTCTTCTCGAGGCAGAGGTTTACTTTCCGAACCGGTGGTAGTTTATCGACATTCATAGGTGCATGTAATATGCCTAAATTGAAGACTAAATCACCTTGACTTCACTTTGACTTTGACTTTATTACGACGTCAACAACTTTTAAAGTAAACTCGGTATTTTATTTAAGGCAATATTTAAAAGAATATAAATATTTGTGAATGTCCGCGGGATCTAACCTAAGTAAACAAACTATTATTACTAGTTATCGTCTAGTACCTACGTAAGTAGGTAAGATATATTTACACTGTCTTTTCCACCTTATTGCTTCTTTCTTTGACGTCGACTGTACTACTATTTAAGTAGGTACCTAAATAGATATACTGTACTTGCTTACAAATGTTAGAAACGCAACTTGATTGGATTATTTTCTATATTCTATTAGACCTTCTCGAAACTTCACCTTATTTACGATTTTTGCAGTAAATAATACTGCGTCTCAATGGGTCCAATCCAAACAAGTCAAGTTAAATTATCTTCTCCGCTTACCTACCAACTATCAACTTCGATTATTGCTATGCCGACGCATATAAAGCATCAAACTACAACATTATTTCTTTAAAAAATGCCTTAGAATGTATGTCCTCCGAAGAGCTATTGCTAAGCGAAAACAACTTCCTACTATTACCGCGGCCAACCATTGTCTCCCAAATTAGACCTCCCCAGTTCTAACGATCTCATTCAGAATGACGTAATCCTCAAGTTACAGCGTCATCAGAATTAGAAAAAAAACGTCTTTGAAGTCCTCAGTGTCGGCTTACGAGACAATTGCAGGGGGGCAGTCATTATGACGAAGTATCAGGTTACGAGGACAATTTAGGTGTTTAGGGTTTTCATTGTTATGTGATACTGGTAGAGATGAGTTGTTTTTACAACGACTATTGTTGTTTTTGGAGATCAGAGATATAATGTCTTTATTTACGGACTATTGTTTTCACTTCTCATGCTTGCAAAGTTCGCATTTGTGCTGGATGTAAGCTGCACAAAATGCCACGTTTATGCTCTAGTGTACAAATTAATATTTTTAAAGATTAAGATAATCGGGCCTAACAGCCACACGCGCAATGAAACTTCGTAGAGTAAATTTGTTATTTTATATTTGCATTAATCAATTTTCTTTTACTATATTAATAAAACCAGATATAATAGAAGTCAATTATTCTTTAAAAACGTATCGAAACATAAAATGACTTTGCAGTATGAAGTCTAAAATCACGTGTCGAAAATTATACATAAAACTTTAAAAAAGTTAAGTGGCAGTGGCAGCAATGAACTATAATTTTATTCAATTCGGCAAATTTTTGTTATTTTCTCGCAATCGAAGTGAAAAGCAGTATGTATTACTCTTTTATCCCTCGACTTAACTATCCATATAACCGTCTCGGGTGAAATGGCTCGTTTTAAGCAGTTGTTGTACAATCTACTATTTGGGGACTCTTATTACAGTACGAATCAAACGATACACTTTCTTCATCATACCTTCGTCCCAGTTTCTAATAATAAGTTTAGACAAAACGAACGAGCATTCTTGTTGAACAGCGTCAAAGATAGTTTTTACCTTCTTTTGAAATCCTTTAAAATAAGGCCGAAATGTTAAACATGATATTTGAAGTAGATTTACTACCGGTATTTTTTTTGCTAAGAAAAGTTGACAGACCATTCAAAATAATGACCATTAAACACTTACAATTAAGAATTGCAAAGCACTAACATTAACATTGGGAGCAAATATTCAGAACTTTCTTATCCAAAAATCGATGCGTGAGGCATAAAAGTGATTACTCTGAGGTATTAAGTTCCCCCCGGGGGTGTGAACGTAGGGGGTAATATCGGGTGTCTTATTATTTTTACACCACTGCTCACAAATGGCTCTTATCTTCGTTGTATACGTATATAAACTTGGGATGGTGAACCTATAGACATATTTAAGATGGATTGTATACACCACACCAACGACTTGAGTAGAACAGGAAAATTTTATAAACTCAAAACTTCTACCGGAATGTGATCACAAATTAACAATAAGTTATCTGTCAGAAATGTAATTTTTGGTATAAAAGTTTTATTGCCGACTGTAATTTTTTGCACAGTCACCTCACCGATAAACTTACATTGTAACATACAGTCAACTTCAGTCAAGTGTAACAATTACAACTTAGACGGATTGAGGTTTCGGTACATATTTATAGGAGGATTAAATTGTATATTTTTGAAAGAAAAGAAAGAAAGAAGACATTTATTCACTACACAAAAGACACACAGATATAAAGGGAGTAGACATACAATACAATTGACACATTGTGTGTGTCTTCGCGGCAGTGGAACGGTCGCTGTCTCAGCATTGTGCCGAGGTGTCAGACAGACACCTACAGCGCTGGTTTTCAGACAGCACCGTAAGTGACCCACGGAACGCAACACAGCATACTATTAGATAGTAGAAGCATAATAAATAAATAATTAATAAAAAATAATAAAAAAATTTTTTTTTAATATAAAACAGTATCACAACGGGATGAAAAATACAAAGCATAAAACGCGACACGGTTGGGATGTTAAAAGTGCTGGATGGGTTAAGGTTGGGATTTTTGGAGCGTTAACAAATAGCCTTTAAGCTGCACTTGACTACTAATATAATAGCTCAAAGTTGAAGTTAAATCTAGAAAATCATTATTACAGAGAAACGTGTTAAGATAACGCATCATGTTTTTATAGTTTTAATATAGAAAGGAATTCGCCTATAAATGCATTTTTATGAGGAAGGCAAGTTTGATGTCCATCATACGGTCCGATAGTGCTATCGAGGAGCGAACGGCGACCCCACAGAGCGTAGACAGGAGAAAAACACATGTTATGTTTATTTAGTCACAATACATAAAAAATGGCTGTCTAGTTGATGAACAGTTTACATTTCTTAAAGTCTAAAAAGTACCGAATATTAATTATAAATACCGAAATAAGTTTAGTTTAAGTACAGGGTGGACCATAACTCTTTTTACATTTCAAACTAAAATAAAATGAAAACTAATTATATCAGATGAAAACCGTTTATTAATTATGAAAACACATGAATAGGGATTTTTTTTTTAAATTACGTCATCCATATGTGATCCTTCATTATTTTGGCATTGCCGTAACCTGGAGCGAAAATTTTCAGTGACGGCCTGACAAGTGTTCTGAGAAATGTGAACCAAAAGTCCGTTAACTTTTGAATCGGTAGCTGCGTCGGGGAGCGGTGGCGGGGTAAGGCGGCGGGGTTACGAAATGCAAGAGCGGCCAATGGGAATTTAGTGCCATGGCGTCCTTCACCTTCCCGCCACCGCTCCCCGACGCAGCTACCGATTCAAACGTTAACGGACTTTTGGTCCACATTTCTCGGAACACTTGTCAGGCTGTCACTGAAAATTTTCGCTTCAGGTTACGGCAATGCCAAAATAATGAAGGATCACATATGGATGGATGGAAAAATAAAATCCCTATTCATGTGTTTTCATAATTAATAAACGGTTTTCATCTGATATAATTAGTTTTCATTTTATTTTAGTTTGAAATGTAAAAAGAGTTATGGTCCACCCTGTATTACAATATCTAATTAAGCAAATCAGTCTCAAACGCGTTTCTAAATTGTATAATATATTAGTAAGTAGTTTGTTTTTTGTGCAGTCAGCAGTACAAAACGTGACCTCCAACAATATACAAAACATCAAAACATACTTCGATCAAAAACGCCCGTTTCCGTGTAAAATACTCCCGCGCCGCGGAGGTTCTCCGTTCACATTCTTACGTTGCCCCACCGTTTATTATTTATAAGTTTTACGACACACGTAAATACAAGGGGATAGGGCAAGTTCAGGGCTGCATTCACATTTACTGAAGGTAACCAGTGTAGTTCTGACCTCTGGTTACATTATGTTATTACGAATCTAAGTATCAAGATGTAGTAGATGAGTAGGGCGAGTTCACAATGATTACTGAAGTAAACCAGTTTAAGTCTGACCTTTGGTTACGGTTATTTGTTGGAAATCTCCGTATCAAGATATAGTAGATGAGTGATAAGGAGATTGTAAGTAGCATAGCAGGACTGGCTGATATAGTAGGTATAGTAAGACATGCGAGCGTCAAAAACAAAGTTTTGATTATATTAGGATAGTTTGTTGATCTTAATTTTAAGTTTTAATAATAAGGAACAATTTTAAACTTAAATCCAGGGGTCGGAAAAGGTTTTTTCAAAAAAACCGTAAGTAGTCTAATATTTTGAATTATTTTAGGCTCTTAATGTAGGACTCTATAGTTTATTTAGGTAACATATTCGTATTATTAGACAGCCCGATTAAAATGATATTATAACCAAAGAACGAAATAATACCGGTTTAATTTGTATGGAGAAAATACCGGTATCCGATCCCTGCTTCAATCTAGACTCAAACTAAGTATAATTTTAAACTGTGACGTACTTAGGTCTTCGAAATACGATAAAGAAGTAAAGATTAGTAGGTACAGAATATCCACGATGAAATAAGAATGCAATAATATTAAAATAAATACCTAATAAACATCTACAATTTATAACATATATTACCTAACTTAAATCGCCCCTAGCCGTTCCTGGCGCAAAAATCCCCATAACACTGGCGGCATTTCCACGCTGGCTAGCCAAGGAAAGCCTTTGCACCAGAAACGACAATGCAATAATTGCATTTCGCACATTAAAAATATATTTTTATGTTAGTTACTCGTCATCGCTCAAGAGAAACTTTAACAAAACTTACAAATATGTATTAATTTAATGGCATACTTAGATATTATAAACCTAAAATTTAAAACATGAATTAAAAAATCTAAACCATCATTCCATTCTACTCAAAGACAAGCTTTTGATTTCATCTGTGCAGGTATTCGGATGAGTCTGACATAACAAGATATTGAAATTCATAACGCTACTGAAAGTAAAATTGTGCTAGAGTTTCGCAGCCCAGTTTAGGCATTTGGCAACATCTCAAAAGGCCTTGACCTGAGCTGCAATGCGGGTTACCCCGTGTATTCTTCCGAGCACAGCCGTATAACATTTCTATTTACTTTTTGGCAGTGATTTTAGAACAAATCATGTTGTAGGGTCATGATATCAGGGTTGCATAATACTTTTCCTGCTTACTCATTATATGTTAGTTTGGCAAAACTGGCAAATTGTAACAAAATTAATAGGTTTTTCGCTTGAATGTCAGAAATTTCCTGAAAAACCAGCTGCTACCTATGCAGAAAGTCATATTGAATGTATTACGACGCATTCATAAAATTACCTTCGGAACTGTAAATAAAACCACGATTCAGCGTTATTATATCTCTCAGTATTAGGGGATAATCATACACAGATCGATCTAGACCTACGGTAGACTCAAAAAGGGCTGAGTATAGGAAAAAAACTCGTGCTCATCCCACAAATATTAGCTCTTATCGCGATTCCAACCCAGCAGGTCTGTCAGCTTCACATGTTTCTACTGATTGAGCTAATCTGGTCTTCCTCTTCTTATTTAAGAGGCTTTGGAGTAAATTCCAACTTGTTATTTAAACTTGTCGTTACTCATAAAATACATCGTTATCGCGGCAGTAATGTCTGTTTAGTAAAAACTGAATATTCTGCCTACACATTCTAAGCCTTCAAGAAGTTTATCATATCTAGCACGAAGTTTTGGCTGCAAAAGGTCAATCAATATTGTCTTACACTGAGTAAACGATTACCTATAAGTTAACGTGTCAACTTGAATAATAAGCCATAAATTCATCACACTTTACTTTTCTTCGAGGCATATTTAAAAACACTAGATCTTACAAAATCCAATACCTACTAGTTAATTATGTTGCTACAAATCAATTAAGAATGACAAATGTCTAAAGTAGCAGGAAAAGTGACTGCGTAGGTAATCTTTTTAAGCATGTACTATTAATCAAGTCAAGCACGGAGGTAATATATATGAAAGTTTTTTATTTTTATTTTGTGCTCCTGGTTATAAACGTTATTCGTTATGAGTGTCACTTCTGTTATTGACTATTTGTCATAATCTTTCAGTATTGTCAAATCGTTTTTGCTCCCGCGATAACGATGTTTGCTCATAAATTTAGGTTAGGATTTAGGTTTTATTAGGTTTTGGGGAGAAAACCTCAAACAGAACTTTAACCAGCTAGCATTTCCCGTGTCGCACAGACTTCCCACGATTCGACGCCTCCATGAATATTGACGACTCGGTCGATATCTGATGCCATCCACTACTGTTTATGTTCCGATAAAGGCTTAGTTACGAGCTGGATACCAGGCACTGGGACGGGAATCGAATTAAGCGAATAGACGCAGTCTATTGTAAATTAAGTAGATACAATACAATCGATTACCTGGAGGGGAATGTGGCAAACATTTCCAGAGGATTATGGCTCGAATCTAGCACCTGCAAAGAGTACCTGCGGCCAGCGGGATAAGTTTAAACAGGTGCAAATAACTTATTTAATACTACTGAATATTATATGCATGAAGAGAGGTGTATTAAATTGGATATAAGACCAAAAATGCCATCTAAAAACGTTCGTCCATTAATCAATCGTAGGACCTGTTTTGTAGAAACCTGGCAAACCTTTCTGGTTTTACGCCAATAGAGCGTAACCCTTTCTGACCCTACCCTATTCTATACTAGCACATTTTGCCAGGAACCCGCCTAGCGGGCGCTTTCCGCTACCAGCGGGAAAACTACGGGGTGGGCTACAAGCGTAGCGCGTGCGATTCTTGGCAGTGAATGTGCTAGACTATTAGAAAAATTGGTACGTAATTGAGGTGAGCTTTCGGCGATTTTGCTATAATATACTTTTCTCACAGGCTAAACAGTTGTTTTTTTTTTCTAGTGACTGAATGGTTATCGGACCAAAAATATCCTCGTTAATGCCTATTACAAATGAGCTGATATTAAGAATACAAATCTGTGTGATTCAATGTGTTGATGAATAAATTTAAAATATTGTCTATACCTTAGTCACCAGAGACCATAGACAATTATTCAAAATCCTTGACATTTATTTTATTTATTATAGAAATTAAGATTCTTATCAGGTTGTGTATGTAGGTGGCCCTAATAGGGTCTATTCGAACACTACACACACAAGGGAGGGATTGGAGGGAAAATGAATGTACTATTTTGAGTGGTATATTTTTTTTATTTCATTGCATATGTTTGAGAAAAGCACTATACATGCCTGGCCGTGAAAAGGGCTTGCCGGTTTCGTATCACTATCCGGCCTTCCGACGGTCAACCGTCTATCTCACCCGGCAAGCCCTTCTTTCCCGGCGTCTGCAGTAATGAACTATTACTGTCAGACCCATTAACACCATCACTGCCAAGAATCGCTACGCGCTACGCTCGTAGCCCATCCCGTCGTTTTCCTCGTACGAAGCGGAAAACGTCTACGGCGTAGGCAACCGCTAGGCGAAAAATATACGAGTGTGTATAGGCTTCTACTCCTAAATTGCATTACCCAACGTGGGGGTAACCATGATATTTTTGAAAAATCCGCGGATTATTCCAAGATAATCCGAACCCACTGACGTGTGTCAAATGATCATTCAGCCCCCGTATAACCTTCATTATTTATAGAGCGGGCGCGGCGGTCATACGAATGAGCTGGGGTCGGGAATCGAACCCGGGCCTACCGCACGCGCGCGGCTTGAATACCAAGTAGTATAAGGTCGGGAAGTATTGCGAATGAAATTAAATTCAAAGTATAAAAACTTTTTTTAAACTTCAACCTTATGCCATTTCATAAAGACTGACAGGGAAAAACTTTTCCGCTTTTCCGTAATGATTTTTTTGCTTTTTGCAACTGACTTCCAAAAATCAGGTTTTCAATTTGACTACATTTTTTTGTTACTTTCAGTTTGTTCCGAGTTATTCACGCCTCGTTTACGGACGGGCAAGGCGTGGAACGTGTATGTCAACGCATGTTTGTACGTTGTCTAGATAAGCATCATAATCATCATATCAGCCGAAATACGTCCACTGCTGGGCATAGGCCTCCCCCAAAGAATCTCACAATAACCAGTTCTGCGTCACCCGCATCCAGCGGACTCCCGCGACCTTTACCAGGTCATCAGTCCTCCTTGTGGGGGTCTACCCACACTGCGCCTACCGGTACGTGGTTGCCACTCGAGAACCTTTCCGCCTCAACGGTTCTACGTGCAATGTGTCAAGTTGATGTCAAAACTGACCCAACCGACACTCTCATTTTCATAATTCTGCAGGTCTCACCTGCCGAACACTACCTGTTGTCTATAGTCCAGATTAAACATGCTTGGCAAAGCCTTATCCAAGCTCAACGTCGGAATCATCAAGACAAATTGCCCGTTAATTGATTGATTGCAGTTCGCAGAAACTGTGGTCTTAGCACTACAAATAAATTGTGTGCCAAATAAACGCATGTCAGATTTTTTTGTCATGTTGTTTGTTGTAAACTTCAGTAAATGCTAAATACAAATATTTACTCCACCCAGTAATCCCTCCGTAGCCTCGGGATATTTGACGAATTGAATTTATTATACAAAGCCAGGACTTCATAAAAACACAGCTTATATCAGCTGCACCACTGAACTCAAAACAGCGGAATGTAACAATTATGTGCATTCCAGATAACTTCGATATTTGCGAAATAAATCAAAAATATCTTTATGAATTCGGTATTGAAATCGGAAAAAAGTATTTGGGCTCAGCATTAATTGTATCAGGGCAGGAAATTATTCAGACCCTTACTTATTGCACAAAATAATAACTTATAAATGGTACACCAAGTAAAAAGATTGTTAAAAAAAATACAACAGCTTTTTAAAAATCTTATAGATTAATGTCACTCCCACGATTACGAGGAATCCAACGACGACTGTAGTTCGAGAAATATAATTTTCTTATCCACATACACATACATACATACATACATCGTCCTCCCTCTGAGGCAGTTGGGTAAAAAGCGGACTCAGTGCCATATATCACTTTCTATCAGTTAATCTTAAGGCAAAGCAACAACATGGTCAAAAAAAAGCATTCTATTCGGCAAAAGAGTATTTAGTTGACATGCATGATAATACTTAGACATAGGAATGCTTTATACTTATTTACCAATGAATTACGACAATTTATAGTTTTTCATATATAGGTACAATTTGAAATTACGAGTTATTACCATGAATATTATTTAGTTTTTAAGTATTTGACATTTAATTTTAATTTTAATGTATGTATTATTTTAACTGTACTGAATTCGTAATTTTAATTTGGTTGAATTTTGTATGCCTTGTGGAAAAACACAGTGAGATGTTTTTGATAGCCTACATAACTACCTTTGTATACCTGTGTTTCGCAAAAAAATTATTTAAAAGAAAAAAAAGAAAAGAAAAGAAGACATTTATTCACTACACAAAAGACACACAGAGATAAAGGGAGTAGAGACATACAATACAATTGACACATATTGTGTGTCTTCGCGGCAGTGAAACGGTCGCTGTCTCAGCATTGTGCCGAGGTGTCAGACAGACACCTACAGCGCTGGTTTTCAGACAGTACCGCAAGTGGCCCACGGAACGCAACGCAACACAGCATTAGATAAAAAGTAAGTAGACACATAATAAATACATAATTAATGTAAAATATTGAAAAAAAATATATATAGAAAATTGTATTTGAAAAAACAAGCAGATAAATTTCGCGGGCGGCTTACAATTTTATTTGTGGGCTAAAATAATGACCAGTAAATTACTGATAAATGCTCAGCGTTGCCAAGTCTATTCGCTATCACTGTGAACTGTCGGGACAGTCCAGATGTGCGAATTCCCAGCATTTCTGTTTGACTGACACCGGTACAGTACGGGTCGATGGGCGCACTTATTGTGAATGGTGTTTGGGAAATGCAGGCTTAGGGTGGAAATGATATTGGATCCAACCGAGTGGATATCATTTTGTTCAAAGTATGGAGATCTATTGCGTCATTGTTAGGCCATGCTTGCATTTTACATTCAGTGAGGACCAAATTCTTGCCCAGCTTAACTCACTCAATAAATTTTTCTATGAAAGTTGACCGCTGTGACACGAAAATTAACCATAAAATACTATCGTTAATTTTTGTGTCGCAACGGAACTGTGTTCACTTCTCCAGTTTCTATGGTTAACTACCGACTAACGATAGCCAAGAATTTGGTCCTCACCCATTTAACACATTCACTGCCAACAATTGCGTAGCGCTACGCTCGTAGCCGATGCCGTAATTTTCCCGCTAAGTAGAGGAGAGCGCCTAAGAACAAAGCGCCTGCATCCCGTTCTGACTCGCTATACATATAGTGTGTGGCCTAGAACCGGGGATAATATTCAAAACGGAGGCTCTATTTTTTTTTTCCCCGATAGATGTAACATTTATTTAATTCACTTCACATATTTGCTTTAAACCTAAGTATTTAATATTAATCATGAATCATAAATGATCTCTTGAAAGGAAATATAATTCTGATTCATATATCGAATTGCATGTTGATGATATAACGAAAGCATTGTTTTTATAAAGGTTAGGAATTAATCTTAATACCACAAGAAGTTCGCAGAACCTACTTTCTTAGAGCTACGTTTTACACTTAACACGTTTGATTAGGTTAGATTATACGTGTGTGGCCCTTAACAGGGGCAATAAATGAAACATATGATAGCTTTAAGTACCCAGTTAGCCTTAGTTAGTCCCAATGCTGCAAACCCCGTGTATCCAGAGAAATAGTAATTCAAAGTTCAGATCCATAGTCGATGTATTTGGTTTTGCGATACTGTCGCTAATCGGTCGTTGGATGTCTTGGTACAAGGTTTTGTCATGACAATTTCCTTGGTGACAAGCCAAATAAGTCCTTATTTTTTGCAACTGTGGGGACGCGGGGCGGGTTGTTTGACGCTTAGTTTTAAGTTTAGCATAATTAGTGTTAATTTTTTAGTTTTATATTGAAAATGTAATGTCAGGTCCTGTTAAGGGCCACACACGTATAATCTAACCTAATCAAACGTGTTAAGTGTAAGACGTAGCTCTAAGAAAGTAGGTTCTGCGAACTTCTTGTGGTATTAAGATTAATTCCTAACCTTTATAAAAAAAATGCTTTCGTACATGCAATTCGATATATGAATCAGAATTTTATTTCCTTTCAAGAGATCATTTATAATTCGTGATTAATATTAAATACTGGCCGCTAAACAAAACCCGAGCACGATAAAAAAAAAACAAAATTCCAATTTCGAAAAATCATAATTGCTTCTGAATTAGATTACAAACTCCACGGTATCGAACGTAACAGTTCGGTAATTAACGAACTTGCGTTCCATTTTCGAATTTACGGCGCCGAGCGTAATCGGTGCAGGCTAAATTCACAACCCTTGCCTACAACTCGCCTCAAAATAACCAGTGAACGTTTGATCTTCAATTACATATAATTGCAGTGGATAGAAGGAACAATTTATATTAGGTGCTAGTCGTGAGGTGCGTCGAGACAGGTGAACTGCCCGGTGTCATTGGATGGCGATAAGCGCCCGTCCGATTGGCCGATGGGCCGTAACTTCGTTCGAAATACGAACTTCGGGATTTACGGCATCAAGACCGTTATGGATTTGACCCAATTTGCCGGGGTCCGGGATGAATTGAAATTGGATTTTTTTCGAGCCGTTTAAGACTTCATAATAGGACCCTTCCTCGTATTGAGAATTCGTTGCGAGTAAATAAAGTGCTACGGATATTTCGTAGCATCGTGTAGGTAGCTATCGTTTAATACATTTTATGTCGTTTCCCGGTATCTTACAAATTATTTTTTGCACGCTTTTTCTTTGATATTGATTGACTGAGTTTTTTTCTATTACCCCAAAACCAAAGTAAGACATTATAGTTAGAAATTTTGCCCGCAGTTTTGTTCACGTAAAGTTTCTAAATATCACTATAGTACACTTTTTCTTTTAATCCACCTAAAACTTTTTTTAAATAAAGTGAGAACTATACTTTCACATCAGCGGTTATAAAGCGTGAAAGGGTAGCAAACATACATAGAACTTTCGCATTTATATTAACACAAGTTCAGCAGTTCAATATACAGAGTACCAAATCAAATTAATATCATTATCTAAAATGTGTATTCATAGCACCGTTAACTTAATAACCTGTAAACATTGCCAAACTGTTATCTAACTACTAAATATATAGGCTAACTACCCATTAACCCGATTGTTAGTTCGCGATTTTAACGGCCCGTTAATTTAAACGGTGGCCATAACAGTCCGTTATTCGACGATTCGTAAATTTTGAAATTGGAATGGGTTCATCATTTGCTGACATCGTCGAATGCCACTGATCATTGATTACATTGCACGTTAGTTGCGGGACGCACTGAGATGTTGCACGGCCATTTTCAACTCTGGCAAGACAACATGCACGGATAAAAGTATACTGATTTTGTTTTTGATAGATCCACTTTTATTACGCTAAAGGTTTGTTTACACTGTAGCACATCTTACATGGTATTAAGTAGATGATTTTATAATTTAACCATTTTAATATATCTTACAAACCCACTTAAAATTAAATTGAACAAGAAGTGTGTGACTATTCAATCCCTAATTGTATTTTTTTACAATACTAATTTTATAAAGAGGAAATGTCGCTGCCATAGTTTATAGCTTTGTAAGTTAGTATGTAGCCTTTCACAGTACCACCACCACCACCACCGGTCGCGTTCTTTAATTTAGGAGCCTTTTCGCAAAAATATTTAATGTATTGGGTCCCAAATTAAAGTTCGTGACTGTACGTAGAATGGAGCTTCAGGTTGGATATTCAATTGTATTCGGCGGCTACACCTGGAATGTCCGCAATGTGTAGGCGAAGCCACGCAGGCAGCAGCTCTTTAAATTTGTCAGGCATTATAGAGCTGAATTTTCGTTGAAACCATTCGCAGCGCTTTATGCAAATATTTGTGTGCACGATATGTATTTGCTTTATACACACAAGGCTTAAGTAGTTATAAACAAAATGTCAAGGGGATCAAGGTAGATAGAATTCAAACAACGACACACCTACGCAACAGTATTCGATTTCAATCCACAACACAATATCCGCAGACATCAGAACATCAGTTTAAAAATCCCAATGCGTGGCTCCTAGCGGTCGTTCGCGTTAACGAACCTAATACGCAATATACTCGAATCAAAACGGCGTATCTCCTCAATATTGTCAGTAACATGCGACTATTTTCTTTATAAAGTTACAATGTACACTCCAGTTCGATTCCCGATTGTTTGCAAAAGGCAATATTTTAATTGGACGCCCGTTTTATTAACACAGTCAGACCCCACAATCCTGTTACGGTGTTTCGATTTAACAACGCGATTTTAACACTCTGGAAAATAAGACCAATTTAAATACTGGCCGTTGAGAAATGAAGAGCTGGCTGATTTTTCATTGAATGGTAATTTTTAAAGATAAAAAGTTTACCCTGCATGTTTGGATAGAAACTGGATGATTTTTTGACGTTGCTCCGGTTTTTTGACATTTAATATCAAACAATGAACATTAAGGCCCGAACCACACTGGCGCGGCTTGCGGTGGCGGTCAATAGTTAACTTGAAAGGCATTGTCAACCTTATTTGTTGATTAGTTTGTTGCGGTCTCTATTTTACAAAAGAACTACAAACGAGTATTTGAGATTAACCCCCATTTATTTACTGTAATTGCCTAGTTGTAGAACATTTCAAATATTGCATCACGCATCCTCCGAGACCGGTGTTGGTTAGTAACTAGCACGATCCAGCTTTGAGCGTCGTTCCATTATAATTACAGTACTTTACCAGTACCTTGGGACGCTCGGGATGAATCGATGCGCACTCCAGAAGTTTCATACTGCTGGTCAGAGTTAACGGAACAAGAAGTAATAATGATGACAATTTTTAGTTCATTTTGTACTCAGGATAGCGTGATATATCAACGCAAGTATTTTTACATGTAATGAACGCTTGTCTACTCTTGTATTACACAGTTAAAAAAAACCGGACAAGTGCGAGTCGGACTCGCTCGCCGAGGGTTCCGTACAAAATTACAAATGTATAGTTTTGAGATTTTTCTCTGTACTTGTAATATAAGTTGATATTACTTGCCAAATTTCATAGTTCTAGGTCAACGGAAAGTACCCTATAAATTTTGATTCCCTTGAGAGTGTCAAAATATACGTTTTTTGCGACATAAACGACTGTAGGTATCTTTTTTTTACGTTAAATTAGAAGTTTGATTTTTACAAAGCTTCAAGGGATTGTAGACCTGAGTATATGGTTTTAATTTTAACTCGATACGCGACCCCGTAAAGGGTCTTGACAGACAGACAGACAGACATTCGGACAACAAAGTGATCCCATAAGGGTTCGCGCAGTAACAAGCGAACAACTACTATACCTGGATATCTCGCGCTGGGCGGCATGCAGCTTGCCCGCGAGCCGCGCCGCGTCGGCCTCGGCAGCGCGCGCCCGCGCCTCCCAGTCGCTGCGCGCACGCCGCTCGCGCTCCGCATCGCTGCGCGCAGCTCCCTCACGCTGCAACAAACAAACAATTAATATAGTAGAACATTAGTGAAATGTCAAATGGAATTTTTACGCCAGTCTATTTAAAAAAAAACAGCTTGTAATCGTGCTCAGCTTCACTTGTTACATAGATTCCAGTTCAGCCTCTAGCTTGATTTTAGTAAACTTCGCTTCGACTACAATATAATATGTTATTCTCCCCAAATTCATATTTATAAAGAGGTCTCTGTTTACTTATCTATCAGTGACGAAGCGCTTATAGGTAGGTACAAGCCGATTCCCACCGTCTTGCCTGCAAATTCTTTTTAGGCAAGCCTCTTGTATACTCTAAACTCTTTCATAACTTTTTTATTCCGGGTTGCCTATCGAAAATTTTCACGCGCCGCCACCGCTATCTATACTGCGTGTATTTTTAATATTACCTCAAATTGTAACCAGAAGTAGGTGTTAGCGCTGTGAACCGATATTGCAAGAAAATTTTAATTTAACCTTAACTACCGAAGCGTAATTAATTTTTGAAAAATTATCGATCAGCAATGTATTGCGTACACTCATTTGACTCATGGAAGAAGCGGGTCACTTGTGACAGTTATGACGTCGCGTCAGTAAGACAAAGTAGTGATCCATTGCGTGCTGAATTATTTTATATGGACAAAGAAAGTTGGTAGTTAAGAGAAATTTCTTGCAATATCAGTTCATAGCTCTAACACCTACCTCTGGTTACAATTTGAGGTAATATTAAAAATACACGCTGTATATAGGTAGTAACTTACCCGAAAAGCCTAAATCGGAAACAAACATATTATATCATTCCCAGAATACTTTATTGACATACAAATCGTATTTTAATATACAACTAACTCAAGAATATATATCACAGAATTACTGAAAAACATGCTTTCCTAAAACTCTCTCTAACTAAAATATCTCTACCACACAGAACAGTGGTCACTTTATCCTCAAAGCCCGTTACGTATACCCTTTAATACCTGAATTCCCATTCAATCCCAGACTTGATTCCCCGTCAGTTCCACTCCCAACTGCCAGCGCTATCACTTCATCAGATAAGAATCCTATTCCGCGACGTCCGCCGACTGTCCTCTACTAAAACGTCGTAAATTCTACGACTTTCAAAGGTACATATTCCATTTCGCTGTTAGACTTTGAAACTTGCCTGTCACACGCATCCCTTGGTAAAATATTAATTTAGAACATATCTTGGGAGGGATTTTATGGGTGGTAAAAATCAGTGAATTGCGACGGCGAAGAAGATTGTAAAAATTATCCAATTTCACAAAAATAGTTTATGTCGATCAATACTTTGCATATCCAAAGGGTTGGAATTTTAGCAGCGTAAACTTACTTATAAACTTGATAAAACATTGTACCTACAGAAACTAATGGCCGTAGGCTATAGCCATTACTTTCTGAATTAAGCCTGAAGCAGAAGCTTATCGCAAAATAAACACGATTACTTTTTTAATACCTTGAAACTAGCAGACAATAACTAGAAATACTAGATGCAATGTTTTCATATTATCGACAGAAAATTTTAACATAGGTACCCGTCTGTTACAAATCTCGGTTGATAACAATATGTTAAGACACTAACAATTATTAGTAATAAATAACTCTATAGATGGCGCGTATTTATTAGTCTTTAAAACCCATGAACTTACATAAGAAACCTTGTAAACGCGAACTTCGCTAGGCGCAAGCAAAATTGACTAAAACTAAATTAGTTTTAGTTGGAAACTATTCCGCAGTTATTGCCCAATAACGGGCTAACTGAAGCTAAATATTTACCGTGGCAGTTTTCACGCTACCTGCAGTTTTAGTGGGCTTATAGGAGATCTTATCTGGGATACTGCGGTGTTGTAAGTATAGGAGACAAGCGGTAGAGTTCAGCGGGTATGGCGTTTACCGCGTGATAAAGACGAGACAAAGCTTGTCACTTTTTGACATATGGCGGATGCTTTCTCTCGTGATTATTCGTCTTTGTCTTTACTGTCTTGGCAGAGTGGGCGCAGTTGTCACATTACTAATGTCCTGCCTTTAGTAAGTTTGCTATTCATTTTGCCTACAATAATTTCATTCTAAAGATGATGCTTTAGAGACCGCATGATGACATGTCCGAAGAAGCTTAGGGTTCGTTCATATTGTAAAGAGAAGTTTGGTGCTATTGAGCTCTTTTAATATAGATTGGTTTGTTATTTTGGCTGTCCAGGGTATACGTAGCAAACCTTGCCAACGCCACATCCACATCTTAAAAGCATCAATTTTAGCTATGTCGCGGCATCTCAGGGTTCACGTTTCGGCTCCGTAAGTGAAGATTGAGAAGATAAGAGCTTGAACCTAACGCACTTTTATTGTATGTCGCATATACACACTTCTGCGGGCCTAAGATGCTCACTTAATCACTTATCGTTGTGAATAAGATATCCGTAACTCTCTCACTCGCATACTTGTCATAAAGTGACGGATGTCTTATCGAAAGCGATAAGTGATAAAATATCAACCATGCTACACCCGCAGTTCTTCCAAATCTTGTCAAAGCTAGCCATTAATTAAGTGTAAGTGTAATAGTCACTATTTAGAGATATTAACGACACTTATCTACCATGATATCTAAATTGCTACTGAAGCTAATTTCTAAAGCCAGATAAATATAAACTTATCTGACCAAATGTATCCCATATCGCTGCCTCCTGTAAGCCAAGTCAACCTCTAAGAGTTTGTTCCTAGCTTAACTTTGATGAAGTTTTAATTGAAAATTAGTCTTGGCCGTATCTTGCCGGCTTCAGTTCATTAGGCCCGGTAGACCGGTAAATGAACTCGATTTTGGACTTAATGTTTTTCCCTGAAAACGAAAGTTTGCACTTAATAGGTAATTGGATTTATTCTGTCACTGTGAGTTTATTAAAATGTGAAAGTTTCGTCCATTAGTCATCTTAAACTGAAAATATATTAAAAGTATTTTGCTTTGAAGTAAAGTCAAGCAACGTAAGTTTTTGACTCTCCGCAGTTTTTTTTATTCTGACTAGCGAGTAGATACTTACATTTTAACTGAAACTTTTGACTTTTTTGATATTTGAAACTAGCACTCGGAAAGGATTTATAATTGGCCTTTATTTTATTTCGATGTTACTTCACATTCACTAACAGAAAAATAAAACAAAAAAAAAACTCATAAAAGGGATTTTCTATCTGAGTACAGTATTACTTGCTACAAAGTTACAGAGTTTTGTTTCACATAAGTCATAGCCGTTTCCACAAAAGGAGAATAAGACACTAAAGGAATATTTCCAACTACAATAATCTTTCGTATTTGTATACATTACCTTTTTTTCATGAAATTTAAACAAAGAAACAACTTCCGAATCACAGTTCATATAGCACTCATACAAGGAATAATCCTAGCTTCCACGCATACCCCTCCGATGTTGACAGAAATAAGCCCAACGTCAAGAAGTCTTGCGACAAAAAAGGGCATATCTTACTAAGAAAAACCCCTCACTGACGTCCTTTCGGTATGGATGATTCCTATTCTATTTCTGTAGGTATTCTTAAGAAGGAATGCAGCACTTAGTTTAAGTGTTGGGTTTCATTATTTGTCATTACCATTTGTTAGTCATTTTGTTTGTAGATAAATCAGTTTTTTTAGCCGCCATTTGTCGCGGGACGTAGGACGTAAGTTTTAATAGATAGCACATTTTTAACGAGCACCCGGTGTTAAAAAAGTTGTTTAGTACTTTAGAAAAAGCACGTTTATATAGGTAACTAATAAACAAAGGAACGGTGATAGAGATAAATAAATTTGAAAGTAAACAATAAACCTGGTTTATTAGTAATTTTAAATAAATAGGTAGTAACCAGCAATGCAGATAGGCGAGAATAGATCATCTATCCCTTGTTATTCTCGTATTTTAAAACGCGTGTTTGATATTTTAAGTCAATTCGGGGGGTAATCACGTAACGTTCCGAACGCGCGTCTGACAGTTAAATCTCAATCTAACTGTCATTTTTCCATATAAAATTAACGTTTATATCTTACAGACGTTCGTAAGAAAAGTTACGTGATCGACCCACTGGACTCTAAGTACTGCTCGTCAACTAGGCCAAAAACGTATAAGAACTGGCACAAACAAAGCTTCAGGTAGGTATTACATTTTAATCGCCCTCGCCGTCGGCTCGTGAGACAAATACCTGCAACAACAATCTTTAATCTGGGGGCGCGGCAGTGCCCCCGCCAAGACGAGCCAATCTACATTCCTGAAAGTTGAAAAATGATAAATAATTTAGTTATCCTCAACGTCGAGGTATTTCTGCGGGGTCGTTATCAAACTTACACCGACAGTCGGCTGACCGCGGTCGAATTCGATTTTCGGACGGATCGGAATCGGACGATTGAAGACTCGGACATCTTCATGCTGGCAACCGCCCACATGCTCATAGTGTGGAGTTGGGGAGACCTAGGAGGGTTGCGACAATTTTTTTATCTCTCATGAATGTAGCTCATTATTTATCTAAGTGATACATGTCGCCCCTAAGGGCTTAAGTGTTATTTAAAAAATCAAGCAATGGCAGAAACCACGGTTTCATAAATTTGTACTTATTTTTGAAACTTGTTGATAATTAATATACATGCGTTATTTTTCATACCTACATAAACAGTTAAAATTTATTTTTCGATATGACCGCTTCAAAAGCGCGTCCAGAAATGGTCCACACACAAAAAATATTAAAATCAGTCAACAGTTTCTGCCCAAATGGTCCACACACAAACGCCTTTAATATAGGATCTTTAGGTTGTATAGGATCTCACTGATTTAGAAAATGGTGTCAATTTTTGGCTTTCATTTCATTTCCTCGTAATCGAAATGAAAAAAAGAGTGTTTACTTAGGTGGCTTTCAACCCTCAGTTAACAAACGAACATATCACGCTAAAGGAAATTTCCACAATTATGAGCTCTATGAATCAATGTTTAGTTCATACTCTTTCTCTTGCTGGATCAAAAAGTTACGAAATTACCCTTCTTGGTTATTTATATATTTTACATGGTGCCTGAAAAACCTACTCCAAACTATGTACAAAATAGGCACAGAAGTGACAAACGTCTCTCGCTGTCGACGCAGTGAATCCTCAAATAAATAAAGAGTCGGTAACGAACATGACTCCTCTGGAGGCCTCCATAGGCTACAGCTGTGACCGCTTACAACGCCATAAGCTTGTTTGCCGCCAACGTGGCATACGATGTTAAAGTATCGATAATTCGGTAGCAAATCGTTCCGCCCTCACTCGGCTATTTCCGTTCATTTCCGCCGTCGGTTCTCCCGACGTGTTATTTTAGATGAAACTCTATGAGTGGACGTGTTTTTCTATTAAATAAACATTAGAGGCTTACTCGTTCGCTGTAACGTCGTATTTAGCCGGAATGGATTTGTAATAAAATGTTGTTTGGTTAGTATTATGGTGTGAGATGGAGTCGGGCCAAATAAGATTTATGGAGTTCATGTTATGAACACGATCATAAATACGATGTAGCATTATTAAGGCTTCATTCAGTTTTTATCATAGTCAACGTCGAATCCTCATTCCAGATAACATCATCATCATCATATCAGCCAAAAGACGTCCTCTGCTGAACATAGGCCTCCCCCAAAGAGTGTCAAAAGGACCGGTCCTGCGCCAACCGCATCCAGCGGGCTCCCGCGACTTTTACCAGGCAGGTCATCAGTTCACCTTGTGGGGGGCCTACCCACGCCGCGCCTTCCGGTGCGTGGTCGCCACTCGAGAATCTTTCCGCCGCAACGGCCATCGGTTCTACGTGCAATAATTCCAGATAACATTAGAATTATATTTCATTAGATCAATGGGAAATATTGTACTAGTTTTACTTATTTCGATCATTAAGTGCTTTTCAAACATAATAAAAACAAAGTTTTTACGTTTCAAAATGGTTTTCCCTGGAATCGCATGCCAATTAACGTACATGTTTCTAATCTTATATATTACGTAATATTTTGGCTATATACAATGGGCTAATGTTAACTTCTTACTTATTATAAATTTCAAATAGAAAAATTAATCTAAAATTTACAATTTTCGATAGCCGACATTGCTGAAAATTAATTGTTATTGTTGATTAAAAGGTTGTTTATATCGATTATAACCCCCACACACTTCACCCCACAATTACGACACTCGAGACACCATAAACGTCCAACCAACCAATAGCTTTACACCTGTCAACTTGTCAACTTGACGTTTGGTAGGGTGCGTGCGACAATATTTGTGTTACTCGAATTGTTGTCAGTTTGTAAAGTATACTTAGATTACTTAAAGCTGAATGACGAAGCCAGGAACATTTTCATAATTTCAGAGAAAAATACGAGCATAAAACGTGTCAATTAAATGAGTCTTCACTTCACAAGAAGTGAGGCACATTATCATCATCCTTGAGTGAAAAAATACACGTCCATCTGAATACGCACGCTGAATAAAACGTGTCACTTAAAAGAGTCTATGGGAGCAATAAGCCGATCACGAAGTTGGGAACATGTTCATCATTTTTAAGTGAAAAATACACGTCCACCTGCACACACGCTGTATAAAACGTGTCACTTAAGTGTTCGGGAGCGGAGGGCGGTCTATTTCGAGATTTCCGAGCTATCAATCAGCCGACCGCCGCGCGGTATGCGGATGTTTTACATACCGGTGCGGTTTGTGGTGACCCGAAAATTACGAACCCGGGCAAAGCCGCGGTACAAGATATAGCCTATGACCCTATGTCCATCCTGAAGGTCCATTCTAAATACCCACCTGTGAAATAGTATTTGAAATCGGATGAGTAAGTAGGTCCGGAGATTACCCCCCTACATACAAACTTACTCATACAGTCAGCATCATAAATATTTATCCACTTTTCGACCTTATGTTTAAGCAATAAGGTCATAGAATGTATACATGTGTATGATGCTGACAGTACAAAGCTACAATGCACAGATTTTTCTTCTTTGTATTTAATCCTACTAATCCTACTAATATTATAAATGCGAAAGTTTGGATGTTTAGATGTTTAGATGTTAGGATGTTTAGATGTTTGGATGTTTGTTACTCAATCACGCAAAAACTGCTGAACGGATTAAGAGGAATTTTGGTATACATATAGTGTATAGCCTGTATTAACATATAGAATACTTTTTATCCCGGGAATCATCCCCTAAGGGGGCGAAGTGGGGGCGAAAGTTTGTATGGAGCTATGATATAAACGAGTTCCACGCGGACGAATTCTCGGGCAGAAGCTAGTATCAGTATAAATATAATTAAATTCAATTTCAATCCAGTTTATTTATTCCATAACAATTTTACAATCGTGTCGGAAATATAGTATTATAAAATTTACATTAGCTTGTAAATTTAGACCAGGGTCTGCCTGAAAATTAGCGTTGCAGTGGCCTTACTGTAACATTATGCTGAGGCAAGCCCCTTTTTACCCGACTGCCGATGGAAAGGAGGGTTATGTTTTAACAGCACATTAATAAGTTGTAATCATAACTACCTACAACATTAATTTTAAATTTACAGGGTGAATTTAAAATTAACTCGACCTCTACGTGGAGCAAGAAGACCAAAAGCGAAATTAAGAGTGTGAGTTAACTGTGAGTTAATTGAGAGTTAATGTATGGAACAGCTGATTTTTTGTGCGATTTCGTGGTCGGTCCCTTGGGAAAAGTTGTTCAGTTTGACCATCTTATTCGCTTTTGGTCTTCTTGCTCCACGACCCCTAAATTACCCTGTATGTTAAGTCTAATCTTTTATTTGCTTGCTTAATAAAATTCTGCAACTTGGGAATCAAACTGGCAAAAAAAAACTCTTTTGCGACTGTCATTAAAGTCCTATACCTACCGCGAGGAAAAATCCTATTTATGTTGATTTGTCAAAGTCAAAGTCAAAGTGATTTATTCTTCAATTTAGGCATATTACATGCACCTATGAATGTCGATATAGCCCTCCGAATTGCTTAACTTAAGTGGCAGTGGGCGGGGCACATTGCACGTAGAACCGATGGCCGTTGGGGCGGAAAGGTTCTCGAGTGGCGACCACGTACCGGAAGGCGCGATGTGGGTAAGGCCCCCCCCCACAAGGTGGACTGATGATCTGGTAAACGTCGCGGGAATCCGCTGGATGCGGGTGGCGCAGGATCCGTCAATTTGGCACTCTCTAGGGGAGGCCTATGTCCAGCAGTGGACGTCTTTCGGCTGATATGATGATGATGATGAATGTCGATAAACTACCACCGGTTCGGACTTCGGAAAGAAAACCTCTGCCTCGAGAAGAACCGGCGTAAAAAACTCGGTTTGAACCTTAAAGTCCACGTTAACAAACTCTTAAACAAATTCTCGCATAAAACTAAAGATGAATTAATCAAACAATCTAAAAACTAAGTTTCAATAAAAAACATACAGGAAAATAAACTGAAACCGTAATATTTCAAGTCAATGAACATTTTAAACCAACAAAACAAAGATGGCAATGATAATGTGTTTTTAAGTATCGCGAATGTCACCGGCAGTTTAATAAAACCATGGTTGTGATTGATGGCAAATAAAATACCTAGCTACCTAAATAATAACGATTAATTTCAAGGCAGGATCCCATGATGTAATTTATAAATAAATATTAAATTAATTACAAGAAAAAAAAAATACTAAGCTTGACTGACGTAAGTTAGTAATTAAATGACGTACGATAGTACACATTTCTATACAAATTCTTGTCCTTATCACACAAATAGGTACTGGGTTTCGCATCCGGGATCGCTGGCTTCGACAATCAGACTAACGTAACGCGCTAACTTTACAATTAAGAGCCGGTTATTCTGCAGTTGTAAGTTTTTGAGGAAAGAGTTTGCTACAGGTTGATGAACACTACCATTTTTAATGTGTTCATTTTCACTACTTTATTGTAAGCCGTAATTTATTTATTTATTTATTTATTAGGCAAGGTAACAAAATGTAAATTAATATGTATACATATATATAGTTCCATCGAAATAGTACATAATTTACATTTCTATAACTACCATGCACAACATGTTAGATAAAAAATAGAATGGACAATAATAGGTACAAATAGTCTAACTACATAATGACAGTGGTAATAATTAACTTAAATAATTAATGAGATCGTGAAGGTTATATTTAACTTAGTGACAATTTTGTAACATTACTTTTAAATTTATTGAGACTTAAACAAAAAATATCAACATCCGTAATGCATGTAAACCGTGAATTTTGGCTAGTGTTGCTAACTCTAATACCTTTCTCCTTAATTTATGCATCTGATCAATATAGTTCAGAACTTAAGTTATGGACCCTAACAGTACACAACTTAACGAGGAACACCGTTCTCGCAAAATACTGTAATTTTATGTAAACAGATCCAGACGCCCCGTCGGAAACCTTTGACTCACCCTTCGAAAGAAAATGACAAAAAAGCCACCCATACTTTTTGAGCTCCCGTAATTCGTCAGCAAACGTCGATATTAACATTCCCGGTGCTGTCAGGGTTGGCTTAAATTGATAACACATTGATTAAAAACAGTAAGGAAGTACAGTTAAGTAGGTACCTTACACATGTTAGTAGTCATTTTTTTCTTTGTTACAGTCTGTATCAATTGATTGCATAATTTATATGCAAAATCCGTTTTAATTACCCGAGAGTGTGTCATAAGAGGATATCGCAAGTTTAAATACTTAACTTTGATTGCAATACGGTATTGATAACAGTAAAATAAATGATTTTTACCCGACTGCCTAGGCGGAGATTACTTAATTAACCAATGTACAAATCTCGCAAAAATACAATCCTTTTGGCTATTTTTGTAATAGGTACATAAAGTTGCAAAAACCGGCCAAGTGCGTGTCGAACCACGCACAACGAAGGGTTCCATGCCTATTAGAAAGGTTGTATCATCACAAAAATCTTACAGCACTTATGCATGTCCTTTTCTATAGGGAAAGCAGTTTATCAGCAATATCCCGAAAACCCTTAATTGAACCGATCTTGTTCGAAATAATTTTCGGTGAAAGAATTTAATATTGATATTGATATTTATTTGTCTCATAATAAGCTCTAGATAGGTAATCCATGATACTTGAGGCGTTGTCATACTGTTAGAATCTGTATACTTTACTTATCTCAGTTTGTTTAGGCGTTAGGTATTAGAATAAACCCCGGCCAAAGGGTGCAGGGGTGAACTTGCAAATAAATAGTGTTGCCAAATATTTGCCCCGTGCGGCAAATCACCCTGCTTTAGCATACTGTTTTCGTGTAAATCTATACTTGTTTTGAATGATATAGAAGTTCTAACAAACAAAGACTTATGTAACAATTATGCACAAATGCAGAAAAAGTCATTTTTTTTTCTTTACCAGATATTCGGATACCTACTCATATCTCATCATCAACAGTAAGTGTTTTATTTCGGTATGTAGTTTATTATGCATAAAACAATGTTGCTTTACTCTAACATATTTTTTATCCACAGAGATAAAATTAAAATACCACCGTTAACGTAACCATGATGCAAGTCAACAGAAACAAAAGTTTTAATACATAATAAAAAACAAAGTCATCGACAAAAAAACCAATCACCGTCCTTTTGTACCATAAACAATAAATCACTGCCATGCGATGACGTCACAGCCTTGGTCAAAATGGCGGCACGTGGCCAGCACGCGTCAATTTTCCCGCCAAATTAGGACCTTTCCCGCCCAAATTGCGCTCAATGTCAAACATTAGGAGGAGTTGAAAAGAAAATTTGCATACTTTTCGCAAAGAGCGCACTTTGGTATTCGGAATAGGTATTTAGAGGGTTAATTGTAATAATTTCGGTCCACTGCCTTGTTAAAAGGGCTGTTTGAATTCGTGATTCTAAAAACAATATTTAAAATATTTTGTTCAAGAAGAGTCACAGTAGTGGCTAAAAAAACAAAATTGACGGGCCCATCCCGACGAGTTGAATTGTACGAATGAGGGTTTACAGGAATATACGAAAAGAAGCGTTTATAGATATGTAGACTCGACGTTTCCGTCTTGCCACTTAATATACCTATGTACGTCGTTCAAAGAAAATCTCGACAAAATATTCAGTTTTATTTTGGCGCTCAATTGTTTAATTTAAGTACTTGACTTGACGACATATCTCAGAATACCACAATAGTAATTTTGCTACTTTTATTTAGCAGTCATAGAATCACAATCCAAATTAAATCTAAACGGATAAATGGCCCTATCTCTTATTAGAACATCTGCCAAACAACGACACTATTTAACAAGCTTAAACACAATACATTTCGCTACCAATAACGCCAAATCAATCACCATCTAACATTGTACCCCCAAAAAACGTGAGTCACCCATTAGATACCCTTACTCTCAGATTCTATAAGGATTATTGTTATAAATAATTCAATAAGCAATTATGTATGTCAGTGTAGGGTCACCCCCGTAATCTGCTTACTTAAATCCAATATGCGACGTTGGTCAGGATTTTTGAGGCTAAAAGGACGAAGCCATAATGTCGAGACGCTTTTAAATAGGAACTTTGTGCAAATATTCAACTACTAATTTAACTATTCAGCAAAAATGATCTAGAAAACGGAGTCCAACTGGGTTGTTGTGATAAATTGCTACCCTTGTAATGAGCTGAACCGACAGCTCAGTCTGACATCTACATTAAGTGCTGGAAGCCGCAAGACGAGTTAGAACTAGTAACCGACGTCCAATTTGCGAGTTAGCTGTGCAAATGTAGACCGCACAGACTTGCAAGGACTAATTACTCTGGTATTTGTATAGTACCTATGCAAATGGACAAAGATTTTGAGGAAAATTGTAAATAGGAAGGACACGTCATTTTATAATGAACATATTCAAATTTCAAATAGTTTTTCGTGACGAGTGATTCTCAAGACCCAAGAAAAAGACTGGTGTCACGTTGACTCAACTCGGCAAGATGCTGGCTTTATATCAAGCGCTGGTCTTCCTCTGAGCCCATCTATTGAAGACTCGGGTACTCATTTGACCACAATTTCACATAATGATAAGTCAAGATTGAGATCAGGGAGCAAGCATAGGTGGTACCAGTGTAGAACGAAAATAATACTGACTAAGTGGTAGCTTTTGACTACTTAACTGACTTTGACTTTTAACACATTTATACAAAGATCTGTTTATAAAGAAGTGAGTTAAATCTACTCATATCACTAATATTTCACTAGTTTGCTAACTAATTAACTTTTCAAACGAGCGTTAGGACAATTCAACTGTCATTTTCCGATGCAAAAAGTGACATTTTAGATCTCCCTGACGCACATATAATGCGTTACGTAATCCACCAGCAGTTATATAGTATACTGTAACATGACAAAGACTCAAAAATACACTGACATGCCAGTCATGTCATGTCTCATGTCAGATATTTAACAGTGCCAACAAGACTGATTGATACATTCTCCTTGTTCTAAAAGATAAAGTGGTCGCTAGGTTACCTGTGGAACCAGCAATGTACGGAGGGTTGTCGTTGTCAAAGTGACAATTGTCAAGTTGGTGAAATAGAGGCCTGATGTTCAATTCAAACGTTCTCAGTCGCGACACAGCCTAAGATTAGAGGCGCTAGCATGCAAATGATTCAGTGACCCCTTAACTTAGTTAAATACGGCTTCCCTGTGTCGGGCGACAAACCCACTGATCCATCAGGGCTTAGGAACTATTACTTACTGTATAGGTAGGTAATTGCGGTATGTACCCAAATAAGGCTTGTCCACGAAAAATAGGGTTCGGGTTTTCAATATGAAATTACATATTTTTATGAATTTAACACGTTCACGGACACAGCACCATTCTGAAAATTGTGTGATGTGGCACATGAAAAATTCATACATTTTTTTGTCCAGCCATGGACGTACTGCCACATCACTGTTTAGGCAAATATTGTGCCGCCGCTGTTTCGTCCAGGTATGTATGTAATTTGTTACAAACTCAAACTCTTCTCTTGTGGCAGCACGGCCACAGCTGTACGTCTACAGACGTATTGTGTCACAGCACGCGTCATTCCCCTTATGTAAAATTGAGGTGGCCTTTTAAGCTCTTGCTGCGGCACTAAGAAAAATTTCAATATACCTAAAGCGGCACAACATGTCCGCCTTCATTATAATCCTATGAAAATTTGTCGCCCGTGTACGGAGTGGCAGATTTGTCGCGGTGAAGATCACCGGCCACAGACGTAGTGCCGTATCACGAGGGTCTCAATTTACGCCTGTGGACGTACTGTCCGTGAACGTGTTAATTAATAATTACAACATAGATTATTTATTTCATATATTTTTTATTCTTTATGTTTCATAAATTACTCTAAAAAATTAACTCACGATTTGAAAGCGCTTGTTACTAGGCCTACTTGAATAAAGATCATTTTGAGTTAAGAAAAGTTGAAAAACCCCGATTTTTTCATTTCAAAGTTCAATATCTCAAAAATGGCAGAACCGATTTTGATGAAACATGGCTAAGAACACTCAAGTTAAAATTGTCTATGACACAAAAAAAACCGCATTCAAATCGGTCCATCCGTTTGGGAGCTACGATACCACAGACAGATACACAGACACGTTAAACAACTCTCTTTGCGTCGGGGGTTAAAAAGAAGGTCTCTTCATCTATCGTTTTGAGTGGCGTTATGGATATTTATATCCATTTTCAGGCTAACTTTCGAAATCTCTGGATTGTAGTCTTAGATTTTGTAATTTTCACGTTTGGGTCATAGAGGTTCTTTTTTTTCCTTTACGCAGATAGATCATCGATGCTATAATGTTCCGCGAATATCTTTCCAGACTCTAAATTATCGTATGCAGGTCATAAATTGTTTTAAATCATGCCAGAAGTAGACACATTTCTATGCAATTATTATATCTTTAAGTCTTAACTGGCATTATGTAGGATTTCACAACTTTTAACGAAAAATGCATGGATTTTAAATTCTTACATATAAAAAATAATACACAGTTGGATATCTAATTGCGGTTTGAACTAACTAGACCTACTGGATGGCAATGGAGACTTAGTTTTCGATGGCTACTTTTTTTCGTGAACAAAGCCTTACATAGCAAACTGAGTCGCGTAAGAGCCACTGTAGCTGAACGGGAACGCAGCGTGGGCCCCCCAAAAAGTGGACTGATGACCTGGTAACTCGCTGGAGTTCGCTGGATGCGGGTGGCGCAGTACCGTTCACTTTGGCACTCTTTGGGGGAGGCCTATGTCCAGCAGTGAAAGTCTTTCGGTTGATATGATGATGATGAAACATCATACAGTATCATTTCCACATCGATCCCATTCGCGTTCCATTACGTACGACTAGTTATCTCTTTGTTTTCCAACCTTTATAAATAGACCCTAGTAATTCCAATAGGACTCCCACGAAATGCTTTCAGACCGGATTTGCAGCGATGTTTCTCAGAAATTCATTCTGTTCACAGGTTCCCGTAATCAGGAATCATGTTGGTTGATTGGATGGCATTATGCTGGATGTATCAAGTAATAAAAACACACTGAAATATTTTGGTATCGCTTCTTGCGACAGAGAATGAATTCTTGCGCTCGATGTTTTTTTAATCCCTTACTTTTTATTCAGTCTCTCAGTGAGTTGATTTGTTACTTTTACTGAAATCCACTGATATTGCATACCGCCATCCAGCTCCTAGAAAGCTTAATTAACGCCGGCTCATGGGTTTTCAATCAATACGTCCGTTTGTAAAAGCTTCGGATTCGCACCGAATTTATCAGTGTTTCGATTTCAAAGCGAAATCTACATATATCTACATGTAATTGCAAATGAGTGTATCATACAGTAAACGTAGAAACAATCAGAGTAGGCGTTACATTTTATCACAAGTGCACTGTTTTTTTTTACAAAATACCTCCGAAACAGATAATTAGATAAAACAAAACCATCAGAACAGAGCAAGAATGATAGTAGAAAGACAACTAGACCTAAAATCCAAACTCAAACTAAATATGCCCACGTCATATATCATTTTTAAGTATACCTACTACAACGCTTGCCTTGAGCCACTCATTTAATTTCGGATTTTTATAAAAAGGTAGCCTTAATTGCTTTAATTTTTTCTTTATCATATCATTTATGAAGCCCACATTTCGCTTGGCAACTGTGGTTGCCACAATCAGTTTAGGGGTTTGCGAAATTGGCAACTGTGGTGCCAAGCAAGTAAGTGGGTGCCTGAGGCATTGCCTTTCTTTCATCTATTTAATTTGTCAACAATTCAGGTCAGCAAGTATTTTCGGCATTGCACACAACAAACATGAACACACACTGTCTAGGATATACCTTGTGAGCTAGATAGCCAACCTAAAAGCTAGTGGCATGATTCAGTTTACTTCGGTCCCTAGGTCGTAACGTAACGCTCAGTCGCTGATAATCAACTTAAAGGCTTCAAACCTCCATGTCATAAGTGCATCTTCATTTTGAGATTTTAGCAGGGTCGTTCTTCTTTTCGACTGACAATAGCCTGTCCTTTGTCTTATTACGGCATCTCATTTGAGTAATGATGTTTACGGTTTACGGTTTTACGGTTTTATAATGTTCGAATGAACGTCCATATTATTTTATTAATTAGTGATATTTAATATTTCACTTTCTCTAACTAGCATTTTTTTAATGTTTTTTTTTTCGTAGAATGCCGTGACAGAGTGGTAAACCAAAATGTGGTCCCCACTGAAAGAGTCCACTTTGTCACATGTTTTTTTTTAGAAACCAACCGTAAATAAATATTTATATTGGCCAGAAAGGAAACTTTAATTAGTTCTAATGAAGAAATCTATGCATTTTTTTTTAAATCGCACTCAAAACCACAATTTTCGATAGTTCAAAAACCAAAAAAACAGAAAAACCGCGGTTCATTGTCGGTAAAAAAGAAGAACGACCCAGCAATGTTTCGATCGGGATGGTGCTTTTCTGTTCACAGAAAAGTGGACCAATATAGACAGCTAGGATTCTATCTTTTGCCTATCTAGGCAAAACCTTGAAGAGGTTTGTGTGCCGATGGGGAGTTCTTAGCTCATCATCATCATATCAGCCGAAAGACGTCCACTGCTGGACATAGGCCTCCCCCAGAGAGTTCCAAATTGACCGGTCCTGCGCCACCCGCATCCAGCGGACTCCCGCGACCTTTATCACGTTATTAGGTCCACAGTTCTTAGCTACTGGTCTAATTTATAGATACCTAACTAGCTTCTGCCTGCGACTTCGTCCGCGTGGAACTCGTTTATATCGTAACTCAATACAAACTTTTGCCCCTCATTTCGCCCCCTTAAGGGATGATTCCTGGGATAAAAAGTATTCTATATGTTAATCCAGACTATACACTACATGTATACCAAAATTCATCTTAATCCGTTTAGCCGTTTTTGCGTGATTGAGTAACAAACATCCAAACTTTCGCATTTATAATATTAGTAGGATTAGTAGGATCTATCTGTCTGTCTGTAGTGTCTAATTTGTAGGGTTCCGTACCCAAAGGGTGAAAATGGGACCCTATTACTAAGACTTCGCTGTCCGTCCGTCCATCCGTCCGTCCGTCTGTCTGTCACCAGGCTGTATCTCAAGAACCGTGATAGATAGAGAGTTGAAATTTTCATAGATTATGTATTTCTGTTGCCGCTATATAACAACAAATACTAAAAACCGGGCAAGTGCGAGTCGGACTGGGGCTCCCATACAACAGACTTTATTTTTTTGCCGTTTCTATAGATAATGGTACGGAACCCTTCGTGCGCGAGTCCAACTAGCACTTGGCCGGTTTTTTTTAATATTAGTTCTGACAGTCCATCCATCGTACGTCCATCCAAATATAAACTAGCGGCTCTGTAATACTCACGATTCAATAACTTTTTTTTTTAACTGAATCGTCCTATTAATTCTATATATTTAGTGAACCTGCTCACAAAATTTCATGAGATCCGTTAAGAAATGCAACCTTTAGAGGAGAACAGCCGGACATCCAGACACACGTAAGAATTTTGACCCAAGCTGAAACTGAGAACTACGTTCGCTTCGTATAATTCGTAATAATATATTTTCACATATTTGTTTCTTTCGCTAAGCTACCTCATTAATTGGGAATGGATGAAAATTTTAAAAATGCCTGATTATTTTTTTGGTGATAGGAATAACCTTCCTTAGCACCAGAAAAAAGTCTCAGATTTTTCAGCTGCGCCAATTTTTTTTGAAAAATATAAACAGTTTCCTCACTTACGTTTTGGGTCAGTTACGGCACCTTCCTCGATCGGTCTCATATTACAAAAAAATATATTAAATATGTGTGGTAAACTGACACTGGCAATAATATTGACACTTGCAGCAGCTATATTGGTCATTACCAGAGTCAGTTTACCACAGATATTTAAGATAGTTTTTTGTAATATGAGACAGACCAAGGAAAGTGTCTATTTACCGTTCTTGACCCAAAACGTAAATGAGGAAACTGTTTATATTTTTCAAAAATAATTGTCGCAGCTGAAAAATCTGAAACTTTTTTCTGGTGTTAAGGAAGGTTATTCCTATGACCAATAAAATTATCAGGCATTTCTAAAATTTTCAGCCATTCCCCATTCAAGTTTGTTTTCCATTCAAAAATAAATACCAGTACAAAACATTCAATTGACAACTAAATCCTCTTCAAACACGGTTCTAGGGAGAAAAACTATCCGAAGACTAGGGCTATAATCCCCAAGGTACGGTGTGCAAATTAATGCGGGGAAATTTGCTAGGGGAAGTGGTCTAGTCGGGGATATGCAGTGGTTGCATAATGCACTTTTCGTGTTGGGTTTGCAAATGGTGTTATGAGTTACATGGGTCGTTCTTCTTTTTTACCGACAATGAACCGAGGTTTTTCTGTTTTTTTGGTTTTTGAACTATCGAAAATTGTGGTTTTGAAGTGCGATTTTTAAAAAAATGCATGGGTTTCTTCATTAGAACTAATTAAAGTTTCCTTTCTGGCCAATATAAATATTTATTTACGGTTGGTTTCTAAAAAAAAACATGTGACAAAGTGGACTCTTTCAGTGGGGACAACATTTTATTTTACCACTCTGTCACGGCATTCTACGAAAAAAAAACGTAAAAAAAAAATGCTAGATAGAGAAACTAAAATATTAAATTAATACTAATTAATAAAATAATATGGACTTTCATTTTCGAACATTATAAAACCGTAAAATCATTACTCAAATGAGATGCCGTAGTAAGACGAAGGACAGGCTATTGTCGGTCGAAAATAGAGGTGTGCGCCGATGGCAAAATCATCGGCGGCGGCGTCCGGTGGGATTTTGATCGGCGGCGGCGGCGTGATCGGCGTGTAATCGGCGTGGTACTTTTTTTTCGGTTTATGGTTAAATAACTATATAGCGTAAATTCTTATGGTGAAATAATCGATTTTCTGAAATTTAATTGCACCAAAAAATTAAAAAGATGTAGGTATCAATTAGGAATCTTGATTTTTCTTCTTCTTTGCCGGTGACTCAAGGATGAGGGTCGTGACTACCAAGAGCGCAGTTCTTCAAAAACATTCTCCAAACCCTTCTACTTTGGGCTAGTTATATTACGCCTTGGAATTGGATATTGACGCCCGTGGCATCGCGGAATACATCAATCTATCATATGGGTGTTCTGTCTCTACTCCTCTTTCCTTCAACGCAGCCAACCATTATCATCTTCTCCAAGCTGAACAACATGACCAACATTCTACGCCAGCACCACATTTCAAATGTACCTTTTTTTCGCTCTCAAGCCTGGCTTCCAAGTCCATGTTTTAGAGGCATGAAGAAAAATGGAGAAGATAAGGGTGCGCATAAGTCTGACTTTAGTGTTGCGGTAGATGTTCCTGTTCCTCCATATATTTTCCAAGCGCTTTACTGCTGTTTAAGTAATTTTCGATCTTCTGATGACCTCTTTCATACAATCTCCGTCGTGTCGTTGGAGATCTGTGAGCCTAAATAGACAAAGTTTTCTACTAAGTCCAGGTCATGCAGTTCCTGTGCCCTCTGCATCAACCCAGCTCTGTCTATGAACATTATTTTCGTTTTTTCCTGCGATTTCTCGGACCGCCGTCCCCGTCGTCGCTTTCAAAAGCACTCTGCGCAGTCCACGCATTATATATTCGCCGACCTAGACGAATAGTTGACGGGTGACGGGACAGTATGCAACCCTGCCTCGATTGGTCTTAAAGGATTGCGACTCCATGTCTTGCAGCCGGACACGACATTTGCCGTCCAAGTATAGGTTTTTCACCAAAAAGCACATCAGTCATGTGGTTCAGGTATAATACCCATTTCCCCAAGTACTTCAAACATTTTTCGCTAATCAATGCAGTCGAACGTTTTGGCGTAATCGATGAATCTTTGCTCTTCTGGATTAACTGCCTGATATTTAAGATCTGCTCTCTTGTGCCTCTACCCTTAACAAAGTCCGTTTGCTCTATTGCGATTTGTCCGCTTCTGTAGTGCTCCAGACGTTTTTTAAAATATACAATAGAGCTTTACCAGCAAGGAATATCATAGAGAATTAGTTCTATAGTTGTCACAATTACGGGTAGGTAGAGCATTTCTTATGTAGTGGGACCACCATGGAATCTGCCCTTTGTAGTATATCCAGACCCGACCAGTCCTGCTAGCATAACTTGACTTTCGAGTCTACTCGCGCGCGAGATAGACTGTCCGTCACTTTCTGATTAATGCTGTCAAAAAGTGACAGATAGTCTATCACGCGCGCGAGTAGAGTCGAGAGTCAAGTTATGCTAGCAGGGCTGAGGTATTAGGGAACAGATTCTTCATGGAATGAGTTAAACAACTTTTAGTTACTGGAATATGCCCCAGTTGATTATGATTATAGATTGTTAGGTGAAATAAGATCACGTGCTCAAGCATTAGAGTAACGAATGCACATTTACTTACTGGCTGAAGTCGCAAACCTTTTAACTCTATGAATTCTATCTGATCCAATTTTACAGGAGGCACAAAGAAACCTATTTAATTTACATCAAGGTTACATCACAATAAAATTCATAAAATAAGTAAAGATTTGTAGCAGTAGTACTTATAAATATCATTACAAGATGTCCATTTGTTATGCTTTTATTTTTTTAATACATAACTTGTTTTTATTTTCTTTTTAGGGTTCCGGACCAATAAGGTAAAAACGGAACCCTTATGGTGCGACTCCGTCCGTCTGTCTGTCTGTCACAAAGCCAAATATCTCAGGAACTACTAATGCTATCGATCTGAAATTTGGAATAGTTGTAAACAAAGCTAATCCTCGTGTATGGAAAATGAAAAATTTTAATATATACTTTTAATTTGTATAAATAAGGGCGGATAAGAGGGGGGCAAAAATTCAAAGTCTAGTTAGTAGGCCGAGTGGGGTATCATATGAAAGGGCTTGAATTGTACATTCTAAAACAGTTTTTATTTTATTTTCTGCAATGTTAAAATTTTGATTTATAAAGAAAAATGTTGAAAAAAATACCATTCCCCCCCTTATCTCCGAAGTTAACCAAGCGAAAAAATTGAAAATAATATATATGATTAATATTAACGTGAATATTACCGAAAAAGTATAACGATACCTCTATCTAGCGTAATTTTTTTTTATTCTTCAAAAATCATATGATAATTTTGTTTGTAATTTAATACATCTGTGTTTATTTTTTTTTCCTTCAAATTCGTATGAAAGTGTTCCGAAAGTACCTTCTAGCAAACATAAAAAGAATTATCGAAATTAATTCACTTGATAAAGAATTATCGCTAAAAAACCAACATACAGTAAGGGAAATGTATTAACGTACCACCGTAGAACCCTATCGCAATAAGGTGATATAGCACTCGAGTTTGAGTGACGGCGGCCCGTCAATTGCGACAGGGTTCTACGGTGGTACGTGAATACATTTCCCTTACTGTACATATCGAGTTCCTTGGTCGCGCAACTTAGTAACAAAATGCACCGATAAATAGTGTTGTATATTTCGTACGGAACCCTCGGTGCGCGAGTCAGACTCGCACTTGACCGGTTTTTATTTTTTTATGACGTTGACGTCCCAAAGGACATGTTGTATTGTATAACTGTGTCAAAGCATGATTTGAAAAATGGTATTAAAAGGTTTGTGACTTTAGCCGACGATATCTGCCATGACGTGCATGTTCGCAAGAATGTTACAATCATGCGTGTATACATATACTGCCTAATTGCCGATTTTTATTTTATTATGAAGCGAATTAAAGCAAAGTTTTTAATATAGAAAATTACAGAGTTGGCATGTGCCGCGGCACGCCGTAGAGACTCCTTATTCGGCATTGGAATTAAAATTACTTAAATAAATTGCATAGAATAATTAACACTTTTAAGAAAAAAACGCAATTACGCCACGCCGATTTCACGCCGGTCAAATCTATCGGCGGCGGCGGCGTGGAAAAATCGTCGGCGGCGGCGGCGCGGCGGCGCGGCGCACACGTCTAGTCGAAAAGAAGAACGACCCACATTGCACCTTTGACTTGGTGATAAGGAAGTTTTACAGGTGTTGTAAAGATGGTTGGGGTAAGCTAGTGCATCTGTTATTACCCGACTGCCGTAGGAGAGGAGGGTTGTTTTTAGAGTGTATGTATGTACGTATATATATGTATGTATGAATGTGTGTATGTCTTATTCTTTGGCATGCCTTGCAGCCTTAACCGTTTGACGGATTTCGACATATGAGGTGACGTTGGATTCCTCTTAATTGTGGGAGTGACATAGGCTATAATATTTGTAAAAAAGCAGTTAAGATTTAAAAAAATATCTTTTTATTTCACTTGTAGGTCTAGTTTTATAAAGATCAGATGGGCCTTTTAGTCGGTAAGTCATGTCAATAAATGTACCTTCTGAGTTACTTCAATTTGATAAAATATGGGTCTTTGTTTCGCATACCTACAATTCTATCGGTTTCGGGGTAGGCTTATTATAATTGGATCAATATATTTTAAATAGCTTCCGCCCGTGACTTCGTTTGCGTAGACCCGGGATAAAAACTATCCTATATTTTAATAACGCTATAAACTATCTTCGTGCAAAATTTCATCCAATTCGGTTGAGCCGTTTAAGCGTGATTGAGTAACAAACATCCAAACAAAACTTTCGCATATATAATATTAGTAGGATGATTGTGAAGTGAAAACGTTTGGTATTTGTCCTTGGACAATACTAAACCCTTGTACCCCCTCCATTGAGTTACTTAAGTACAGTAGAATACAAAAAGATGATTCATTTTTCACCTTACTACTTACAACACAATAAAGTTGAAAACTGATGCATATTTCTGCAGTCGACTGTAGGTACTTGCGGTTGTAGTTTAACGTAACGAGGATAAAAAGATGATCAACTTAGAACGTAATGCGAAAAATATGGCAACAAAATTTTTACTTATGTTGTTCGGTCTTCAAAATTTGTTTCGCCACAGTTATTTAATATAACAGAACTATGACTCTGCTGTCGCTACATAATCGGGAGTGGCTGAAACAAGGCAGCAAGACGTCGCGCTCTGGTGCTCGTTTTTAACAACTAACAAATTTGCTTGCCTTTTGTTAAGTGCTTCGTAATTTTTCGCGATACCAGCGAAGTTATACTTTTATTGAAAGTTGTTGTAATATCGTTGAATTTGGTATGGTTTCACTATTATATTCGATTCACAGATGCCTAATTTTTCACATACATCCTGAAAATGGGTTTGCTATCATTATACCTACAGTACACTGAAAAACAAATCGGTTAAACTTTAAAAATATGTTTACCTTAACCTATAAAAATGTCCCATTAATATGTAGAACTATTTACGTCTGACCCTAATTACAGTTGCAAACCTATTCTGTAATACAATTTCTTGCAAGCATAGACTCGTGATTGCATGCAAAACTTCAAAAACCTAACCAAAGTTAATACAGCTTACGCTAACCTAGTCCTGTGGTAGGTACTGCCCTGCTGTCCCTCCCTAATCCGGAGTGGCTTAAACAAGGGCCGCGAGACGCCACGGTCCGCTGCCCGTTTTTAACAACCCTAGCGAGACAACAGCAATAATTGATACGGTTGTTTGTTTTGGATGTTAGGTTTTTAGGAAATCAGATGATTATGATAAAACTAGGGAGGCAATAGACTCAAAAAGGCGTCGAATGGGGAATGGGTGAAAATTTTAGAAATGCATGATTATTTTTAGGGTTCCGATACCTCAAAAGGAAAAACGGAACCCTTATAGGATCTCTCGGTTGTCTGTCTGTCCGTCTGTCACAGCCGATTTGCTCCGAAACTACTGGACCGATTGAGTTGAAATTCGGTACACATATGTAAATTGGTGACCCAAAGATGGACGCGTAAAGTAAATTAATGAACAAGGGGGCCACTTTTGGGGGGGTAAACTGGATTATAGGAAAACCTATAAGAAGTTTGAGTATTCAAAAACACTTATGAAATTTAGATTATATACTGAACCCTCACCACGCGAGTTGAACTCGCACTTGTCCGGTTTTTTTTAGTATAATGCAGTTTTGAAGTGACCCGAATGGCTGGACAGACTACCTACAAGTATAGGTACATATACATTATATTTACGTGGTTATTTACTCCAACCCTATTAATAACTGCAAATCCCGCAATTTAAATCCCCGCAGCCGGCTGAAACCAGACTCCTACAATTTTCTGAACCTGATAACAATTGGGGACCAGTATAAATCTCTCGACGTTCACAGTCACGGCGGCCACACTGAACTTAATGCAGTGCCTTGACTGTTCAAAGGTAGTAGTCGGAGCGTCTATCGTATATGCTCACAATAAAATTGTATTCAGTGTAATGAATATTTTCCAGTTGAATCTATAATATTAACGTGTAGGTAGCTGGATGTTGCGTCCGAATATTTACGTTTTAATTATTTGTTTCTTATCTCATTTTACAGTCATGTCCCTGTCATAGTGTTCGTTTTTAAATGTACTTTTATTTGCCGACTAAGAGTATTTACATAGATTAAGTAACGTTCGCAAATACACATAATATAACCCAAATCTACTACTTTGAAATTTTAAGCTTTGTCACAATCTAAAGCCTGTGCTAGACGGTCGCCAACACGCCCCTCCGACCGAGCGACCTTGGTCCGCACCGACCGTGTAGACAGTTGTTTCCAACAAAATTTCATACTACAACGGTCGGGGCCGACCAAAGTCGCTCGGTCGGAGGGGCGTGTTGGCGACCGTCTAGCAGACCTTTAAATTTTAATAGTAATTAAAATTTAGATTGTGACAAAGCTTAAAATTTCACATAATTTTGCTTGTCTCTCACATGATTGAATCCTACTGTATAATATATAATATTATAAATGCGAAAGTTTGGATGTTTAGATATTTGGATGTTTGTTACTCAATCACGCTCAAACGGCTAAACCGATTTGGATGAAATTTTGCACGAAGATAATTTATAGTCTGGATTAAAATATAAGATACTTTTTATTTCGGGTACACGCAGACGAAGTCGCGGGTGTTAGCCAGGACCATATAAGTTAAGGTACTGTATATTCTAGTGCCGCTGTGGAAGGGTCCACGAGCGTCCGCTGGTGCACATGAGCTAACCTATAAAACTGTCTGCTGTGATCTACGGCCGAGGGTCGTGGAGGTAAATGCTGAGCGTTGATAAGATGGAGTTAATGAATTGATTTCTAATTATACTGTGTCATAATAGTATGTACGGTCGACGTCAAAAATACGTTTACACCATTCGCCTTATTGCAATTAGGAACGTAGGTTCCTTATAAGGTCTAGGGGTGACCTAAGAAAGGATTTTTCAAAATTCACCCTCTAAGGGGGTGAAAGGGGGTGCAAAGTTGACAAGTGACGTTATTACGTAAAATTATCGTCCGTAAACCGACTTTACAGACAACCATTTTTTGTTCTTTATCGATGTTGACGAAAGGACGAATGTGGAATACTATGAGCAGTCAGCATCAGAAGTAGCTAAGCAAAATAACACGCTCAAAATGACCTATACAGAGCCTTATTCCCTTGACAATAGACTTCGTGTGTAGATAATTTTGAGCACTAGGAACGCTTAGCAACTTCTGCTGCTGACTAAACAGAGTGATATATGATAGATAACTTTAACAACAACAGAAAATAATAAAATCATAAAAATTATGCTTCTATTCCGTTTGGTTTTGAATCTACTGAGCCAATAGCATTTGTGCCAACCTCACCACTTTTATTACATCCATAAATCGCATCTACTTATAGCTCCAAATCCTCAAACTTATTTCCCAAGTTTCCACAAAAAGCTAAGTCTTAATTCAATAGCAAAATGGAATATAAAAACATTACATCGGCAGAAACGCAATAATCTAAACAAGTGTTTCATTGCCCCGACTTTTTACGCCGATATTATACGTAATAAAGAACGCGACTCAAGGAAAATATAACATAATAAGACTCGCAGAACTGAAGAAGCGAGTGGACGGCTTGAACACGTTTTGTATCTCCAGATTCATTTACTTTGAGATAAAATGACAGCGCCGCGCAGTGCTACCAACATTACGAAATAAATTAAGAGTAATGCTGGCAGCTATTAATTCTTCAGGCTTCGAACGAAACAATCGAGAGTTGTGATGTGACGTTCGGAATTCAATTTTCGAATGTTTTCCAAGTTAAGGCTGGCACATTGTAATGAATATTTGATTAATGTTGTGGTTTATTGGTAAACAGTTCGGCCGACAAACAAGTTGTTTATTAAAAAGCTTGCAAGTGCCCTTCGGCGGATTAATTGAATAATTTTCGCGTAAACATTTCAAACTCGACAGTTGTCGAGTATTGATTTCCACTACCCTCTAGTGATGGTGTGGCCCAAACTTCCAGTAAATGCGGAGAAGTTTTATTTTATTTAAACGCGTAAAACGTTTTTATTGAACTGTTCAATGGAACTATATGTTATTGAATGATATTAGAGGGTTTAATTCATAAAAAGGTCTTCATATACAATTATAAAAACAATGCGCGCTGATTAGATTTTGATGTAACTAGCGTGCCTTTTTTCCCGTCATTTAAAAGCTGAAAGTGATTAAATTGGCATTTTATATCTGTATACTGTATTTTTTCTCGATTCATAGATATTTGACGAATCAAATAAATGTTGCCCGAAAAAGGTATAACGCTTGGACCCCGTCGGCATCACCCCACAAAAACAAGGGTGGATTTGCAGAATTAAATAAAAAAATACACCTCTCTGGACACCGAAATGGCGTCAAGTCTATTGGATTTTTTTTCCAAGCCTCAGCGATTCGTCTAATAGTGTTATTAGGGAAGCACTGCATAAAAAGAGGGAAAAAAATGATCGCGACGTTTGATTCGATTGAGATGAAGATGCTTTTTGACGTGCGTGGAAAATGGCTGACATTTAGGGGGATAATAATATGACAGCTCCGCTTGTCAGTTTGACACGAGGAACTAGGGAACTATCAATTGTTGATGATTTTGTACGTCTTGCTCTAATAGAGTATTAGAGTGGGGCAAGCTTCTACAAATGGCCAGCGTTATTTTCCGTCATCAATAATACATACTAGGTAACATTTCTTTTAGCTTGTAATTTTTAGGCAAAATATATTTTTAAAAAAATGGTTTTAACGACAACGTGGGTCGTGAACAGGACAAAAATTACCCTTTTTTATTATTATTTACCTACTTGAATTTATGAATAGGTACTGCCTTGATGTGTTTTCAACCACCGTTTTGTATAGTCAAACACCAATAGTCCAACTAATAACTTTCGTAGAGGGGACCCTAACATACACTCACCGGCAGAAAATTTGGCCCAAAAACTTTTCGTGATTTCAAACTATAAATTGATTAAATTAAATAATGTTTTTCTGCATAGTAAACTTTTTCTAATTTGGGCCAAATTTTCTGCCGGTGAGTATATTATGGCCAGGCAAAACAGTAGGTATGCAACCACCAGATAAAATCGTCAGTCAAGTTAATTAGAATCATCATTATACTTTTAAGAGCTAGGCTCTTGTCGGTGGACTAATTTCCAACTTATTGTACAGTGTTAATAGTATGAAAACAATATAGGGTCATTGCGCCGGTTAGGGACCACCTAATTTAATGTGCCTGTTTACGACCACTGACCGGTTGGTGAATTAAATGGTTATTTTCTCATTTTTTAGTAGATTCCTATTATATAACTTTGACGACCGGTTAGCCTAGTGGGTAGTATCGCGGCCTACGAAGCTGAAGATCCTGGGTTAGTATCCCGGTGAGGGTAAATATTTGTGTGATGAGCATCAATATTTGTGTCTGAGTCTCTGATGTTTTTTACGTATATTAAGTATGTTATTTATTAAATATATCGTCGTCTAGTACCCATAAAACCAGCCTTATTGAGCTTAATAAGGGCGTAATGCGATTTTTGTAAGATAGTCCTCTATTATTTATTTATAACAACTAACAAAATGACATTCGGCTGCTGACTGTTTGCATAGGGTCTGCAGAATTATTATCTTTAATTCAAAAAACCCTGTTCTTTAGGTGGTCACTAACTGAAGCTGGTCGCATAACCGGCATAATGCGCCTAGACTGAATCACATTAACCTATACGCTAGAAATGGTTAAGCATGATAGGCTGAGTACTTATAGTTCAATGACACTTGCCTTTTCCGCGTCGATCAATCGAATGAACGAATGAAACATTTAATTTATTCAAGAGGCTTTTCATAGTTAATCCTTTATTCCTTTAACATTTTCAGTGTTTTTTTCGAATAGCGGCTTTATAAATTGATCCAAACGTGGAATTATAAATTATTTAGGTACTTATACGTAGATTTAAACATAGTAAGGACGTTGTGTTTCTAGTTTTTTTTTTTATTGAACGAATAGAAATTAACGGCCGTATTCATAAACGTTCTACAAGCCTGTTTTAACAAAAATGGCGTCATAATTCGATTGTCTTTGTCTGTTACTTTGACATTCGTAAGAAAGGGACAAAGCAAATTTTATTTAGCAGGAGCATTTAAATTTTATGAATAAGGGGGTTTCTATTTTTATACCATAGACATATACAGACTCCAATTATTCTGACCACATCAATGCTAGGCTAGAGTGCGTAAAATTATAATGATAACATCTTTTTCATAATTTTAAAATGCCTACGATAAGGGATTGTAGATATTTTAAATCAAAATTGGTCCATTACTAAATCAAGACCAACCAAAAACTGTACGATTGTCATTACACTATCAATCATGAACTCAACAATAAATCTAACTCGATATATTAATACCACCAATCTTACAAAAGAAGGGCATATCTCAGAAAGACTTTACAGTCACCTAGGCCCTTTTGTATCTAAAGATATCCGAATATATCCGGCTAAAAGCACCCTTTCTATTTGCAGGCGCAATTCATTCGACTTACGCTGCATGATGCATGAACTGCCCACTGTAAATGCCGCATTACTTCCAAAAACTCCAATCTCATTCAATTGTGTCATCGTAAAAACGACCCTCCTATCTAAAATTAAGGCGCATTTTTGAAACTTCCTGAAAACCTGGCGTGAGATTGCCGAGGTGGGTAGTTGGTAAATACAGATGACGGGCTTTTCAGCGGAAAACATATGGGTTTTTACATTTGCCAGTTCAGTTTGTGAATAGAGGTAGATTAACCGGCTAGACTGACGCTGGTGACAGAAAAATTGTATTTATGAGGAGAATAAAAACAAAAAAAAAACAAAAAAGCTCTGAAAGATACAGTGATAAATGTAACATAACAAAAGTATAAATATGTATAACAAAAGTACAAGGATATATTTTTAAAAATCGCACAAAAGTACCTGCTTTACGCTGTTACTTTTATGCGACTTCGAGTATTCAATAATAAGGTACCATGTATTATATTTTACGAATCGATTATTTAAATAAGTTTCTGCTAAAAATGTCATTTTTGGTACATGCTTTTATTGCCGACTGTACTTTTTTGTATGCCGTCATCAACTACTCATTGAGACGATTCTAACGAGCCCAAACTCAACGGGGTTACGTCGGTTAAGTACTGAATTCCCATGGCCAATAATATTAAATTGTCATCTAAACTATACATATACCCGAAATTTCAGCTCAATCGGTCACCGGGAAGTGGGTCATTAACTTGCAAGATTTCATTTCATCACATCATGGACAGGTGAAACTAAATAAAAGCTTGTAAACTAACACACTATTATACTACTCTAAACACCTGTTTTAAAACTTTAAAACTTCGTGCAACAGTAAAAAATTGCTTGCGGTAGAGCAAGCGAGACATATGCACTTTCCCAATTGCATTCATAATAAATAATAATTGTAACCTAAGAGTCTAGTCGGCAACCCTAACATACATAAACATGACGTCATAGCTCCCCGACGTTTTATTGGACGCGTAACACTTTGATCTCGCCGCCTCGCGTATAGTATTACCAATTAGAAGCGACGTCGATACAATTGAAACGTAGGGTTGTCAATCATTGACTAGATATACAATTTGATTTAGGCCCGGGAATATGCAACAAATCATATCAATTTAAAATTTCGTGAATTAAGTGTGATGTCTGACCCCACGTCAACTGGGCATATAGATAGCGCCAATTCATGTTTTTTGACAAATTTTGTGTTATTAATTCATTTTTTAGGTTATAACGACCGGTTAGCCTAGTGGGTAGTGTCGCTGTCTGCGAATCTGAAGGTTCTAGATTCGAATCCCGGTAAGGGGTAATATTTATTTGTGTGATGAGCATGAATATTTGTTTCTGAGTCATGGATGCTTCCTATGTATTTAAGTATTTATATCTATTAAATATATCGTCATCTAGTACGCATAAAACAAGCCTTATTAAGCTTACTATGGGACTAGTTAGATTTGTGTAAGATTGTCCATTAATATTTATTTTTTTATTTAACTAAGAGAAAACGGGTAAACATTGTAGGTACCTTACAAATTATAAAATACTAGCTTGCGTCCGCTACTTCGTCTGCGTGGACTCGGGATAGTAGCTATCCTATATTTTAATCCCGGCTATGAACTATCATCGTGCAAAATTTCATTCAAATCGTTTGAGTAACAAACATCTAAACATCCAATCTTTCGCATTTATAATATTAGTAGGATAGTAGGATTATTAAGAAAATTCCATGAAAAAAAAACAGAAGTATTATACCCAATAGTAAAGACGATAGAAAAAAATATATCTCAGTTATGTACTAAGCTAGATTCCCATGAGTAATGGAGTGTTCAAAAACACAGCAACTAACAAAATAGAAGAAAGAGCAAAACCAGATGCGGCTCTATTGCCAGACAGCCGCAGCCTTGTCGAGTTACTGTGAAATAAGTTTTGAAGTTAGTTCCGTTGTAGCGAACAATGTGTGGAAAATATTCGATTATGGCCTTTGTAAAAGATTTCTCTATGAAAAGTTTTGTGTGAAGAAATCCTGAAAATTTGCCGTTATGAATTTCATTCACGTGACAAACTAAATTATCCATCAGCAGAATATCTTTTCTCAACATTAGAATAGAATAAGCGTCAAAATGTTCACCTTAGTAATTGTATTTGTTGGTATAAGTACTATACGTAAAACAAATATAAACTCGGTGTCGCAAGAACCCCACTAAAATTTAAACTATCCAAGCTAATATTCCCATTCCTCCCCAACATCCTCAGCACTAAATAATCGAATATCTTAAATCGAGTAACTCGGGGAGACCGGGGCAATGCGAGCAAGTAATCGCGTAATCAAATACACGGCCGGATATTGAATTCTGCGCCGGAAGATCTGGACTCTCGCTCTTTTTAGCTTGTTGATGTTGTAACTTTAGTAAGCTGGCTGGATGAGAGAAAAAGTAAACTGTGTTATTTGATGTCACTTATTGGGTTTACTTAGTTGTTTTCTTTTCTTTTATGAGTGAAGTGACTTGGAACTTCAGTCGTGGTTTGGCCTGGCTAGGATTACCTATTAACTATGTTGGCCAGGATTAAGTATTAACGAAGGTTTTTTTTATCGAGATTTTTTGCAATGTATCCAATAATTGGATTTTCTACTTCGAATAATATTTGTTGTTTTGATAGTACCTCATTCTCGCAAATAATTTGGAACTACCCTCGTGGTTTGATCTAGGTTACTTAATGTTGGTTTCATTTAATCGAGAATGAACAAATTTTCTTACCACGATATCTCATTGATCTAACCATAGATTGGAATTATTGCTGTGGGTAATAACGTATTTCCAATCTAAATGTAATCTTTTGTTTTGACACGCATTTTCATTTCAATATTTTTTTTTAAATTTCCACCTTTGTTATTTATAATTATGTAAGGCCATAAATAATAATATTATATTTTAAAATAGCGTACCTACTAAAGTAGTCATGTTTTTTTTTCATTTTTGTTATTTATTAACTTTTATGGATCACACGTGGTCGGAAATAAACGCTTTTATTTATTAATTACGTTACACGAATGATTGATTATTCAAACACCTAAAACTAATCACCGAAAATGCATCTGCACTCCCTAAGCACATGCGTCGATCGTTTTTTAACCGGATTCCCATCACTGTGACGTCATCCATCTTGATATTCGTGATGACTGATGTTATCATCTGATCCCGATGACGTATAATTTCACATGTTGCCGACAATAATCCGATTATGAGAGTGTTGAGTCGTTTTAAGATCATTGTTTTTTTTTATGCGTATATCATAAATTAAAACAAATTTTCTGTGTTAATCGGAAACTGTGATGTAATATTTTATCTTTGTAATTTTCAATCATCATATATAGGTATAGTTTGATTGCTTTATCTATAGAATAATTAAACGGTTAATCTTAAAAAGTATAAAATGGGATACCCTATTAATTTAAGTCTTATCGTCAAATTATTGCCTTATGTTTGTCAAAAAGAGACAACATCAGCGACATTTACTAATAGAGGAGTATCAAGTTTTATAAGGACGATCAGTTAGCCTAGTGGGTAGTGACGTTGCCTACGAAGCTGAAGGTCCTAGGTTCGAATCCCGGTAAGGGCAAATATTTGTGAGCATGAATATTTGTTTCTGAGTCTTGGATGGTTTCTATGTATATAAGTATTTATATCTATTAAATATATCGTCCTCTACAAGCCTTATTGAGCTTACTACGGGACTAGTTCGATTTATGTAAGATTAATTTATTTTATTATTATTACTAGCTTCCGCCCGTGACTTCGTCTGCGTGGAGCCGGGATAAAAACGATCCTATATTTTAATCCAGGCTATAAACTATATTTGTGTAAAATGTCATCCAAATTGGTTGAGCCGTTAACGCGTGATTGAGTAACGAACATCTAATTAAACATCCAAACATCATAACCTTCGCATTTAAAATATTAGGATTTATTATAATTGGCCGTTTCATAAAACTACATCTAAACGGGCAACTCTGGTCAGAAAGGCCACTCGTTGGTCAAAGGGCCTCAGTGCTGCCAATTTAATTCCACCTTGTAGCTTCGTGAAATTGGCCAAAGGCGGTTCAAGTTTTTGTTCATACTCGTATCTCCGAAGACTCAATCCTCGCGATATAAATCCGGTTTATGGCAGTTCAGCGATACGGACGCAGTTAACGTGAGTTATGTGGTGCCACAAACAGCTTGTAAATCAACGTTATTTGTCGGTTTTTGCTCAAGTGTTACAGGAAAACGTTGAAGATGTTTTTTCGGGAGTTACGAGTACACGTTATTTTTGGTATAATAAGCGAGCCAAAAAGCAACGTAGCGCATTTTCCCGCCAGCTATACTCTTACGAAGAGATCGATTTAACTTCTTTTAATTCTTTGATGCGTTAGACATGGCTGCTAGAATACCTCTGTAAATAATTGCCGATATCACCAATTATTATTAAAATAAGCAGCGGTAGAAGTCTCTATCTGTTATATTATTTCTATTTTTAGTGGATATTTATGGTGTTACTTAGTTTTAGTTCGGCAGTTTGTATAGCCGTAGTATTGCATAAATCCCACTTCAACGTGCCGCAAGAAAAAATTTACCACTTTTGACGTTATTTATGATTACGACATGATCGAGTTTATGTCGTCCGTCATTAAAGTAATCATGCTAGCTAGGCTAAGTATGCTTTCCATCTAATATAGGAAGATTAAAATAGGGCAATAAATATTATAAAACAGCCATTTCTCCACCGGGGCCATTAAGCGTCGTAACTCAGTTACTGCCGACTGCAGATGCCGTAATAGTGTACCAGGTTCTCCGGTTAGGAAGGAAGGAATACAGGGTTGTTCTTCAGCGCCTCACTGCAAAACTAGTGTAAGTGGGACCTCCATTATGCGTTGTTATTACGAACCCTGGTGTCAAAATATACTTCGAGCGGTGAGGTGTAGTTAAACGAGTTGAGAATAGTACAGCAGCTTAGACGACTGGAACCCTGATGGAAGACGTCGTTTTCTGAATGTTTCACAAATATGTATTTTTAATATCGGCAATGAACTAACCATGAACTGTAATTTATTTCGTATATGTAATGCCCTGATTCCAATCAATATCATAGGGATTATGCTTTCATATCTCTATACCTTTCAATATCCGAATGATATAATCGTGAAACAAAAGCGTTCTCTTCGGGGACGTCTTTTTATGTCATTTAAGTCCCAGTTTTAATCACAACGAGACATTACATGAAAATCTAAAAAATATGTACCTATACCGTAACGCCAGTAGAAATGCAAAATTACAAAGCCGAACATATTGTAGTATGCCAGACAGAAAGGGCCCGGTTGTTTAGTGCGAGATAAATTTCGCAAGATTTAATCTTATCAGCTTGTACTGAATTCACTTACCTATCAGTAGGGACAGCGATTAACATTTCATCACCTCAATTTATGAAAATTCGTTGATGTTACAAATTACAATCTCAACTAGTATTATCAGGGTGAGTTCATAAAATTGAGTTCAGGAAGAAATCTCCGAAACTACTCATCTGAGTTCTTACTCCAGCACTCTAGAATGGAACTTCAGGATAGACATAGGTTTTATATAAGTGCTGTTGTGGGTGTCCTAAGGCGCCCTGGAGGTACAAAGGATCTTCATTAGTTACGAGTATATGTAAGTATTGACCGTTAATTCAAAGCTAATTTTAGTGGAAGGTGGGAGATGTCACGGTCATGGTTCGTATATCTAAAAGATAGGAGAAAATCTAAAGTCGATTATAAATCTTAATAACAGAAAGTTTCGTTTCCACCATTAAAAAGTCCATGCTAAAACAAACAGCAGATTTAAGTAGTATGCAACGAAAAAAATCAACATTAAAATGTAATTGTCAAGAACTACGCAATTTAAAACGCAAAAAATTGTAATCACAAACAAAATCAACAAACGAAGCGATGATTGCGATACAGAAGCCTTAAATGTAGTAAAAAGTGATGATACTAACATGATTGACACCGGAGACTCTTGTCTTGTTCAATTTAGATAGGTTGGTGCCCATCCGGAGCCATTAATGGCGGATTTCCAACCTTAAACCCATACACTAAAGTCCAAATTCGTCTTCACTTACAGTTAGTTCGATGGAAATATTGGCACAGTTTTCATAGAAAATGTTTCACTTGAAGATATCACAATATTTGTAAAAGTTTGAACACAGTTTGTATATTAGTCTTTTTAAAGCCACTTTGGTTCACGTGGAAGCTGCAAAAAATAATAACAAATTACAATTTTGTTATTTTTAAAATTAAAATTGAATATGCCATACACCCTATTCGTCCGCTTCCTTTTTCAACCTCGTGCAAATTTTTGGTCTAGTAACTAGAACCTTCGTTTCACTTTAATTATTTTTTCAAACTACCAGAGCTTGATTTCGTATTAATACACAATAAGTATACGAGTTTGTGAAAGAAAACAGTCGATTTGTTTATTAATAAAAACTAAAGTTATATTAAACTTGTTGAGAAGCTTAACGTTTTGCAATTTCAACTAAGTAGCTATGCATTATTAAATAAGGCAAATGCTCCCAGATGCGTTTAGGCTCGGTTGTTTTAAACGGTCGGTAATCGTAGCTCGCGACCATTACAACATGTTTGTACGGGAGATCTGACAGATCTACGAGATGACTGCTTCCGGCGCCATATTTAACGTTTACCGGTCAGTAAAGTAAGGTCAATGCAACTTGCCTTAAGAGTACAATCGTGATAGTGATATTTTGTACCCAATAGGAACAAAAACTCAGACCATAACATGTTTAGCATCCGAAGTTTACGAAATGTAATGGCCAAAGCGGATCATCTCTCGCCATTCATGCGCCCACGCAATTGTGGGCGGACGAGTTATATGCACCCGTATTCTGATCACTTCATGCTCTATACCACCATAACTTCTAATACTCTGTTTTAAGAGTTCTTTGAACATTATGTCGGTTAGTGATGTCTAAAATATACTTTAACTAATGAATTGGCTTCCATATAAAAAGTATATTTCTAACTTTTAGGCGTCGATCTCCCGATAATGGCGAACAATTCTCATACAGCGTAAGAAGAAATGCTTGCCTATGGTACCTATGATTCCATTAGGTTTAATTCAATTATATTTACTTCCAGACATCCATTCGTTTATCCTAAGTGCAATGTTCCTGTATACAATTATACATCATATATACAGCAGTATAATAGGCCACTGACAGCTTCTATCTAATACTATTAGTGCTTACCAACAAGGGTATGAACCGGACTGACGTGACCTGTTAACTCGTATTGTTGTGTAATACTTTGATAACAGGATATGTATATATCCAGCATTAGGAAAGCGCCAAAGGTGACTTTTTCCATTATCGACATTTATTACAGTTGCGTCTATTTTCCGATGTCTTGTTGAGCCCAAAGGGCAGCCGTCGAAACTCAAACTGACCACTTACAGTTGCGTCTATTTTCCAAAGTTGTGTTGAGCCCAAAGGGCAGTCGTCGAAACTCAAACTGACCACTTACAGTTGCGTCTATTTTCCAAAGTTGTGTTGAGCCCAAAGGGCAGTCGTCGAAACTCAAACTGACCACTTACAGTTGCGTCTATTTTCCGAAGTTGTGTTGAGCCCAAAGGGCAGCCGTCGAAACTCAAACTGACCACATCGAGGTGTAATGTTTTGACCATGTGACAACTAAGTAATGGGTCGTTTTTAGGGTCTTCGGTATCATCATAAGTTGTTTTTAATTAATATCGACATTAAGAAAACATTTTTTGTCGTTTCTCGTTGCTAAGTGAATCCATGTACGCTCTAAGTCGATTCAGAGGGCCTACCGCGAAACAATATTCGTTTTCGTTCGTGTATCTCCCTCTTTGTCGCTCGAACTAGCAAGTGCGACAGAGACGGAGATACACGAACGAAAACGAATATCGTTTCGCGGTAGGCCCTCAGACAATGTCATTTTCAAAAGCTTTCGTTTTCTTTTATTTCTGGGAAGTTTTCCAGAATATGGCTCCGATTCAATCCAGTGTTGTTATATAACTCTTACTTTAGAATAGGCATTCGGTTTCGTAACTTTGCAATACAATTTGTACATTACCTTCTTAAGACTCGGTTTTATAGCTTGCTTTGAGAGCATTTACGGAATGGTGGCACCGATTCTACTTTATGTACGATTATTACAGACCTTGATGTCTTGTTTGGATTCCAACTACAGTGTTGTGCAACTTAGTATCTGTGTATAAAATAAGAATTGACGCACACTGAACTGGAATCCATTTTACAATCGCATATTTTCCGTTAGTCCGGATAATTTTCGGAATAAATTGGAATATTCATTATTGAACCTTACTTATATTATGTAATTTTTTTACGTAAATCAAGATATATTTGTCTAAGATGTATGACCCTCGCTGCGATATATAAGTCACCAAATATATCAAAGATACGCACTTCAGACATATATCACAAAGTCAATGTTTCTAATTAAAATAATCTTTAAAATCTAACCGCGGGGTATCTCTGCCATCCCCTAATTAGTATTCTATCTCTAAATCTATGGGGGCTTGTAACCATGACTCACAGTGTACTATACCTGCTAATCCCAGAATTAAAAGAGCGTAACTCCATACACCTTCATATGACACCTAAGCTCTTTAGTGCACCTTTACACTGTAGTTGTATATCAGGGTTTACACAATACAATGTTAAAAAGGCAGCTCAGCTATTCTAAAAAGAGCCTTAATGCTTGCAGATAAAGTGCTCGTCAATATCGTTTTAGTGTGGGGATTTTCAGTAAGGCTTGATTTGTGATCATTGTTTCATGTTAAACTATAGAATGTTAATGAGATCCTTTTGGTAATGCAAATTTATTCGAATAAACTGTTTTTAAATTGATTCTGTTGCCTACATTAGTTATTCGTAATTTTTTTTATGCACTGTGGTAATCTGAAAGATTATCTTATAACGATAAAATTATTGGTAGGCCAATATTACCAGGTTTTAATTATAACATACTAGCTTCCGCCCGCGACTTCGTCTGCGTAGACCCGGGATAAAAACTATCCTATATTTTCATCTAGGTTATAAACTATCTTCGTGCAAAATTTAATCCAATTCGGTTCAGCCGTTTAAGCGTGATTGAGGAACAAACATCCAAATATCTAAATATCCAAACTTTTTCAAACGTGATACATAAATAAATATTTAGTATACATAGTATTAGAAACAACAGCTATTTAATTAATGATGATATGTCAAACGGTAGGAAACTTATCGTTACTCAAACTTATTTCATTACCAAGCCTTCGACTACGTTCATTATATATTACTTTAATTAATTACAATTGAAAGTGACAGTGACGGACAACACGCAATTGCCTTTTAAAAAAAAAGAAGTACCTAGTTATAAAAAAAATATCTGCAATACCCTTCATTCTCATTGACCAGTAGGTATTTAACTTAAAATTGTCCGTCGGTCGATCAATACGGTTAGTTTTAAATACAAGCAAGGGGTTGCGCCCTTCAGCGCCATGATATATGTATAAGCGGCCCTCATAACCGAGTTATATCCCACCATTCATTTAATGAAGTTTTAACGAGTTTTTTTTTACTATGCAACTTCGATATCTTTTGCAGATTGAAATCGGCTGCTTTGGAATACGTGAGATATACGCCAAAAAGTCTAAAAAAAAATGTTTAAATAGAAATAAATACTTGTGCTACTATTAATTCCATGGAAAACTCAACTAATATTTTATTCATCAATTCTACACGATTGACGATCCGGTAACTAAAAGGAATAAAAACAAAGTAGAAAATATACATTTGAAAATGATTTACTAAGACTTCTTGGTATAATCTATCTTATTTTAAATAACAATTAACGGAATCTAATAATTTAGAAGTATTTAGAACCTATAATTTTGACATCTAAATACACTGCGGAGTAAATTAATTAATTATATTGAATAAAATAAACGTTGTTCAAATGAATTTATTTATTTCAGCCACAACAAATATATTATTGTCGCAGCACTTATTTGTTTTTATTTGTGTTTACATAACAAATTACTGTTACTGTACTTTTGTGGATTCGAAAACATAAATAATTGCGTCAAATTTCCTCGCAATTCTAATTGGCTACTTTCCTAAAAACAGTTATTTAGTATGTCAGTTAGATTATCAAAAAATATTGGACAAGTATTGTTTGTTTGTTAATTAAACAAAAATTGACGAAGATATAGCCCGTTAAAGTTCCGTGTGACGTCACATTATGGTACACTTTTTAATATAATGTAACGTCACGCGGAACTTTAACGGGCTATATCTTCATCATTTTTTGTTTAATTGACAAAGAAAAAAATACATGTCTAATTTTTTTTTGATAATCTAACTGAGGGTCTAAACATAATTATATATTTTTTACCCAGGAAAGTACCCAATTATGATGATGTATGAGACCAATTCAATAATACAGTTTTAAATGTAATTATTAAAATTACTGTTTTTATTATTAAATCAAACTAATAACAATGTAGGTAAGTTGTATAAAATCTTCTGTCTTTATTTTTTGTAGCGGTAAATTCTGTATCGTGTTTACTGTTTATTAATTGAGATTGATTGAGAAAGTATTGGTATTGTTGCATTGCATTGATCATTATTAAAGTAATGTTTACTGTTCACTAGTTATAAACGGTAATGAGCCCAGCCAAATGTTCTACGTCGTTATTAATACTGAATTCATTCGCTTAATTCAATTCCATACATACATTAAATAATTTATATCGTAAATGCACACATTTGCTTTATTTTCATATCGAATGCTAATTTTATCTCAATCAGGGCGCAATAAGCGGTCTTATTCTGTATTCATGAATTCAGGATCATTCCGATTCGTTTCACTTAATGGGCTTCAGTATTTTATTTATTATCGTTAAAAATATATAACTTGTTTGATAAGTATGTTAATTCAATTACGTTTATACAGGTTTAAAATATAAACTCATATTATAATGATGTTTATTTACAAAACGTTGAACGAAATTCTACCCAAAATAGGAATACAAAATGCATTTTTTTATTTCGTTGTTAACAAGGCGTAAAAGTCATCAAATCAAAGTATTGTCGAATGATAATTAAATAAGCTGATAGAGGGTGTGGCACAAACAAAACAAAATCACCTTAAAAAACTGGTATAAAATAATTTTCGCTCCTTTCCGTCCTTAAACGCACAGAAACCAACGTCAAAAACGTTGCACACAGTTCGTAAAACGTCTACGCACTTTCAAGGTCACTTTTGTATCACTGACTGTTTGTTTGGAAAGCGCAGCTGATCCCCGAGCACAAAACCAGCGTGCGTCCGTGCTGTAGCGCGGCCGACCCCTTACTGACTGGACTAAGGGACTCACACCATTCTGCCAAACCTCTCGCTCACTCCCTTTTCGGAGGGCGCAACTTATTTGGCCTCTTTGTTGTCCCTAACAGGGGTAAATTATTACGGTTTTGCGATAACATAATAGAATGCTGCACTAAATATAATCGAAAGGATAACGCTTTTTACTAGCTGGCTAAATATTGAATTTTCCGGGACTGCCCGTATTTCATGGAAAGGTTTCGATAAATTAACGGTTATTTTCAGGGTAACCCCTAATATTTAGAATCCCAATTTCCACAATATGGGACATAGCCGCATATAAAAAAGAAGAGCAATTAAAAATCATACTGTACCAAGCACAATTCTATGGAAAAAAAAATAATGTATTTTCCAATTATTTTATTCATTGTTGAAAAAGTAAAAAACAAAACAGTAAACCAAAGAAACATCGCAAATATTCAGCTTCAGTGCTCAAAAAAGCGTCAATTTTCGTTGAAAAATGAAATAAAATTCTGACAAACGCCAGGCCTTTGCCGTTCAACTTTTCCTAGGTTCGCATAGAATTTTTACTGCAAGCGAGTAAACAGAGCGTACTGTACACTGTCTGGTCGTGTATTAAATATTTTCCTCCCGGCTAGGCCTTTCATAGAAACGTCAATGAGCTAGTGGAGTGTAGGCAGTTTTGATGCCGGCATTAAGCTGTAGGTACCTATTGAGATGCTTACATACAAAGTTGCATCTGAATTCTTGCTTCTTTATTCGACAAGTGCTTACATTGTAGATTAGATACTTTGATTTACTATAATAGACATCTATGGGTGGATTACAAAAAAAATGTACATAATTAAGAGCCTTAATCTAATCTACGCTTTAACTTTTTTCCATTGGGTAACGGCAATTACCCATACATTTTATATGGTTAACTTTCGTTACACAACGGAAAAAAGTTAAAGTATAGATTAGTTTAAGGCCCTTAACTATGTACAATTTTTTTGTATTCCACCTTTATAGCGAGTGACGGTTGTCTTAGCTCATAAGTGATAAGTGATGAAATGACAATCATACGCACCCACTCACTGTAGAGCATGTAGACGAAAAAAGAGAGAATCGAGTGAATATTGACAGCTCATAAGTATTATACATACAACCTATGTTCATAACACCTATGTATAAGAACCTATGTTTTACGAATAAACGATTTGATTGATTGATTGATTGAACCTTTTAGCTGCCGAGTTTGTCATTCCGTACAATCCAAAGTAGTTACCTGTAAACAAAAAAAAAAAAAACATTGTATCATATTTCGATTGACACAAACTTTCGTCTATAAATATGGAATAACAGCAAACATAGCTTAACATAGTTCTCTCTCATCATTCATCAAACAATCGCAATGACTTTGCAATTTGTGTTTTATTTATCACTCAATAAGGATCGTTTCGCGATTAGCCAGTTGGTAATTAGTGCCGCTCAGTCATGACTGTAAATATGTACACGTTTACGAACTTATGTCGGTGGAATAGAGTTCAAAATTGGACACATATTTTTAGAGAACAATCGATGGCTTGATGAGGAAACAATTGAACAACAGCCATTATTTTTTATCAGCTGATTGGTCAATTTAAGATTTCTGAAATGCTACGGAATAATGAGGCTATGAATAATATACTTGAATAATTGTTTTCCTAGTGGCTTTGTGGGCTGTAGAACTCGCGTGCTTGTGTCTTTCTTTTATTTAATTTTTTGAATTTCAAAAAGTGGATCAGTGGATCGACAAAAAAATATATAGGTATTATTTATTTTATTAATATCGGTTGAGAAATGCGACCTGTAGAGAACAGCCGGACAATGGGACAACGGGAGAGCGAGACATCGGACACCGGACATACGAACGATTTTCGGCCCAAGCTGAAGCACAGAACTTCGTTCGCTTCACTCGCTCGTTGGATTATTGTAGTAATTTAACTTTAACTTAACTTTAACTTTTTTTTATTCAGCGCCATAGTCGATGTGTTGGAACTTCCGGAAGAACCCTATGCTTCGGAGTAACTGTTTACCATCAGGCGGGTCGTACGCTTGTTTGCCACCGACTTGGTATATAAAAAAGAGCAACAGGCTTTTTTTAGGATAAAACCTACCTATTTTTTTCACTTTAGGTAAAACTTATTTCGAAATAACAGTAGAAGCTACTGCAGCTCGTAAAAGTCACACGTCTAATTTCAGTTTAATTGCCTAAATAACTAAGTAAATTAATGAAATAATTAAATAAATGAATTTTATTATGTGGTCCGCAATGGCACTTTTCTACTCAAATTCTACCAGAGTAAGCAATCACAAACTAAAGAAATAATTAAATAAATTAATTTTATTTTGTGGGCCGCAAAAACACTTGTCAACTCAAATTCTACCAGAGTAAACAATCACATTGCAAACTAAGGAAATAATGAAATACCTAAATTAATTTTATTATGTGGGCCGCAATGGCACTTTTCTACTCAAATTCTACCAGAGTAAACAATCACATTGCAAACAGGCTAACTACTGTCCCGATAGTCAAATCTATTTTGACAGCCACGTCAATGATGCAACGCTGTGAATGGGTGCCTACACAGTGGGTACTCGTAACTGGAGCAGAACATGTCGTGGCCCGAAATAGCTGCGCGGGAGACCCCCGGAGCGCGGCTAGCGAGTATTGACGTTTTGGGATGATATAATGATGTTGTGACATAACTATTAACTATAAGATTTAGCTACACTAGAGCTGCGGGTAGCCGAGTAGTGTGCGAGGAAACAACTACCAATAGGAAAAGATGTGTGAGCTCTAGGCATTGCTTTTGCTAGCCTATTGATGGATTTTTACCTCGCACATCGCTCCAATACCGCACCACCACTCTCGCATCCACTTTCGCACAGCTAATGCCTTGATCATGATCACACGTGCCGAGTATAGTAGCAGAGAAAGTGCTACTATACCTACTAATTGGCACGTGCGGCAAAGTGCGAGTAAATAAAACAAGGTCCGAGTGACTCGCTCGCCGCTTTGCTCGGCCGAGAGCACTGTCTCGGCCACTACATATACTCGGCACGTGTGATCAAGGCATTAGGTTGACCGGCAAAGAAGACCCAAGTAGAAAAATAATTCGAATGGGTAAACAAAAAAAAGTATTCGTAAACAATTATTTTTTAATTGTTATGTCAAAATGCCATAAAATTAACAATAGTAGGTGTCTACCTACATTAACCGACAATACACAAATCTGGAAAGAAACGAAAATAATGACACTATATTAAGTAGTGTAGTACCAACTCCCATTTCAATCGCACACTTTACGCTCGAAGTTGTAGACGAGTATATATACCTAGGACAGACTGTCCAGTTAGGTAGGTCCAACTTCGAGAAAGAGGTCAATCGTCGAATCCGACTCGGCTGGGCAGCATTCGGGAAGCTACGGCACATCTTTTCGTCCAATATTCCGCAGTGTCTCAAGACGAGAGTCTTTGACCAGTGTGTGTTGCCAGTGATGACGTATGGCACGGAAACGTGGTCGCTTACTATGGGCCTCGTAAGAAGGCTCAAAGTCACCCAAAGGGCAATGGAGAGGGCTATGCTGGGAGTATCTCTGCGTGATCGCATCAGAAATGAGGCTATCCGCAGCAGAACCAAGGTAACCGATATAGCTGTATCGCTGGAGTCCGCTGGATGCGGGTGGCGCAGGACCGGTCATTGTGGCACTCTTTGGGGGAGGCCTTTGTCCAGCAGTGGACGTCTTTGGGCTGATATGATGATGATTAAGTAGTTTTTCTATAGAGTAATATTGAAGTAATCTTGTTTTGGCTTCTGACGAAAACCAAAATATACTATCCAGATATATCTGAAAATTAATTAATTTTGTTTCCTTGTTCAATAGCCTTTGAAAGTTCTTAAAACTTTTCCGATGCATGCCCTTAAAAGTCTAAAGCCGCTTTAACCAAGGTGATCCTCATCACTTAAACAGGCCCCTGTCCAACATTAGTGCTAACCCAAGTCTAGACTGTTCAAGGTTACTCTCACCCTCGGGGATTTAAATAAAGGGAATATCATATCAACTGTCCAATTTAATGAGTAAAAGCATACATTACTTATTCGAATAACGACCTTAGCACTTTAATATAGAGTGGCATTTCCAGTGAATGTTGGAGTGAGTTACGACGTTCTTGGAATTGAGTATGATGTTTACTTGTTTTGTTGTAAGTCTTGTTCGATTTTGGGCAGTAGTTGGTTGTAAATAGGGGTTTTTTAAATGTTTGGGGTGCATGGAACCTTTAGGCTGATTTGATTATTTAATCTCTGTTTGATGTTTTGTACCTAATAGTACTAAATTGTTCAACAAACATTTAATTTTAAAATGTATGTATCTGCTACTTAGGTATCAGTCAATCGCGGAATTACTTTATTAGTATGTCGAAGAGGAGAAAGTTGTATTTAGCGCCCTCTATTACATTCATATCTTTGGTCGTATCTTATTTTTACAAATTTCATCATTGAAATATTAGCGAGGGAGGACATATTTGGCAGTCGGTAGCTCATTAAATAAAATAAAATAAATATAGTGGGACAATTCACACCAATTGATTAGTTCAACCGTACGCCAACAGAGTTCTATAACAGGTAATATTTGAATTAGAGACATTTGTACGCGCGGGCACCGGACGACAGCGGGGGTCGGGGCGCGGGAAGGGCGCAGATCGGGTGGCGGCGCTCGCGCACCGCCAGTCGGCGAGCCATACTAGCATCAAGCGGATGTCGTGCTGAGCTAATTTCTCATTTTATTTCAATAACGTGTTAGTTTTCAATAAATTTGTATTTCGAAGAAAACTGCATTATCATTGTCCGCCTGGACAGACAAAACAATGGACGGTTGGGTTGGCTGTCATTGAGGAAAAAGACTGACAGGAGGTGGACGCTCTCCTTGATGAAGAATTTCTCGTGGAGAGAGAATGGTGTGACGGAAAACGAGCACCGAAATTGCCAGTTCCCTGTACTCCACACGTCTTTTGTAACGAGTAATGAAGTCAGAAGTGAAGTTTGTAAACCTATTATCATCGTCTTTTATCAATGCCTGAGTTACCAGAATAGTATAACACCCCGATTATTATAATAAATCGCACCCTTAGAATGAACCCGACCGAACTCAAAAAATCGACAAAATGAGTTAGCAACACATCTTGATGCAATATGTAATTTTGAGTTCACTAACTCATTTTGTCGATTTTTTTGAGTTCGGTGGGTTTCATTCTAAGGGTGCGAAATGAAGCTAGTTTCTAAAAACAATGCTAACAATACCTCGAGATGTGGCATTAGTGCTTTATTTTCATAAACAACTACTTATAGGTTTTCATCACCTACAACTGACACGGCAGGCATGTCTGAATAATGCTTTTTTTTTAAGAGGGATTTCTACTAGAAAGTGGAAAAATGCTGCTACACGCTATGGTTTAGCACCCGTAGCGTAACTTGGGCTAAAATTGGCTAACGCCCAGCACACTGATTTATGTGACTTCCCATCAAATAGGTACTAGTGGCAGTTTGGCAATTCAGCGCGGATCTGACTCAAATTTCGCATCATTCACGAACGAAAATCGTAACTTAGTATCCTCGTGCAGAAACACATTGTTTCTACACGCCGCCAGCATCCATCAGGCATCGAGATAAAACCCGGTCCGATTACCGGGCTCATTACAGCGGCAGTAAACCGGCCGATCCATCAAACGGACCGACTTACCGACTTAGGTTGGAGGGAACAGCCTACACAATTGGGCTTGGAACGAGCGTTCGGAACTAAATAAGTGGGCTCATTGTACCGGTGATACTGGCTGATAAACCTATCATAAGGACCAACTTGCCCACCTAGGTTGGGTCGAACATCTTACACACGGTACAATCGCCTTTCACGACTGGAGATTCTGGTTCAGTAATGCGAATACGAGTCTCAGTTGCTTGTCCAATCAACCGACATGGGAAACTAGGCGAATCAAGAATAAATTAAGCATTTATTTTCAGTAGGTAGCTTAGCTACTAGTAAATAGAATATTCAACTAATGAAGTTGCATGCTCTGATTTAGATTTTTATCACGTGACTGATAATATTATAAATAATTAATTAGTCTAAATACTCAGGCTTGGTCAATAGAGGATCATTTTAATTATGTTGCAATTAGCGCACCTACATATTAAACTAATTACACAGAGTGCTCGTGTAGTAAGAAATGCAATAATTCAACTAACATTATGTTAACATGGCAGGACATTGTACAAATAACTGAACACTATATTATACAAATCTAAACTTTAGTATTGTATGTTCCGCAAAAACACGAACATAAGATTTCTAGAATACATACATATTAATATACTAATAAGAACTGTCGTGGTCAAAAATAAACAAAGACCATTATGCAGAACAGCAAAATAGGTAAAACAAATTGAGTACTTCCTACTTTTTTTCTACAGAAAAAAAAAAGTAAATCATTTAAACAACATGCAAAAATATTACCTACATTTAGTATAAGTACTTGTAAACAATGACACAAAAATATTTTTACCTGAGAAATAAACTCCTCATAATCAAAGATTTAGTCAATCGATTTTATTTCCATACAGTTTCACTGCCAGGAACCCGCCTAGCGGGCGCCTTCGCCGTAGCCGCTTTCCGCTACTTTGCGGGAAAACTACGCGTAGCGATTCCTGGCAGTGAAGATGTAAAGTAGATTATTTCACTAGATACATCGTATATATTATCAGGTATAATGACGTCTTTATACAAAAACATAACACTCCTCTGCTTCGGCTGTCGGGTAAAAAGAAACGTTTGTTAGCTTTCGAATAGGATGTTATATCCGGCGGTTGTTAGCAAACGGTCGAGAGGCGAGGAATTACAGGCGGAATGCCGAAAGCAGTTCTGCTTAATGCTTATATTCGGCCAGTTTTCGGCAGAGAGATTGGTTCAGCGGTGGCTCGGCTTCATTAACGCGAAGAGGCTCGCGTAGCTCAAAGGCTCGCTTTACAGGCATTGCTTGAAGTTTGATGGTCCAGTCCAGCGCACAAGCGATACTTTTGGTAGGTCGATAACCAGTAAAAGGCAAAAACAAGTGCTCTTGGCCGCTAACGAGGAGTGATATCAGTTTAACATGTGTATCTGCGTGTCTCTCTGTGGCATCATAGCTCCTAAACGGATGAACCGTTTTCAGTGTAGTTTTTAATCGAAAGTCTTGTCGACATTCATAGGTGCATGTAATATGCCTAAATTGAAGAATAAATCACTTTGACTTTGACTTTGACTGCCTCGTCTTGTATAGGATGGGTTAACCAGAAGTTTTTCCATGGGAATTTAATGTATTATTATGCGTTCTAGCCGACGATATACATACTAATATAGATAAATAAATACTTGATCATAGAAAGCATCCATGACTCAGGAACAAATATTCGTGCTCGTCACACAAATAAAATGCTCTTACCGGGATTCGAAGCCAGGACCTCTTGCTTCATAGGCAGGGTCACTACCAACTAGGCAACAGAGGTCGTCAATAAGCTTTGCATTCTTGATTGCTCTAATTGACACAAAGTTGACATGTGGTTCATTGATTTACTCCAAAAATGTCTGACCATGATGGTATTCATCTACATAAGTACTTTCAACCCATCAATTATGCCTAGGTACAGTAAGGGAAATGTATTCACGTACCGCCGTAGAACCCTGTCGCAATTGACAGGCCGCCGTCACTCAAACTCGAGTGGTATGTCACCTTATTGCGATAGGGTTCTACGATGGTACGTTAATACATTTCCCTTACTGTACATGTTAAATTAACCACCCGCAAGTAACAGCTTTAGTTTACAGACGTTTTCAAAATATTCTACTACAAATAATATTATTTCACCAAATGGCTCTTCTTATAAGTATTATATGTATTTGAAAGTGATAGCCAACTGAGTAAATTATGTAAAACGTGTAGGTTTATGAATATATTTGCTGTTACATGTAATTAAAATAAATTCAATCGTAAACGGCGGGCAGGTCCAATTTACTTGACATTCTAAACTGACATCACGTCACTCATGTTGGTTTTGAGACGGCGTTACTACAGATTTGTCTACTGGGAGCGAGAAGCTTAAATCCCACGTCGTTTAGCAGCACATGATTTAGATTTTTTAGAATAGAATAGAAGATAATTTATTTCAGTATAAGTACACAGGAACCCAGTAAGTAATACAATTACAAAAAATAATGAAAACAAAAGAAATAACTTATCAGCTAATTGTATACTAATTACTAACCTAAACTGAAATAGGTGAACACTCAGCATAATGCCAGGTGCTACTAGAATACCCGACGCTGGTCTTCCGTGATCACTAGTAGGGGCCGTGATCGTTTGTCGCTTAAATAATTGCGATATCATAATGTCACCTATTGTCTGAACGTGAGTCTCTTTAAAGTCTTTTAAACGCCATTAAGGGAGAACGACAGCGTCAAATATCTATTATAAACTGTATGTATTATTCTCTAAATTCTCTTTACCACTAGGCAGATTGTATACTTATTTGCCACCATTCTAGTATAGGGACATAATAACTACTGCTTAGAAAAGTTGAAAAAACCTCCGATTTTTTTATTTCAAAGTTCAATATCTCGAGAACGGCTAAACCGTCTCGATCACGTCAGCTTTCGGACAAGAAAACCGCATTAAAATCGGTCCATTCGTTTAGGAGCTACGATACCACAGACAGATACACAGACACACAGACACGTCAAACTTATAACACCCCTCTTTTTGTAAAAAAATGACAGTTAATTGGTCTATCCGCAACTTCGTAAACTTACGTGGGTCTTCAAATCTCAAACTTGGTTATTTTTTTTCAAGCCATATTTTATATCGAGTAATTTGGATATATCATACATGACAGTCCGTCGGTCTGATATTTTGATACATTTTTATACGTGGAATCAAACTTAGAATTTTTTTTTTTAATTAAAATTCATTTATTTCAAGCTACACATTATGGGCTCATATTACACATTAGGAATTACATTAAGACACAAATCATTTAATAATTAACATAAACATTATCCTACACCAGTCCTTACATGCCTGTTGCAACAGTGCATGATATAATGACAAAATACTCGCACGAAACTCACTTAAAACATATACTTTTCACCTCACTAGCTCGGAAAGACCTTTTTTATTCTTTAAAAACAGATAGCAAAACTGCATTTTATCCACATGTGTGCAAAGAATATTTGAAATCCGAACGTGTTATAGTTACTTTTGTTGTCCGTCTTTCACGGCAAAACGGGGCGACGAATTGACGTGATTTTTTAAGTGGAGATAGTTGAAGGGATGAAGAGTGACAGGCTACTTTTTATCTCTTTCTAACCCCCCACTTCCCTAAAATGGCGGGTGGAAGTTTGTATGGAGCATTCCGCAATTTTCAAGGTAGAAAGCTAAAAATTGGTATGTGGACTATTTATGACTAACAAAAAAAATCGTGCATCATTTTTTTTGGAAGACTGCACCTAAACCTTAAAAGAGGGGGTGAAGTTTTATATGGGGGTCCAGATAGGTAGAGTCAATATGTAGAATCGATATGTAGAGTCCATATGTAGAGTCCATATGTAGAGTCGATATGTAGAGTCGATATGTAGAGTCGATATGTAGAGTCGATATCTAGAGTCTATGTAGAGTCGATATGTAGAGTCTATGTAGAGTCGATATGTAGAGTCGATATGTAGAGTCGATATGTAGAGTCCATTTGTAGAGTCAATATGTAGAGTCGATATGTAGTCAATATGTAGAGTCGATATGTATAGTCGATATGTAGAGTCGATATGTAGAGTCGATATGTAGAGTCTATGCAGAGTGGATATGTAGAGTCTATGTAGAGTCGATATGTAGAGTCGATGTGTAGAGTCGATATGTAGAGTCGATATGTAGAGTCCATTTGTAGAGTCGATATGTAGAGTCGATATGTAGAGTCAATATGTAGAGTCGATATGTAGAGTCGATATTTAGAGCATATGTAATATTTACTGCTGATTATACATATTTCAGTTGTTTTTCTTATGTAGTACTTTCCTCAGTTTAGTGAGGTGAAAAGATTTGTGTTACACACGGGTGCAAGTTATTTTGACGTCTCGTGAGTTGCAACACTCGCTTTGCTCAGGATTCTATTTTTGAACCACTCGCTACGCTCAGGATTCTATTTTCGAACCACTCGCTTCGCTCGTGGTTCAACCATAGAATCCATTCGCTAGCTCGTGGTTCAACCCTAGAATCCATTCGCTGGCTCGTGTTTCAATTCCACACTCGCGGTTAAAATATAACTTTGCACCCTTGTATAACAAATAACTATAGTACCGCTTCCGTCGGTTTCAAATATCCGCACCACAGGGCTTACTGAAACACAAACTTACACTTTCAGCTCAAAGGGGCGAAACAAGTAAACAGACACCTTACACACAGTATGCACAAACAGCAGATCTTTCAGTTTACAATCCGCACAGGTAATTTTGTCGTGCTCTACTTAGGATGTTCTTAGAAAATTTTGGAGCGTTTTTGACTCGTGATATGCTCCATATGCTTGGTTTATTTATAAAGGAGACTGGAAATTTAAATAGACACTCACAAATAATGTTAGGTGACATTGTTACACGAGAACGTAAGAAAAAGATGGATGGTTATTTGTTAAAATATATAATACTCAAGAGAAAAGTAAGAGAATGATCTCTGACAAGAAAGGAAAAAAGGGTTTACCCTTGAATAGCCGACAGACATTTCATCGAATATTATTTCATCGACAATGTTTAAAGTATTTTCATTCCCCCGAACACGAACAGATACGGACCCGGCTCCGTTTTCTAGAAGCGCATTTCAGACAAACTTGAACTACCCGCTGAAAACTAGGTTACCAACGGTAAAACCCAAACTAGATTCCAGTGCTGCCACCAAACAGAACCAAACACGTTAAACAATTACCAGCCAGATACAATGCTGCGGCATACTTAAAACAAATAAGTCGTAACCCACGTTGGTTTTGTACTGAGATACGATCTTACGTGAATATGGAGCTTGGTTTGCCATTTGCGCGTTTTCCGACCACTAACTCTGTTACAGGCTTACGAGGTCGTGCGGACGTGATGGTTGGTAAGTGAAAAACGCCTCTAATTCAGACGTAATTAGGGGTTTTTAATTTTAGAAGACAGGGTGTTACAGCTATTGTGAAAGAATCCTTAGAGATGCCAGGTGAAATTCAATCCTAATTTCAAAGTCATAAGGATTTTGAGAGGGTTTCTTTTTCTCTCTTTATCTGTGCGTCGGTATGATTAATTTTAAAGGGACACAAATAATTTACTGTAGTAGCTCTTTGCATTATGTCCATTGTATATTGCTCTATTGTAGGAAACTTGAACATACGATAGGTATACTTGACTATTCGACAACCACAGATATTTAGCGTATTATTATACTTATCAGTCAGTACTAGTCCTAAAACCTACTAGCCAGTGTAACTAGGAGTTCTTCAAACTTTATTAAAACTATTCCATACTGCTTCCCCGACCCGAGATAAAAACTATCTTATAATTTAATCCTGGCTATAAACTATCTTCGTGCAAAATTTCATCAAAATCGGTTGAGCAGTTTAAGTGTGATTGAGTAACAAACATCTAAACCGGCCAATGTCCGGTTAACTGCCGCAGAGACACATTTGTTTTAGGTTTTATTTGTTTGTTTATTTTATTGTTTAATATATGTGTGTCCTGTGTGTTTGTGAATAAATGTATCATTCTTTCTTCTTTAAACATCTAAAAAACTTCCGCATTTATAATATTAGTAGTAGTAGGATTTCTATTTTTTTATCTCAAAAGGTCTCTGAGATTATTGCACGTGGATGCACAGAAATGGACTGTTATGATTTTAAAAGCAAATTGCAACAAACACTGCAAAGTATAGCGTTGAGTTAAAAGTGTACCTTAATTATTTAAACATCCTTTAAGACACCGATCTAGCCTAAATTAATTACCATACGACTCATAAACATATATTAATTAAATACATATACTTGCACGAACTCATTCAAATAACTGACAAAGCCGGTAATTAAAAAAGGATGCGGCAAAAATCCCATCTACTCCACCGTGTGTCGATTAAACAACTCATAATATGCAATTAAGTCTAGACAGAATAGTCTAGGACGCTGAACAAGTCTATATGACACTGCATACCCTGTAAGATAAATAATTTACGAAGACACGTATCTAACTCAACTTTGTCATTTAAAAATCGACTTTCCTGACCTTGATATCTAGTTTAAATTTAGAACATCAACAAAAGCATATGCGATTTTAGGTAGATAAGTATCAGTTTCATTGAAGTGGCGCTTAGCGTGCGTATTACGCTTAAGCGATAAGGACCTTAAATATGTTTGCAACAAAGGATTTTTCAGACGTTTTTCGTTTGAACAGTGTGGAAACAGACGTTCTATTCAAGCGGTATAAAGACCTCATAGACGGTGTAGTTTAAAAGACTTGAATATTTTTCAGAGTTTAAAACAAGTCTTGGTTTTAGCTAAGGTGATATTATCCTGGCATAGCCCTTTCACGACACACATGCGTCAGGGCGCTACGAGCGATTTTCGCTACATACAGTAGTTAATACTTTCACCTAGTGGGCGCCTACGCCATAGCCTCTTTCCGCTACATAGCGGGAAAACCACGAGAACGGCTACGAGCGTAGCGCGTAGCGATTCTTGACAGTGAATGTGTTAAGCTGCTACGGACTACGAAGTGCGTCACAAGCGTAGCGTGACAGGGAATGCGTAGACATGAACTTACCTCAAAACTACGTTTATGTATAATTTTCGTAACTTGTGACTGAATTTCAGAATTTTGTAACCTTTTCAGTACGCCTGATACATATGCGTGTCAATTTAAGACATTTTCATGACCAAAGGCCATAGTCGGGTTTCCGTAGTAAGTCAGCCCTTATATCAAATGGGCTCGGGTTTTTTTTGTGAGTACCTCTTATAGTAAAGAATATTTATGCTGAGTTTAAACCCACTGACACCGATTGAATACAGAACTTGTCCACACATATTGCTAATTTTCGACAGGAAGTATCGCCGTACCGATATTTAGGCAAATAGTAGGCCAATGAATGCTCTATTATAAAATAAAAAAACTAGAGGTGTCAATACCACATAAAAATGTATCTAGTTTTTACTTGGTCTTTTTTATTTTTTTTATACGATAACTAGTTTAAATTTATTGGGTGGCGTCGCAAATCTATATAAAGAACATCATTTGAAAATTTGAATTAATCGCTTGAATTCAACCCGTTAAACACATTAAAAAAAACTTTAAAAAAATCATAAGTCAAAAACTGTCACAAGTAAGGATGACTCACCATTCACTATAAGAGGTACTCACAAAACAAAACCCGAGCCCATTTGATATAAGGGCTGACTTACTATGGAAACCCGACTATGACCTTTCGCTCTACAAGTCAAATAGACAAGTAAGGAATATGGACAAGTTATACAATGAAGGCTTGTACTAAATAAGATTGAGATTCTTCCGTATTTGCTTACTGCATACCATAATAAGATTGCACCACTTCAAATATCAAAAAATACAAGCCACTTTTTTACACTTAAGATCTAAACTTTAGCATCAAAAACGTAACTAGATATGTACTTACGATACGGTTTCCTGTTATTCCGCCATACAATCTAGTCGGCGGCCAAATGGCAAGTTTAAAGGCATTAAGCGACTGTAATACAGCCATTGTTAACAATGGCTTCCTGTCCCGCTATTCTGTAACTTGTTTTTCTTATATTCTGTCGCCCTAGGCCGTAAGCGGGATATTCTGTCCGCTACGCGAGAAGAAAATCTCACTTCCTGGCCAAGGCAAGACGTAAAATTTTAAACAAACCACGGGCGGTAATTTGTAAAGCCCCAGATCGCATATTTATGGACCTTCGTTTCGGGCCACAAACACCTGCGATCTGGGGCATTCACAAATTCACCGCCCTAGGTATGTAATGTACCTACTATTATTTAACCTCACCTCACTGTTCACCCACCAATATATCTTGACGCCGCGATTCTTAGTAAGTAAGCGTAATCAGAGATCTAGTTTCGTTAGGCGTGACGGTGGAGTTGAGGCGCATTAGCGCGTACCGAATAGCAGCTCTGGAAAAACTGGCCATTTTCACTTTCTAAACGTGTTTTCCTGGATAATGGTTTTGGCGGACGCCATTTTGTCGAGTATTTGTGTTGGCAATTTGTTACTATAACTGAAATGCCTATAACTTGTAATTTATATTTTTAAATGCTCGACTAAGTTATGAAGCTTAGTAAAATATTGCCACAAGTACACGATTTATATGCTTCTCACAGTTCAAGACCAAATGACTCGCATATGAGTCATTTTGCTTGTACTTACGAGCGATTTTCGCTACAAAGTGGAAAAATTCGGCTACGGCGTTGCTTGACTTCTTGGCAAGGACCGGAAAACCCCTTTTCAGGCTTAAGCCTTAATTTGGTAACCTTATGATAAGGTAACCTTACTGATAGGGTAAACCAATTGTTAAGCATATCGGATGTGGTAAGTATAAGTTAACCCTATTGAGATAGGGTTTTTTTAGGGTTCACTTACCTTACTTACCTTATCGTTACCACATCTGATATGCTTACCATAGCAATAGGGTTACCCTATCAGTAAGGTTACCTTATCATAAGGTTACCATTATGGATAGGGTTTTAACCTTTTGACAGCGAGGGTGCAAAACAAAACGGTGCCCAACTGAGGCCAGAACAAAAACAATAGCCTGACAAAATATGAATAAAATGAAACTTCTGATTAATATTGTAATGTCAAAATTAATGTAAGTATCATGAACTATTTAAATAATGGGTCAAGTTACTTGTAAAGCTTTTTATTACATAAAATTAACGAAGCAGCGCAAAGTGTACGCGCGGCTGTGGCCGTCCGTGGCTTCAGTGGCACGAGTTTTAGACCGCGTCCACAGCCGTCTTTAGCTCTCGAAAGGTTAAAAACAACTTTTAAAATTAGCCTATAGAAAACCCTGATCAGGGTAACCGGTTCCGGTCCCTGCTTCTTGGTTTAATTCAGTGGAAACAACTAGTGATATATCAGTGAAGGTACTTTATACACACACATACACACACACACACACACACACAGACACACATACACAGATACATACGCACATAAACTTACATAATTCTTCGTCTTTTAATTTGATGAGCGTTGCATTGTTTGTTTTAATTTTGTAATGGGTCCTGGCAGAATACCAGCAATGTGGCTCGCCACGGCATAATGCTGAGCCAGCGACATATTTCTCTGCTACGACACATGGCTTCTTAATATTGTACTTCTTGCATGCTTTCTTTGGATACCTTTACTGTTTACATTTTGTATTGTATCAATGCCATGTATGTTATGGCTTATGGGAATGAATAAAGTTTTAATCAATCAATCATACATTTTCACATAATATTTTCATAGGACAACTAAATTCCACCACCCCCACTACGGTCCAAAAGTAAACTTCGTTTTCTATCAATACCGATTTTCTATTTGTGATTTATAGGTTTTTATTTAAATTTGTGTTATTAGGATATTGCCTGTCTTTAAGTGCACCCATGAAAACGGCCTCACCTGAGCAATTAATATGAGAATTAATTTGGACCATAGTTGGCTCATCTGGACTACAGTTGTGTGGTTTTAAGGTACCCATTATTCCAAGACAGTGTACTTTTGTGGGCACTGCACATACTTAGAATTACTCGTTGTCTCAGTGTGCTTAAGTTTAGAAGTAGTGGTTATAGAACAATATAAGTCCTCATGTATTTTTAAAACGATTTACTTATGTACAGGGTTATACTACAGTTCTTTTGTTTATATTTTTACCCCCAAACACTAAATAAATATTTCAACACCTACTAAACATTCCATCAATTTCATCTCCATTCTCCTACTTCCTCAAAAAGGCCGCACCGACCGTCATAAAATTTCCATCACAGCCGCAACGCGTGTCAAAGGTTAAAAATGTCCACATAAACTATGGAAAACCAGAGAATAGTGTAAACAAAGAATATTAATGGCGGTTGTTTATGTCGGGCATTTTTCAGAATAGCACCCTTTGCGGTCGAGATGCGAATCTGGGGGTTATTATGGTGATCGATAAAAATATTTTATCATGTTTAGAGCGTGTGTTCTCTTTTTTGGGATAACTGAATAGGTACAGTGCGATAGAATTTGGTTAAATGGTATAGTAACCAATACCTACAGTTAGTGATGTGCAAATTGCGGGAAGTTTCCAAAAAGTCAGAAAAGTTCTCAGAAATTTCTAGAAAGTTTCACAAGGAATTAAGGAAATTTCCATGTTGGAAATGAAAAGTTTCAATTTTCTTACAAAAATGAGGAAATTTTCCGAAATTTTCGTATGTTAAATTGCAGAAACATTTCGCAATATAGGAAACTTTCCGTCGGCACATCAGTACCTACAGTAGTTATGTTTATTTTAAATATTCTTAGTGTTAAATATACTTAGTAACTATAAAGGCTCTCGTTTCCCCACCTATGTTAGAACCTGCATGTAAACTATATGTATACTGGCTGTATGAAAGCTGTAATATATTATTGTTGTATTGTCGTACATGACGGTTACTAGGTTCCAAACAATTCAGCTGTACTCACAATACGTATTCACGGATTAAACTCAACTTTTACTCTACTAAAGTGGTTTTCCTCTATCAACCTACACCACCAGGCTAAGGCTTTATTACAGGTTTTAGACCGTTGCATATATTGCTTAGGACATATCAAAGAATAGCGACCCCGATATCTGAAACAACATAAAACTAAACGCAGAATTTGGACTCTTGGTAAAAACGAAAAACAGTTGTTCATGAATTGTTTCGCTCATAAAATATGATTACAGAACGCAATCACAGCTCACCGAGCATCCAACAAACTCCTCATTCCGTCGCTCGATTCGAAAATAATTTTAAATTGCAACGTAATTGCGTGCCAATGAAAAAGCAATTCCCTTCCCGAATAAAACTGAAAGTAAAGGCTTTCATAGTGGAACTCGTGTTTAATGCTCCCGAAAGCTATTAAAGAGCGTTTACAGAACGCTTATATGTCCAATGAATATTTTATAAAGGCCCCAGTGGCCTGATTTTATTTCTTTATTTAACGACATAGACTATTCGGCGTATCGGGGCGTATAAACAGGTCCATATAAAGCAATAGATTTTAAAATTATTCCTGGTGATTTAAAATTCATAACGACTTTAGCAAACAGCGTGGTATAAGATTTAGTCCACGTATAGTGCAAATGACTTAATTTAATATGTGAATGTGACCAGGGGGGTAATCACGTAACGTTAAACACTCTAAGTTGTAAAAGGGGTGAAATCGACAAGGTATCCAAGGTGTTCAGTTAATTACGAGTTCGACTGTACTATATAAGGCAAGTTTATCTATCTTCTCGTCTCGCACACTTCACAACTGCCTGAATATTCAAGTTCATTAAAGTTATGAATTTGATATTTACTTTCAGTCTAACCATCGTCTAGTCTAACGACTGCACAGCTAAAATAGTTGTAATACCAGACGAGGTAACCGTTGAATCTCTTGGCATAATAGAGCCATAGTTCAAGTTTGCAATCTTCTATTTTGGTGGAATAAAAAAGTTAGGGCACTAGAAAGCACCGCATAAAGACGGACAAGTTGTAGGTATATTTCATTCAATGTAGCTGAATGAGAAATGCTGCCCATGATTTTTAAACAGTTTTTTTTTATTTGTTAACATTAATTAGTTGGTTAGGCTTTTTTGTTTTTTTGAGTGTATGTAGGTAGTGGTTGCCTTCATCTATGAAGTTTTAATTTTTTAAGCCTGAAACACACTGGCGCGGCCTGCGGTGGCGGTCAAAAGTAAATTTGGCAATAGCTGTAAAACATACTATTAACCGCTACCATAGGCCGCGCCAGTCGGTGAGAGGCTTTAAGTATATTTCAGTTTTAGCATAGTTTGGTTGCCACGTGTTATTGAATTTTTGTGATGGATACCTAAGTTGTTTTAGAATATTGGCATGGTGCCCAAAAGTAAGCACGGAGTTCTTATTTTTTCCCGTGACATACGTTTTTCTTTATACATTCCTCCTGTAATCATTTTGGGAACCTTGATGAATGCTGTTTCTTCAAGTGTAATGTCAAACTTCACCGATTATTTTTTATTAGCCTTTCTGAGTGGTGTCCCAAGGCTGAACAATGGACCCTCCTATATAGATAAATATGCAAATATAGGATATCTTCACTACATTTCACAAATTCAGTTCTAGGAACGAAGATTATTAGATTAAGAGACCTACTACTGTATAGGGCCTGAATCACACTGGCGCGGTCTGTCCGCGGCGGTCAATAGTAAGCTTGTCATTATTAGCTGTCAAGTTTACTAAGAACCGCCACCGCATGCCGCGCCAGTGTCATGCAGGCTCAAATCGATCAGCAGCAGTCAATATACATTCATCAAGCGCATACCGACATGCCCCACTCCAGAACTAAACAAATGAGTGACGCGAGTGTTGCTATTGGCAACAGTGTATGGCTCATTTGTTAGGTATTTCATTACCTACGTCTGAAGCAGGCCCCGTTTGACAAGGGCTGGACCCGAAGCACACCAACTTAATCCTACAACCAATAACGATAAAATCAACTTTATAGACAAGGCAATAAGAATTGTAGATGGTGCAGAATTATCGTGGTTGCATGATTTTGAAAGTTTTGATTTTAATAAATTCGCACATGCAAATTTATACCATAATGCTGAGGAAAATAAGATTGATATTGATATAATTGGAGATATATTGTATGTTTAAAAGGTATCAGGTAGTGTTAACATTAATATGCGGGTTTGTTTAGATGTGACCTCAATTATTCAGACGTTTAACGGGAAGTGGGGATTAATGGATGGAGAAGGGTTTACGGAATTTCAACCAAACCATTGTTTATTCATTTATCGTTAGGAAAGCTATTCATGCGTGTTGATACAATTAGCCTTAAATGAATGTAATTTGATGTCCATTAGATGTCTGACAAGGTGCTAAGGTTGTACGTAAAACTTGTTAGTAATTCAATAAACATTTGTTTTAAATGTATACGTTTGAAAAAAATATGGCTGGATTGCAAAAAAACTACGTAACGCAATAACAATATTCACAAAAATGTTGCACAAAGGAAATATACATATATAGCGATTTATTTTTAAGTGTCAAAGTAAGTTGAACAGACAAGGGAGCAGACATTTAATTTTTTTTGTCAGCTTTACGTAAATTTGGTTCATCGGTGACAATAATCCAATCGGCGACACCTTTTTATTTATTTTATTTAAACTTTATTGCACAAAATACAAAAAATATATGTACAAATGGCGAGCTTAATGCCAGATGGCATTCTCTACCAGCTAACCATTGGGCTAAACAGAGACTTATAACAGGTGCAAAGAAAAAAGTATGATAATTTCTGTTACGAATATACTTGAGGAGAGGAAAAAAAATACAAATGTATTATACACTACATATAGACATACATAAATAAAAATATATAAGATACATACAAAAAGATATACTACTACATATTCAATATATACTACCATTATGTGGATGGATTTTAGTCGAATTCTTGTTTAAGCAGATGCTTACGCAGCATCCGCTTGAAAGCAAACTTGCTTGGGGCTTGTCTGATGTTGAGAGGGAGTGAATTCCAGAGACGGCTTGCCTGTACGGTGAAGGAGTGAGTCATAAAACTAGTGCGGTGCGAAGGTATGGATAGTTTCAGGACACGGGAGGTACGCAGCTCACAGCCTGGGCGAGGGGTATCGAAAATAAATTTACTTTTGAGGTATCCTGGAGCAGAAGGCTCAGACAAGATTGAAAAAAGGGTGCAAAGTAATCTGAGGGATCTACGACGGCGAATGGAGAGCCAGTTAAGTTGACGACGGTAGAAGGAAACGTGGTCATATTTACGGAGGCCGAAAATGAATCGAATGCAATTATTGAGGAGGCGATCCAGTTTATTGAGGTATTGTTGAGTGACATCGGTAGTGCACACATCACCATAATCAATAATTGGCAGCACCAGCGCCTGGACCAACAACTTCTTTGTACTGACTGGGAGGAACTGGAATGAGGTATAGGTTAGCTCAACTGGAAAAACAATCTCCACCTGTCGATCAAAATTCCAATAGAGAGCTGTCTAAAATTTGACAAAATATTCGTGAAATATTTGCAATAATCGATCGTCACCTGTTTCCAAAGGACGGGGGCCCTTATCAGCCAGATCCCCTCATTGCGTCCATGCGTCAAAGAGGGTGTGCAGTTTCCTTAAATTTATTAACGTGATTCAGCAGTATGAAAATGACAGATTTATACTCTTTATCCCATCAACTAAATATGTGCTGAGGTTTCGATTAGGTTAATGCGGTGACGCGTCCCGTTTTTGCTATTTGAGGGATTGACAAAGTGTTCTGTTATTTCACTGTAGATTTTTAAATAATGAGTGGTTTGTAACCAATTAGATTGCTTTGATTCGGCTCACTTGATTTCGGATTTTAAAAAAGGTATCCTAAATTGCGTCTAAAATTGTTTATTCATAGTTTGTTTCCAAGAGTTGCCACAATCATTTTAGGGGTGCGCGAAATTGGCAACTGTGGTTGTATAGATAGACAGGATAGCCAAAATTGTTAAATTACTAACCACAGCTTAATAGCCAACATTTTAAGTCTCAAGATTAGACCACAGTAAATTTCCCAGTAAATCTTTCTGTTTTTATGTAGTATCATCCTGTTATCGTTCAGTTCCTTATTCAATATGACAAAGGCCCCGATCTTTCACAGATGGCGTATTTCCTTGTACCAAATCAGTATATAACGCCGAAGCTAATCACCTGGAAACTATTCTCTATTCAGAAGCTTGAAATTTTGCACAAAAAACGGTCCACGGTGTCTCTCGTGCCCACCCGACCATTTTACGGAGACCTGTGAAAACCTTACTCAAATCCCTGGACGGAAAGTATTCAGGTAGACGTAAAGGGGGCTAGGAAGGTCTAGTGATTCTGGCACGTGGGGAAGAGAACGATGTGCCCACTCATCCGTTGTTTCCACTTGATTTGATGTGTCATTGCCATGACTCCGTATGACAGATAAAGTTAAATATCAGGCGAACGAAATCCAAAGGCCTCGCACGCGAATATCAGCCTCAAACGTTCGTGACAACGCAATAATCGTAATGGCTTACTTGTAATGCGATGGTCGTCGTAAATTTAGGCTTGTTTATGTCTTTATTTTGACAGGGTGAGGTCAACGATCGAGGATCGTGGCTCGTTGTAGGGTTTATGATGGTATTGTCTGTGCTAGTCATATTTTATTTAAGTAGAACACATTCATTAAAGATACAATGGATTCAATTGCAAGCATACCAAAACATCTTCATAAGAAATTTGAGTATGCTAGCGATTTTCTTGACTAATCATAAATCGTAGCAAAATTTAATCAATAAGTATATTTCAGTACCCAGTCACTTCTCAGCATGTCGTCTAGCGAACGAAAATTAATCTTCTAAGCTACAAAATATTTTCCTGCTCAAATCTTCCGTTGATCGGTTCTTTCAAGATTACCATTTTGTGAGCAGAGATGGATTTTCGCGTGTTATTGGCATTTGAGATTAGATGCTGGAACCGACACAGACTTGTCGATTTTGCAGGCTTTTGACTTAAAGCCAATTTGGAAACAGTGTCTACATTTGGTCTGAGAGGTACAAAAATACTGCCTTGATTTTACTTTGGATAATTTCGACTAGGCATTAAACAGAAAGATTTACTGGGAAATTTACTGTGGTCTAATCTTGAGACTTAAAATGTTGGCTATTAAGCTGTGGTTAGTAATTTAACAATTTTGGCTATCCTGTCTATCTATACAACCACAGTTGCCAATTTCGCGCACCCCTAAAATGATTGTGGCAACTCTTGGAAACAAACTATGAATAAACAATTTTAGACGCAATTTAGGATACCTTTTTTAAAATCCGAAATCAAGTGAGCCGAATCAAAGCAATCTAATTGGTTACAAACCACTCATTATTTAAAAATCTACAGTGAAATAACAGAACACTTTGTCAATCCCTCAAATAGCAAAAACGGGACGCGTCACCGCATTAACCTAATCGAAACCTCAGCACATATTTAGTTGATGGGATAAAGAGTATAAATCTGTCATTTTCATACTGCTGAATCACGTTAATAAATTTAAGGAAACTGCACACCCTCTTTGACGCATGGACGCAATGAGGGGATCTGGCTGATAAGGGCCCCCGTCCTTTGGAAACAGGTGACGATCGATTATTGCAAATATTTCACGAATATTTTGTCAAATTTTAGACAGCTCTCTATTGGAATTTTGATCGACAGGTGGAGATTGTTTTTCCAGTTGAGCTAACCTATACCTCATTCCATATAGCATTCGATTTTACAAGCTTTTATTTTTTACCTGTCCCGATGTTTGTCATCAAATCTTGCAAATTAAATTTGATCCACTTCCCGGTAACCTATTGAGCTGAAATTTTGCATACATGTGTAAAACGCGTGACAATGCAATATTATGATGACATGGTGCTGATCTGATGATGGAACTGGAAGGTGGCCATAGGTACTTCGCAATGAAACAACACAAACTCATCGAGCTTAGGCTCGTTAGAATTGTCTTAATGAGTAGTTGATGACGGTGTACAGAAAAGTACAGTCAGCAATAAAAGCTTGTACCAAAAATCCTTAACAAAAACTTATTTAATGGACAAATTCGTCGACGCTTCTTCGTTCATCTACTTTACTTGAAGTGCATCATCTAGCATCTGCACTGATATAATAATAATCCAATTTATATACTTTCTTTTAAGGTGCTCGATACTGACAAGTTTTTTTTTATCAGTCATATCAACTAGAAACACAAAATATAGGTGTTAAGTACCAGTTAGGTCATTACTAAGAAGTATTTGATAATGTAACTTTGAAGATATAAAGAACTTGTCTATGAATGTTCAATTCGAAATCACACTGGAATCAAGTCAAATAGTTAATGTAAGTAAGTGTAAGTTAAGATAAGTATTGGAAAAACTCAAAATGAACAAATTATCTAATCTGTCCATTGTATTTAGTTTCTCCAAATGGAAAGTCCTTAAAATCGCTCAGGGATAAACCTGCCGTTTGTTATGTTGATAGAATTATGCTAAGTTCCGTCTTGAATAAAAATCTGTGATTTATCAACAAATTTCCATATACTTGATCTAGTATTATAACCAGTTTATATGAAGAAACATACGAGTAAAAACGTAACAACGTTCTTTGAGACACGTTGATGATATCAATATTCCAACATTTGGGACATGAAAAATCACACAAATGAACTGCGATACTAAAAAACACAAAGTGAAATACAGCAGCAATGTTAAGTTTATTAGATCATCAATTATTACCAGTTTATCACAGGACACAGCTTTATAAATTGAAAAAAGGTACACAGTTAAGATTTGACAGTTCCGTTAAAAACTTCTTCAGAATTAGAAGCCATTATAAATCTATCAGTATACTTAGGGTTGATGTCTAAACATAAATTGACAACGCTGTTCGGAAAGTTCATGAACTTAACATTCCGAGCTGCTTTATCTAAGTCCTTTGTTACTGACATGAGGTTGGAAGCCACAGTTGAATCCATTTTCTTCACATTTGTGCCATCTATAATAATCGTGCCACTTTTTGATTCTTGGGATGCGCGCAAGACTGTGCGCCGTACATGTTCAGCAGCGCAATACGACAGTCCATCAGGTAAAAATATTGTCAGGTATTCTCCTTTTTCGCACGATGCTGTACTCACAGATGGTCGTGAGACTGTATATAATAAAATAGCAGCATTGACAATTATGCCAGCTACTATCCCATATTCCAATCCAATTGATAAAGAAAACACCATGGTTATAAGTAGCAATAATAATTCTACTTTGTTATTCCTCCACAATCTTCCAAATATACTGAAGTCTATCATAGAAAACATGGCTGTTATAATTAAACCGGCTAGGGACGCTTTCGGAATAAAGTAAAATGCTGATGTCAATAAGCTTAAAGCCAATAGTATTAGGAAACCAGTAAATACGCCTCCTGCAGGAGTCTGTACCCCCGAGGCATTATTTAATGCTGTTCGTGTAAATGAACCGGTTATAGGCATGCTTTTAGCAAATGAGCCAACTATGTTGCACATTCCTAACGCCACCATTTCTTGAGTGGCATCTACAGGCTTGCCTCCAGCAAAGGCTTTTGCAATAGCCACAGATTCCAATATAGCGACTAACGGTAACACAACAGATTGAGGTCCTAAGACTGTCATCATATCACCAAATGAATATGTTACATTTCCAACGGTTGTACTAAAAGGCGGAGTTTCAAATTTAGGTAGCCCGCTTCCAATGTCACCTATAAGAATAAGTGGTTCCTCATTTGTAACCACTTTTAGTACATAAGCTATAATCATACCCAATATTACAACCACAGCATTTCTCGCGAGTGAAATAAACCATCGACATTGTTTTGCTAAGCCACCAGTTCGACTGCATCCTTCACCAAGTTTTTTCAAATACAAAAGTATACCAATTGTTAAAAATCCGAGCACCGGATCCCACAATGTCATAGTTTTTATATTAAGCACAAAATTGTATACGGACTCTGAAAAATAGTTCCCAGATTTACCGGCGAGGCCGCATAGCGACTTCAACTGAGCGGAAGCTATCTGTAACGCAGCGGCTGTTGTGAATCCGCTAATTACTGGCATAGATATAAAGTCAACTAAAAATCCAAGTTGTAATATTCCCATACCAAGTTCCATCAGACCAGATAGAAAGGCGGCCAGAACAGCGAAGTCTGCTGAGTAGTTTGACACGTATTTAGATACCATTGCAGACATAATGGCCGTGGGCCCAACGGTGACATCCTTGCAGCTTCCGAAGAACAGATATACGAAGCCTCCCATCAAGCCAGCGTATAAACCATATTCAGGAGACAGCCCAGCTACAACAGCATATGCAATACCCTGAGGAATGGCTGTCAGTCCAACAGTGATTCCTGCGATTATATCTTGAATCAGTTTGGTAGGGTTGTACTCGGGCAGCCATTCTATTATGGGTAGTCTCTTCTTTACTGTTTTCACACTGCATAACTCACCGGAACACTTCTTTATTCTTCGTCGTACTTGGCTTCCATTTTTCCTAGTTACATGTAAAACTGTCATTGTGACTTACTTCGAAAGGCTGCACGTGAGCTACTGACGGAATCAGCTTGAGATGCTTGTCGATAAAAGTGTTATCAATGTTGTCGAGACTCGATAATGATCTCGATAGATAATATGAAAATTGAGATTGACATAAGTGACGCACTTGCATGCGACAAGATCTTGAGAACGTGCCTACGCGGCGCCGCACCGCAGCGTGCCCCACGTGATTGTCTACTGTTTCAACATATATTTTCCATGCCGCATCCGCAGATATACATACAGTCTCGCTTCATAATGTCAAGAATAGAAAACATATCAGAATGTTTTAACTTGTTTTTAATGAATAAGAAACCTGTTCAAACTTGATTAATAAGGATTTTGTTTTTTGATTATTTTCAATTGTTTTGAAATGTATACAAAATATTGTTCATCTAAACTCAAAAGAGCGTAAATCGATTGCACCGCTGTTAAATAATACAGTGTTGTATCTTTAATCATGTTCTTGTCGACCGTAATCTGCCTGAAATTTTTATTCAAGAGCGATCCACATTCATCCCTTAAAAAACATCTAATTCACTCTAATTTTATAAAACAATCTGCGTATGTAAAACGACTGCAAAACGTCCTGGTTTTTTTTTCAAAAACTACCTACATAATTCACTATACGTATAGGTATGAAGTAGGTAATTATGTTCACGCGTCGAAAAATTCACTTATTTAAGCGAATGAATATATAACCAAAAATATATTAGCAAATTATCGTTTGTAAAAAACGCTTCATCAAATAATTACTTGACAAACGTGTTATTGCGCAAAAGTTTCATTTTACAAACGTTTACTTGACAAACACTCAATTAGCAATAAGTACATCGTCAAATGTATTCAATAATAAAGTTTTTTTTGGCAAATGTATCGTTTGGCATAACATACTAAAAATATTGCATGGCATACGATTTATATTCTAATTTGAGTAGTGCGTAGGATAAAAATTACAATGATTGTGTTGCAAAATTACAATATTTTTTGTAAACAACTTTTTCCGCTCTTTTATAAAAAAAAAAACCTCTAACCTATCCGCGATCCGAGTCGGTTTTGCCACTAAGTCCCTGTTCCTGTTGTTGTTGTTCTTTGTAAAACTTGAACTTTATACACCACTATCTTGGCATTGGTTGACCTCAGAGACTTCATTTTGACGTTTTATGCTTATTTTGATAGGTTCTACATTTTGATAGGTTTCATTTGATAATAGTTTTTACAGGTAACTTAGTTGCTAAAATTTAATTTGTCCTATCGATTATTTATAAATATTAAATTGGTCAAATGAGTCATTTGTAGAAAGTTGAGTTGTAAAAAGATGAATTATTAAACAAAATTTTGCTAATCGTTGGTTCTTAGATAAAATTATTTTTGGTGAAACGACAGGACATCAAACAAATCGCAAAATATGTGACTGTGTGTGTACTGTTGGACCATAGTCAAGTATTCGAGGTTTGCTTCCAAATCAAAGTGTTAACTTCCAAATCAAAACTTATCATGATTTGTGGAGATAATGGAAAAGTAAATTACATATATGATATCCTGTTTGGGGTACAGTAAAAGTGTTTGTGCTGACAAATGAAGAATAGATTTATTAACTATCGATGAACACTTTCTTAAAATAAACGTACTTTACTGAATTTACAATTATGTACAACTGCTATAAACAAACAAACTTAGATACATACGTAACGAAAAACATTAACATAATAAAATTATATATTATTTACGAGTATAAACAGTCTTACGAATAAACGATTCATAAATATATTTTTTGAGTACTTCATATTGTCTCCAATCCTTCAATTATTCTTAAAACTCGCAATTCCTTGCAAAATTTAATGTCAATACTTATAAGACTTCCATTTTCATTCAATATAGATTATAGAGTGTGTTACCGGCACGCGGACATTTATTAAAACTTATAATAATATGTTCCATTTGCAATTGTTTGCATAATACATGCACATACCTACACAAATCATAATTATGTAAATTAACTGCGCAATTAAATACCCAAAATCCGAACCTTCAATGTACTAGGTTATTGACGTCATAATAAACAAAGTATGAAGAGCTGTCATTTACACTTAAGTACTTGTCAATTTACTTTGCTGTACATTACTGGCAATTTAAATTTTGTTACAATATTTATGAAGTCGGAATTTTAGTTAATTGATTGAATTAAGGCAATGGTTAAGTTAAAGAACTAAGGCAATGGTTAAGTTAAAGAACTAAGGCAATGGTTAAGTTAAAGAACTAAACAACACATCGTACAATCAAGGAAGATGAAACACGTAATTTCACTATGACATTAAGGGACAAAAAGGTACGTGTTTCAGTTTCCTTTACCGTACATTTAATACAGCATTACTTTCAGGTATTGGTTTATTACCTACCACTAACAATTTGCGTAATAAATCTACTTGTATCATTGTTGTACTAGAATGCTATCACATTTGCGCAAGCATCTGTCAGGGAATCTTCGAGATTGATCGCTTTCGTGACGTTTTACACCAAGGTTTTACACATAATAATTTTATTTTACAATTGTTTTTATAAATCTACTTACTTATTTTATTTGCAATCATTAATTCGATTACGGTTTTAAGCCTAATATTTTGGTAAGTAAATGCAACAAATCTGCCAATTTTAAACAAATTATGTATATAAAAAAATTATAAAATTATATCACAAGAAGATTTTCAGTCATAATACCCATTATTCTGAAATAAACTACGGTTACGATTTTAAAAGAAAATCCAGTGAATCTACACGTGAAACAATTAAAAACTTACTCTCGAATTCAGGATTAATTTCAAGACACAATTTTTCTAACCTAGTCACAAAGTTTAAAAACACAATTTTTTGACAGCGGCTGTGTAGTATTTTGACCACTGACATAAGATTCGAAGCTACAGAAGTATCCATGATTCTCATGTTTGAACCGTCCAAGACTACAACGGAACTTAAAGAACATTGATATAGTACCTTTTTTATCTCATGGCGAATATGTTCTGCAGAGCAATAGGACATATGCTCTGGCAATTGAACAATGATTAATTCTGATTTCTCACCCTTAATTGTGTTAATTTCTACAGCAGGCTTTGATGATAGATACAATAACATGAAAGCTTCCGTCGCAATCCCAGCCAAAATCCCATACTCCAACCCCAAAAATAAGCAAACTACAACTGTAATATTCCAGATAACAAATTCTTTTTTACTTATTTTCCACAATCTTATGAACATCGAAAAATCAATCATTGTCAACATCGCTGCGATAATCAAACCACCTAATAAAGCTTTCGGTATAAAGTAAAATGCAGATGTCAATAAGCTTAAAGCAAGAAGAATCAATAAGCCCGTAAATATACCACCCATAGGGGTCTGAACGCCGGACGCATGGTTCAAAACTGACCTCGAAAACGATCCAGTTATAGGCATACTTCTAACAAATGATCCCAATATATTAGCCACCCCAAGAGCAATCATTTCTTGAGAAGCATCCACAGTATTTTCCCCAGCAAATGACTTAGAAATAGCAATACATTCCAGAATAGCCACAAAAGGTATAACTATAGCTTTAGGTCCTAGCGTTTCTACCATTTCAGTAAATGTGTATGTTTCATTACCCACTGCACTGCTAAAAGGTGGCACTGCCACTTTTGGCAAACCACCTTCTATATTTCCAATCAAAACTATAGGTTCCTCACCAGTAGTTTGTACTAAAAAGTAAGCTAGCGCCATACCCATAAAAATAACTACAGCATTACGTGATAATGAAATAAACCATCTTAATTTTTTGAAGTAGCTGTCCGTGCGACTGCAACCGTTACCGACCCATCTCAGAAATAAAAGTATCGCTATTGTTGTGAAACCGAGTGTAGCATCCCAAACCTGTATGGATTTCACGTTTTTTATAAAATTGTACATAGAATCCGCGAAGGTGTGTCCTGAAGATCCTTGAAGCCCAAGCAATGATTTAAACTGAGACGTTATTATTTGGAAAGCAGCAGCCGTAGTAAATCCACTGATCACTGGTTTTGAAATGTAATTAACTAAGAACCCCAGTTGTAGAATTCCCATGGCCAATATGAAGATACCCGCCAAAAAGGCTGCCAAGATGGCAAAGTCAGCAGAGTAGCCAGCTACATATCGTGACATCAAAGCGGACATGATAGCGGTGGGTCCAACAGTAATGTCTTTGCTGCTTCCGAGAAACAAATAAACAGCACCTCCCATCAACCCCGAGTAAAGTCCGTATTCTGGAGACAAGCCGGCAACATCAGCGTACGCGAGACCTTGGGGAATGGCAGTCAACCCAACAGTGATTCCGGCAACCATATCCAGCAACAATTTTGAATAAGTATATTCTGGTAGCCATATTGTTATAGGCAATTTTTTCTTGATCGTTTCAACACTGCATAATTTTCCTTCTCCACAAGATGGTCTTGAGAGATTTTCCGTTGAATTTTGGTCTTCCGTTTTAACATATGAAAGTGACATTGTGTTAACTGATGTAGCATGTAGATGACGACTTTCAACCAAGACGTAGAAGCCAGGACTGACAGAAGGACTGGTCACTGATGTTGCTAGCCCCTTTAGAACAATTGTCTATCACTATCAGTCAACCCACGCCTTCAAATAACACGTGTCATATTTGTTTGTCAAGATTAGTTTAGATTATTCAATAATTTTTCTTTGGGGTTCCGATTAGTTTTTTTTATTTTTTCCAGTAAAACCTTTAAGCAAAATAATAATTAAGAATGAGTACATTTTCTCTATCTCAAAGATATGTACAGAGGGCCTTCGCAAGTTCGTGGCACGCGTTTCTAGCATCAGCAATACTTTTGGACTTGCTGGTGTGCTTACAGGTCGTTCTCATACTCTATTATAAAAATATTTTGCGTCACCCTATGTCGTAAGTGGGATTTTCTGCCCGCTACGCGAGGAAAAAATTTCGCTCCCTGGCCAAGGTAAGACTTAAAACTTTAGACAAACCACGGGCGGTAATTCGTATAGCCCCAGATCGCATATTTATGGCCCTCCCCTTGGGTTTGAGCCACAAACACCTGCGATCTAGGGCATTCACGAATTCACCGCCCTAGGTATGTAATGTACTATTTCACTTCTCGTGCTCGAAAAGTGTGTCATATTAGGCTTAGCAAGCGGGGCTAAAATAGTGCAATACACCCCTAGGGAAAATATGTATACATTGAGCGGGATAGACTGCTGTCTATTTCGCTTTTATATTATGCCCTGTGTATGCTGTCCGCCGCGCTCGGCCGTTTGGACGCGGTTATATAAGCGTTTATTCGTAGTGTAAATATTTTGTATCAGTGTCATTATTTAAAAAAACCATGTCGCCAAATTGAACAATCTTTTCGCCGTGGAATTTTAAAATTGAGTGTGGATGGATGGATAATCTTTGTTTTTACTATTTTCTCGTAGTCGAAGTGAAAAATAGAGTGTATAAACTGTATACCTCTGGTCTAAAAGCCATATTACCCCTCGAACAATTTTCCCTCACTTCGTTCGGGAAAGTAACCATCTCTTAGTAATGTGGCTTATTTTAGACCCTTGTCATACAATCTACTATTTCTTGGTCTACAGTGTGTATACTAGCTGCCCGAGCGGCTCCGCCCGCGTAGGTATCAAAAAACCAGGTGGACTGGTGGAGCCACGGGATGTCTATTCCGAAGGTCCATTAAATATATACTGGTATTATATTATGTGGATGCAATGAGGAGTTTTGGATATCACCATGCATACAAACTTACAAAGCTCCAAAAAAACATACAATTACATCTCAGTACCTACGGAACACTTCACACGTACCTATTTTTTGACATCTTAGATTATGAAGAAAAATTTTTTGATAAATAGGTTTATCAGATACCAGTGATGCCTTTTCCTCTTGACTACTTGATCTTAATAATGTAAAGTCACGTTATGCTGTCACATTGATAATTGATGTAAGTAAAGACGAGTTTATTTTTCATTAGTCGATAACACGGTCGAAAAACACTAGCGCAAGCACAGGCTTTATCATCAGACCGCATTGTTTGCCACCATGATGGTAGAAAAAAAACGACAATTCAAGATAAGCTTCAACCATAATCTCACCAGAAGAAAAGACCCTCCGATAGTTTCAAGCCCCATTCCCAAAACCCACTTTTTAATTCTACACGCATGTCGCCATACGTCGTGATGCTATCGACATTTCAACCGACCGACGATACGTAGGTTCGAGTCCGGGTTGGCCAGATAAGGGTGTGATGGAGGTGCGCGTGGCCACGCATATGTTTCTGGCATTAAGGGAACACCAAGTTATACGTGCCGGTAAATCATTGGAATATAACCCGTAAAAGCTTAGACATACGTTGGCTGAAAGTTCGCTTTTGTTTCTGGCTTCAGCCGCTACAAAGTTATGTCTGCGGCTGTGTAGTTGTAAACTAACTGGTAATGCTATTGTAATAGGATTGTAAATAGAATGAGCGGCCGCACTAGGGATTGTTACGATACTTTTTGTTAGGTTTATGCTAAATTTGCAAATTAGCTTTTTGCTTTAGCTAACTAATTGAAAAATCTTTAGCGTCCCGTGGAGGGTGTTTGCATTAAAAATCAGTTTGGCTAACTCCCGTCAGATATAGTAAGGTGAGATGGTAACTCTAAATGGCTAGTTCCTGAAAGTTTGTACTAGAGTAAGTTTCGAACTAGTAAACACAAGGGAGAAAGCAATATGGCTAGTGTTGTTGTTACTTCTTCTCGCGTGCCTACTTTAAAAATATTCGAGTAATAAATAGGGATGTGATTTCGATTAGAGTTTATTTTGTTATATTCTTTTTCTAACCCAAAATTACCAATACGCACAAATCTCACAATAACTTACCGGAATACCTTTTTATATTCCTAAAACACAGGAAGAAGAATGCCTCAAAATGCCCAATTTCTTGAATCTGTAGAAAGAGAATATTTATACTTAATTGATTATTTATAAGTATTGTCTGTTCAAATATTTACAAAGTTACTTATTGTAAAATTTTGTAGTCTTAACATAATTCGATATTTAAAATATCAATCGTTCAAAAATTAAAATAAAGATGCTACCTCCGCCAAACTTACTGGACCATAAACTTCAACAATAAATAGATCGAGTCTCTAATTCATAAACTCCAAGGCACTTAAAAACTAAAATGCCATTAATTATTTCCACGTCATTAACTCTAAATCCGGTTTTAAATAACTACTTCAGTTTTTTGACACGATTAAAGTCATCCACTCAATAAGTTGGTAATTGCTGGGGGAGCGATGATCAATCATCACAGTTGATTACAATGACTGTCATCAGCGCGGAAGTATTTAAGTTGGTAATATGAGGATGATTTAGATAATAGTGTTTTTCTTAAACAGAAAGTACCTCTCATGTTTGAAAATGTATTAAGTAGTTTGTGTCTTAGCTCTTTTAAGTACAATCACGAACTTTAATTTGGGACAATCCTGTCAAATTGTACAAAGAATATTTTTGCGAAAAGGATCTAAATTAAAGAACGCGACCGTATGACAAAAGGTAAAGACATCAAACCGCTCGAATTGGGCGTGCAGCGGAGTGGGGCGTGCGGCGTGATATGCGGATGTTAAACATCCATAGGCTACTGTGACCCCTTAACATCAGGCGGGCTGTGCGCTTGTTTACCACCGACGTGGTATTAAAAATTACGTATAGTACACGTATCATATGTAAATAAATAAATAAATATAAATATTTTTTGCGGACAATCTTACACAAATCGACCTAGTCCCAAACTAAGCAAAGCTTGTACTATGGGTACTAGACGACGATAAACATACTTATATAGATAAATACATACTTAAATACATAGAAAACATCCATGACTCAGGAACAAATATTCGTGCTCATCACACAAATAAATGCCCGTACCGGGATTCGAACCCAGGACCTCTTGCTTCGTAGGCAGGGTCACTACCAACTAAGCTAAAGCGGTCGTCGAAAATAATAAATAAAATCAATCATGATATTCATAAAAGAAAGGCCTATTTCGCAAATAAATTTGACGATCAGAAAATATCTGATTTCAATATCCTATCTAACAGGAAAACACAAAGAACTTTATACAATCTCCAATAATATCACAGAGATAATATATGCCGATACATACCACACTTACTTATCGTAAGCATACTATTAATAACCGTGTAAACTGTATACTTTGTGGTGGAGTTCAATTAATTATTTATTATTATTATTACACTAAAGTTATGGTACTAATAAGTCATGGAAGATGAGTTTCCTAGAATCTGGAATAGTTTTTTTTATACCACCTCGGTGGTAGCCAAGCCTTCCAGACCATCTGATTGTAAGCGGTTACCGAAGTCTTTGGACGCCTGAAACTCTCCGGACTCCAAAGGAATCGCATGCGCGTTGCCGACTCTTTAAAAACCTGTATATTCCTTTCCTGAAGAACCCCAGTCCGTAAAACCACGGCAGAGTTCATTTCACAATTCCTCTGGACCGGGGTTTCTTAAAGTGGAGTCCATGGACCCCTTAGGGGTCCGTGACGTGATTGCTAGGGGTCCCAGGCCATTTCGTTTACTCTTAACGTTTTTAATTTAAATATGCAGTATTTCGCGCATTCATTGTTATTCTGCTTACTTTGTTATTTGCCATGCGGTATAGACGCATAACATGGTAAAATAATGAATAAACGTGATTCTAAGTTTTTTTTAAACATTTCCTTGAACAGGGGTCCGCGATATTTTGAAATTCTGAAAGTAGTCCATAACAACAGTTTAAGAACTGCTCTAGACCGATGCTATGCGCGATCATTTAGGTTTTAAGGTGTTAGGATGAACGCCCACGAATTCATGAATGATGTACATTAGTAAGGTAATATGACGATTAACACCCAAACATAAATGTATGAATCTAAACCGACAACACCGACCAAATGGCCTGTCGTCATCGGTCAAGTTCCTCAGGGAGATGTCAGATTGATTTAGAATTTTAACTTGTAATAACTTCGTGAGCCACTGCAGTTTTCCAAGAAAACAAAATTGAGAAATCATTATACGATTAAATAATTCTTTCGATTATTATGTTGCAAGTGAAGTTATCTTGACATTTAAGGATTAATAAACAACAATAAAAAATCGCTTTAAATTAGCTAACTATCGCCGAGCGCGGCCGCTGACACACTTTACAAGTTCGAAATCCGTTCCACAGAACACTGACTAACATCTTTAAACATCAGTAACAATGCAATAGCTTCCTATAAATAAATCATACAAGATTATCGGCGTACACAAATATGAATCTATTGTAACCCTTCCCTGCTAGGGGTTCCAAAGACCCCAAAACTTCTCTGATATATAGTAGAATTAATACCCACTTAGAATTAAGCCTCCAGAATCCATTGTCGCAAAATGTTTCAAGTTCCAAGACAATTGAGTGACAAATACTAAGAGATTTAAGTTTTGAGTTGTGGACTAAATTTAATAATTGTTGGAAATCAAGCCTAAATAGGTTTGGAACAATAAGTTGGGTGTTAAGTTTATGGGAGCGGAATGGATTACATTTGTTGTCTGGTTTGTTGGTAGTTTCTTACCTAATTGTAATTTAATTCCTGTGTTGTTTGGCTTACCTGTAAAGAAAAAAAGAATTGAGTAATAAGATTACGATTTTGATTACGTGTCAGAATATATATAAAATAAAACCCAATACATCAGACATTCGACAAAAATAACAGTTGGTAGCAAACTGACTGATTTCTTAGGCAACTTGAATCTTCGCCTGATTGCTGAAAATGTGACTTTAGAGAGTATGTCAAATTAATTAAATAAAACGTTGATGCTCAATTTGCATGAACGTTATAATTTAAAAACAATGATGTAATATAAAAAAGAAATAGATAGGTTTATACGCGCTCGAAAAATGGCACACTAAAATTCAGTCAATTGGCACAATTTGCCTCAGTTTCGAGTCGTCAATGGAAAACGTTAGCTGTCAGATTTGGTGCCCATTTTCAAACACCGAATTTCGTATAGACAACATATCTACCTTTTTTATATCACATCATTGTTTAAAAAGGTCTCAATGTTAGTATGAATTACCTTATCAAATAATTAGAGATTCTTAAGAAGGAAACATAACATTTTATATCAATTGAATGATATTACTTTGGTGTTTTGGGCACCTAGTTTACTTAGATGCCCACGTATTTAAAACAATCGTATTGGTGCGATAAGTTGGACAAAAACACCGTCTATCGCTACATAACAAACCCCAAACAAGACCATACCTCATCTTCGACTCATCGAGCCGTCGGCGGCAGGCGATTAGTACGCCGGCCGAATTAATACCGCACCAGCCAGCATTCACAACACATACCTACTCGTTTCAAGCAAACTAGTATAACTGGAACCAGTACAACGCAAAGGCAATAAGCTTTTCTGATACAGAGGTACAGGATAAGATAAAAAAAACTTTATACAAAAAGTAAGCATACAATTCAAAACACAAAAAGATAAAGTCTGGTAGTGCATAAGAATTTACAATACAAAAGTGCAAGAGGTCTCCGCACTAGGTTAGGCCTGTATCGCGGGAGACCAAGTTCCTGTGTGGTGTCATCATCGCCATCAGACATATTAACCCACGGCTTATGAAGATCCGTCAGACCTTATTAGAAAGAAAGAAAGAAAGAAAGAAAGAAAGAAAGAAAGAAAGAAAGAAAGAAAGAAAGACAGACAGAAAGAGACATTTATTCGTGACATCTTACAATTAAACAAAAAAGAGTTAGGTTGGTAATGTCAAAAAAATTAGAGACATTTGGTCTAACGCTTTATAAATCCGGGCCTACGGGATACATAAGGCAAATTTTTCGTTTCGATTCGTGGCAAATGTGTTTGTGTGTATTGTGTCTATACAGTTTGTTTTTATGTGTTTTGTCACGAATAAATGTTTTTTTCTTTCTTTCTTTCTTTCATAAGAGTGACAAGAAAAAAATCGGCAGCATAATTAGCGCAGCAGTAGCGGAGTACTTATACACAATGGACTGTGTGTGAGTCCATAGACACCTACATAGTTCGAGTCTCAACCTGCTACGCTTTGTGCTTTAATCTTTGAATCAATGGTGCAGTATAAATCAGACATCTGATTCCTCATATTTGTTACGAAAGTCGAGATCAAGTTATAGTATGAAGTCGAGAGGTGAGGTGATACTTGGGAATAGCACAGCCGGTAAACGGAACGCGGCGGCGCGGAACCCCCGGCAACGGGAGGGTTAGCGTTAACGCCTCGATTGCTTTGTATGGGTAATAAATGTTTTATTAGTAAGAATAGTAAGCTTGATAAGACTGCGGAGGTGATTCGTGTTGAATTAAGCTTTTGGCAAACCTTAAGACCGGACATGAATCCGCGGCACGTCAGGCTTTACTAGCAATCTTAAGACATTTGAGGTACGCCTACTCGATTATGTAGTTTGCATATTTTACTTCAATGATCCTAGGCAAAAAAAAACATAGAAATATTTACGTTTAAGTAATAAGTTATCTTCACAGTAACTCCGTCTGCCTGTTATGCCTTGATCACACGTAACGAGTAGGTATAGTGGCGAGAGAGTGCCGAGCATCACTCGGACCTTGTTTTATTTACTCGCTCGCCACTTTGCTCGGCCGAGAGCACTCGGCCACTATACTCGGCACGTGTGATCAAGGCATTACCGTTTCACGATTAAACCGCTGGATCGTTTTTAATGAGATTTGGTATGGAGATAGTTGGAGTACCAGCTGAACTCACTGGATGGTCCCAACGGAAGAGCAGCGCTGGCTGCAAAGTCAGCATCATGCTGAGTTGGGCCCATTTCGTGACATGGCACAGATTCTCTTTTTTTCTTGTGTCTTTGTCTTGTAATAATGTACTGTACCTATGTTGTGTTGTGTTACGAATAAATGTTGATTTGATTTGAATAATAAAGAATAGAGCTGTCGCAGCGTCACTGTCGCTTCGACAGCTGACGCTGCCCTCGAACGTGCCCTCATACATTTCCGTACTGCATAGTACTATCGCTTTATCGCTGCGTCACTGCGCTGGTCGGAAGTACACCTTTACGCGAGAAACAAACAACATTTGAGTAATATAGAAAAAAAATATCTAAAATCATCCATAAAGAGGATGTAATTGGGAATAAAGTTTGCAAATGCTATTAACGAGTTATAAGATTGGTCCAAGTTGCGGGCAAAAGTTAAGAAAAAAACCGGCCAAGTGCGTGTCGGATCACGCAAAACGAAGGGTTCCGTGCCTATTAAAAAGGTCGTATCGTCACAGAAATTTTACGGCACTTACGTCCTTTTCTTTGAGGAAGGCAGTTTTTCAGCAATATCTCGAAAACCTGTGAACCGATCTTGTTCAAAACAATTTTCGGTGAATAAAATTAATAAGCCCTATGTCCATGAATTTTTCCATATTTTTAAAATACACCGTTCAAAAATTAGAGGGGGGGGGGACAGAATTTTAGTGACTTTCGGGGCGATTATCTCCGACCCTATTCACTTAATCAAAAAAAAATGCTAAGAAACCTTATATTTATTTTGAAAGGCCTATCGATTGATGTGCCACACGGGGGGTCACAATGAAATTTTTTTTTTTGACTTTTAGTTTTATGTATGGAGTGCACCCCTAAAAAATATTTTTTTTGTCTTTTTAATTACAAAACTTTGTAGCGGCTAACAAAACACACCTATCCTCAAAATTTTATTCAAATACACCTTATAGTTTTCGAGTAAAATGCCTGTGACATACGGACAGACGGACAGACGGACAGACGGACAGACGGACAGACGGACATGACGTAACTATAAGGGTTCCGTTTTTGCCATTTTGGCTACGGAACCCTAAAAAGGAATCTCCCGGCCATCCCAATCTGCAATGCCGCCATGAAAATAATATATGCATCCGATTGTGAGACCCGAATTGTTGCCAACTCCCGAACAACGAAATGAAAAGCCGCGACAAGTCTACGAGAAGTCAATGCCGCTCTTGAAATTTGTTGGAACAGTACCAATACGTTGGAGGTCACTTTTACTCAGGGGTATTTACTGTATAGTAGACAAACACAGTAAGAACGTAGAAAGTATGATTTTACTGTCTTTTTGGGATGTGCGGTAGGTGAAACACCTGTTTGATTAAAACATTCGTCGCCAGGAACCCGCCTAGTGGGCGCCTACGCCGTTGGCGCTTTCCGCTATTTAGCGGGAAAACCACGGGTCGGCTACGAGCGTGCGACTTTTGTGAGCGACTGTGTAATGTTAGTGAATGAGTTGTTTATTTATAGTTTTGTACGAGACGTGGTTATTATATCATCATCATCATCATATCAGCCGAAAGACGTCCACTGCTGGACATAGGCCTCCCCCAGAGAGTTCCAAATTGACCGGTTGGTGGAATTGGTTATTATATACATTATATACATTTCGAACTGTTATACGAATAGCACGAGAGTGTATATCTGTGTTAATTTGACATGGAAATTATTTAGTCCCGGAGTGAGACTACAAGCTACGGTAGCCTAGTGGTTGAATCCCGGCTCGTACCAATGAGTTTTTCGGAACTTAACTATATTTACCGTTAGCTTTTCGGTGAAGGAAAACATCGTGAGGAAACTGCCAATCCCAATAAGGTCTTGTTTTCCCCTCTGGGTTGGAAAGGTAGCAGCCGCTTTCGTAAAACTAGTGCCTATGTCAAATCTTGGTATTAGGTGTCAATCAATTTGAAATTTGGAATAGTTGTAAACAAAGCTAATCCACGTGTATGGAGAATGAAAAATTTTAATATATATTTTTAATTCCTATAAAAAAGGACGGATAAGAGGGGGGCAAAAAATTCAAAGTCTAGTTAGTAGGCCAAGTGGGATATCATATAAAAAGGCTTGAATTGCACATTCTAAAACAGTTTTTTTTTCTACAGTGGTAAAATTTTGATTTATAAAGAAAAATGTTGGAAAAAATACCATCCCCACGTCAAACAATTGGTCACGCTTAACACTTTCAGCGCGGGCCAAGAAAAATATCCTTAATTTTTGTGCATGTAATAACAAAGAACGGGCCACGATGTTCATTTATTTATCGACATGGACGCAATCCAATTTCTTTAAAAACAGACGATATGGCGTACTCAAGACTAACGACATACAGGCATCGTTAAAACTAATGTATGGTATGAAGGCAACGACTGCAGTAGCCTTGACTTTGCCAAAAATCAGCGTCTAGACGGACTCGTGTGTTGAATGTTTAAATTATGTAAATAATACAGGAGACAAGATTTATTACGGTTTGAGCGTAAGATATGGTGACGTTTAAAAATCCAGTAGAGTACACTTGAAGATGCGCCCCTGGACTCAGTGGACGTTAAGATCTTACATCGACGGCCACAGTTTAGCTTGAAAACATGCCAGGCGTTTCAGAGTCGTGTCACTATTCATTTTATACCCCTTATACCAGATCTCGTAGCTCAAACAGCTCTCTCTCAGAAAATAAAGAAGACTAAAAAATAATAAACATTTTCAAGTAAGCGCAGCAGAAAGCAATTAAGGTCGAGCCGGCTAGTGGATTACGTAACGCATTGTTCGCGCGTTAGGTAGATCTAAATATCACCTTTTGTATAGGAAAATGACACTTGAATTGTCCTAAAGTACTACCTACGTTCGAAACGTAACGTGGCCATTCCTCCTCTGAACATACTACAAACAATCGACAAATTGCCTGTGAATAATCTTCGACAGAATTCCATCGTCAACATTTAAGAGGACATATCCCTAGTTTGATGTCTCTGTCATTTTCATTTTTATTTATTTATTTAATTAGGCTCACAAAACAAGTTAAAGTCTATGAAATAATACAATTTTTGTAATAATGTTCGGATCTGGACTTTAACTCAAAATATGTGTGCACAGAAAGAGTTATTTTAGATGAAATTTATTTTTAGAGGATGGCCGTATAATTTTAGTCGGTGGTTGTTAAACTACTTAAATATTTAATATGGTGAGGTGATAGTGAAACAATATGATTCATATATTTTATGAGATTATTGAGTATCGTAAAATATTTTTCTGATGTTGTTCTGAAATTTAGCCATATTATCAATAAATATATCCAGAGAAGAATGCATCGCAACTGTGTCATTATATAATCGACACATTCTTGTTATGGGATTATAATAAGACGTGTTATTTTTATATACTTGCAACTGGAAAATGCTGCGCGAGGGGTTACGTTGTTTAAAACGAGTAATGAAATAAAGTAGTGAGAGAAGGGAGGGGCAGTCGATGTATGAGTGGATTATTTTGTAGAGAATTAATAATTCGCTGCATTGTCTACGCGAAGATAGACGCTGCATGTTAAAGTGTTGAAGCCTAATCGAGTAGGGCCTGAACTGACGACCCAGCTGAAGTCTATAACAGCATTTTGAAAGAGAGACATGAAAGTGGGCAGTCATATCCGTCAAATAATGTGAATGGAGTACCGGCCCTAATTTTTCTATTTATTTGCGGTATAGAAGTAACCTGATATCAAAATTATGAGAACAAAGTTACTGACATGTGAAGGTGACCGATAGCTCAAGGTGACTTTTAGACGTAGATAAGTTTTATCATCGTCTGTTGTAAATTTTGAATCACATGTTTTTTTTCCTTACAAATAACCTTACCAATTTTCCTCGTTTCAAGTGCTTTAAATAAAAATGTTACTTCGTGTTATCAATGTTTTGTAACTAAAATTAGATAAAGTGCCTGATGTCCTGTATTCGTTTCATATACTGAGGTGTACAATAAACAGTATTTGTATTGTACTTAAATTGTGTGCCTGCCTACATATCTATACGGCGCGGACAGAAGTGGGCAAAACGACCAAAACTCATAATCATCGAAATACATATTTGGATAATGGATATGTCCCTTTTGTCAAATATCGCGGATGGAATAGCGCTCCTGTAAACAAAACTAGTACACTACTTCAAAATTGATTCAGCATCTACTGATATTGTTGATAATAATTTTTTTTTTTGCACCACAACATAAGAAAAACATGTTACAACTTGTAGGTTAAATAATTAATGTTAATAACAGGCGCTCTTATCGCTTTATAGCGATCTCTTCCGACAACCTTTGGGTAGGAGTATTTTTTTTGATTTGCATTACATGTATACACTCCACATTTTTTTTTTGTAATTTTCATTATAGAAGTATGTAGCGGCAAACAAAACACACGTATCCTCAAAATTATATTCAAATACACCTTATAGTTTTCGAATAAAATGCCTGTGAAATACGGACAGACGGACATGACGAAAATTTAAGGGTTCCGTTTTTGCCATTTTGGCTACGGAACCCTAAAAAAGACAGACTCCCGAGTTCACACAGCTACTAGTCTAGTAATGTGTGGACAATGTTGTTTGTTTCACACTTATAATTATTTATTTTTTCTTATACTTTAAGCTCGAAACCACATGTGTTATTTTAATGTATCACACACGGCTAATTTCCGTATATCGCCGAGTTACCATTATAACAACGTGAATCCTGCCTCATATGGTGGATCTAAAGAATTTGTTACCAAAAAAAATACATAACAATCCTCCACTTTCTCCGTTTGTCGTCTATCATATCATAACAAGTTCAAAACGTCATTATCTTTTCCCTCGTAGGGCTGTTATTTTTATCTGCGACCGACAAGGGGGTGATATGTGGCCTCTGTTAACAATATACACTTATTAGTGCACGAGTGCGGTAAATGTTACTTTTTTTTGTGTAAATCGTTTTTTTTTAATATTTGATGATACACTATTATGAAGTAGTGGACCAAAATTTTAAGCTGTTTTCTGAAATGTTTATATTTGATTAATTTTTAAATGGTATTTTAAAATCAATAAATAGTAGTTAAATAAATAAAGGTAATGGAGTAGCTAAGTATATTTAACATTGTTAATAAAATGGTATAGGTACCTAACCTTGTCCTGCAAATATTGTCCCCACTCCGTATTATTCCATACACACTCCGCAATATTAAATTGTATTCAGAATACCCATAACACCCTGATAACGTCTTATTTCAATTAGAATTTCTCGTGTATTTAGTGAGATAATAGTAAATTGTTGAAGAGGCTAGAAAGTAAGCAATAGATGGACGAGTTAGTTCGAGGGCCGACGCGTAGCGGAGGCCCTCAAATGTACGAGTCCAGCTATTGCCCTTTCGGCCGAGGCTTAACATAGTGCTTTTCACGCCTACTGCGAGGAAATTGCAAATAATTATAATTTTAAATCAAAATTAAGTATCTAATTGAAGATCATAATACTAAACAGGCTCGCTTGCCTCGCGCCCGGCGCGGAGAGTCGATTGCTGTTCAAACTGTCCAACAATAACATTGTTGGACAGTTTGAAGTCATAGATGGCCTGTTCGTGCGACGTCCAACTAACCCCAGCTTTGAAGCCTGAATTCTGACCATCTTTTGCCACATTTCCGAGCAGTGGCGTGAAAAATACGATACAATACAAATACTCTTTATTGCACACCTCACACAAACAAAGCAGTATACAAAGTAGTAGTAGAGCTATTGATCGAAATGACGTCAAAACATAAAATACTTTATTGAAGTAGGTAGTCAACACTACCTACTAACACACATGAGGTACCAACGTACCTCATGTGAACGTGTTAAACTCAAATAAACTCAACATTGAAGCTAGTATCACGCGTCAAAGATCTAATTAAACATTTCAACTAACATTTGATACCCACTGAGCGCTCAAAGCAAACATGCTGTGCAAACTGCCAACCGAAATTATTGATTACTCCATACAAAGCTTACTTACACGTGCTTGTGACAAAGACGGCCGGCGCCGGGCGGCGGGCTTGTATCGATGGCGCGTCAATCAGCGGGCGAGGCGCGAAGGGAGGATGTGGTAACTTTAGGGATGTTTTAGGTACCTAATTGGTAGATATTTATTAGAGACGGAGGAGACATCACATTGATACAATCGTCAGCGTCAATTGGAAATAGAGGGTGTATTCAGGGATATATAAATTGTTATTTGTAACCGACTCATCTCTGGAAAAACCTGTAGGTACGGAAAGAAAAGAAAAAACCCTTTTGCAATGTTAATTCATCATCATCATCATCATCATCATCATCATCATTATAAGTCCCTGGGCGACCGAGCTCTGCTACGGAGAAAACGAATTTTCCCAGACATGACACCTAGCTAGATCGATTTCTCGCCCCCGTAAACCCCTATATTCCAAATTTCCTCGGAATCGTTAGAGCCGTTTCCGAGAACGTGATTGCAAATATATACATATATATGTATATTTGTAATAAATATTGCTCGTTTAATAGTATAGGATACGGTTATTGATTAGGATTAGTCTGCTTCCATTTTTTGTTCAAAACCATTTGTCAGAGCGCTACGTGCGATAACGTGCGATTCGCTGCATACTACGGGCATTAACAGTATCAATGCCAAGGAACCCGCCTAGCGCGTTTACGCCGTAGCCGCTTTCCTCTACTTAGCGGGAAACCCACAGGATCGGCTAAGAGCGTAGCGCGTAGCAATTCCAGGCAGTGAATGTGTTAAGCTGCTACGGACTACGGCGTAGCGCTACGCTCGCCTATGTACGTGTTTTTTTTGTTTGTTGACAGACACAGAGGTAAACAGATTATATAAATTTAGTGAAGGGGTTCCTTTGACACCCTTCGGATACAAACCTCTATAAATGGTCAGCGAACATTATCAACCACATGCAAATTGAGTGTTGAGCTGATCAAACATGATGCGGTACCTAACATTGAGTATGACATTAAACCTTCATTTTTACTAATACGATACGTCTCACAATAACAATATACAGACAGATCTATCTATCCTATCCTTACCTAAACTTACCTGAGTCCATTCTTAGAGTTAAATATTTTGTTCAGTAAAAAACGATTCGGAAATCGGTGCAGCAATCGACGAGTCATCATCATCATCATCATATCAGCCGAAAGACGTCCACTGCTGGACATAGGCCTACCCCAAAGAGTACCACAATGACCGGTCCTGCGCCACCCGCATCCAGCGGACTCCAGCGACCTTTACCAGGTCATCAGTCCACCTTGTGGGGGACCTACCCACGCTGCGCCTTCCGGTACGTGGTCGCCACTCGAGAACCTTTCCGCCCCAATGGCCATCGGTTCTACGTGCAATGTGCCCCGCCCACTGCCACTAACGACGAGTATGTCGTGTAAAACACAATCAACGTCATCATCAGCTTACATCCGTTCCAATGGTGACCTCTCACGAATGCGACACAAAAAAAGTCAAATTACCAACCTCGTTTTTCTTCGGTCAATCCGGCATCGTTATAAGCAATCATGTCATTCATGCCCATCTAAATTCTAATACGTTTAACGCACTCATCTAATATTCATTAGAGAATCCACGGTGTAACGGCCGTCACTCCGGCGTCGGCCCGTCGCGGGGTAAAAGTTACCCTGACATTTCGAGGCCTTTTGTTACTGTAGTTAAGTTGAGCGTGGCAAACGTAGCTACAAATGTACTATCGACAACACAATTAACTGACCATCCGTGGACTTTATGTATATTGTAATAAGGTTCAATATAAATATGGTGAGTTAACCATGTTTTGAATTCTCAAACCATGCATCAGTTTGTTAGAGAATCCATATTTACAGGATAGGGCGGCTTTAGTATTTAACATAATGAATCAATCAAACAATGTTTTTTAGCTTTTTTGTTTGTCTAGCTTTTATACCTACTTTAATAGATTTTATTGATACCTAATACAGACACCTTTTAGGTACTGGTCTGTTCTCTGGTGATTATCAATACCTATTAGGTATTATCTGATGCCCTATAAGGTTGAACACACACTAAATGTGCTCTTTCACCCTCCAATTTCCGTAAACGCAAATGTAAGAGTGTATACTGTATATAAACATTAATTTGGATAGGCGCTTCAGATACTTTCTGAAGTACAATAAAAACTGGAATATAGTATGCTGGCTATTAAAAAAATCTGCAGCCACCCTTCAGCTACCAGACTGTTAGTCGACAGTAAAGCCTGCCAAGTTCACTGAACAAATAAAGTTGGATGAACGATTGAAGGTCGTTGATAGGATGCTCTGTCTATATACTATATGTATACTTCATTCTTGGCACATTTCCTAAAGAGATGTTCACATAGTCATATAATGCATGGCGTTAGGGAATGTAATGGAAATATCGTATACCGGTTGGATTAGAAGTATAGTAATAGACTTCAGGGCCGGGTTGTTTTGGTAGTATGTAGGATACTGCTAGGTTAGATCTACCTGACGTACCCAAAGGTTGTCTCGAAGAGATCGCTCTTCAGCGATAAGACCGCCTGTTGTCTACCTCTACCTACATGTTATTGTATTGTTTCTCTCTGTAACTGCTTTGTTTGTGTGAGGTGTGCAATAAATAGTATTTGTATTGTATTGTACATACGGTTTACGTGATCGACTTGCTGTTGTAACTTATTAATCTCATTATTTTACAATGCACCCCTAGTTAGTAGAATTGTTTAGAAGAGCATAGTTAACACTTAAAAAGAGATTTAATTATCTGTAACGGACTATATATAGCTATTACCATAATGTTCCGAACCCAACAATAGACAATACATACAACCCGAAGCTAGTGTATCGTCCAAGCTAACTATAATTTGTTCCACACCACACCTTAAAGTTTTACTGACTTAGCCACTGTCCAGACTCCAAGACGCCACTTTCAGAAAGTTGGGGCACATTGATCTATAGCTTCTACGGAACGAAATTAAGAGTTAGCCAAAATGTGGCTGGAAATTGTTCAGGAATTGTTTTTGTGGCTGTAATAGGTTCTTTGACTGTCTGCCCTGTGATATTTATTATTATAAGGGTTATGAAAAGCTATGCTAATCGGTTATCTTTAACCCCCTACAAGCAAGTAAGGCTTTCCTGATTTTATTTATTTGTGGAAATCCTTTTCACAATGAAATGATTAGTAGTTACTGTACTTATTATATTGATTGACTGAGATTGGTTTGGGATTTGGATAGCTGTCAGTGCCTATTATAGGAATAAAATTAAGTAGTTAGGCCTCTCTTGTATGTAGTTGTTTCGAATCTTTTTACATATCAAAAAATTATAAATAAACCAGTTTTTCACTTGACGTAAGTATATTGATAAACAATAATATACCTCCATTCCCCTTATAGATCTACTTTTTTTATCTAAAAAGGTAAAGTAACGATTTGTTCGTTACGAGTAATAACCCCAAATAAACCAAAAATAACCCGTTCAAATATATCTCCAGATTTCCAGAATCCCCATAAAATCACAGATAACGACCAGAATCCGAATATAGTGGCCACAGAGCATTCGCAAAAACAATGAGTTATCATAACTCGCTCCCACAAAACGTCACAAGTTCGCAGAACGTTTGTGGCATATACGTCCTTCTATAAACAAATGCTACCTTATGCTATTCACAACTCCTTTCCCCTCATCTCACCGGTCACCACTAGTATAATCTTGACGCGGGGATTCGTAATAAGGACGCGTAATCGGAGGTCAGACTTATACTGGTAGCGTAAAGTTAGGCTGAGTATGTGAATAACATGACCAGCATATCACTGCAAGGTAAACCTATTATCAGGGTGCAGGCGGTGTGCAGTGGAAATGTAACGGGGGCCATTTTTCATCGCCCTTCTCTTGCCGTATAACTAAAGAGCGTATGTCAGTGAGGATTTCTTTATTGTTGCATCTGTTTTCTGTGGGTGCTATCACCAGTCGAATAACCCTATCTGATAAAATAATTTAAGCATAGTTCGAGTGGGTCTGTTTTGTAACTTTTTTTTTTTGATTTTTGCCTCATTGATGTTTTTTAACCCCCGACGCAAAAAGAGGGGTGCTATAAGTTTGACGTGTCTGTGTGTCTGTGTATCTGTGTGTATGTCTGTGGCATCGTAGCTCCTAAACGAATGTACCGATTTTAATGCGGTTTTTTTCCGAAAGCTGCCTTGATCGAGATGATGATGATGAGGATGATGATGAGGATGATGGATGGTTATTACCTACGTTTCAACAAAATCGGTTCAGCCGTTTTTGAGATATAGCGCGAGTAGAGTAGAAAGTCAAGTTATGCTAGCAGGGCAGGTGTCTTATCCACAATGATAAAGTTGCGATAAAATGGCAACCATCTTAGGCTCGCAGTACAAGATGAAATAATAATTGACAACTCTTTTATGTCGTAATGTGCCTGAGAGCGACAATGAAAACGAACCGTTACCACTTCCGTCTCGTGGGACGATCGGGAAACATTGAAAGGGACTTTGAATAATTCCAAACCGTTATTTGAGGTAATTTGTGAGGGGCGTTTGATTTCAGATTTTTATCGGCGCTGCTGCTGGCCAATTACTGAATGGGTTACTAAATTTGGCTCAATCGTGTGTGGCAAAATATGGATCAAAATAATTTGAAGTACAACTTACATTATATTACGACGGTACATCCTCGAGATTTATAGATTTACGTTTACTATGTAGTACTCATTTTTCAATGTACTAGGCATCGCACAATATGTTTATAGCTAAATAAATAAATAAATAGAAAATAAAGAGTGTCTTAACTGATATCTCCCTCCAACCACCCATACCGCGTTCTCGCTCATCGCCCTGTCATCGTCATTCGTTTTTTTTGTGCGGGCATCGCAACATCAAAAAGTGAAGTGCTCGTTATAATTAATTAACTGCGCGCGGTTCTTCATAAGTAGTTTATCGTAGTGTATATAGTACATAGTTTAAACATGGGAAAACGTAAACGTAAGGATAGGGAATCCCACATTAAACGCAAAATACGGCGTTTAGAGAAACGATTACGAGACTACCCGTCGGACTCGAGTGAAGGTAAGTCCAGACTTACGCGTAGTAAATGATCAAGCTAAAACGACTTTAACGTTTGCACATAGTGCTCAGTATAGCATAACTGTGCCATTGAAATAATATTACAAATCAACGTTGTTTACTTAACTGTTTTTTCTTCAAGTAGTCATACTGTAATAGTATGGATGTAATTGTATTTTCTGTCAAAATTGAATGTAGTCGTTAAACTTTAAGATTGCAACTAATACATAGAAAGTTCATATGGAATGAATTACGAGTATCGTTTCGATATTACATTGCAAATGACCTATTATAAGGTTAAATATTTTTTAGTTGGTGTTTGTTTTTCTTTCTAACTAGTTGTTTCCAGAATAGATACTTATACAGTTATTTTCGTACTAAACCTCGGTATTCGTTATACTTCATGATGCGATCATGATAGATAACGTTATCTACTGAGGTCTTTATGATTTTTTGGACCGGTTCGCAAGCCGGCCACTTTCTAGCATCTTGAACCGGGACAAACTATACTCCATGATGCGGTCATGGTTGATAGTTCCATTACCTGAGTTCATTTCACGAAATCCTAATAGTTATACTCCGTGATGTGGTCACGGCTGATAACTGACTAGTCCATCGTCGTAACGTGATTGCGACTAAGACTCAAAACTTGTTTATATTAAGACGTTTTCTCTCGGTACGCTTTCAGAAAGCTACAGAAGCGAGTATTCAAGATATGATTCGGGTACCCCTTGGTCCTCAGACTGCGAGACTGCGCCTTGGCCTGATGAGTCAGAAGATCGGACTAGCGTTCGTCCAAAATCAGCCGTATGTGACCCCAAAATTATATCTCAAAATGAACCTAGCACCTCAATGGTGAATGCTAATCAGGAACTGACTCCTGCCGCAGAAATCCTGCCCTCAGCCACTGCTCCTGCCACAGCCCTTGCTCCCAGTAGCACCGCTGTCAATAATGACCTACTAACCACTGGTAATGCCGCCGATAGTACGGCACCCCTGTCAGATGACATCCTTATGGCACTAGGTGATCCTAAAGGCAAGGACGAAAAACTTGGTCCTAAAATACCGGACGAGGTCTCCGAACGTTGGGGTATAATAATCGTGGATGGCTTAACCAAGGAACAAAAACAAAATATACTAGAGAAGACACTAATACCCGAAAATTTTACTCTCCTAAAGGCGCCTCAACTCAACCCGGAAATTGCACCGATTCTCACCGAATCTGTTAAAAATAGGGACAAAATCCTTGAAAAAACCCAACAACATCTGGGGTTAGGTATTGCTGGCCTGTCAAACCTAACGTCTCAAATTATAAGAAGCGACTTCAACAAAATCGAGCTGCTTAAGAGCCTCTCTGAAATCAGTCAGATCCTCCTTGACTTACATCATGACAGCACATTAAACAGGAGGAAATTGGTTGGCCAAAGTCTAGACAAAAACTTCCACAACATCGTCAAAGACGTTAAAAGAGACGCTTACCTCTTCGGAGCAAACCTTGGCGAAAAAATCAAGACATCGAAGACAGCGGAGAGATCTGGCCTGCAAGTTAAACGAACTGACGGCAACACGGGTCCCTCCCGAAGGTACACTCATCGGGAAAACTGGAGGGGCCCACCCAGGAAACACAAGCAACAACCTCGCAGACAGGGTGGGCCAAGGAACCGGTACTACGGCCAACCATCGAATAGACGCCCGCTGCCTGCAGATCGACCGCTGACGTCATCGAAGTTGAACTCCAAGAACCCGAAAAACTAACAGAGGTAATCTTTCACGCAGGCCGATTACGGCATCATTACAGTAATTGGCGTGACTTGACCGATGATCCTATAATCCTAGGATACGTAAAAGGCTATGACATTCCTTTTGATCGTCCCGTGCTACAAGTTGGTTCAGTCCCCAAAAATGACCATTTCAACGTATTTGAAATGGAGCAATTGAATCTGGCAATATTTAAATTGAAAAATACCGGCGCAATCGCTCCTTGCAATAACAACGTGTCAGGACAATTCCTTTCCAAAATTTTCGTTACACCTAAAAAGGATGGCACATATAGATTTATACTTAATTTGAAAAGCCTCAACAAATTTATCGCTCCACAACATTTCAAAATGGATGATATCCGCACTGTGGCCAAACTTATGTCACATAATAATTTTATGGCCACTATCGACCTAAAAGATGCCTATTTTTTAGTGCCTATAGGCAAGTCCAGTAGGAAATATTTGAGGTTCCAGTTTCAAGGGCAATTATACGAGTTTCAGTATCTTCCTATGGGATTGTCCCTGGCACCGATGGTATTCACAAAACTTATGAAACCAGTCATAGCTTTCTTAAGAAATAAGGGTCTAATGCTAGCAATATATCTGGATGATATTATTTGTTTAGGCAATACTTTGCACGATTGTCAAATTTGCGTTTCAGAAACAATTAACCTACTGAAAAAACTTGGCTTTGTTATCAATTATTCTAAAAGTCATCTCATTCCCAGTCAAACCCAAACCTTTCTTGGTTTCGAACTCGATTCAAGAGATATGTGTCTTAAATTACCGTTAACAAAACGTCAAAAAATTTGCGATCACGCTAAAACAATCTACAATCAACGTTCTATAATCATCAGAGAATTCGCAAGCTTTCTCGGTTTGTTATGCTCCGCTTGCCCAGCAGCAGCTTATGGGTGGGTGTATACAAAGCGCTTAGAGCGAGAAAAATTTTTAGCACTTAAAAAATCTAACGATGATTTCGACAAGCACATGTTCCTAGCTGACTCATTAAAACCTGATTTGTCTTGGTGGATTGACAATATTTTTACAACCAAGAATCATATACGCACTGGACGCTATGCGTTAGAAATATATTCAGACGCGTCTTTGACAGGTTGGGGTGCAGCGTGTAACAAAGAAAGGACGGGCGGTTTCTGGGATGTAGATGAATTAAATTGCAACATAAACACACTTGAACTAAAAGCCGCATTTAATGGACTTAAATGTTTTGCCAGTGAACTGAGTAACACAGAAATACTGTTGCGTATTGATAACACTACAGCAATAGCTTATATAAATAGGTACGGTGGTGTACAATACAGTCACTTTAATGATTTGGCACGCAAAATTTGGCAATGGTGTGAAGCTAGAAACATTTTTATATTCGCTTCATACATTAAATCTAAAGACAACGTCGAGGCGGACGAAGAGTCGAGACGAACTAATATTGATACCGAATGGAGCCTATCTGTATCAGCGTTTAATCTAATAGTCAAAACCTTCGGTTGTCCAGAGATTGATCTATTCGCGACCAGAATTAATACTAAATGTCCTAGATACATTTCCTGGAAACGAGACCCGGAAGCGTTTAATATTGATGCATTCACGGTCGATTGGAGCACTAACTTATTCTATGCGTTTCCTCCATTCTCACTTATACTAAAGTGTTTACGTAAAATTATTAACGACAAAGCAACAGGAGTCATTGTTGTGCCCTACTGGCCAAGTCAACCATGGTACCCACTATTCAAAAGGTTATCACTATATGATCCTATCTATTTCGGACCTGACCACAATTTGCTCATGTCTCCTTTCAGAAGCAGTCATCCATTGTGGAAAAGTCTTACCCTGGTGTCATCCCTGTTATCAGGGAAGCTTACGCAAGACAATTATTAAGCTCGGACATAATTGACATACTTATGGCATCATTAGCAGAAGCATCATTAAAACAATATAATTGCGCGTACAAAAAATGGTGGCTATTTTGTGAGGAAACGAAACATGATTTCTACACGATTAATGTCCCTGTAATCCTTAAGTTCCTTACAACTCAATTTAAGAATGGAGCTAGTTACAGCTCTCTGAATACTCTTCGATCGGCATTGGCTCTGATATTAGGTAGACGGCTTAGTGAGGACGATCGAATAGCACGATTCCTTAAGGGGGTGTTTAGACTAAAACCTAGCTTGCCCAAATACCAAAACACATGGGACCCAAACAAAGTACTTGATTACCTATCAAGCTGGTACCCTAATGAAAATTTGCCACTGGACAAACTTACAAAAAAAATGGTAGCTCTGCTTGCGTTGTCGACTGCACAACGCTTGCAGACGTTATCACTTATCAAATTATCTAATATCACAGTTAATGCCTCAAATATTGAAATATTGATTAGTGACTTAATTAAAACCTCTGCGCCAGGACGCAATAACCCACGTTTGATTATACCATTTTTTGTGCACAAGGAACAAATATGCCCGGGAAAGACATTATCCGCGTACTTAGAGATGACAAAGCACCTTAGAGACATGCCACAGGCAGACAAATTAATATTAACAATCAAAAGGCCTGCGCATAACGCTAGCTCTGCGACAATCGGTCGCTGGATCAAACAAGTGCTAGCGGAAAGCGGAATAGACACCAATGTGTTCACCGCTCACAGCACTCGCCATGCCTCGACATCGGCAGCCAATAGAAAAGGCGTATCATTAGATCTCATAAAAAAGAGCGCAGGCTGGACTGGAAACTCACTTGTTTTCGCGAAATACTATAACAGACCGTTGATGAACGTAGAGGATAATGTCTTTGCCGAAGCCACTTTTGATTATTAATAAGATCTAAGAAATTAAATCAAGTTTAAATTGAACATAAATACATGATTGATCTTTGCGTACCTACTGCTTTATTGTTTACACCTATTCCTACAAAGAGCTCTAAACATCTACATAGTAAACGTAAATCTATAAATCTCGAGGATGTACCGTCGTAATATAATTAATGGTTAAACGAACTTACCTGAAGTGAAGTTTGGCCATAATTATATGAGACGGTACATCCGAAGAGATTTATCACCCTCCCAAACCCATGCAATTATGTGTAATTTAACCCTATATAAGGTAGGAAATAGGTGTCTTGCTCTAAAAATAATGACGATGACAGGGCGATGAGCGAGAACGCGGTATGGGTGGTTGGAGGGAGATATCAGTTAAGACACTCTTTATTTTCTATTTATTTATTTATTTAGCTATAAACATATTGTGCGATGCCTAGTACATTGAAAAATGAGTACTACATAGTAAACGTAAATCTATAAATCTCTTCGGATGTACCGTCTCATATAATTATGGCCAAACTTCACTTCAGGTAAGTTCGTTTAACCATTAATTATAGGGTAAACGGGCCAGAGCATAGGAAAGGGTGGACGGTTTTTAGACTTAGAAATTTTCTGATTATTTTCTTAATTTAATTTAGGTTTAATTCCTACCGTTATACTAAATCATGTTTTATTCTTTATTTATTTTTCTCTCAGGTCGGTATTTACCGAGATATTTGGGTTCAAAGGTCAGCCATTTTAAACCGTTCTGGGACTTAGAAAATTTCAGTGTCGTGAAATTGATGTCAATATAACACCTCATTTTACACCATAGGACAAGGAAATTGAACAAAAATGAGAAATTTAAAAAAAATCCAAAGTCCAAAAACCGGCCGCCCTTTCCTATACCCCAACCGGTAAACGTCCTATCAATGGCTTAAATTCGAATGAAGATAAGTCCTCTTATTTAGTTCGAATCTAACCCATATTACTTTGGCATAAAGTGCCCATGTCACACACTAGTGCGACGTCGAGGACTAAGACGTTTACTTTAAACAGTGCAACTTAAATAAAAACTTGTAAAAATAAGACTCAGCTTAAATTGGTGTAAGAATTTGTTCCCAACACTTTCACTGAAAATAAGCCTTATAAATTCTAACGCGCGAAAGCTACAATTTTGTATATGCGTGCTTCCCTTCAATTCCAGGGATCAAGCTGCGATGCAGCGGGGTGCATAGGGAATGCCGTCTCGGAGGCGCCGTCGGTGAAAAATTAAAAAGAGTCTTTTTAATCTTAAGTGGCAACGAAAGTTAAGCTTTCCTGATGAGAGAAAAAGATTATTTCTTCTTTAAAATTTTGACCAATATTCTGCCCACTTTTATTCATAGTTTTTCATTTAGGTCCGTAGATGTATACATGCATGTAAATTCTTTATTATACATAAATCAGAACACAACAACAGAACAATTATTCCAAGAACAGGTAACAAAGCACAAGGGTGAGCCTTAGAGCATACATAACTGGAGTAGCCTTATGTCGCATTTGCGTACAAAAAAGTCTGCCAAATTTTGCGGGGGCGGGGGGAAGCATCTTAATAGGATATTGAAACTCAATTATATATTAAAGCAACATGCGGGCATTTTTATGATCAGCGTTCTCTTGCGAGGCGATTTTGTGATCGCGGTTGTGAAATTGTCTTTGTATGCTTTTTTGCACATTGTGCAAGGTTTTTTACAGAGGGATAAGTTACTGAAAGGCTACTCCAGTTATGTATGCTCTAAGGGGTGAGCTTATTTCTATATGGGAATCCTTACAGCTAACGTTTGGGTAATTGAGTTTAGTTAGAGTCGTTAGAGATATAGGCAAATCGAAAAACATGTAGGTACAAAAATATGTTACTAAAAAACAGTTCAGTTCAAATCGGCTCGGTGTCGGCTCATAAATGCATAATACGTGTAGTTGAAACATCGTCTTATACGAACATTTTTAAAAGGCCGAAGTAAGGTGAACGTCCTATTCCTCCAATATGGGTTAAATTCGAACAAATGATTTAATGAATGAGAAGTCCATACAACCGGATTCGTAATTACTGTACTACGGTATCAATTAGTGAGGTGTCGACAACACGTTACCCAACTCGGACAAACCTTTATCACATCTACACAACATCGTACACATCGATCAAGAATTTGTGTACACTCAGCCGCGGCGCCACACTGGCGAGTAATCTCAGGAAGTGCCGTGAGTTATTGACGGCGTGCCTCCTCCGTACAGTTTAACGCGATTATGTTACCATGAGGGGGTCGGTGATATTGACGCCGAAATAATAATATAGCGAGACAGATAGAAGAAAGTTGTTGAAAACGCTTGAAGATGTGAATGTAGAATTAGTTATAGTGATTATATGCCGCTGGGAAATTATAAAAAACCGGCCAAGTGCGAGTCGGACTCGCGCACGAAGGGTTCCGTACCATTATCTATAAAAACGGCAAAAAAATCATGTCTGTTGTATGGGAGCCCCAGTCCGACTCGCACTTAGTCGGTTTTTTAGTATTTGTTGTTATAGCGGCAACAGAAATACATAATCTGTGAAATTTTCAACTCTCTAGCTATCACGGTTCTTGAGATACAGCCTGGTGACAGACAAACGGACGGACGGACGGACGGACGGACGGACGAACAGCGAAGTCTTAGTGATAGGGTCCCGTTTTTACCCGTTGGGTACGGAACCCTAAAAAACAGGGATTTGATCACATCCCAAAGATATAATATGATGAATTGGGGCAGGGTATTAAAATGGCTATGCCATTTCATCATTTCCCTTAATAAATCCAGATGTGTTCAAATCCCCGGGTCGGTTTAGTGAAATTCCGAAATCGGCCAAAAAAATCATTTCACTGACAGAACTAGTTTAGTGATTTAGCCAAATCACAGGATTTTTCTAAAGAAATGATGAAATGGAGTAACATCCTGTGTGAATGGATCGATTCCTAGTTTTTATTTATCTGAGTAACTTCTTATAAATTTTCGTTTAAAATTTTACTAATGTTTTAAGAGGGCGTTACTGAAATTCGTCAGGAATAAGCGAAAAACCGGATTTTTGACGTTGTATTTCTAAGAAACAGAAAGGTTTTTCTAGATTCTGATTACTTATTTACATAGGTCAATTCCTCATATTGACACTACCCGCCAGGAATTTAAGAAAAACTGAATGTTTAAACCTAATATACCTGATTACCGACAGTCGTTTTCAGAAGAGAGCGCAGAGGCATAAGTTTGATCCCTCAATACTCAATGATGTCAAAAGAAAACCCACTTGTTTTTTTTTCTTTTCACAATTGTAATATGTCCTTATTGACACTACCCGCCTCTATTTTTTCTTATTTTGCAGGTATGTATACTTAAATCGTACTCAATTACACCATATTTTTCAACATAATCGTACTGAAAACACGAGGATTTTCTCATTATTGTTGAATTATTAGTATATTGAATTTACATAACATTAAAGTTCATACTTCGACCAACACAATTCAGTAAAAAAATAAAAACTTTTCTTAAAAATAATATATTTTAATAATTATTCAAAATTCGTTTAAATTCACCTCCGCGCGGGAACACTTCTCAGTACCGGCTGAGCCGGCCTCCGAGCCAGTCGTGTACCGTGTTTATATGAGGCTATTCACGAAGCTAACCGACAACGTGTCAGCAAAACAAATATAATTTTGATCTCCGACTGGGTATAGTTGTTACCAACTTCGGGGTCAAGCTATACTGGGGATACATTCGTGAGGCGAGTCGAGACAAGTTATGAATCGCATAGCGCTGCCATGAAATAGTCGATTATTTTACGAGTGATCATGATACTTGGTTGATTTAATTTATTTATTAGTTAGTATCAGTCTATCTTGTGGGGTGTCCGCTGCGCCTTCCGGAACGTGGTCGCCTCTCGAGAACCTTCCCGCCCCAACAGCCATCATGATTAGTTAGTATGTATGTATGTTAGTTTGGACCAAATCTTCAAATTAGGTACATTTGCGTATCTTCGGTGACAATGCAATAATATCATAGAGCTGGTCTGATGATGAAGTTGGAAGGTGGCCATAGGAACTCCTAAACAAAACAAGGTAAAGCCGTCGAGTTTGGGCTCATTTATTTGGTCTTGGCAAATACTCTAGTGCTGGATGATTTCCAGAGTCTGGTGACGGAGCTGGAAGGTGGCCATGGGAACTACTAAAGTAAACAAGATAAACACATCGAGTTTGGGCTCATTTGATTTGCCCTTTCAAACACTGGTTCTGGATGATTTTCAGAGTCGGATGATGGAGCTGAAAGGTTAGGTGGAAGGTGTATTGAAAAGAATTTCAATACAAAATGTACGGGCACGTTTTTTCTTGCTCTTGACTATAGTAGGGGTTTACACTGGAAAGAAAAGAAAGGGGTCCTACGTGATTTTGCCACGTTTCCGAGTCTCGCTCTTTATTTCGAAATAAACGACCAAACGAATTTTTACGTTTTATTTGTAAGTCTGTAAGAAACAATGGTTTTTTTTTATTATATTATAATTGGTAAGCCATTTACAGCTCACTTTATACTGGACTTTTCATAGATTCATAGAAAACCAACATTAGTTGACACCTAAATCGCTCAACAATTAAAATCCTTGACCGTACCTGTTAACATGGTTTAAATTTTTGAACGGCTGTGTCACTGTTATATTATTATTATGTTTCATTCATTGACTATTTTGATCACCACTTAACATAAAAAAGTATGTAAATCACATCGAGTATTTATATGAAATGGATCTTTCTAGACATTTTACAACATTTACTGCCTAGCATTATCGTGTTTATGTCGGACAAGAAGTTTTCGTCCCGTTCGTATTTACATTATACTTACTATAGTGCGTTTTTTAAGCATTAGAAAGAAGGATAAAGCACGAAGCAAGAGGTCTTTTGTATAAGACACTTTATGCCACACAACTGTCAAAGTATCTCAAACAGCTCTTAAAAAATACTTACATTCTTGTTGTCGACCCTAAAATGATAGAAGTGTTTTCATTATTTATATCTTTACCAGATTCAGGGCCAGCTTCATATTGCAAACAAGCCTATTTGTATATTTGCAATATGGACTCGTCCTGACTTCACAATAAAAGTGGTCAGAGTACCCAAAGACGACAACTTTTGGGAACAAAATATGCTGCCTAAACTGACCCAGTTTTACAATAATTGTATCCTTCCAGAAATAATTGATCCTAGAAAATCAAGATCCTTGCCACTAAGAGAAATAAAATTCTAAGAGTGTTTCCCAAAAGTTTGACAAGATTTTTTTTTGATAAAGGCTAGTGATATGTAAAAACATAATTTAATTGTAATATATGCTTTATTGTACATCCATCAAGATTGGGATGATTGTAACAAAATAATAAAAGGTTGTTCAAAATTAATAAAGCCCTTTTAAAACCACTTGCTAATATTCATTATATTAATTATAAAGAGTCTTCCGAAAAATGGTTAGCGACTTTCTTGAGCTCTTATCTGGTTCTGAATTTCTTTACTTAGGCACATTATTTAGTTTCGAATATACCTACATGTTATTTACTACATACAGGTCAAGTTAATATAAAGCTTTAAAAAAACTCTTAATATACTTTGTCATAGAATTTTAATATAAATAGAAAACATGTGCACAAAAAGCAAATAGTTCTTTGTTTAAGTTAGCGCAACATGTTAACGAAGTAATACTTACAATTTTTAAGTGCAAGTATCAATATCGGTCACGCTAACGCTCCAAAGGTGCACTATACTGCTATTCGCATCGAATAGCTCCGAACATTGCCGAGCCGTTAGTTCTACCCCGATCGCACTTTCATAGCTAGAAAGGGACGGCACGCGTGACTGGGGCGATCTCGCTGTGAGTGTGGGGGGAGGTAAGTATGTGTGCGTGATAGTGTAGTATCTACACACACAAACGCACTACGTGCTTCAAACTGCCGAATTCTGAGCGAGCGCATTTTACGATAGCACTCTTAACTTAGTCCCTATATGTTTTCTTTCTTCATAAAACATCATAAATCTTTCTTATTTATTTACCATAAACTGCCATAACACAAGTTTTATCTTTCCAATTTATCTCAATATTAACGGATGAAAGATTACATAGACGTCAATTCAGCCCTCAGGAGAAAACCAGACTATTTTCTATGTCTAGACTGGCCGGTTGAACTATGAAAAGACGGACAACATACAATTTGCCCCAGCGCGGTCATTATACAATTTACCCCTAATCGCTATGACCCATTCATTCGCGCTTTCTGAAATCCCTTCATAAAGTAGGGTTAAGGATGTGACATTATATTTTCGTACTTGTTAACACTGGCATATTTAATTATTGATTGCATAAAATAAATCCTTTCGTTCAAAACGTGTTTTTATTTATCGTAATAATTTCATTCTCTTCCAGTCAACCCTGGGATAAACTCTTTCTTTATGCGTACATTAAATTAAAATTAAATAGTAATTTATTTCAGATTTTTCATCCATGGTGTAACTTAGGTTAATACAATTAAGAAGCAGTAATTACATTAAAACATAATCAATAAAAATAAATAAATTTTGACTTTTAGAATAAAAACATTGTATTCAACTGCGTAAAGTGACCAATATTCTTTGGCTATTACGCTAAACAACGTGCAGGTCTATCAGCGACAATGAGATGCACCTATTTGTGTATGTTTGCATGCGGTCAATGCGCCCACCCTCCCTCCGCACGTGCAAACAAGAAATAATTACAGCAAACAACCACAAATAATGAGAGAACCTTAACACGTGTCAAATCTCTACGATGCATCATCAGGAGATGCTGGCAGGAGGATGTTGCTTTGCTTGCGCAATGTCCACTGAGCAAATGAGCTGTCCCGAACCGTCAGCCATATTTATATTCTGACCGGGACAACTTAGGCTGGAAACAGTGCTCGACCGACGGTCAGCGCGTATGCTCGGTCGGGCGTAGCTAACGCTGTATAAAGCATGCTGTGCGTTCAGACCGATGCTCGCCGTCAGCGCGTATGCGGCCATAGTAAAACACGCGCGACCGACCATACGTTGTTTTGAGTTCAGAATAACAACGGTCAGTTTGTAAGCGTGTTCTTGCGAGTAACAAAAAGTAGATACCTTCATTCAGTGCACATGCGTGGGATCTACGGGCGCTTTACGCTTACGGATTATGGCGTAGATCGTAGAATGTACAAGCGTAGCGTGGCGGTGAATAGGATAAAACATTCCCGGGTTTCTAGCAGTAGGGGTGTTTATAGTGTAAAGATTTAGAACGTTTGGCACTGAATATCCTAAAGTATATGTATATCGTATATTTTTAACTGTTCACAGTGTTTCAATAATTTAACCTTGGGGTAGAACTCACTGTCGCATCCCTATATCATAAAGCTTTCAAGGGTGACAAAAGCGCGGGGTAATTCGCATTCGGAGCTTCCCGTGCTCGACTTCCGGTGAATTTACATACGGACTGACGTTCCAGGCAAGGTTAGCCAACATAAAGAACTAAATAGATTTAAATGAAGAAACTTATAAACGTAGGTAGGTACTTGAAAACTGATAAGATAAATATCTCCAACTTTAAGCTAGATAGTATTTATTAATTGAGTTAAAAAGTTTTAAAACATACATTACATTAATATCTCGTTTCCAATATCGAATCTTATTTTGTGAAACTGTAGTATTTTCTGAGTTTTTATAAGCTTTTTATTAACTTGCAATGTAACTATGTATTCTATGTTAGTATGTGTCTTCAAGTGGAATCTTTCAACTTAATTTAGAAGCAGATATCTTCAACTGCGATTGAGCTGAAATTTTGGGTAAAGGTACAGTTTGATGACAATTCAATATTATAGTACCATCGAGCTGATCTGATGATGGAGACAGAAGGTGGCCATGGGAATTTAGTACTTAACCGACGTAACCCCGTTGAGTATGGGCTCTTTAGAATCATCTACGAGTAAATGAGTAGTTGATGACGGTATACGGAAAAATACAGTCGGCAATAAAAGCTTGTACCATAAATGTAATTTTTGACACAAACTTACACATTTAAGATTGGTACATATTTTCCATTAGGACCGTCATAAGTTGAAGTTGTTTACAAAATACATGTGCGGTTACCAACGGAATAGTTTGGGATATTCCCATCTGTTACCACCAATATGTTACCAGTGGTAACAGCTGGGATTATTTTCTCAACTTTTACCACTAAATTACTCGGTGGTAACTACTGGGAATATTTTCCCATTTTTTATCACTAAAGTACTCGGTGGTAACTACTGATTAAAAAAAACCCAGTAGTTACCATCAATTACTATTCACCCTTTAGTTCCCACTGGTAAAATATAGGGAAAAAAATCCCAGCTGTTACCACTGGTAACAATTTGGTCGGAACAGGTGGGAAAAACCCAAAATTTCCTTAGAAATGTTAAATTCAAGCAAACAAAGATAATAGTAGTGAGTAGGTATAAACTAGAGAGCGAAGTGAAATTCACTTCAGCACATAACCAAGTACGGAAGTGTATAATCTGGCAAAAGGATTTATCTTCGGGGGTCGCATGTCGCTAATATACATCAAGCGTCAGGAATTTATGGCCGTAGAGTAATCATGACGCAGACACGAAAATCGGTTGTAATAGAATGAAGATGCGAGTTTGTTTTAACCAGAATTTTTCACAATTATTTTATAAAGCCAAAGACCTAAAAAGTTGTGTCTTTGTAAATAAGCATTAATTTTGACTGCTTTATTAAGTAATTATTACTTACTAGCTTTCACCCGCGACTTTGTCTGTGAGGACCCGGGATAAGAGCTATCCTATATTTTAATCCAGGCTGTAAACTATCTTCATGCAAAATTTCATCCAAATCGGTTGTGCCGTTTAAGCGTGATTGAGTAACAAACATCCAAGTATTTAAACATCCAAACTTTCGCATTTATAATATTACTCGTAGTAGGATAAGTGAAAACTAAAATTAAAAACATTTTATTAATTGTGAATTGTTACTTTTCAGAAACATCTCCCATTTCAAATGCAGCATTTAGGTTGAACGGTATGCGATAGTATTATTTTAATCCAGTCAGTTGTATGTTTATATGTTTTGTATTTTTTTTTTCAATTTATGTATGTAAATCGCTTAGGTAACCCATTCGGTGCCACGCAACGCTACGTATGCTACGCCGTAGCGCGTAGCATTGTTTTGTCGCTCTGTAGCGGAAATCGCACATAGAGGCATGACTCATATATGAGTCATTGGTCATAATGGGTTAAAGCAAATACATTGTGTGCAAACTAATATACGTACCTCTAGACATTCGCCCAATTTTTCCCGACAGTTCTGTAGATCCATTAGGCTAGCAGATTAAAGACTGTGATTGTAGCATGGAAGGAGAGTCGTAGGTACACATTCGCCCAATTTTTCCCGACAGTTCTGTAGATCCATTAGGCTAGCAGATTAAAGACTGTGATTGTAGCATGGAAGGAGAGTCGTAGGTACACATTCGCCCAATTTTTCCCTACAGTTCTGTAGATCCATTATCTTTGCACACGGGTATGACAAACATCCCCCTGATATGAGGGTCTTCAATTACATGACGGAAGGTCGGAGAGCGTTAATTTGTAACTTTGGAATAATGCAATTAGATCCTTCGAGCTCGAGATACATGGTAGAAGGTTAATGTCGTGTTTTGGGCAATTAATAAGCGGTTAATAGGATTAATGACGATAGTTCAGAATATCTAATAGGCAACTAGAAGCAAGCATTTACTTTGCTTTGGCTTAAACTACTACTTGCTCTGTTGATACGTGGTGTTTTGTAGCTGGTGGTGAAGTCGCCGGAGCATCCGATGTTGCACTATGTTGAGAATATAAGCGCTTTAGTCTCTTACCTCAAGACAGTGAATCATCAAATCTTTAAAGGGTAGGCATCGCGTATATGACTTCTCACAAGCGTCCTTCATTATCATCATATCAGCCGAAAGCCTTCCACTGCTGGACATAGGCCTCCCCCAAAAAGTGCCAAAGTGACCGGTCCTGTGCCACCCGCATCCAGCGGACTTTTACCATCAGTCCCCCTAGTGGGGGGGCCTACCTACGCCGCGCCTTTCGGTACGTGGTCGCCACTTGAGAACCTTTCCGCCCCAACGGCCATCGGTTCTACGTGCAATGTGCCCAGCCCACTGCGACAAGTTTAACGATTCGGAGGGCCCGGTTACCTTGGTTCTGCTGCGGATAGCCTCATTTCTGATGTGATGACGCAGAGAAACTCCCAGTATAGCCCTCTCTATTGTCCTTTGGGTGACTTTGAGCCTTAAATTATGAAGCGTCCTTAGTCAAGCAAAATAAGGGCCAGGCTTTTTACTTAGCTCAGTTTTTGTATAAATTGAAACTTTGTTTTCAAAATTTGAAATCCAATAATATCACGTTGTAAACAAAAGTTTGTGCTAGTTGTAAGCTGTACTTACGGTCCGTGGTTCAGAAAACAATCCCCGTTTGGTTGCTTACCTGAAACGGATGTAAACAAACAAGTATTAATATAATGCCAATTCACTAACAGGACGTCGGTTGCGCACGGTGATAATCACACTAATATTATAAATGTGAAACAGTGTCTATATGGAAATCCATGTGTTAACATCGATAGAAATTGTATTTATACAACTAACGTTAAAAACTTCAATAGTGCGATGCAGAGCGTCACACATTTCCAGGCATATTTTAGCCGTAGTAGGTAATTCTTCCGATTTTTCTATGCGTTTAAACTCTGCCAAACCATATGAGAACGTATAAAAAAGAGTTTGATGGAGTTTAGGTATCAAAGTCAAAGTCAAAGTCAAAGTGATTTATTCTTCAATTTAGGCATATTACATGCACCTATGAATGTCGATAAACTACCACCGGTTCGGAAAGTAAACCTTGCCTCGAGAAGAACCGGCGTAAAAAACTCGGCGAGGTGTCATTTTTTCAAAACAGTATACAATATATCATATCAGTATCAGAGAATTATACAATTTTAAAATTACATTGCTACAGTATAAAGCCTACACAAAAAAAGAAAACATTAAGTAAAATATAATTATAGTTTATATATAGCATAAGTAATGTCAAGGTCAGTTGTAAACCTTTAGCAAATGTTCATATTTTTTTTACTAAACTAGGCCAAGCATTTTTATCATTTAAATAGTCCTCGACAGTATAGTATCCCTTTTTTAGTAAAGAGGATTTTAGATATTTATATCGTAGACAGAGTTCGCGAATTACCGATTTAAAAACACATCACCGGCGCCATCTTTTGGTATCCCGTAGCGACAACGATTCTTTGCTACAAAAGCTAAGGTTTTGAGGACAAATTAAACAAAAATATGCGAACCGATTTTATTGAAACTTTCCAATATTGTTGTTTATACCTCAGAGTAGAACATAGCGTGCCGTTTTTTTTAGATATAATTACTTCAGAGGGTGGAATAAGGAACCAAAGATTGTATGGGACTTAATTTTTTTTTTAAATAGAAACTTGAAACTTCGTAGATTGATTTTATATCAAAATATTAGAAAACTAATTTCTGCGTTTTTGAAAATTCATTCCCTAAGGGGGTCAAAAGGCGTTTGAGAATTTGTATGAAAAAAAACGGTCACCCATCCAAATATTGACCTCACTCGACGTTGCTTAACTTTGGTGATTGTTGCGAAGTGTTCATCGCTATTAGACTACGTATTAAAGGCAAGTAGTTTCTGAAGGTTACATTATCTTTTAATGATTTTTATAATTACAATATCAGTGTTTTTAAAATAAAACTGTACTGTTTACTAGAAGGCGACATATTTATATAAGTCAGCTACTGTCTGAAAGCATCACGCGTGTGGACCAAGGTGGAAAAGTTCCATCTCACGACAAACATGCGAGTCCAGCTGTTTGATGATGTAGAGTCAGTTGCGTATGCTCAAAAATTGCTTGAGATAGGCGACGGTCGATTAAAAACTGATGATGAAGGTATGATTCTATTCACCAACCAATTTTGTCATGTTGTGGATTCGGAAGACGAGCTTATTGCTCAAGTTTTTCCGAATCTGCAACAAAATATTCTGGATGAAAATTGGTTGTGTGAAAGAACCATACTGGCACCAAAAAATGAGACAGTATCAAAAATAAATAAAAAATCTTGGAAAAAATATCAACCGAAACAACAGTTTACAACTCCATAGATACAGTATTGACATCCGACGTCAGCACCAGTTACCCGGTTGAGTTCTTAAACTCTCTGGAGCTATCCGGGGTACCTTCCCACAAACTCGAATTAAAAGTAGGCGTACCCGTAATGTTAATGCGCAACTTAGATGCACCAAAATTGTGCAATGGAACAAGATTACGGGTCACTGAATTGGGAAAATATATAGTAAAGGGCACAATCTTAACTGGTGAAGCGAAAGGAGAAGATATACTCATACCCCGTATTCCAATTATACCTAATAACTTGCCATTTAACTTTAAACGACTACAGTTCCCTTTAAAAGTAGCGTTTTCAATGACAATTAACAAATCGCAGGGTCAAACCTTAAAAGTAGCGGGATTACATTTAGGCATGTTTTTCCCACGGGCAGTTGTATGTAGCTTGCTCACGTGTGTCTAAATCTAAAAATCTACATGTTTTAGCAGAACGAAATAAATCATACAATATAGTTTATAGAAGTATATTGGAATAAGTAGCAGCGGCGAAGCGGCCAACTTATTTTTTTAGTTTCTGTATTTTTGTAAGCTTTTCGCTTAGGTGCTTTATTGTCTAACAATATACTAGACCGTAAGCAAAGTATTTTTTTTTTAGTTTTAATTATAAATAGCGTGAAAAAGAAAATAATCTCTAGAGGGGGTAAAATAACAACAATTTGTGTAGTGAAACGAATTCTACGCGGACGAAGTCGCGGGCAAAAGCTAGTCAAATATATAAATAAATAAATATTTGCTTATTTTTGCATGCAATGTTAATGGAATTCTACAAAGTAGCACCTGATGCAATCAATTACTTAAAAATATATAGAAAATATGGAGATGAAACAGCCGTCATGGTCGAAGAATTAAGTTTTAGAGATAGGTATAAAAGGTCTCCTTAGGTCCTGTGATTTCATCTTAACATTAAATTTCGCTCCTGCACTTCAAAGCGACACACCTTTTAACGTTTCTGAACGAACCCCTAACCCGAGCACATCAGTTATTTATTACTTCGGAACGATTCCTCAACATCGCCATATCTCTTCCGCGCCATTACTCAGCACCGACGACGCAGGCGCATCAATTATGTATGGCAGGGCGATGGTTATGTTATGATTTTGTAATGGTGTTAAAAAAGATTCATAAAGAGAGTTTTGGAGATTAAACGCAAGCTACAGCGTCAGTGGAAAATTTAATTGTGTTTAAGATTGCAGTTTATTACAGAACGAATACTCTTTAGTTCGTTTCGTACTTCAATATGTGAAACCAATACAGAACGTAAAAAACTTAAAAGTAGAGGTAAACAACAGGCAATCTTATCGAAAAATAGCGACACCTTTCAGGCAAACACAACCTTAAGCTTTACCTTAATATCTGGGAAAATACAATTGTATTTGAATTAAGTGACAAAATAAAATGAATTAGCAATATTTTAACTGTTAATCTTCTGTTTTAAATAGTTTTAAGGTGTTAGTAAAAATTAGTTAAAATATTAGGAGACTAAAATCAGGCTCCGGTAACTTATAAACGAAGAGGACATTTTTGGTTTTCGCTATGAGTTTAATTAGTTTAGCTATTTCAGTGGAGTCAAACTGGACCAAACTCTCAGCATACTTACGTAATGTTTTATGTATCAATGTCAACGAATAGAGACGTTAAATTTGAAGCCAAACAATCATAATAACTAGAACAGGACAGCATTAGTAAAGTAAATATTGTTGTTCAGTAGTTCAACTGGAAATGAGGTCAACTACCGATCAGAGGCAGACAGTACGGCGACGCTCTGACCTGGGGGTCTATTTGCCTCGACGCATGCACATGATATTTGTATGACATTGTTTACGGTTTGACCTAATAGATGTGATAATCTCATTTCTTGTTGACGAATGTAAATAAATAAAATTGGGTGACAATCTTACACAAATTGAGTCCCAAACGAAGCAAAAAACTCTGGGTACTAGACGACGAACATCTATGACTCAGGAATAAATATTCGTGCTCATTCAAATAACCTTACCGGGATCGGAACCCAGGACCTTCTTAGGCAGGGACACGACCAACTAGGCCAAAGTGGTCGTCATACTAATATCATACCGCATTGCGGAGTCAAATAGACTTCCTGGGATTACGTATGACTTGGATGTTATACGTTATACGGTTTTATGGCGCTGTCCATAAAATGGGAGGGGATTCTATGGCTCGTTTTGTTTCTCCGTTCAAACAGTACGTTTATCTATAAAATGGCACTGGCAACTTTAGGATAAGCGATTTTTTTCTATTTAAGAAATAATTATCATAAAGTCGCTAATACAAGTAATCAATTACTTACTTTTATTAAAAGTAATGGCCTATATTCTATATATCCTACTAATCCTACGAGTACTAATATTATAAATGCGAAAGTTTGGATGTTTGGAAGTTTTTACTCAATCACGCTTAAACGGCTCAACCGATTTGGATGAAATTTTGCACGAAGATAGTTCATAGCATGGATTAAAATATAGGATAGTTTTTATTCCGGGTCCACACAGACGAAGTCGTGGGCGGAAGCTAGTATTCTATATTGGGACATGTGAGTGGTTTTCGCTATGAGTGCACTTGAGTTTAGCATAAAAAATAAACTTTCGCTACGTCATCAGTATCAATATTATCACTAACAATTGTTTTATTACTAATGTATTAGCACAGAACAAGAAATAATAATGATGTCCCGTGACCAACTTTTATTTTCAGTAGACTATTTTGGTGATGAATAAAGGATTTTGTTTAAAGCTATATGTATATATACAATTGTAGTTGCGTACCGTAAAGGAGGCCTTCAAACAGTTTTCGACTGGCAACGGCAATGCTCAATTTACCTGTCAACGTCACATTACTTAGACCCCTTCCAAGCTCACCAACTTAGTTCACCCACAAACCACACAACAACAACCCTTGCTTCCAATAAAATAATGTCTTAAATAAGCCACAGTTAACTTGGTAATTTACCATTAATACACAATGACGCGGCAAACTCGTTAGCGAGGTGTGGTAATAATTTGTTTTTGCTTCAATTATTCAGTTTAGCCTGAATACTTTGACGCCCGTAATTGCGCGTGAGCGTAAATGTTTTTTTGTTGTAATTAAAAGGGTGGTTCTAGAGTTTTGCATGTCAAATACGTATGTTAATTTCTTGTTTTTAAACATTTAAATGCATGTAGTTATTTAAATTAGAAGCTCGAAAGTCGCTAAAAATTAAGCAAGAAAATTTGCACATTACGATCCGGTTTCATAAAAATCCCTTAAAGCAAATGTGAAATGTCATATAACATTTTACTTATTCGGTAAAATTTTCCAAGCTTTTTATCTAAATGCACTGCTTGTACGTATGTAAGTTGTCCTTAAAACTTGGCAAACCCATTTTTAAACCAGTTGCAATTGGACTGAAATTTGGTATACTTTTGTAAATTCAGTGACAGTGCAATATTAGTACACTAAAAAGCTGATCTCATGATGAAGACAGAGCGTGGCCACGGTAACTCCCAAGCTACACCAGATAAATCCGTCGTATTTGGGCTCATTGAAACTCTTTAAACGTGTGCATAGTTGACTTAAATTTTCAAAACGCAATCCGGATAGGATATACCTACTTAGTATATCAGACTGTGCTATTTTTCACTAAAATGTCACATTACAAAAATGGGAAGTCCAGACTCTCACGACAAACCAACAAAACATTTCAGCAAACACTAAAGCCGTATATTTACAAATATTCAAGTGAAAAATCCGACTTGTTTGCACAGAGGACTGTCCGCTCCGACAACGCCATGGGATTTGTTGAAATGTGGACGGTTTATAATGGAATTCTTTGATAAAATATTTATGAGAATGCTGGTATTATAAGACTTGGACTAACGTATACTCATGAAAATGTTAAGTATACAGCTTGTCATTTCGAAAGGGCGGTACTAAGGTTTTACAGTTAAAAAGAAAATTAAAAAAAATTAAAATATTTTGCGCTTTATATAAAATTGCTGTCGACGGTTAAAGACATTGACGAGAAATTCTGGTTTAGATGTTATAGTTTGTTTTAGTTCAAACTAGCCTCGGCCCGCGACTTCGTCTGCGTGGATCCGGGATAAAAACAATCCTATATTTTAATCCAGGCTATAAACTATCGTCGTGCAAAATTTCATCCAAATCAGTCGAACCGTTTAAGCGTGATTGACTAACAAACATCCAAACTTTCGCATTTAAAATATTAGTAGGATGACAGCAAACTATCTATACATTTTTATATTTATCTCCTTTCGTAGTTGTGATCTGTAATTTTTGTGTGTTCTGTAATCCGCAAATCATCAGTGACGCTATGAGAGTTTATAAAGAATCTCTTAAAAATTACAAATATAAGGGACTAAACAGATTGCCTACTATAAATTGAGATATATTTTGCACGGCACGGACATCTTTTACAACACCATTTCACTCCAATCAATACTCAATCCAATTTCGCAATCCAGAATATTAATTAAAAACTTTTTAACATTTTGTCACCTTTGTAAAACGTCAACTGTGAATACGTTACCATGGCGGGCTGACGGTGCGTTTGACAGTTCATTTAAAAGACCGAAGCTGAGGTGCTGTGTGGTTTAATTAACAAACACTTTTAGGGTTCCGTTACAATTACATTTACAGTATTCCCATTGAAATAAAGTATAGCAATGAGTAAAATACAGCATCCAGAACTTGACATATAAGAATATGCCATATTTTTTCTTTATTATAATAAAATTCAGCTATATGACTAATAATTATAGTAAATAGAATCTCTTCAACATTTCACACCTGTATTCGTCGAAGGTTTGATGGCAGTGTTAGCAATGACAGGTTTATAGTTGGTTAAAATGCACTAAATTATTGTAGTGATATGTTGCTTGCCTATCGGCCACAGTACAATTCCACCCTATTCCCATACACTTACGACAACTAGTCCAGGCAATGAACTGACAATTTGTATGGAAAAATTTCAAATTTGGAAATAATTTATAATAGCTAATTTTTTTAATGTAACGGATATATTATCAATTAAATAGTTACTTAGAGGCAATATCCAACAAAAAATCAAACATCAAAAAAATTATTATTTAATATAAAATTTTATATTTGACACTACTAATATCGTAGTGTAGATTTATTTACAGGTATAATATACATTAAACTACCTAATTAATAAAAACAAACAATAAAACAACAACTTAAACTACAAAGACAAAAAAAGACTATAAATTAAAACTTAAAGATAAAAAATTTGGCCCAAATCGCTGTCAGCGGGTAGTGTGCCCAGAAGGCTGGCAGCATTGCCACGCTGGATGGCAATGCTAACTCTTTGAGCAAAATATAGGCCAGCCCTCTGGTCACCGCTGGCGTCTATTAGGCGCGCCGACAAATCCTTAATTAGCTCCTAAAAAGTCCGGATAATATTAATATTTTTTTTATCTTTATTTAGGTTCATTTACATTTGCTTTAAAATATTCAATATAAATAAAATAATAAAGACAATGAATGTTAAATTTAAATCTATATAATTACTTCCGGGTGGAAAGTTTGTTGGATAATGAATAAAGCATCTTAGAATAACGTTTTAGAATGAAATAAACAAAAAAAACGCTATTATAAATTAATGTTTTTCGAAACCGTATTTTGCCTGGAGTAAACCACGGGAACCAATTGGGTGGTGCTATTCTAACCCGACACCAGCCCCCCTATTCTGTAACTTGTTTTAAGCTCATTTCAACGCTCACCCACAAATATATCTTGACACTGCGGTGCGTAGTAGCTAAGCGTAGGTAGAGGTCTAGTTTCGTTAGGTGACGCATGGGGTGAGGCGCATGAGTGCGTAGCGAATAACAGCCCGGACGAGGCCTATCCCTAGAAACAATTTTCATACAACTGTGATATGGTTCTAAAATAAAATGTCAATTACTCCAGGAAAAATGCGGTTTTAAAAACAATAATTTATAATAGCGTTTATTTGTTTATTACATTTTAAAACGTTACTCTAAGACGCGTTATTCAAGAATCCAAAATGTCCACTCGGAAGTAGTTTAGGTACATAGATTTAAATGAAGCATGCATTGTGGAAATAAATAATAATTTTTCTATATTAACTTTGTCAGTCGAATTAAAGAAAAACACAGTGAAAATGAGCAAATGCAATGCATGCTCACTGCATGCTCATTTTTTGTATGATTTATCCTGAATATTATAGAGCAAATGTCGATGAACCAAAATAAGGAAAAACCTTTATTAATATTTTTTCGGACTTTTCCGAAGCGACTTAAGGTATAATTTTTCTGATGTCTGAAATTTTGTTGAATTTTGTCACCAGGTAACTAATTAATTAAAATTAAAGAACCTATGTTTAGCAAATAAATACTTAAATTAAAAATAATAATTAATTGATAATTATATTAACATAAAAAATTGCTTCATTCGCACGTCGATTTTTGACTACAAGTAGCGGGTTTCGCCAATGAAAAAACAGCTCAATCTGCTAAGCTGCCTCTATGATGTCATAACAAAAACACATTACCCCAAATTGCACGAACATTGTCAATGAATCACGCAAGATGGCGCTGTTTATCAAACTTCAGAAGGGCTGAATCATAGTTCTGAGTAACGCCCTACGCAAAACATTATATAATTATCGTGACCAGTGCTGTAACTTAAAGCATATTGAAGTAGGACAAACGCTAGAGCGTTCGCGTTGCTCATAATTCTAATTATTCTGTTCATGTTTTTTTTCTCTTAGCAAGTATCAGTTTGGCCCAGCGGTAGACTGGTAGAGTATGCCTCGTGGCATATAGTCCGCCCTATGTACTTATTGTATTTATACAATAAAGTTTAAATAAATAAAAGCGCAGTTTTGTGATAATTTAATTGGATGGTGATTTGGTGAATCAATTACTCTCACGTTTAGTCTCTCTCACTCTCACAAGATCAAGTCACCATCATCAACATCCACACGAAATAAGGTCCTTAAGATTTTGTAAACATCCTTGCCACTCATATCTATTCAATGGGGTCTGCACATAGTTTCAACCTTACATTAATTGGTACACTACGATTAAAATCAGTTAACTACTGACATTTGCCATTAATTCACTCGATACTCTATCTTAACGTCAGAATACATACATACATACATATAATCACGCCTCTTTCCCAGAGGGGTAGGCAGAGATCACGGATCTCCATTTGCTACGATCCTGACAAACCACTTTCGCTTCACTCACCTTCATAACATTTCTCATACATGCTCGTCGGTTTAGGGTACTTTTGACCTGGCCTTTTTGTAACATTTCTCCAATTTGATCAGAGAAAGTTCGCCTAGGTCTTCCCCTTCCAACTTGCCCTTCCACTCCTTTTATATACACTCTCTTCGTTAATCTTCTCTCATCCATTCTCTCTACATGCCCAAACCACCTTAACATACCCTTCTCAATTTTCGTGACTATATCTCCATCCATTCCACACTTATCTCTTATCACACTGTTTCTGACTCTATCACTCAATTTCACTCCACACATACTTCTCAACGCTCTCATTTCTACTGCATTCACTCGACTTTGATGTCTTTTCTGCCACACCCAACTTTCACTACCATACATAAGTGTGGGCACCAACACTCCTCTATAACGTCAGAATATTAGAGTTTATTTTGTAAACACGCTTCCTATAAATATAATGGTTGTAATAAATACTTAATTACATTGGTATTAAGGTAGAATATCCCAAGGTTTGATCCAATCTGTCAGTGGTTAACTGATTTTAATGCATTTGTACAGAAAGCCTCTCGTATGGTTATACGCCAGATGCAAGAAACAGCAAACTGCTAATGCTTCTATTGTGATAACGCCCTACAAGACCCTTTGAGTTCGCGGAAAAACTGCCCTAATGTCGTAATTCACATGCCATGGTAGTTTTAGTTTAGTGATTATTTGCAAGGCTGTAAAATAAAATAATGGTTTTAGTAAGAAATCACTTGTGAGTCATTTATTTATAGAATTAATATGTCCTTTAGTATAAACAATTGCAAGCAGTGAAAGTGTTCTTAACCCATTCCCGGCCCGTGAGGACATTATGCGTCCCTACGCCGTAGTCGCTTTCTGCTACGTACGAGGAAAACCACGGGATCGGCTACGAGCGTAGCGCGTAGCGATTCTGGGCACTGAATGTGTTAACCCATTCGCAAAAAACAGCGAAGGTCCTTAGTTCAAGTCTCGGTGACGCTGTATAGTTCAAACGATTTACGTCAGGAAAAAAAAAACATAGGTAATGACGGTCTACGAGTGTGTGAAGCCCGCTTAACGTTACGAATTAAGGGGAAGAAAACTAAGAAAACTTGAAGAAACATTATCTATGTTTATAGTCGTTAAATCGTGTATAAGTCCCTGATTCCATAACAATAGCATTTCAATGAACAAATTCGTCTACGTGCCTTCGTTTATCTAGGATATCAAAGGGGCATATTGTACGAGTTAGATTTATTCCGACCATGAAGTGATTTTCAAATATAATAATACAATATTTTTTTTGCGATTCGAAATGGCTTTTCTTGAAATCGCATGACGGTTAACGCACGATTTTTCTAATCTTATATGGAATATGGTATACTTAAATCTAGTTTTATGTCATCCTCGGGACAGTAATAATTGCGTATTGTAATACTATCATCATCTTGTTGTAAAACAAACTAGCCAACCGACAAACTTGAAAACGAAGGCTTTAAACTATCCGAACTACTTAAAGGCCGTGTTGCTGACCATCTGTCGAAACTCCGGACTTGTCAAGGGAATAACTGACACTAAAGTTTTTAACCCTCAGTGTAAAGGGGCGTCAAAACAAAGCCAGAACTTTAAGACGGTCAATTTGTTTGTCTGTTCGTTAGTTAGGGTAATAATAATAAATCAATAATAAAACAATATCGGGACCATATTCATTATTTCATTGATTACTCTACGGATTTAACGTGATATTTTATACCTTTATTTGTGATGTTTCGACACGGGTCGGCACCGGCCGCGGTCTCTGATGATGATCTTCCATCATTAAGTATGCAGTACCTGGGCGACCGATCTAGGCTCGGCGTTTAATTATCGTGTTTTTCCAAGAGAAATCGAATGTTTCCAGATACGAACAGCAAACCCCGATATTGCCGTTTTCGAAAAGAATATATTATATACAAATATTGCTCGTTTAATAGTAAAGGATTATGGACCTTCATGCTGGTTTATTTTATCCTCCGGCTCCACCTGTGATATCTGAAATACGCAAGCGGTCCCGCGCGGGCATCATTTATAATTATGCCAAAAACATGAACGTTACACACGTTATCATATGTATTTTTAGTGGACCATAACTAAGACAACTACCATAGCAACTTTCATCTGAAGAGATAAGCAAAAGTCTCTTTTGAGTAGATATATTGTAGCCAGTTGGAAAGGAGTGGTAGTGGTTTTTTGATTATCAGATGTTACATAAATCTAAGTGCTACACGATTTTTAAAATAGCTCACGGACAATGGACCACGCACCGGAAGGCACAGCGTGGGTAGGCCCCCCACAAGGTGGACTGATGACTTGGTAAAGGTCGCTGGAGTCCGCTGGACGCGGATGGCGCAGGACCAGTCATTGTGGCACTCTTTGGGGAGGCCTATGTCTAACAGTGGACGTTTTTGGGCTGATATGATGATGATGAAGTCGTTGAACTATTGTTTCAAGGTTCCTCTTATGGATTGCCTTGGGCTGGTGTATCTACTGGGAGATAATATAAAATTCCAGACTTTGTAACATGCAATGTATTTCAGTGTGAATGCTTAATCGCACTCGCAGAGTATCATTACGTTATTGCTAGACAGAATTGCTCGGGTAATCGCGATTTATTAGTAAGTGTACGCAGGATTCCATAACGTTATGACAGAACGAAACGACGCAACGCGACACTGACCTGGCCAGGATACCTAAATGATGTAATGTCACTTACAGTAGAATATCTGGAGGCATGAAATGGCTCATTGCCACGAACTGGCAGCGTCCTCACCTCACTCGATAGCTCACCCGAGCTGACGGGAGGCAGAAACAGGCGTGACATGATGCGATAACTCGTAGACCCCGTGGTCCTGCAGGTTTAGCGCCTCTACATCGTGACTGTACGGTCACGGCCGGACGTTGAGCGGCAGCTCTGCCCCGTCGCGAGCGCACCCAGCCACACTCAGGGATCGGGACTGGGCTCCTGAGGTCTGCGGCACTGATGGTTGGGGGAGCCTGCGTGAAGCACCTTGGCGTGCCGGCCTGCGCCGTTCGCCTTGGGAGCGCGAAAGCCGCGGCGCCTCCAAGGCAAGCGCGCAGACGGGTCGCGTGCCCACAGGCTCGCAAAACTCGCAGCCTACGGTGGAGTGAAGTTAAACACGCGTTCTCACAGCGAGCGCCATTAGCGCGGTACGCACGAACATAACGCACATCACTGCACTCATAAGCACTGACTGGCTACGCTACTAATATGACTTATTACAAATTAGTGATCTAATGCGGTTCGGATAAGCTTTTTACTATTTAAACGTTCTAATTCTCGGCGTCCAAAATGACGGACTGCCGTGCCACCGCGCATAAGCTGCGCGTCAAAATCCGGACAATTTTGTCTCGTCAAAGTCGAAAATGCGGCCTCAAAACTCCAATACACGCTTCAGAACGAAACGATTCTACTAATTTTTCGTGTTGCAAATCGATATTTAATTTAATTATTATATTATATCAGCTTCCGCCCGCGACTCCGTCTGCGTGAACCCGGGATAAAAACTATTCTATATTTTAATCCAGGCTATAAACTATCTTCGTGCAAAATTTCATCCAAATCAGTTGAGCCGTTTGAGCGTGATTGAGTAACAAACATCCAAACATCTAAACATCCAAACTTTCGCATTTATGATATTGTTAGTAGGATAAAATATAAACTACCTAGGTACTACAAATAATAGGTTTTTGAGTTACTTATGATCTGATATTATTATCTTTAATGCGATGACAGTAACAAAACTCACTTGAAATCAAAAACGCGAAACGGAACGCTTGTAATGTCAGCTGTCATGAGTTTTCATAACATCTTTTTACTATTTGTTTCACAATTATCCTTAAGTATATTTATTAATAGTTCTCTCAATTCGCGATAATTAATGAAATGACTATTATAAATGCATGCGCCTAATCGCGGCGAGGATTTTGGTGTGCTTGAAGTCAAGTTTTGATGCTAGGAAGCCAGTGAAATTTGTGTGTGTTTGTCAACAATGTGTGTCTATCTAGAGACTGCTGAAGCAGTTTTATTTCGAAGGTGAGTAACTCTTTTCTATACTTTTCGATAGCCAGACAATGTTATTTTGTAGTAAAATCAACTCCGTAAGCTATGCCTATAGTTTGAGCTTAAATGTATGTAGCATTCGCTACAATATTTCAAAACTAAAAGTTTGACACTTTTCTTGCGTACTTAGGAATATATTTCCCTTGTTAGTTGTTTCGTGAAACTCTTTCTCACCGTTTTCCTTTTGACAATCTAAAACTTTCGAGACGTGAACGAGATTGTTGTAGTCTTTTTAAATTGCGTGCGAAAAATATGATGTTACAATATACAATTTTTAAGCCAAGACTAGGGCCTACGTCTAGAATTTTAGATTCGATGTGGTATCGAGCGAACTTAATGTAATGTAACCATAAAAAAGGTTTCACCAGTGGCCCGTTTACAATTACAACTTTACACGTTCTAAACATTCAACACAGATCAAATAGCCAGTCGTTGGCCAAGCGCTTAAGTGCTGTACAGTCGCCATCAGATACATCGGAGCGGCCAAGGTGCTCAAAAATGTCTGAACACGTCTGTATTGTCGAGACTATAACTTCGTGAAACGTAACGTTTGGACGGAGTAGCGTGGCTATTATTACATATTTCACCTTTTAAAGTGTGACTCCAAAGTATTAAGTGCTGCAGATTGAATGTTTGTTCTTAACTTGGACGGATTTTGATTACATTAATAATAATATTTAATAATATTTGTGGACAATCTTACACAAATCGACCAAGTCCCAAATTAAGCAAAGCTTGTACTGTGGGTACTAGACGACGATAAACATACTTATATACATAAATAAATACTTTTAAATACATAGAAAACATCCATGACTCAGGAACAAATATTCGTGCTCGTCACACAAATAAATGCCCTTACCGGGATTCGAACCCAGGACCTCTAGCTTCGTAGGCAACGTCACTACCAATTAGGCTAAAGCTGTCGTCAAACATTAGATATAGATATAGTTTATAACCTGGATTAAAACGTAGTATATTATTTATACCCAACGTCATCCCCTAAAGGGTGAAATCGGGGATTGAAGTTGATACGAAAGTTCACGCGGACAAAGTCGCTGGCAAATGCTAGTATATCATTTTATTATATCGAGCCCGTTATGTCCCACTGCTGAGCAAAAGCCTCCCCCTCTTTTTCTATGCATCGTGGTAATGAGCTTTAAAGAGGAGTCCAAGTTATCCCGCCATCGCCGACGAGGTCTACCGCGTCTCCGTTTTGAGTTTTGGGGCTCCCACTCCGTGGTCCCTTTGGCCCACAGCTCATTCGGCATGCGGTAGACGTGACCAGCCCGTGCCACTTTAAGTTGCCACCTTCCGAGCTACATCAGCTATCCGAGCGAGCTATCTTCTATTTCATTCTTGGAGCGCAGCGTGATGTTCCGGATGCGATCCATTAGCTTTACAACTAATATGCAGCGGTCCATAGCTCGCTTGCAAACCCTGACTTAGGACTTCTGCGCTTCCGTCAAAGCATATCATAAATCATCATCATCATCATCATATCAGCCGAAAGACGTCCACTGCTGGACATAGGCCTCCCCCAGAGAGTTCCAAATTGACCGGTCCTGCGCCACCCGCATCCAGCGGACTCCCGCGACCTTCACCAGGTCATCAGTCCACCTTGTGGGGGGCCTACCCACGCCGCGCCTTCCGGTACGTGGTCGCCACTCGAGAACCTATATCATAAATGCTATTAATAAATACGGACCTTAAATACCTTTATTTAAAATCCTACTTACATTTATAACACTCGTAACACGAATACCTGAGCTAATGCGAAACGAAACGGAAGCTACGGAGCCCTGCCGTAATGGAGGTTCCGTTTCCGTTAGCTAACAACAGCGTAAAGTATTCACGATTCTGCCTGTATAATTTTAATGTCCCATACGAGGCGGCCGCAGATTTAATTTCGCGTTAAATGTTGGGTGTCATGGCAAAAGCGATTAGAGTTTTTGAATCATTATCCTCTTAGCGTTTTGTCTCGGCAGTGCCCTAGACGAGAGCGCGGTCCGCTTTGGCACTTATCCCAAACATTATTGGAAACGTCACGAGGATTGCAGAAACTCACTTTAAAATAATACGCGGAATTGCGAACGAAGAGAAATTTGAGGACTTTTAAAATAACAAAAATAAATACCTATTTAAAATGTTACTTAAAATAGGGACTCATAGTCATGATGCAGAAGTTGTTGGCTTCTTCGTTTTTAGGGCAAGTCATCAAACCACGTCTAGTTATGCTAACCAAACTTGCCATTTACATGGCAATTACGTAGACTGTATTTTCGCAACAATCTTCGCGCGCGCTTGCCCGCTCCCGCTCCCGCCTGTCTCTCGCACCGTAAGCAAGCACGTTTAAAACATAACATTTTCTGGTAAGTGGAGTGTTCCTGCGTTCTAACGACGACGTTATTAGGCCTGAAATACGCAACTGCCACGTTTAGTGGGACGCGCTCGATGGAATTCGGTTTTGGTTTTTCGTGCCGTTTTTGCTTTTAAGCACAGCTTTTCATAACTGTAGATAGCTCGGGCTTCTATTCGTATCATAGGCTATTACTGCCGTCTCTAATCGACATGCGCTAAGACGGGGTTTTGCAACCACGTTCGAATACGTAACGTTTCGTAAGTACGTTAGGTAGATTTCAATTAATTTTGTTTGTTTAGGAAAATTACAGTTGAGTTGTCCTAATGCAATTTGCTAAAGCTTAAATATAGCCTTCAACCATCCTGAAGGGGAAGGGGAAACCCCTCCATACAAACATACAACTTGACAGACTTTCCCTGACCCAACGATCGATTACACCCCTGCAGAGGCTAAATCTCCCGCTTATCACGACTGAAGGGCTAATTTGTACGCAAATAACTTGCACCTGCGTCTGCTGACCGCAACAGAAGGTACGAGTAGCAGAGCTATGTAAATATCTATACCTAGGTCATCATTTCGGCGTTTTCCCGGTTTTACCTTAACACATTCGCTGTCGAGAATCGCTACGCGCTACGCTCGTAGCTGATCCCGTGGTTTTCCTCGTAGCGGAAAGCGACTTCGGCGTAGGCGACCGCTACTCGGATTCCCGGATGTGTTAATACTTTCACTACCAGGAACTCGCCCAGCGGGCGTCTACGCCGTAGCCGGTTTCCGCTACATACGATGAAAACCATGGGATCGTCTACGAGCGTAGCGCGTAGCGATTCTTGGCAGTGAATGTTCTAAAGGAGCCCGGGGTCCGCTTGCAATCCCAAAATTTGGCGTGGAGACTAGTTTTACGAAAGCTGACATCCAACCTGAACTGAAAATAAACCTTGTTGAGATTAGACTGGTTTCATCAGGATACCGAATAGCTACTGTTTCATATCAAATGCTATTTATTTCTTCCATAAGTAAGTACTATAATTGCATATTGTAGCTTCCCGCGCAGCTATTGCCGCCCGCGTATTGCAAAGAACGCAGGCAAACTCGCGGCATAAAATATAGCATATAACCATCCAGAAAGTCCATTCTACACGCAACAGACTTTTTTTAATCGGATAAGCGTTTCCGGAGATTACCCATTTCATACAAACTTATGAACATACAAAGCTACAATCTCACAGACTGCCTTCAATATCATTTTGAATCTTGCTCTCTTATTAACCCATTATTTACCAAAGTACACATATAGTAAACCTCTTTCCAGTTAAGGATAGAGTAGGGCTACGTGAATAAATTGAAAATGATACCCACATGTATTGTGGTTTCAATTCAATTAATATTACATCACAAAGAAAACTCTGTTAAAAAACGTACGCTCTACTATGCATCGATAAACCAGCAACCACAGACAAGTCAGACAAGGCTCTATTTACAGTCTCAATCGCAAAAGAAACCACTATATTTTCTTTAAAGGATGTTTGTGATGATAATTAGTCTGGTTCTCGATAAGGTACTAATTAATGTTTTTCTTAATCTTGTGGCATTTTGACAAAAAATATTGCTTACTACGCTGCTCTAAACTCATCCCATTTGTATCAACTCTCCTCGTTTGTATCAACCTGTAGCAACCTATCCCTATCGATTTGTCCCAAATATATTAAACAGTCCCAAATGTATCAACACTATGAACCCGTCTCAAATGCATCAACTCACTCCATTTGTATCAACCCACTCCTAATATTTGAATCCGTCCTTGAAGATTAAGATTATTAATTCTATAACAATCTAGCGTATTTCTTTTATTGATCAATCCTCTTTTTTTTAATATCTATGAGATTATTCTGAAAGTCTAACTTTTTTATTTCAAATAGGTTGAAATAAAAAAGTTTATTAGAAATCGGAACACGTGATAAAAAATTGTCTTTGAAAAATAATCATATTGTTAGATTGCAAGTTATTAGTAACAACATGTAGATGGCGCTGTACTCATGAAGGTATGCGCTGTTAAAAAAAATCCAGAATGAATGATGTTGTGACGGGTATAGTGTATGAAAGTTGGTACGGAACTCTCGGTGCGCGAATCATGCTCCTACTCAGCTAGTTTCTACAACGTACACTCTGATTTGTAACTTTGACCTGTATTTATATTCTTATATCTTGTTTGCCGATGGCCGTTGGGGGGGAAAGGTTATCGAGTGGCGACCACGTACCGGAAGGCACGGCGTGGGTAGGCCCCCCACAAGGTGGACTGATGACCTGTTAAAGGTCGCGGGAGTCCGCTGGATGGGCGTAGCGCAGGACCAATCACTTTGGCACTCTTTGGAGGAGGCATGTCCAGCAGTGGACGTCTTTGGGCTGATATCATGATGATGATGATGTTGTTTGCATATGATCGCCATTATTTCAGTGGTTATTAATCTGCCATCCCGCTTCACCAGTTACAAGGCTCCCTTTATATAGAAGAGATATAAATATATCTGTATTTCCCTCGAAATTACGCTCTTTACTAGCGTAGCCATACTGACGTTTTATGATTAATTCGTATGCAAAAGTATCGTTTAAAATTCCATCAAAACGGCGTTCTCACGTGTGACAGGCTGCAGTTTATGGTTGCGATTCTGTGCATAATATTACAATAATTTTATACCTGAAAACATAATATGTACCCTTTCACTGAGAGGTGATCACGTAACTTTTTGACGTTAAAACAGCTCAATTATATTCTACCCATAGTACGTTATATACGATGAAATTATACATTTTAATATTATGCGTTTCGTTTATTATCGTTTCGAATGGTATATCAAATAAATTGATATAAAGTGGACTTGTACCTAGTGAGTGTTATATTATAAGTTATTATACGATACATTTTAATATTATGCGTTTCGTTTATTATCGTTTCGAATGGTATATCAAATAAATTGATATAAAGTGGACTTGTACCTAGTGAGTGTTATATTATAAGTTATTATACGATATATTACTTTCCCCTAATACATATTTGAAGTGAGCCCAATCCCTCTGATCCATGATGGCACAGGCCCAGCAGTGTACGTAATGATCACAATTAATGTAGGACTGAAAAATGTGATAAATAATAAATAAATAATAGTGGGACAATTCACACCAATAGATCTAGTCCCAAACTAGGCAAAGCCTGTACTATGAGTACTAGACAAAGGATAAACATACTTATATAGATAAATACATACTTAAATAGATATTAAACATCCAAGACTCGAGAACAAACATTCGTATTCATCATACAAATATCTGCCCCGACCGGGGATCGAACCCGGGACCTCAAGCTTCATAGTTAGGTTCTCTAACCACTAGGCTATTCGGTCGTCGTCGTGATGTAACTAACGTAATTTTTTTAAACGCATTTATTTTCTAAATTATACAATACAATACAAATACTCTTTATTGCACACCTCACACAAACAAATCAGTTACAGATAGAAACAATACAATAACATGTAGGTAGAGGTAGACAACAGGCGGTCTTATCGCTGAAGAGCGATCTCTTCCAGACAACCTTTGGGTATCGGAGAAAGAGATAAAACTAGATTATGCAGTAGGTGGTGCAGAGATTATTATTAATCAAAAATCAAAAAAATATAAAAATAAACGTACAGGATTGTAATGAACATTAACTAAATTAAACGAAATTAAATTAAAACTAGGTTCAAGAGGATCCCAGGATGCTGGCGGCATTTTCTCGCTGGATTGCAATGCTGATGCGTTACATGAGAAAGCCGCCATCACTCCGGTCGCCAGTTACATCAACCAGACGTTTCGCGATTTCCACAAATCACTCATGCGCCCCACGGACCGAGGGTCTCGAGTCTCGACGCCGAAAGCTGCGTCATTATATTCAGCTGGTCGATTGTTTCACATACATTAGGTACGTACATTATGTAGATCTTTTAAATGTCATTTCTCGTATGGTAAAATGACAGTCGAGTTGTTCTAACGCTCGTTTGAATAATTTTAACACATTCGCTGCCGAGAAACGCTACGCGCTACGCTCGTAGCCGATCCCGTGGTTTTCCCCGTATGTAGCGGAAAGCGACTACGGCGTAGGCGCCCGCTAGTCCGGTTCCCGGCACTGAATGTGTTAATTAACCCAAATAATGATTTAATCATACAAATGACAGCTCGTATCAAAGAGGCCGAATCGGGACAAACTATACTAAACAAAAAACGTCGTAAGTATGTTAGTAATATACGTAGACTTATGATCTTTTTGGAAAGGGCTTGGAAATAAGGTCGTTCACGTCGTATCTTTTATTCACGTCAAGGACTCCCCTGCGATGACACCGCGCCTTAATTAAGGGGGAGTTTCGTACCCACCTGTGTTTTAATCACGAGTACCATGATTATGTATGCGTTTCCGGGTACCGTTAGTGGTACTGAAGTTTTAAATGAAATGGAATTTATTTATCACGGAATGGATTTTATTTATTTATGGTTTTGTGTACAGGGATTTTGAACCAATTAAAATGAAGATGAGTTGCAGAGATGGTATAAATTATGTTATCTTACCAGTTATAGAATTCGTTGTAGACGCACAGGAGGCGATGAGATATTTACCTGTAACAAAAATATTTTCAATGTATACTCGTAGATACCAAGTAAGTTCTTCATCATCATCATCATCATCATCATCATATCAGCCGAAAGACGTCCACTGCTGGACATAGACCTCCTCCAAAGAGTGCCACAATGACCGTAAGACCGTGATGACCGTGATGTTAGTTCTTAGTTGTAAACATTGGGCATCTTAAATAACAGATAAAAAATTACTTTCACAGTTTTAGGAATGATTGCTTTACGTGTAATGTAAGATCTTACTTCTTGTTCTATTTCATGATCCGAGGTCAACGAGAACTATTCTGAACCTCCTAGTTTTTGTACTTCAGTATTTTTGTGTGTACCTATGTGCTCCTTGAAATTTGCATGATATAATTTCATCATCATCATCATCATATCAGCCCAAAGACGTCCACTGCTGAACATAGGCCTCCCCCAAAGAGTGCCACAATGACCGGTCCTGCGCCACCCGCATCCAGCGGACTCCAGCGACCTTTACCAGGTCATCAGTCCACCTTGTGGGCTTGTGGGTGGGTGTGATATAATTTAATAAGAGAAAATTTAATAGGAGAAAAATTTTAAATTTAATAAAATTTAATAGGAGAAAAAAGATGTCTACTAAAAACTATTGAAAACAGAAGGAGAAATATGTTGGGGCACCTGATGCGACATGACAATTACATAAAAACTTTAATTGAAGGAAAAATTGAAGGAAGGAGAGGCAGAGGAAGCCCAAGACGTGCGTTTATGGACCAAGCTAAAGAGAAAGTTAATGTAATGTCGTATCAGGAGTTCAAAACAGTGGCAGAAAGAAGAACAGAATGGCGATTACTCCACCGACAAGAGCCTGGCTCTTAAATTTATGATGATGATGAATTTCCTACGTTATTTGTTCAGCCAATAAGTACTTCTAACATCATTTAGATCCCAGAGATGGTTAATATTGATAAATAGATTTAATTCAGTGGAAACGGTCATTCAGCCACCACTTTTGCAATATAATTTAAACATTAACTCTCATATATCTTTTTTAAAAATACAAATCTTTTTTTGTCATGTGTCATACCCTTGTGTATACTACATTACAAGAATACCGTAATTCAACCCCATAATTAACCCCGTCACTAATTCGAGTCCCGCGCCGCCCGTCTGTCATAACGGATCCACGAAGCCGGAATGGTGTAACATAGTCATATGACACCGTTGTGACGGAAAATATCTGAAAATACGTAGGTATTCGCGGCAAAATTGTCAGGACTCAAAATTAAATTACATTGTTTTTTTAGTAATGTCGAATGCATTAAATGACATAATTATATCTGGTGGTAAAAATACTTTAACACATTCATTACCGGGAACCCGACCATGGGGTGTCTACGCCGTAGTCGCTTTCCGCTAAATACGAGGAAAACCACGGGATCGGCTACGAGCGTAGCACGTAGCGATTCATGGCACTGAATGTGTTAAGATCTATTGTTATATTGAGTCGAAGGTTCGTAAAAACAATATGTAAGTAAATAGTAAAAGAGATGTTACTGTCACGAGTGTTTATGTTGAAGTTACTAGGTAAACAAACATTAAAATATTGAATAAAAGTATATGTCAAATAGAACATGCCTCATATAAAAGAAAAATAACTTATGAGGAGTCTGCACAGCAGAGATTAGATAGTATCTACAACAAGATCTTTTCATTGTTTTAATGTAAATCCCTTTCAGGACGTCATCCTTACTTTTTCAACCCACTCGTTACAGCTCGTTAAAATCACCGTCAAACTCATGAAATCATCTTTCAAATAATTTTCAAAGCTTTCAAGGCCCATAAACTTTTGAAACGTCTCAAAACGTCTAATTAAATAAAATAATGAATGGAATCAGGGGTCCGTGCTCATAAAGCTACGGGCCCCCGCTACGGAACCCTTGCAGCGGTCACGCCCGTTTACCTTCTAATTATGCTTAGCGAATACTTTGGTGTCGAGTGGCTACTCTGGGGTAAGAAGTGGTATCTGACAATCTGAATAAAAAGCTTCGTAGAAACAGAAAAGGAGAAATATGGATTAAAAAAAACTGTAATTTTCAAACTAAACTTCTGAAATTCTTGATATGTTATATTAATCGCCATTTTTATATGTTAAAGTGGAGTACTTATTATGTGTTATTATTAAAACAAATATCAACATAATAAAAAATCGCGATACAGCAGGATAAAACTATAATTTTTACATTTTATTTTAGTTTTTCCTGGTTTTAATCATTAGTCATAAATAGACTTCGCAAAAAAAGTGCGCGTTCTGCGTGAGAAAAACCACTACATAATTCTGAGAAAAAAGCAAAGGTTTCTTGTGAGACGCCCTAATATGTAGAATACAGTGTATATGCCTTATTAACACATCCATTGCCTACGATTCTGAAACGCTACACATGTAGCTGGTGTCATAGGAAAAACCTTTGGAAGCGTATACTATCAGTCCAAAAGTGTAATTTTTTTACAACTGACAGACTCGTAATTAAGTAAGGCGATACTTGTTATTGCAAAGAGGTCAGTGAGTAGATAGCGAGACAGTGTATGTGATATGCAAGTGTATTTATTTTATGTCTTATATATCTACAGGCACAATACTACTACGATTATAAAATCAAGGCTGAAAGGGTGCATTCACCAGTTATAAAAATCTCAGTCAACAAATACGTAAAAATGTCACATATCCTGTTCGATTTCATGGCAATAATCTATGCGCTATAAGGTATTACCGAAGTTTCTAATGTTTTGATTTCAAATGACGGCTCTCCAATATTTCTCAAAAACCCTTCCAACCCCCATTCCTTTCAAACGAAAACAAACTTTAAACCCTTTGTAATAAAGTCTAATTTCATCATTCTAAATGCGTCCTAATGTAAATGTATTCCTTAACAAGACTTAAAAGTATTCAGAAGTTATTTAAATGGGTAAAATTACTTGTAGAGGAAAAGCACTGAAAGGAAAGGATATTAATTAAAATATATTAAGTTCTTAGTTGAATCATTTGTTTCAAAAGTATTATCTTTCAGGCTGCAAAGTTAAGGTAAGACTTTTTGATAAATTAATACTTTAGTAGCTCTGCTATTTTACCTACAGTTATAATGATTCTGATTCGACACATGCCAGATTAATCATTAAGACGTAGGTACAGTAGTGTTATTGCGAAAATTCTTGCCAATGCCGTTCGATTTTGTTTAACAGTAGATGCGTAATCTACTGTTATTCGTTGTATACCTACCTTTACTGCTAAGGAGGTAAGCAAAATACTCAATCATGTCGCCAACTAGGAGCAATAGGCATGTTCAAATTACGAATAAAATCTTGCACTGCAGCAAATCTTGCATTGATACGAAAAATAGATGACATAAGTTTTAACCGACTTCAATTCAGTAATCTCAGAATCACCTTTGGCATTTCATTAATTGCTATTTCAACGGAATTAAAATATCAGAATCTTTGATGTACTTTACATCATTGAGGAGTTCCACTTCACAAAACATGCGATTTCCGAGGGTATTAGAAAATACACGACTTATAATAGAAAATACCGAAATCATTACGCGTGCCTATAAAATTCGCGGACTGCCTCAATTTCCCTGGAATGCCATCATCAGATCCTGACTTGGTGACAATGGGGTGGTTCCATTAGGAGTATGCTCTTTCGAATAAAAAAAACTGAATATTGATCCTCAATTGACTGAGAAAGAAACTACAAAATAAAAATACATACAATGGAACATAGAACCTTCCCCTTTTTTGAAGTCGATAAAAAATACAAAAATGTAACCAAAATATATAATACCTGCTTACCTTCCAAATATGGCGCTATGATAATGTCAAATTACTGCGAATTAATATCTCACAAAGTGCTCCAATCCCACGACCCAATAAACATTTTACAAGCTATAACCTAATTAAAATAAAATTAACCAAATAAAATTACCTTCTCGCCCAAAAGCATCCCTCACTCTCGCATCTGTGCACAGTTATCAGAACGAGACGACTGTTATTTTGCAGTAATGCAAACAATACAGCCGCCACACGGCTTAAAACGCGAATAAAAGGCAAATAGAGACGCCATATTAAACAGCTAAAACCAAAATGTGGTTACGACATAAGCCGCTCAAGTTCGTCACAATCGTTAAAGGAAAGACCGAAATTGTGCAAAGTGCACTTAGGATGCACTCACCTGGACTCATTTGCATCCGAGATTGCCCCAAGAGCCCCGCTATGTGCTAAGCGATTTATGTTTGTTAATGTTTATTTATGCTCCATGGAGAATAAGGACTTAGCAGTGTACTTGGACAAAATGTACAGGTCATTACCACCTTTAGATTTTATTTATTTATTTCTAAAATTACAATATATATTTGCATACAATGTCAAAATTAAAAGAATAATAACACGATCGTCAATAAGTAATCCTGTCCTATCGTACTAATATTATAAATGCGAAAGTTTGGATGTTTAGATGTTTGTTACTCAATCACGCTTATAGGGCTCAACCGATTTGGATGAAATTTTGCACGAAGATAGTTTATAGCTTGGATTACGCAGACAAAGTCGCGGGCGGAAGCTAGTTAGAAATAAAAATATAATAATATTTAAAATGTTAATACAGAAAGTGGAAATAATTTCACCAATTACGGATTGTCAGAAAACAAATAATTGACAATTACTATTAAACAATAAATAAACAATCTCAATTTATGCATTATGATTTAGACGTGTAATATACAATATAAATGTTACACAAGAAATAATATCAAATTAGGTATCACTAAACCAAATAATTACTTAACCCTTTGAGAGCTAAAGACGGCTGTGGACGCGGACGAAAACCCGTGCCACTGAAGCCACGGACGGCCACATGATAATATTGATAAATATTGTCATTTTGACATGACAATATTTATCAGAGGTTTCATTTTATTCATATTTTGTCTGGCTATTGTTTTGTTTTGGCCACAGTTGGGCACCGTTTTTCATGCTACGATCCTTGGAAGATGGTTAAATTAGTTACCTTAGATTTCATTACATAGTTACATACAGGTCGACCTAATAAAAGCGTGTTAATTAATGATATAAATGCAATATCACAATACATGACCCCAAAATTATCCGGACAGTGTCCAATCTGATGAAAAAAAAATCGACAACAATGCCTGGATGCGTCTTTAACGTACTATATGTACGAAACCGATATCATTCTGTCGCGTCAGGAGACGAGACGTCACTAAAACGGTTTTTCCCAGTTTAAACAATTACAATGCGTTATCAGTTATGCCGATTATCATGCTCTCCCTCTAGTTATATCCCTATACATAGGTGATATTGCTTGCCCCCGAATGTCCCGATAAATTGTGTGTCAGGGAGCATTTCCTGAAAATAATGGCCGCCATTTTTCATAGCGATTATACCCGGTATAGATGGACATACGTCATGGTTGTGGCGTATGTGGACTATTGTGTGTGTGCGAATTAGTTGGTATATTTATAGGTGTATGAATGCTGAAGCAAATGGAATGGACGAAACAAATGACATCTATCATTGTGCGATTCCCTGGGCTCTTAGAACAATATTCGAGTTCAGGTGAAATAAATATTGACGTGAATCCTATTCGCTTACACATACCTAAGTAGATTTTTCTGTCGCTCAATCTGTCTTTTGTGTTTTGTGAAAAAACCAATAATTCCGAAAAATACTACTAACATGTCAACTCAAGAAGGAGTAGTGAATATATTTCAACTGGCGCATAATGCTGCGTCTATCCTGGAGCCGTAGCATGGTTGGCCTTATCACGCGACAAGTGACAAGATAAGAGCGTCGTCTCGTTCTATCGAACGGTGTCAGCCAGTGACGCACGCTCTATCCTATCACCTATCGCGTGACAAGGCCAACCATGCTACGGCTCCGAGGGCCGCCCACCGAGACGCACGCGGTCGAATGCTGAACGCGATCGCGCGGCGTTCCTGTACAAGGCGGAGGCGGCCCTCGTTGGGGTTTTAGACGGTAGTCCAAGGTATTTACCGCGGTTAGTCCGTGAAACCCATCCTGGGTGGGTAATCACGTAACGTTCCGAACGCGCGTCGGGTAGATCCAAGTGTCATTTTTCCATATAAAAATTTACATTTAGATCTACCTGACGCGCGTACAATGCGTTACGTGACCAACAGGTAAATGCATTTCTCAAACTTTAAAAATAAAGGTAGGTATTTAGACAATTACAAATGAATAATGATTGGGTACCTACAATCTGTTATGGTCAGCTTGTGAAGTCGTCAACATTTTATACATGATCGTTTTATCATGAAATGTGCCATACCTACTCGTATATCTATTATGACTTTTTACCACTTTAATACATTTGAAATTTGGGAGTGAAGCAATGAAATTGGAATAGCAATCGCCGAGATATCGCCATATTACTAAAGTGCCATATGGTCGCCAATGCCATGTCATAAGCCATTAAAACAAGTTGAATAGACAGCGTCTTTGAAAAATATTAATACATAAATGTATTCACAGGAAATTTCTCTTCTTATTTACCTTTACTACAGGCAAAGACTACCCTTTTTACAGCAAATGTACACTATTAAGTGGCGAGGTTTTCATAAATTTATTCTGAAAGCCCCATTCCATATTCAGGGGCGTGAGGACGCAAATACAGGGTGCTTATTCGCGGTGCAACCTTCTGGTACACACTGTAGCAAGGTACAGTTGGATAAAGTAAGAATAATTGTGAACACCATAAGCAGGGCTTTTGGTAAAATTGTTTATATTTTGTTCAACTCTCATCGTTCAGTCCAGGAGGATTCCACTCCTTTTCGTTGTGTATCAGTTTGTCTTTTGTTCATAGTGTCCGAGCAAAGGACCCGCGCACACAGTCCCTCGCAAGATATAAAACCGCGGGCGAGATAGAGACAATCCGAGTCTTTGAATCAGAACACTTTAGTGTATTGGGTATTGTGCTAGCCATGCTGTTTGGGCTTTATACCCTGAGTTAGTGTCGCTGTAAACTTGGCTAGGGTCAAATAGAAACTTGTCGGGCTATAGGCAATTTAATATGAGAGATTGCCTGTGACCTTTCTACAAAACCGACAATTCACATAATTTTATTATCGTCGCTATAATCTCGACTTTTCTTATGCCGAATTGCGGGCAAATAATTACCTGCAATTCTCTCATTCGAATCTACTGTAGACGTTTCATTTCGTGTTTTCACTTTAATACCTTTAAAGTAAAATGTTTTCAAATGAACAACTCTGTCCCGTTTTAATGTCTTCCTTCAAAGGCTTTACATTTAGTGTTGATTGTATTTTATTTCATAAAATAATTTTTCAACCTCTAATTTAAGGTGAATTTTCTTACACTTGGTCAAGGTTAGTATGATTGCATTCTCGTTTAACCCATTCGAGGTCAAGAAACGCTACGTGTGGTGCGCGTAAGTAGCTGCATTTTTCCGCTTTGTAACGAAAATCGCTGGGTTGTGACATGTGCCACTCATTAGCGTGGACATGTTCATTGTTTATCAAAAGAATGTAATTCCAATCTCAACAAGGGAGGTGAACTCTAGTATGTTTAATCTGAGAGAGAGAGAGAGAGGGTATGTTTATTTAAAAGTCCTTCAAATGACACAGCGCTGATGGTGGCCATCGAAACTACCTAATACATAACCCAAAATTTCCCCGAAATCTGGGAAACCAAGCTCGCCTAGTAGTATCATTAGTATTAGAACAGAGTACTTAGGTACTCGTATCGGGAAACAGCTCGCCACACTGAACGCTTAACCCAAAACTGCCAAAAAAGGGAAGCGTTAAACAAAATTTAAAGTTTCTCAGAAAACAGGTGCGAGCGCCGGGCGGTCCTCACATTTGTTTATACGGGACAGCTCTTTGATGTGCGGAAACAGACAGACTGACGGATTTTATGGCGTGATAACGGCGTGTTGGAACAATATACTTGTACTTGACAATGCAAAGGGCTTTTTGACCAAGTTTTTACGATAGCTCTCTAACAACCACAATGTCAATTAGATGAGATGTATGTCACGAAACTTCGTTTTGCGACGCTCAGTTGTCTCAAAACGTCGGTAATTATAAGTTAAGCGCCATATTTAACGTTGACAGGCCACTAAAATGGCGAACCGGCCATAACCTATTCACCGCTACGCAACGCTGGTAACACTACGCCATACTCCATAGCATGTTAATGTCGATATGTAACAAAAGGTGCCCGTAGCGCCCTGACGCATGTGTTTAGTAACTGGCGCTGAACAAACGCTCTACCCCCATTCTCTAGTACCTACGTAGGAGTAGAGTGCTATTAATGGAGCATTGTACGAACTTGTAATAGATTTCAAAGCAAAGTCAAAGTCAAAGTGATTTATTCTTCAATTTAGGCATATTACATGCACCTATGAATGTCGATAAACTACCACCGGTTCGGAAAGTAAACCTCTGCCTCGAGAAGAACCGGCGTAAAAAACTCGGCGAGGTGTCATTTTTTCAAAACAGTATACAATATATCATATCAGTATCAGAGTATTATAAAATTTTAAAGTTACATTGCTACAGTAGAAAGCCTATTTATTTTACGACAGGTTTCTAGTGCAGGATTTTATCGCTGCCAAATATCCCTATCCATGATGTAGTCGTTTATCTTATAATATGCTTTTGAAATAAGTTTCCGTTTTACGACAGATTTGAATTTAGAGTCAGTAAGTTCGCTAATGTGTTTTGGAATTTTATTGTAGAATTTTATACAATTTCCCAAGCACGACTTGTTCGCTTTTACTAGCCTGTAAAAAGTTGTTTAGTCTTTCTTTGGGCAAAGACTCGCGTTTAATCATTTACAACGATGTTTGTATACTATTGCGAATATGCAAATCTAAATCTTGAAACAACTACCAGGCGGAGTAGACGACACTCGCCTAACTATGCAAACAACCTTTCTCAACTCGTCTAGTGTAATTTGACCCCGAGATTCGTAACAATTGGGTTGTGTCCTAAAATTTTTTTACGATGCCATTCGAACCAGTTTTTGGAGAGGAACAAATGTTTGTATGGGAGCAACTACAATTAAAAAACATAAATACCCAAAAAATTGAGTTAAAGACGGACCTCGCTGACGGCAGCCGAAAACGTTTCATACTGATTAACATTGAATCGTGACGTCACAGGGTGATATTTGTACTAATCGTTGTATTGAAAATCAAGTAAATTGGTGTTTCAGTCGTGAAATACTGCGTTTAGGACCATAGTTGTCATACAATTTTGTTTCTATAAAAGCATAAGGATTCTATTGGTAGCTTTAAATTTACTTTTGGAGAATAAAAAAAAATATATTTATTCTAAACTTTCAAGGCCTATATCTTTTTATAATTTTAATTATATTTCTTAATTTATACTTAATTCCATTTATTTCATGGTTTACTCTCAATTTAGCAACACTGCGTTATCGATTTTAACATGTGGAAACTACCCAATTATGAACAATCGGATAATTTATTGAATCAGGCGTTACTTTGCGGAAATTCATGATATATTACGAGAACAATATTCCTTTGCTATTCCGCTAAAAAACGTGCAGGTCGATCAGCGGAGATCAAATGCAACTATTTGCGTATAAACATGCAAATAATTACAGCAAACCACCACCAATAATGAAAAAACCTCGACACGTGTTTCGCCTCTCTACGAAAAGGAATTAAGTAATATATATCATTTAGCGACTTCAAATGGTTACAGCAAGTCTCATGTGGATGGCATTATTAGGAAGAAACAGAGTAAAATGACAAACAATCTTTTGTACGCGGCACGTTCCTTGGATCCACCTAAAAAGTACAAAGCAAGCATAACTTATGTTGGCAAATTATCAGATAAGATCTACAAAATTTTAAAGTCTAACGATATAAACGTGGCTTTCAAAACCAATAACACCTTGCGCTTCAGACTGTGCAATAGTAAGGAGAAAGTGGAAAGCGCCAAAAAGTCTGGAGTCTACAAGCTTGCCTGTGACGAGTGCAATAAAGTTTATGTGGGACAAACAGGCCGTAGTTTTCACACGAGGTATAAAGAACATATTGCTTCGTATCGGCATAATTACCCGGACAAGTCTAATTTCGCAAAACATTTATTGGAGGAAAACCATGCGTTGTCTGACAATCATTCTTTCAACATCTTGCATGTTTGCGGAAAAGGACTGCGTTTAAGTGTTCTAGAACAATTAGAAATAATTAGGTACAACAATAGAGGCGTGATTATTAACGAACAGTTGAATGTTGCGTCATCACCGCTGTTACGTATTCTTCCGTCTCATTCGCTCATGCATGGTAGTATGGGGGGTCAGACTATAAATAGGGCTGACGGTTCTAGACGGCTCATTTGCTCAGTGGACGTGGCGCAAGCAACATCTCCTGCCAGCATGTCCTGATGATGCCTCGTAGAGAGGCGAAACACGTGTCGAGGTTTTTTCATTATTGGTGGTGGTTTGCTGTAATTATTTGCATGTTTATACGCAAATAGTTGCATTTGATCTCCGCTGATCGACCTGCACGTTTTTTAGCGGAATAGCAAAGGAATATTGTTCTCGTAATGGAACAATCGGAGATCAGAATTATGCTGGTACGCCTCAGGCGCGTTGTCCGTATGCGTTGTTAATACCGGCTAGGTTCAAAGCGGTCAAGACGTCTGTTATCTTAAGCTTGATCTCTAAACAACAGAGCGTTTTTCAAAAAAGTGTACATGAACTTTTTTTTTTAGAATTCGTATTTGGTGGGTTTTTCTTACCCAAAATCGGTGATATTATCGATGCTCATACAAGAACAAAAGGGTTTTGAAAAACGCCCAACTATCAACTTGTTCAGACAAATTAAAGCAGCTGATAGGGAATTTTTAAGCGCTCTTCATTATATTGCTCAGCTACATGGGGGAGATTCGTTTTTATACTGTATAATGTATTATGTACGTATGTAACCCGTTACGAGGAATCTATGGAACGTTTGGTGGTGCAAGGGAAAGTCGAGGGCAATAGATCTCGTGGCCGCTCTCCAACACCATGGACAGACCTCATCAAAGCGGTCACAGTACACACAATCAATTATTGCTCACACTCCGCCAAAAACAAAGCCACATGGCGACGCATTACAAGAGCTGCGGTGGGCCAAAAATCGATCATGACATGACCACGACCACTCTGTCAAGAATGCACGACTAAGAAGATTATATGCTTAGCTCAATTTATATCGCCGATTTTCTAATTCTCAAGGATATCACAAAAGCTACCAAGCCACGCAAGTGCCTAACATTATGATGATATATTATATCATGTGAAAAACCAAATTCCTGCAAATAAATGATATATGAATCTGCCATTGTAGTTTAGAGCATCTTTCTTAGATTGCATTTAGATTAGCATACAGATTATAGGTTATGTCGATTTTGGGCTCCTGTTTTAAGTAGTTTATAATTATAAATCGATGGTTAATCGGAGGTCCAGTAGAATTCATAAATATATGGATCTACGTTCTCAAATGCAAAGCAATGTTATGCCCTTAAAAATAAAACCATTTTCCTTACGTTCGAATTCGACCATACCTACTTATAGTTCGATTGATCGTTGCAGATCGCCAAATTATGTTAATAATGCAGCTAAATAGAAAGAAAGAAAGAAAGAAGAAAGATACATTTATTCACAAACACACAGGACACACATAAATCGCAATCCAAATTATCTAAATAATTATAAATTTAGGAAAATTACATCTGTCGGATTATGTAACAACGTTATGTCGGCGCGACGTTGTTTATGTTAAATATCATACGAACGCCGATGTCACAGACATAGCGTCGCCTCACGGATCTTCTTAAACGCTCGCAGCATACCAATTCATTAGATCCACCAACAGCACATAAATCTCTAACTATGGCTGTATCGTTGCAGACGATGTATGGGCGAAAGTTTAAATTTCCTCCCGCCACGTAGTCAACTTAAAGAGAGATTAACTTGTACGTGAGTAGGTACAAATGAGACAGTGTTTTGAATTGTTCGAAGTTGTACTTAAGCCCCGCATAGTACGGTTAGTGTTTTGTTTAGCCACGCTCGCCGTGCCATGAAGTATCAGCATGATTATTGGCAGAATATTTCGTTCGTACGTTGCTGTTTATGGTAAAGGAAAACAAAACACTTTCGTACGCTTTGTATAAGTAACGGTACTTTATTAGCAATGGGCGGCTGACGGATGCAAATTACTCGTACGTCAAAGTAATGTCGAACGATATAGGTATCGTGAAATGGATATGACTAGGTACAATTGATTTGAAAAAGAGAATGTTGCAAAAAAGCTTGTAAAAAGTTATAGAATTTTATTATTGAAGTAAATAATCATATGTATATATATATATATATATATATAATTAGTTTTATTGGGTAGGTGCTGGTAGGGTGCCCATAAGGCTGGCTGCATTTCCTCGCTGAATGGAAATAATATTTTTTCACATCTCATGCTCGAAAAGTGTGTCATATTAGGCTTAATAAGCGGGGCTAAAGTAGTACATTTAGCCCCTAGGGAAAATATGTATACATATTTATGATTTTTAACACATTTAATTTGACCAATCAAAACACTTCACCATATTAAATCCACCAATCACAACTCTTTCAAAAAACATTTATCTTTGCTATCAACCAACCAGAATACCTACAGCTACATATTAAAATCGACCAATCAAACATCAGGTGTTTTTTAGTCCCTAATTCCAAATCATTTAAATCCACCAATCACAACTCTTTCAAAAAACATTTCTCTTTGCTATCAACCAACCAGAATACAGCTACATATTAAAATCGACCAATCAAACATCAGGTGCTTTTTAGTCCCTAATTCCAAATCATTAAAAAAGAAAACGCCTCACGCTAAATTGAACAATCTCTTCACAGTGAAATTTGTTATTGATTGTGGATGGATAATCTTTGTTTTACTATTTTCTCGCAGTCGAAGTGAAAAGTAGAGTGTACAACTCGGGTCTAAAAGCCATATTACCCCTCGAATTATTTTCCCTCGCTTCGCTCAGGAAAATATCCATCTCGTGGTAATATGGCTTATTTTAGCCCCTTGTCATACAATCTACTATTCTATATTACTTATTTTGAGTCCATTCCTTTTATAGTTTACTTATCCACTTATACAGGGAAAATGACCTCTCTACATCTACAGATGTAAGAGGTGTGTTTTCGTAAAGTGATACTTCACCATTATATTTTAACTTTATCACCATCACTCAAATTTCTAATAAAATCATCATCATCATCAGCGCTGTAGGTGTCTGTCTGACACCTCGGCATAATGCTGAGACAGCGACCGATTCACTGCCGGGAAGACACACACAATGTGTCAATTGTATTGCATGTTTACTCCCTTTGTCTCTGTGTGTCTTTTGAATGAAGTGAATAAATGTCTTCTTTCTTTTCTTTCTTTATCATCTTATCAGCCGAAAGACGTCTACTGCTCGACATAGGCCTCCCCCAAAGAGTGCCAAAAGCTCCCAACATCGCCCTCTCCACTGCCCTTTGGGCGACTTTGCGCCTTCTTATGAGACCCATAAGTAGTAAGCGACCACGTTCCAGTGCCATATGTCACCACGGGAACACACTGGTCAAAGACTCATCATAAATATTACTCGAAATTTAATAATAAAGTTTTATCCATCTTACGTAGTATGTTAGGCTTGGAAAGCGTAGAAGCAAGCGCACAGACTAAGCTTATCAAGTTCTTTAGATAAATTAGCCTTTTCAGTACGTCTCACAACTTGCTGCCAATTCGCTTCGTGCGCGACTCGGTGATTCCTGTCTCACGCGCAGTATGCAAATTGGAAAGAAAATGATTTATATTTTCTCGTCTCGGGTCGCGTTGCGGCGTCAGTTGGTCTAGCACCTTAGAGCATATATAACGAGAGTAGCCTTATGTCGTATTTGCGTACAAAAAAGTCTGCCGAATTCTGCGGGGGCGGGAAGGAGCATCTTAATAGGATATTGAAACTCAATTATATATTAAAAGCTTGAAGTGGTTGAACGTTTATAATATCAAGTGCTCACAGCAACCTGCGGGCATTTTTATGATCAGTGTTCTCTTGCGAGGCGAATTTGTGATCTATTGTGAAACGAAATTGTCTTTGTATGATTTTTTGCACATTGTGCAAGGTTTTTTTACAGAGGGGTAAATTACTGAAAGGCTAATCCAGTTATGTACATACGCTCTAAGTCTACACAAATGTATCGACACTGTTTGCTCTTAAGTACTCGTAACTACAACTTAGAAAAGTTGAAAAACCCTCATTTTTAAATTCAAAGTTCAATATCTCAAAAACGGCTGAACCGATTTTGTTGAAACGTAGCTCAAACCATCTCAATCACGTCAGCTTTCGGACAAATAAACCCGCATTTAAATCCGTCCATTCGTTTAGGACCTACGATGCCACAGACAGACACACAGACACGTCAAATTTATAACACCCCTCTTTATGCGTCGGAGGTTAAAAAATAGATAAAATATCCCATTAGCCACAAACACAATCTAGATCCATCTTCATTAAACCAAACTTTCACTAACTCTTTGATACCGTTACAAATCGCAACAAACAGCCAAGGAAGCTACCAATGAATCAATCTCATCGGTAATTAAGCGATAAGGACGGCACGCGTCTCAAAGACAGCGCGCGCGCAGGAATGCGCGTGACCGATGCAATTAGTTGGTCCTTCGAGCCGGATGTTTTTGCAGCTACGTCTTACAAACTAACTGAGTTATTAGCCTATATCATTACCAAAGAAACTTCATTCTTCAAGGTTTGATATAAAGTTCACTTTCGGCTTAAATACATAAGATATTTGCTTGAAACGAAAACGTCATAGATGATGTTGGAGATTGTTCGAATATGCGTCCTTTAATTAAACTTTAAGGTTGGTTATCGGTTGTTTTTTAGTTTCTGGATGTTATCCAGAGATTCCTTGCGCAAATATTCGCGATGCGTTTTGTTTTGACGCACACCTGAATGGCACCTGCGCTCGTTAGTCATTAGGCTGCTGAACTTTGCTGAGCAATTCGGCGACGAGTTTAGATGGCATTCCGTTTTTAATTAATGTCTACTTTCGTTGACGGTCGTAACATTCATGAAAGTTGCGTTTTGAATGGAGTTTGATAATGATTGGTAAACTCTAATGAAAGTGTCAAACTAACATATTTATTCCGTACTGGCTTCTGCCCGCGACTCCGTCCACGTGGAACTCATTTATATCGTAGTTACATATAAAAATTTACCCCCCATTTGACCCCCTTAAAGGATGATTTCCGAGATAAAAACTATCCTATCTCCTTCCCAGGACTCAAAACTATTTCTATACCAAATTTCATCTAAATTGCTTCAGCGGTTTAAGCGTGAAGAGGTAACAGACAGACACAATTTCGCATTTATAATATATAATATTATATATAGTATGTAGTACCTACATAGTATAATATGTATGTAAGCTTCAAGATTTTTTTACAAATCTAGAAAAAGCGTTGCAGGAAACTCTGTCTCAGTTTTACGGGCGGTAGTAAAGAAAGCCTCACTTCGCCTATTCATCGACCTTGCCTTGGGCTTGAGCGTCAAATACCTGCGATCTGACCCATATCAGATTACGTATTTTGTACAACCTCATGTTACTTGTCCACCTTGTGGGGGGCCCTACCCACGCCGCGCCTTCCGGTACGTGACTGATGACCTGGCAGTAAGACCGGTCACTTTGGCACTCTTTGGGAGAGGCCTATGCCCAGCAGTGGACCTCTTTCGCCTGATATGATGATGATGATGTTACTTGTGCTTTTCAGTTACTAAACTCGTAATATATAAATTATCCTATTAAAGAGCTGGCGAAGCGTCTTGTCGACGCGTCAGGTGACCAGAAGGCTGGTGCGGTGCGTACCTTGCACAGCGCGTCAGTATCGCCATCCAGCGCGGAAATGCTGCCAGCCTTTTGGGCACCCTGCCCCCGGGTTCCGAGCTTGAGTCAATTTTTTATTTGTAAATATTTTATTCCGTTTTTAGTTTATTTTATCCTTACTTTAGATATTTGTTGTTTGTTTGTATTTTTCAATATAAATGACCCTTAAGCTGTGTCAGAATTAAAATGGCTTCCTTAACCATTGTTTAACGCATCTGATTTGAATAAGAAACAATTACATCAGTCGAGGGACGAGCCGTGACTGAGATCACAAGACAAGGAACTCATTTGCCGCGCACTTTGCGGAGAAACGGGCGGTTTCTAGACGGTTTTTACAATTAGTGCTTTAAAGATGATTCTAATTTGTCTCAAAGTCAATCATCATCATCTACATCATATTAGTCTAAAGACGTCCACTGCTGTGGTAGGCCTCCCCAAAGAGTGCCAAAGTGATCGGTTCTGCACCAGCCGCATCCAGTGGACGCCTGCAACCTTTATCAGGTAATCAGTCCATCCACGCTAACGCTAAAAGTCAATGTTTGTACATAAATGAGAACAATGCCGGTTTGATTTTATACAAAAATAATCGGTAGCCAAGAGCTAAGTCCTTCTCATATCTCATTATCGAATATATGATATCGAATATATAATAATGAGATAGAGTTAATAATATGGGACCATCAGAAATCGAATTTAGAGTCACAAACCGACATCTATTTGGCCACTTTTCAGCCAGATCTTGAAACTAGGTATTGTCATCACCTATCAGGATGTAGGTACTGTTTGTGAAATGTAAGTTTTGTAGCTTTTTTGTAGGTGGTAATTTCGGAAACTACTTCACCAATTTAAAAAAGTTTTCAGCAGTATTTATATTGGATCTTCGGTATAGTAATTATAATAACTTATTCACAAAAATTCAAATCTAAAACAAAAGCAAATTTACATGTGTCAATAAAATCACACTTAGTCAAATAACCCGCCACGGCCACGTGTCATTCCGGGTGCAAAGTGCCCACCACACTCGCCGCATTGCCGCGTTGAATCGCGATTGAGAACCTTTGCAACAGGAATGACCCGGAACTGAAGTCATATGCCATCTCAGTCGCAAACGGCGCCCAACTACCGGATAGTAATGAATATAATTGGTATATTTTCTATAACATACGTTTATCTCTACGAAACTACCAGCAACGATGTTTTAACAAATAACTAATGGCTGAATAAACAAACTCAAAATAAATAAAACACGTTCAAAAATAAACGCCGCGTTTTCTCACATTCCAACCATCCCAGTAGGGACAGACGCGTAAAGATCTTGTCTCCGTAATAAGGGTCATCTGATGGCGCCGTGTGTAATTGAATTCCCCAAGTTTGATTAGTTGGATACGTTACGATTATTGCCCTACTGTTCTTTGTCAAGATTATGGTTTAGCGGCCTCCAGGGATGTTTGGCCGTAATTAAACGTACAGGTATAATTGCGAGAAACCAGGCTCATATTGGACACTTGGAAAGCCTTATTGATGCTGATCCTACAAGCTATAGTTAATATTTGGGGGATTAGCTACTTCGCGGTAGATATTGCTAGGAGCCTTTCCATAGCGGCGGTCAGTTCAAAAGTAGGCAAGATATGATCACATGATTTCTGGACGAGCCCTAAGATTCAAAATCACAAGTTGGATAAACGATTTGAACGTCATCTCAACGTCAACCTGTACCAATATTAGCAGAAGAATGCAAATAAGGTATAATGGCAAAAGAGTTTATTAACTACTGACCATTGAATTACCTAGATCCTTAAGAAGCTACGGTAGTGGTTTGACAATAACAGCGGCATACCTTAATCAATAGATTAATGTACATTAAACGTACACAATGCTTATCAAGAGCAGTAAATGATAATAACATAACCCTTTCAAACCATTTCAACTGCTTACTCGATCAAACAACCAACTGTAAAACTAAAATACAAGAGCTTTTGCCGTTCGATGCCATATTCCAGAAACAAAAGCCATTACCAGCCAGAATTTTCCTACTGACGTAAGTCTTTTTGAATTTCGAACGCAGTATTTTAGTTGGGAGTTTCATTAGAGTTGGTGCAAGTTGCCGCTGGGTCCGTCTCGGCAAACAGTTGGACAGTAAGAACGAGAAGATGTGCTATTGGTGGACAGTGGAACGTTTTTAAGCCCTTTTGTATAAGCAGTATTGGCAGTGCAGTTGACGGTCTGTGTTTGAATTAGAGTTGGAAGTGGACAGTATTGAGATTTCTCAAGAAATAATAAGAGGAAGTGTTTTATAGGATTCTTCTTAGTACTTTTAGTCGTCCGGGTGTAATCACGTATTCCAATTGGATACTTTATAGTTGGTTGGCTTTGACCTAAGCTGGAACCCAGATTTATTTACCAACAAGTCATCATCATCATCAACCAACGCAATGTCCGTCTTTCCGGTATGCCCACATTGATTAAGTATTTAATTTGACATTGGCCTTCCAAATTGTAATCCGACTATCTGGAATTGCAATTTTACAAGTCGACCAAGGCATTTAACTCTCATTTATCTACTTAATTGATATATGTATAATGTACTAATGTGTCAATAATGGCAATTCTAATTATTACCTACACTCGAAATCCCAACTCGTTTAGCACTGTACTATTTTTTATCGTCGTCCATTTAACGTGCAACATTAACTCTGCTAATTAAACACCGAACACTCAACACAAAGCAAACACAAATCACAGGTATCAGAAAATATGCAGACAAATTCCACCAGAGTAATAGACAGACGTACAAAAAAGGAAGAACCCCAATCAATTTTACGCGGCAATCGGGGAGTATTCCCCGAGGGCGGGCGCTGTCAGGGATAAATGACGCATTGTGTGATGCTGGACATTGTCGTGCCGGTTATATTAAAATAGTGCAAAAACAACACTAGAACTTGGTCGACTGAGTCCGCGGAGAGCTGGCTAGTGAGTCAGTCGAGAGGCTGTATCTCTATGCTCAATTTGTCGTAGTCCACTAAAGGTAGTTGCCACAAACCCTTTACTGGTAAAAGCTGAGAATTACTTAAGTACCTAAATAAATTGCATCTGTTACCAGCAGCAGTCTGCAATTAGAAGCAGTGGTAACAACTTTGGAGGTGGTATATCCCAAAGAGAGAAGAGAGAGAATCTTATGAAAAGAAGCAAACCTTCGATCAGAAGTGAAAAAAAGGCGGAAAATAAAAGGGTTTATTTCTATTTTTCTTTCAATTGCTTTCCTGGTGTACTTTTTGCCAATTCTCAATTACTTTTCTAATATGTTGTAATAAATCTAAGCGTGATATTTAATTTATAGACCGCCGCTAGTCCATACCTTTATTTTGAATACCAGGAAATCATAGCAAACGGGAGTACTCAATGAACAGAAATACCGACCGGTCTGCATTCCAGGGGTATTCACAACACTTACGAACACGCCTCTGAAGAACCAGTGACAACCTCTCTATTCCGCATAGCCGTTATATTTGGGAATCAAATTATACTAGATACTGGTGTTGAGATTAGTTAAGACAGGTTATGAATAGCATAAAATATTTTTTTGGCAAGTGAATTCACAGGCTAAAGCAGATGGATGGATGTACTACGTACTATAGCAGATGTGTATAGCTGATATATTTTGTTTTTAGGGGGATGGCACGGCGGAAAATGTGTCCAATTTCACGAACCTTTTTAATTGAACAGTGATTGCGTGCGGAAAGTATTGGATGTGATGATCTCCTATTGGTATCCATTGCACTGTGGTGTGTGGTGTAATGTGAAGTGTATTTCGAGAATTTAATTAGGTTTTGGACTGTGAATATTGGAAAGTAAATGAAACCCAGCTTCATTTAATTAGTTAGTGTACACATTGCATCTGTTTGTACAATTATCCGTAGGTACTATGAATCGCACGATTTGTTTATCGCAATCGATAACGACTTTAAAACATTCTATAGTCACTATAAATATTTAATATGAATTTACTGGGCAAACAACTAATTAAGCTAGGTAAAAAAAAATGAACTGTTTATTTCTTTGTATCATCGTATTGTATTGGCCCATTTTACGTTTAGACTCATGGTTTTATTTTTTGTATACATTATTATTTATAAACAAACATAAACATAAAAAATAAATATATAAAGAAAGAAAACAACATTCATACTAAAATCCAACTATAAAAAGAATACACCATCCAAAAGGTCCGCCAGCGGCATGGTCCCCAATACTCTGACCGCGTTACCTCTTTGTGACACTCATTGAGCAGAAAAACCGGCCAAGTGCGAGTTGGACTTTCGCACCGAGGGTTTTGTGCCGATTTTGTTACAGCTGAAAGGTATTAAAGAACTGAGTATTTAGTATGAATTTCAAATGCATAGCTCTACGCGTTCATGAGGAATGGGGTAGTAACTTTAAAATTATTAAAAATATTTTTATTCTATGATAACTAAAAATTTACGGTATTCACAATTTTTCCTTTATCTGTGCTATAAGACGTTGCTTCGTACCAAATTTCAAGATTCTGAGTTCACGGGAAGTACCCTGTAGGTTTTGATTCCCTTGCGAGTTTCGAAAATTTGTGGCATAAACGGCTGTATCTTTTGATTGCGTTGGCTTAGAAGTTTGATTTTTTCACAGCTCCAAGGGACAGTAAACCTGAGTATTTGATATAAATTTTAGCTTGATACCTCCACGCGTTCCTGAGAAAAAGTGTCTTGATAGACGGACGGACGGACGGACGGACAACAAAGTGATCCTATAAGGGTTCCGTTAAAAAAGTCAAAGTCAAAGTCAAAGTTTCCGTTTCTTCCTTTTGAGGTACGGAACCCTAAAAATTAAATAAAACAAAAGTCCGATCCTCGTTAAAGTGTAGGCTAGATGTACACTTATAGGTACACACGTTTAGTGTACCTACAAACAAAACAAGAGTGTGCTCTGCATTATTAGCAGTTAAGGTAAACATCCCAATTTTTGACACCTTAATAAAGCCTAATAATAGTCGACACCTGTATTGTTATGAATTAAGATGAAAGTATAAAGTACTGGGTCAGTGTTAACCACGTTATGAGACAATGTCTAACATTAATTTGCCATACAAAAGAAAAAAAAAACTACGGTAGCCTAGTGGTTCAGGCATGCGGCTGTCAAGCGGTGGTTGTGGGTTCGAATCCCGGCTCGTACCAATGAGTTTTGCGGAACTTATGTACGGAATATTTACCTTTAGCTTTTCGGTAAAGGAAAACATTGTGAGGAAACCGGTCTAGTTTTTCCTCTGTGTTGGAAGGTCAGATGGCAGTCGCTTTCGTAAAACTAGTGCCTATGCCAAAACTTGGGATTAGGTGTCAAAATGAACCCCGGGCTCCTAAGAAACAACCGGGAATAACACTAGGATTTTGATGACAAAAGAAAATAAATTAATGTTGATATACATAGGTATATGAATGAATCTCGCTACCACCTCATCTTCGCGGCCCGTAAATTGGGTCTACGTCGGCATTTCATCTGTTTCAGGGTCCGATTAATGCCTCGGTGGGAAGGGAGCTTAATTAATAGAAGCCAAATATTGACAGAATCCGTTAAGGCCAAGCTCCAATTTATATATTATTACAAACTAGCTTCCGCCCGCGACTCCGTCTTCGTGGACCCGGTATAAAAACTATCCTACTCATATTTTAATCCAGATTATAAAAATGTGCAAAATTTCATCCAAATGGGTTGAGCCGTTTAAGCGTGATTGAGTAACAAAGATCCAAACATCAAAGGATGACAAAAAACTATACGTTTTCATATTAATTTGCTTTCGTAGTAGTAAAAATTGTAGTAAAAGCGAGTTCAGAGAGGAGGGCCGCGATTCCACCTATAATAATTGACAGAACCATATTATCTCCACTTTCATGTTTTTGTCATGCTGGTTTTAACGCGGTTGAACGTTCAAAATAGACATGAACGAGATAAAATATAACAGAAGGAATATTTCTCCTTCTGTTAATCATCGCGGATGCCAATACATTTAACTATGTTAAAGAAAATTTAGTATTTTTTTATTGAAAGATATACTTATTAGTTATAACTTACATTATTTGCAATTTTTAACATCTCGTAACGATTTCAGTATTGAATTAAATATGGCAATGCGACATGCAATAATCGATATTTCAATGTATGAAATACTTCGAGAATTAACAGGTAAAAACATTACAGAATAAGCAACTGTAATACAGACTTATAATATATACTACTTCGCCTTAACAAAGCAGGTATCCTTAGAAATAAAACATCTATTGTGCTTCCTTATAATTGTTTCAATCTCGACGGTAATATTTAACTAAGGATTATTCCCCCCAAGACGGAGTAAACGAAAAATTCAATCAGAACCATTCTAACCCTTCAGTTAATCAATGACAATACACTGTAAACTACGCGACAGGTTAATTTAGTGTAGCTTTTGGAATTTCAACTGCTTTTTAAAGGGTTAAAGTCGAATTTAAAATGACAAGAATGATTGCTTTGAATTTTCGGAAATAAAGCGATTTTGAGCACGTTTTCGGAGTAAATCAATTTCGATCGGAGTAAAACGATGAATTATTAAAATAAATTGCTAACGTGAGGAGCAGCTGTTATACGCAAAACAACTTATAATCAAAACTCTCGGAAAGTAATTTAAGTAATTGAACTTTTCCATTAGAGAACTTAAACGATATTCATCATATCAGCCCAAAGACGTCCACTGCTGGACATTGGCCTCCCCCAAAGAGTGCCACAATGACCGGTCCTGCGCCACCAGGTCATCAGTCCACCTTGTGGGGGGCCTACCCACGCTGCACCTTCCGGTACGTGGTCGCCACTCAAGAACCTTTCCGCCCCAACGGCCATCGGTTCTACGTGCCATGTGGCTCGCCCAAAACGAGATTAAAATCATTTAAATAAGTAAAAAATAAATAATGCGGGACAATCCTACACAACTTGAACTAGTTCTAAAACTATGCAAAGCTATGTGCAGATACTATTAAACGACGATATAGATAAATAAATACTATTCTAATCCAACACCACACGGGAAATTTATTTACGTAGACCTTATATCTTATGCGTAGGTAATCTATAATATACTAATAATGATATTATAAAGAAGAACAATCTGTCAGATTGCATCAGCTTCGTATAAGATTATAGGTTTGTATGTAATGGGTAATCTCCGGGAACTTCTCCGGTTTCAACAATTCTTTCATCTGCGTGTAGAATGGACTTTTTGGATGCACACGTGCAATCTGTGGGTCAATTACATGCAGCGAGCCTTCAACGCACTCCGAGTACAATACAATAATGCCTTCAGGGTGTTGTTTAGGCTCCCACGCTACTGCAGCGCTTCAGCAATGTTTGCGCACGGAGGGGTTCAGCGCGGTCATACGTCACCGTGTTGCGTCACTCTTGCGCAGAGTGCGGGGGATCCACAACACCACCCTGAGGGTCATCAGTGACAGGACGGACTGCCCCATTCTGAGACACTAGGTACGAACGCATGGTGGCACATACTTAAATTGAATTGTATTCTCACTAAATTATACCTTACTGACATAGCTTAAGTGTTATGTACTTAATTAACTAATAATTAATAGATATGTATATCTTAATAAATAGAATACATCCAAGACTCCGAAACAAATATTCATGTTCATCACACAAATATTTTCCCTTACCGGGATTCGAACCCAGGACCTTCAGCTTCGTAGGCAGCGTCACTAACCCACTAGGCTAATCGGTTGTCAATAGACTAAAAATCGATACTATCTTCTTCAAGGAAGATGGAGACAATCTAGCACGGACGTATTAAGCGTAATTATCAATTAACAACCAATAGTTGTTTTTTTATTACTGTTTTGAATACATTTATAAGCTAGCACGTACCTACCTTAATCAACTTGTTCTGGAGCTTGGTGACAGTTATGCGCTCGCGCTGCGTGCGCGACCTCTCTTCTTCCAGCTGCCCTTCCAGCTGTTTTATCCGCCTTTCCAGCAACTCCTGGAACAAAGGAACACATTGTTTTATATTAGATTGTCTATAAGGTGTAGTATAATATGTACAGTCAGGAACTTTAATTTGGGAGCCATTTCCTTGGAATGTAATTAGAACATTCACAATGCAATGAGGTCGAAAACTTCAGTTCAATAATATTGGTGATAGAGATAGGACAAGACAATTATATAGAAGATAAGACAATTAAATCTCTTATCGAATGGGCCCTTTGAATTGATAACCTCGTTGCCATAAGCTATCATCAAAAAAGCTATCATCTAATTAGAAAATTTATTGAAAACAGACATTTTCACGAACTATACTTTGCAAATAACAAATATTGCTTAAGAGAAAACAGGGCCAAAAAGACGAGTGACAATTAGTCGGAAAAAATCGGAAATCGTTTGACTCTTTCCGCCCGGTTGACGTCACTGAGTGGTTGCCCCTAGACACCTATAAACGTATGTTGTCCAAACTTTATGACACTCCATTAAAATATTACCTAGCTCTAAATGTCTTATATTTGCTATACGATATTCCATCTTAGGTGGGTCCCAAGTTAAATTATGACTGTACAATGAAATCATGGATCTATAAAAGGAAAGTTTATGTACAAATTATATAATATACAATTATACAATCGATATGATACAGGAAGAAACGACTACATAATGATCTATCTAGGGCCGAAGTCCACCAAAAGTAGGTGCTTGGAAGTTGTATTTATTCAAACGATTTAAGAAACTTCGATAGCGTGATTTTAAACACGTCAATTTTGACAGTTAACAGAAGTGACGCCACTAACACAAGCAAACTCAAAAAATCCAAATCTAACATTTTATAAATCAAAGAGCAATTTACAGTAAAAAAAATATGCGAGCAAAAACTATTGGGACAGCCGTTTTGGCGAACACAAAAGTGTTTTGACGGCGCGCCACTGTCCGTTTTGGCAGGACTTTAACACCAACCGTGGTCGCGGGCGTATAAATCGTGAACTCAGAGAAAAGCTACGAAAAGAAAGCAAAGAGCGTTCACCATTGAGCCCGTTTACTCACAAAATTGCTCATTAAAAGACGCCATTTTGTTTTTTTATTGTTGCTCCCTTAGCGAAGAGCTTAAAACACAAAATACCAGTAGGTAAAAGCCGAAGGCAATTTTTTCGGGTTTCAGCCAACTCTTAAGTGTTATGGAATCACCTCGGAGTCTATTTATTGGTTTTTTAGTCACAGATATTTAAAACTTGCTGAGAATTTGGAATTAAAAGACTGTCAGATTATGAACAGTGGCAAACATTTTGGAAAAATGTGGTCACTTTTGCCATGTGACACAGTGGCGTTAAATACTTCATTATGGCAAAACAGATTTTTCAGGTTTACTATTATCAGGTTAAAACACTATTTTGTTGGTTGTTTGGGATGTTGACTGTCAAATAAGCAACTTTTAATGAAACGTCAAAAACGATCTGAAGTTTGTATGCAAATAGTGATGTCACTTTTTTCTACGGTCAATATATTTTTTTCAACTTTCTGTAAGTATTCAAAATTCTTTAAAATAGCAAAGTCCCTTCATCTGATACGCTCGCCCTATGTCCAGTGGACGTCTTTTGGCTGATATGATGATGATACCAAAAATAACTTGAAGCGTGATGTTTTTCGAGTTATTTTCATGTATTGTTTATTGGTAATTTAAGGCTTATTTCTTTTTACAGTCGTCAACTGAAACGTCAACGAAAACTGGTTCCACTGTAATTGTCTCCCCTCCCCCACAGTAACTTACGGGAATTTTCTTGATTTCAAAATTAACGACTGGGCCATAATTAGGAGTTTGAAAGGCCATTTCAGGGTTTAATGTCCCGGGCTGCATTTATTCGCCAATTTATTGTTTTTTGGCTTCTCTCATATTTAAATAAGGACACGTTTGACCGCTTTTGAGAAGGTGAAAAACTGCTAATATTCAGGTCATTTCTGGTTTATTTACGCAAGCATTTTAAAACTTAGGTTGAAAAGAAATTTCAAAGGTGTATGTGAAGTCCCACACCCGCACTGAATCAGCAGAATGGGGATTACTGCCCTGTTTTGTACAGCAGTGGAACGTAGATATATAAACTGCTGATGATGACGAGTAACTGAAATGGCATCGTTTCAACTGAAGAACCTTTGTGTTCACATTTAGTCAAGGTACGATTCCACATTCAACTGGTGCTGCCCGTGTTGCCAACTTCATTCCGTAGTAAAAATCATTTATTCGTACTTATACCTTCTACATGCAGAGCATGCATGGCAGTTAAAAAACTTGGATTTTCCTATTTAAGAAATAGCTTTCTTATTGTTTTCATGAATAAATTCATTCGTACTTTTCACGTTTTAAATTCTAAATTAAAAGCAAAAAGATAATGCCTTCTTAAACAAATAGCGTAGCCATTACTTGTATAGCGCGCCCACCGGAAGTGACGTCGTATATCCAGCGCCATTAACCGGAAATGCGACCCCTGCGCCCTCTGTTGTTCCACGTTTGAAATATGCGATGCTTTCATTTAAGATAATATATTATAATTTATAATGCTACACCAAAAGCAAGGTATGTATCTTGCTTTTGATGTATCTTATCCATCTAGTTACTCATTATTTGCCATAAAAGTGATTTTCTCTGAAACCGTAACATTATCGGGACAATTTATACTTATAAACTTTGTATAGAACCCTGTAGGTTTAGTTAGGTTTGTTTTATAAAAACCCTGAAAAGTTGACAGTTACTGAGAAAAACTAATAAGGGCAAATAATGATTATGGCAAACGTAACATTTATGGCAAATTAAATTATCAATTTGATTAGTAACCCGTGTATTATTGTGTACTAGCTTCTGCACACGACTCCGTCCGCGTGGAACTCGTTCCTGGATCCCCGCATCCTTTATAAAGAACGAAATGGACGTTCAAAGTCCTGATACTACGCAAATAAACTCATCCGAAAAAATCGAATGTACTTAATAAAGTACATAATATTTACCGCTAAAAAATGTGGTCATAGTGGCGATAACGGTAACAATAATTTTACACGTTAAATCAAGCGGCGGAAGGTTTAGGACTCAAGGGCAAAGTACTTTATAAAGGACCCTCGGTTTTTATGACATCTTTCAAAAAAAATGTCAGGATCCAGGAGGATATACAAACTTTCACCATCCATTTCACACCCTTGGGTGATTGGGATGATTTCCAGGTTAAAAAGTATTCTATGTCCTTCCGTGGGACTCAGACTATCTCCATACCTTTCATCTCAATCGGTTCAGCGGTTTAAGCGTGAAAAGGTTACAGACAAAGTTACTTTCGCATTTGTTAACAAAAATTTACCCCCCATTTGACCCCCTTAACGGATGATTTCCAGGTTAAAAACTATCCTATGTCCTTCTGTGGGACTCAGACTATCTCCATACCTTTCATCTCAATCGGTTCAGCGGTTTAAGCGTGAAAAGGTTACAGACAAAGTTACTTTCGCATTTGTTAACAAAAATTTATCCCCCATTTGACCCCCTTAACGGATGATTTCCAGGTTAAAAACTATCCTATGTCCTTCTGTGGGACTCAGACTATCTCCATATCTTTCTTCTTAATCGATTCAGCGGTTTAAGCGTGAAAAGGTTACAGACAAAGTTACTTTCGCATTTGTTAACAAAAATTTACCCCCCATTTGACCCCCTTAACGGATGATTTCCAGTTAAAAACTATCCTATGTCCTTCTGTGGAACTCAGACTATCTCCATATCTTTCTTCTTAATCGGTTCAGCGGTTTAAGCGTGAAAAGGTTACAGACAAAGTTACTTTCGCATTTGTAAACAAAAATTTACCCCCCATTTGACCCCCTTAACGGATGATTTCCAGGTTAAAAACTATCCTATGTCCTTCTGTGGGACTCCGACTATCTCCATATCTTTCTTCTTAATCGGTTCAGCGGTTTAAGCGTGAAAAGGTTACAGACAAAGTTACTTTCGCATTTGTTAACAAAAATTTACCCCCCATTTGACCCCCTTAACGGATGATTTCCAGGTTAAAAACTATCCTATGTCCTTCTGTGGGACTCCGACTATCTCCATATCTTTCTTCTTAATCGGTTCAGCGGTTTAAGCGTGAAAAGGTTACAGACAAAGTTACTTTCGCATTTGTTAACAAAAATTTACCCCCCATTTGACCCCCTTAACGGATGATTTCCAGGTTAAAAACTATCCTATGTCCTTCTGTGGGACTCAGACTATCTCCATATCTTTCTTCTCAATCGATTCAGCGGTTTAAGCGTGAAAAGGTTACAGACAAAGTTACTTTCGCATTTGGTATTAAGTAGAAATGGAAACATCCGATTTCAATTCATAATGAAAAACTATCTAAAAAAGAATCCCATTTGTCTTCTAACTCCAAAAAATACGATTCAACTCATTTGACTAATGCTCCATAATGAATGTGAAATCAAAATCACTTTCCGCATCCGTAGTGCAGTTTGGTGTGATTTAAATCATGATTAATGTGTAAGGGAAAGTTAGTCTTTGTCTGAGCGAACTCTTTTGGAAAATCCGTGCTATTTGATAATCCGTAAATCAGGTGAGAATTTTAATCCTCTCCGAATGTCTTTTGCAGAAATATAATGCTTTATTCTCTATAAGATTTCTTTAAAGGGTGAAACTGTAAGGGGTTCCTTACATCTTTATATATGTATACAATGAATAACATGGCACGCAAAAAATACAATGCAAGAGCGAAACTTCACCTAATAGTTTTTACATGCCGTACGTTATTGAGTCTGTGAAGACATATATAGAATTTCGTTCATAGGGCCTAGCCACAGGTCTGCGGTGCGGCGCCGCAACGCAGACATGTGGCCAGGCCCATACAACTCACATGAAACACATCAGCGGGGCTACCACGAAACGGAGACGAACTTCGTTCGTGTATCTCCGTCTTTATTGCTCGAATTAGCAAGTGCGACAGAGTTTCGTTTAGCGGTAGCCGCTTAGAAAGCATCCAAGTTGCGGAAAATTATAATTGCACTGTCAAAAACGACAGGCGCTTAAAGAAAATAATATTATTTACGAAAAAGTGCCTTAATATGGGTCTAGACACCAAATAAAATAACCAATAATGATGAATTTTCTCGAAAAAGGTTTAAAACTATTATCAAATGGAGAAAAGAGTAAAGAAGGGGATTCAATAAGTGTCCAAACTTTTAAGCGGGGTATCCCTGATGTCCCTTTTCCGCAAAACGCACCTTCAATTCAAATGAAGCGATTGCCATTTAATACGTTGATTGTAGTGTGACGTCACGATCCCCGAGCGTTTTTTCTCTCCAACATGCAAAATTAAAACGGTTGTAGCCTCGTAATTTTTTGAGATATCTGAATGATGCTACATATAATTTTTTGACATGGATGATGTAATAAATTTTATGTTATCTACTTATACCTAAATTAATATGTTTCATAATAAAAACACTAAGGGCGGGTCCCGTCTGTAATCGTAACGTTCGTTGTTTTTTTTTAAGCTATTGCATAGCTTCTATCGCGGGCCTTGAGCGCGGGGACCGAATCCAGAAATTCCGTAACGAAAAAACCTCACGCTCCCCACTCCGACGGGCAAGGAGGTGTGGCTTGAAGGCCGTGCATCGTCTAACGTCGTTTCAGTTCGGCAGTCTTCGACACGGCGTTGTGTGCACAAAGTACTTTGTTATATACTGAAATAGAGAACAATCTCTGGGCCTAAAAACGGAAACCCTGTAATTTACGCCATCTATTATCTTAGGTTGACATGTACCCCACGTCAATGTCAAAATGCATGCGTGTGTGGGTGTGTACGTATATAGGCGCATGTGTGCTCTCACACATGCACATACTTAAATAACTACGATATTTAAGAAAGGTATTTTTCCAAAAAAAGCTAACCTCACTTATGCGCCCAAGTGTTCGGCAGATTTGATATTTTTCAAAATATGGGTGAAAAGTGGAGTTAGCTTTTTTGAAACTTATTATTTCACAAATATATTATTCCTTTGTCAATGACAAAATAATCGTTTTAATCGAAGGGATAATTATATTTAAAAATAAACAATAATTCATATCTATATTTATTTTGCAAGAGCTTTACATTACAACTAATAAATAATAAAATATCAATGGTGACATGAATACATAGCAACAATAAAAACGTAATAACACACGGCACTTCTAAAACTGAAGCAAAGTTAGCGCGTGTTAATTGCACTTACGGATAATTAATTACACCACACTAGAATCACGATAGAATGATTAATTACAATACAATTATTTAAATAGATTGTTACGACTTACGACATGGAAAATTTTAGAAAACCACAAGTGACATTGACAACAAATTTGTCTTTTTAAATTCCATAGACAATTGAATAGAGTTTGACGGCCTATACACGGTGAGTAAATACTGACAATCTACCATAGCTGTCTCACTCTGTAACATGCGATAGAGTGAGACAGCTATGGTGGCTTGTCAGTATTTACTCACCGTGTATGGGCCCCGCCTCTGAATAGGCCGGATATTAAATCTATTAACAAGCCAAATACTCCAAAAGAATTGTATAGTTAAAGGAAATTAATAAATTACACAAGTATTTTAGTTTTTCTAAATTATTGTCCGATATTATTAGTATAATTAATTAGTTTCTGTTTTTTTGTAGGTGACGCATTGCTTACATCTATTAACAGAGGTTGACATCTATGAATTATAATGTGACTAAATTGGAAATCACCAGATATTCATAGTAGGTCCCTATACTTAATGTCCTTCTTTATTTAGTAAACTTACTGTTCTGTCATTAGTGTCATTACCGTGCTCGTAGTACTAAGATTAGCCGCCCTGGTTGTGTGCGATTAGACGTATTGTACGACTCTACGAAACTCGCACGAATCGAGACGAGCTGCTCCGAAATCGGACGAATACATAAGCAGCTGTTTATGAGAAAGTATATAGGTGTATAGGTATTTATGTACAACAGTGAATAGCTGTACTTGTAAAATTTGTGTATAAAGTGTTTTGAATATGAATGAACAAAGTGCATTTATTATTTTCATTTATTTAATAATAGAAAAATTTGTTTTCTTATCGGTCACCACGCTCAAAAAGTGTAACTTGAATTAATATCAAAGAAAAAGAAATACTGCATGAATAAAATAAATAAATAAAATTATAATTGCATAAGTTGATACAAAATGCTATGCAATAGATTTACCGCGGCAGTCCCCGAATGCCACACGTCTTTTTTTTAAATATTATTTTATATATATAATTTGCTCAAACAAACTTGAGCAAATTGTGATGCGTTCAGCTCTTCACTAAGGTGCTCAAGTTTGTTAGAGGCTGGCACCGACTCCAAAAATAACATATTGTAATAAATATATAAATACGCAGATCTGTGTGATTGATTTCAGAAGTATGTATACAGTTCATACTTTCTAGATGTAATTAAATTGATATAAGCATTAGGTATATAGAAAGTATATAGAAATAGATTATAATTGTTTGTAGGGTAGGTATTCACTTGCGTTATTGAAGACAAAATTATTATTATTATTATTTTTCTATTGTTTTTGCTGGTCGATTCGTTTCTGTTAGTGCCGGTTTTTTTATTGCCTTTTTTTTTGTTTTTTTATTAACGTTAACCAGTCTATAAAGTGTGATGTTTTTAACATACATACAGACACACAGACATATCTCTTTGACACTCGTAACTTACGACAGCACAGTTCACGTCGTGTGAATAAAACATACTTATAAAGCATCCCTTACACGGCATCCACCTTTCCAAATATTCGATAATTATTAAACAGTTCTAACAATCCCTAACCAAGAATCCTGGCGCCACTGCAAACAATACCAGCTTCACAACTCGAAAAGGCTTTAATATTATTAAAGAACCTATCTCCCTTAAGCCTTTCTACGAGGACATCAGAATATCACTTCCGAAGGGGGTGAATTCTGGCGGAATGATCGAGAAACAAACGACCTTCAATGGGATATGTAGTTTCCATTTTCACCCCCGTTCTCATATTTTGGGAAATTACCCATAAAGATTTGCTGCTTGAAGGGGAATAGTATTAGTTTATTTATTGAACTGCTTATTGGTATTATGGGTTTGGTTTGAAGACTTTGAAGAGTCCCTGTTTGTTGGGAACAGACAAGAAAAGGCTACGTACTTTCACCTAAACTCTTTTTTTGACGTGATAACGTCTTAGAAATCGATGAACGCCGGCTGCACGCACGAAAAAGTATGACTCATTGTATTTATAGTGATAGTAGGTATTCAAGTTAAGAAAAAGGACCGACACATGCTGTTACTTAAAAAAAAAGGTTTTTTCTACTTTTTTTGTGAAACGGCTTGTGTCCTAATTTTTTTTACGATGCCATTCGAACCAGTTTTCGGTGTGGAACAAATGTTTGTATGGGAGTAAGTACAATTAAAGAACATAAATACCCAAAAAATTGAGTTAAAGACGGACCTCGCTGGCGGTAGCCGAAAACGTTCCATACTGATTAACATTGAATCATGACGTCACAGGGTAATATTTGTACTAGTTGTTATATGGAAAATCAAGTAAATTGCTGTTTCGGTTGCGAAATACTGCGTTTAGGACAATAGTTGTAATACAATATTGTTTCTATAAAAGCGTAAGGATTCTATTGGTAGCTTTAAATTTACTTTTGGACAATAAAAAAAATGCATATTTTTTGTAAAATTTCAAGGGCCATATCTTTTTATGATTTTAATTATATTTCGTTATTTATACTTAATTGCATTTATTTGAAGGTTTACTATCAATTTAGCAACACTGCGCTATCAATTTTAACGTATGGACACAATCCAATTGTTGCCATTGCAAACGCATATAAAAATCTAAAAGAAAACGAGACACCGTTCATCTCTAAACGTAACCCAACTAAAATATTTACGCAAAGAAAACCACTACAACATAGGCTCAAAACCGTTGGCAAATTTGAAGTACACTTCAAAAAACAAATACGAGCGGCAACGCCTCGTACAGTCACGCCTGAAAATACATATATACTTTGGACTTTATACCCGTACAATAGAACTCAATATTGTGTACATATTTTTAGAGCTAGCCATACAAACGCGTCGGAATAGGCTTCGCGCAGCCTCATCCGTCCTGTGGAGTGTCGTTCCCGCCTAAGCAGACTTTTAACTGGGCGTTTTGCTTAATTCATACCCAAGCCTCATATCTTTCTGACCCGCACTAATGCAAAAGCGACCGTGTTACTCGAGGCCTAGAGTGCAGTTTTTAGAACAAGGTTCGTGGGAAATGTGAGGTTTAGAAAGTAATCAGTAAGCTTCTTTTGTTTTTAACAAACCGTTTGGACCGCACGGCCTGTCGCGTTCGGTTGCATTCGCAATTCAAAAAAATCATTCGTTTTCTGGTGAAGAGGTAGGTTTGAAGCAAAAAAAGATTGGTCTATGTTGGATAGGTATGCGAATATTTTGAGCGTCAGCCATACTTTTGATCGGAATATTTTTTGGCATGTTAAGAAGCTATGATCAATATGAATCATAAGTAGGTAAACTAAGTACCTACATACTTAAAACAAGAACTTCACTCATAGGTAATAATGTAACAAACACACTACTTTATTTCATACTACTAGATATAAGTATACTGCGGAAACTACATAAAACACAAGATAAATCTTATCTTCTCCGTGTGGGGAATTCTTGAAAAAACATCTTCATTAGCGTCGGGGCCAGGAAATCGCATTTTTAAGGCTTTGGCCGCGAACGCTCGAGCTGTCAATGTCAGAGGGAGCTAATGATCGCCTAATGTTATCTGCAATGGATTTGTTACGAAAATACTTAATCAATCAGCTCGATAACATCTAGTTGTTGAGGGCGCAAAATAAGGCATTGACGGGCTACGGGTTTTTAAAATTTTATGTTGACAGGAAAATATAGGGAGACATGACTCTGAATATTTTGTCGATGCTATATTTACAGTCACAATTTTTACTATAATGGTGATAAACGACCTGCTTCATAATAAGCGGACGGTCCGGGTCTTAGAGTGCACTATTGATTACTCTAATATTACCTCATTTAAGGGTTATTTTTAATCGAAATAGTGCACAGTGAGGCACCCGTGAGATATGAGAAGATTCACTATATTGACAGTAAAAGCAGGTCGGTCCCATTGGAATATGAACTGTGTCCTAAGTTAGGATGCATCAAGTATGTAAATAAACTATTTACCCGAAAAATCATTACAGGTTAAGTAAAAACAATATTTTTCTATCGCTCGCATTGTCTCCATCTATCTGTATACCCAGGGTTGTCAACACAGACGTAGGGCTGCCATCATTTTTCACGCGGCCGATAAATTCGTGCTCTGCCCCTGTCACGATGTCAACGGAGGAATCGTTTCGTGCAGTGCGCGTACGGACTTGAAGCGATTTCTTTCTATTTTCTATTAGTCCTTAGTACTTCGGGTGCTATTGAAGGTTTCAGAGCCAATAGAGGAGCAAGGAGGAGGGGCTATGTTAGGAGTTTCTCTGCGTGATTGCATCAGAAATGAGGCTATCCGCAGCAGAACCAAGGTAACCGATATAGCACTCCGAATTGCTTAACTTAAGTGGCAGTGGGCGGGGCACATTGCACGTAGAACCGATGGCCGTTGGGGCGGAATGGTTCTCGAGTGGCAACCACATACCGGAAGGCGCGGCGTGGGTAGGCCCCCCACAAGGTGTACTGATGACCTGGTAAATGTCACGGGAGTCCGCTGGATGCGGGTGGCGCAGGACCAGTCAATTTGGCACTCTTTAGGGGAGGCCTATGACCAGCAGTGGACGTCCTTCGGCTGATATGATGATGAGAGGAGCAAGTTTTATTGTTTATTAACATCGGGTAGCAATGTACCGCGGCGAAGTTTCCAAAGTTGCGAAAGGGTCTAGCTAAGAAGAGTGGCCCCCATGAGGGATTTGGTTAAGTGGCAAAAAATAAGCAAAAAAAACATTTTTTTTTTCATCTAAGTTGGACATGAATGTCTGTAAAAATATATTAACCCCATTCTATTTGGTTACCTTCACTTGCTTGGTTTAGCTAAAATAACAGTTTTTTTTTTACATTATCGTGAATAAATCTGAAACAAATGAAGATCGAAGACATACAGTGTTCTTAGGTACTGCCACTACTCCACCTAAAAGTATAACCGAATCCCTCGAGGTGGCTAATACTCTTGTTAGCTTAGCCTGTTAGACCCTTTCCTTCTACGGAAATCTCTCAGAACTTAAATTTTACAAACGCAGAAAATATGTCAATAACTCCCCGGACATACGTTATCACAGCTGTTTTATTTGCCTACCTAAAAATAAAAGATTTTAGATGTACCTAATTAGACGAGCGTGCAATGCGAACGAACTTCTCCGTTTCAGCTAGTGATACTTATATGAAAAACTGCTAGCGTTTTATACTCTCGTGAAAGTTTTCGAAAATTTCTGAGCATTTTCCAGATATTTTGAGCATGTTCTGCAACTTTTACATCGGTAACCTCTGAAAAAAAGTCATTAAAACGTCCAGTATGTTGTGTGCAATTGCAATCAACGCTCTTTTAGGATAAGATGTGCAGGGAATTACTGAATAGTGATAATCACTTTTTTCTACGGTCAAACAACGCTCCTTTCTGTGGTATTTATGTATGTAGGTATGTACAATCAATATAAAATAGTTAAAAATGGATATTTTCCAAGTATTTATGTAAGTTTTGTTTTCCTAACATTTACTAAGTAGGTATTGTTAAAAAAAAAATCCGTGTCGAAACGTCAGAAACAAAGGTGAGTAAATAGAGTAAATATCGCGTTAGACCCGTGTACCTAAGACAATAAATTAAATATAAATACTATTTAAGCACGTGAAAAGTAGTCCAAATAGGAGCAACCACACCGCGGATCCTGTCCGCTCCCACAGCGTCGTCCCATTGTCCCATTGTCTCCATTTGTCTACCGGACGGCTTTATTGTATTCCCCTTTTTACCAACGCCATTAAGATCTTAAGGACTATTTCGATTCACTATACGTTAAAAAGCTATATGGCCTATACACTTAAAGTTAACAATGGCCCTACCTTCCTGAAACATACTCGGGATTGCTTTTTGTCATGGCCTGACATCGTGAATTTAATGAAATCTTGGTAACACTTCAAAATTTACTACTTTAACATCCTATACCCACTTCAGTTAGTAAAATTAAACCGACTGGTAGTAACATCGCAGCGCCAGTATCTAAGAACCTATTCACAAAATTACCCTTACTCGCCATAAAAAATAATTGAATTGGGCGTTGGCAAAAGTAATAAAAAATACTGACTGCGCACCGAAAAATACTGACGCAAGTCAAAATTTAACAATTGCACATCAAAACCGAATAGGTATTGATGAACGATAAGTAGGTACTATTGGCAGAGTGCAAAGCGGGTGGAGGGGGTAGCCTAAACGATCACAGCGCTCGCTACGGCTAAAATTGTAATTTTTGTCGCTGACTTGAGCTGTCAAATCCATATTGCAGTAAACATTTTCTAATCGTTTTTGAGATAAAAATATGGTCCTGGTAAGATGTGTTGTTGTGAATTGTAATAACACAAGATTTCATTAATATTTTTCACAATATTTACTTACTTCCTGTTTGACAGCGGTGACAATATTTTCCATAATGGCCGCCTGTCACGTGGCGCTGTCGTCGCGCTCGGTCCCAATAACTGAGCAAATCAGTATTTGTTTAGGTTGTTAGGTTTTTTGGTGTGCCTTTAAATACTAGCCTTAATCAATGCCGTAAACACCCAAACACGTAAATACAGGGTGCTGACGCTAAATGGCTTAAAATTCTGAACGATGTGAAAATATGAGGATGCACTTGACAATTCCGTTCGTGTGAGCTGTCATTTGAGAAAGTCGGATATATTTTTCAGGTATCTGTTATGCAATTACGTAAACACTGGCTTGAATGGGAACCTTCGGGAGACAATGAGGCGAGATTAACCCGGAATTAACCAGTGCCCGGGGCCGTTGGTGCAAGTGATAAGCGGCGAAAGAACCATCCGAGGAGACCAATCAATTAAGTAACGTTTCGTGTTAAGTAGATCTAATATCGTTTTTTGCATGGGAAAATGACAGTTGTGTGATCAACACCATTTCACTCCCTAGTGAACCATTTTTGGGATAAAAAAGTATGCTATGTCCTTCTCTGGAATCCGGAAAACAAACTTCTTCATACCAAAACTGTTCAAAATCGGCTCTACAGTCTAATAGTGATAGATAGAATAACTTTACATTTCTAAGATGAAAGTACATGAACCAACGAAAGCACACCCCGCCACAACAGAAACAGCATCTGAACCGAGCAAATTCTTATATACCCCTTAACGGTTGGCGATGCCCATAGGCTACGATGTCCTATTACGCTTATAGTACGCTTGCCATCGTAGTTTAAAAAAATACACATACTACTTCGCTGGCCGTTTTATAAAAATGTTGTTGATTCAGGTTTTTAGGGTTCCGTAGCCAAAATGGCAAAAACGGAACCCTTATAGTTTCGTCATGTCCGTCTGTCCGTCTGTCCGTCTGTCCGTCTGTCCATCTGTCCGTCTGTCCGTCTGTCCGTCTGTCCGTCTGTCCGTATGTCACAGGCATTTTACTCGAAAACTATAAGGTGTATTTGAATAAAATTTTGAGGATAGGTGTATTTTGTTAGCCGCTACAAAGTTTTGTAATAAAAATTACAAAAAAAAATTTTTTTAGAGGTGCACTCCATACATAAAACTAAAAGTCAAAATTTTTTTTTTCATCGTGAGCCCACGTGTGGCACATGAATCGATAGGCCTTTCAAAATAAATATAAGGTTTCTCAGGAATTTTTTTGATTAAGTGAATATAGTCAGAGATAATCGCCCCGAAAGTCACTAAAATTCTGTCCCCCCCCCCCTCTAATTTTTGAACGGTGTATTTTAAAAATATGAAAAAATTCATGAACACAGCGCTTATTAAGTTCATTCACCGAAAATTGTTTTGAACAAGATCGGATGAAAGGTTTCCGAGATATTGCTGAAAAACTGCCTTCCTCAAAGAAAAGGACGTAAGTGCCGTAAGATTTCTATGACGATACGACCTTTTTAATAGGCACGGAACCCTTCGTTTTGCGTGGTCCGACACGCACTTGGCTGGTTTTTTTTTTATCTCGATAGAAATGGATTTATTCTACTCAGAATCCGATTACACTTTCGTTTCTAATAGCAGAAAAAAGTGGCCTAAGCTTTTTCGTAGCGTTACGTTACCGTCTTCTTAGAAGTTTGCAGGACGGTCAGCGAACGAAAAAAACGGCCAAGTGCGAGTCGGACTCGCGCACGAAGGGTTCCGTACCATTATTTATGAAAACGGCAAAAAAATCATGTCTGTTGTATGGGAGCCCCAGTCCGACTCGCACTTGGCCGGGTTTTTAGTATTTTTTGTTATAGCGGCAACAGAAATACATAATCTGTGAAAATTTCAACTCTCTAGCTATCACGGCTGAAAAGAAACAACCTACAAATTAATATAACTAAAACAAAAGCCATGCAATTTCATAATTATAAGGTGAACCCTGTACCATTACAAATTAAATATGATAATTCCTATGTAGAGACCGTTGACATTGTAAATTTTTTAGGTTTTAATATTGACAAGAATTTGAATTGGAAATCTCATGTGGATCACGTTTGTAAGAAACTAGACAGATTTGTCTTTGCCTTGAAGAGAATAAGACAAACAGTTTCTGTAGAAGCTGCGCTCACGGCGTATCATGGACACGTTTCCTCTGTTCTAGGCTACGGATTGCTATTATGGGGCAATTCTGTTGACATAGAGAGAGCATTCAAACTGCAAAAAAAATGCGTTCGTGCCTTGGACAAAGCTTGGTTTCTTGACAGCTGTAAGCCTTTATTTAATAAGTTTAATATACTTCCACTTCCATGTCAGTACATTAGGGACGCGTGCTGTATGGTCAAGAAAAACCAGCAATATTTTACTCAGCGCAGCGAAACCAGTAAAATACATGTAAGAGCTCAATATATGAACCTTTTAGATCAGCCTCCCTGCAGATCTGCCATATACGAAAATAATTGTTATAATATGTGTATACTCCTGTACAATAAGTTACCTGACATTATTAAATTAGAAAACATGACTTCTTTCAAAACTAAGGTGACCAAATGGCTGCATGAAAAATGTTTTTATAGTATCAAGGAGTATTTGACAAGAAAATAATAGGTATGTAACAAATAGCTGTAAGTGTTAGTATTTAAGTCTTGACATCGTGGAACTATACATTTTTTAATCAACAATAAATGTTTAATTCGTAAAAATTTGCACACCTGTATCCAGGTTGATTACGTTGGTTTATTTATTATTTTTAAGATCTTGTAACCGTAATCTTGCAAATAAACTATTTCATTTCATTTCATTTCATTTCATTTCACGGTTCTTGAGATACAGCCTGGTGACAGACAGACGGACGGACGGACGGACGGACAGCGAAGTCTTAGTAATAGGGTCCCGTTTCCACCCTTTAGGTACGGAACCCTAAAAACCATAAAAGGCGAACTGCTTACCTACAAATGTCTGCTCAAACGCGTGCCCAAAACCCGGTATGCGCATGTGTGCGCATGTTCGAACTAAACGGCTGCTTGGCATCCTTTTGATACACCGCCCCCACCCCGCCCACACGTCCGCATACGTCCGCATAATGTCAAGGAGCATCCTTTTTGTGGGGCCACTTTTCGGCGCTAGTAAGAATTCTATGGTGTTTTCGTTCGCTGAGGACGGTAGCGTACCTAATTGTAAAGTAAAAAAATGTATGAATAACTCGGGACACTCTTTTCTCCTATTCAAAGTCAAAGTCAAAGTCAAAGTCAAAGTGATTTATTCTTCAATTTAGGCATATTACATGCACCTATGAATGTCGATAAACTACCACCGGTTCGGAAAGTAAACCTCTGCCTCGAGAAGAACCGGCGTAAAAAACTCGGCGAGGTGTCATTTTTTCAAAACAGTATATACAATATATCATTTTAGTATCAGAGTATTATAAAATTTTGAAATTACATTGCTACAGTAGAAAGCCTATTTATTTTACGACAGATTTCTAGTGCAGGATTTTATCGCTGCCAAATATCCCTATCCATGATGTAGTCGTTTATCTTATAATATGCTTTTGAAATAAGTGTCCGTTTTACGACAGATTCGAATTTAGAGTCACAACCAAAGTTATTACAACCAAAAGGGCTTCAGATTCTGCTAAAACAATTTTTATCCAGATATAAAATAATACGGAAACGCCCCGCTACCGCCTTCAACTCACCCCCAACCCCCAAATACCGTCACCCTCTTTCATCCATCATTAGCGGACAATGGCTAATCTAACGTGTAGGGCACTTCATCACATCCCCCCAGATCAGATAATTAACGGGACAGATTAAAACGTCACCCCCATATAACTTGACCGGACCGGACCATCATGACCATAATATGTAAATGTATAGTCGTAAGTCCGGCAGAAACTTTGTGATTTTTACTTTGCCCAAGTTACACAGGTTGAAATCTGGCCTGCACACCCGGAAGGAAACTAAACTGTATTAGCATTAGGTTTTGTCAAGTAACGCGTGTGGCACATTTGCGGACAGTGAGCCAATACCGATAGAATTGCCTTGTGTATATATGTATGTATTGTGGAAATCATTCTCCAATTTCTAATGCAAAACCAAAAAAAACCTATGAATGTTTTGCCATTACAATTGGGAAATTGGGAATGGATGAAAATTTTAGAAATGCCTGATTACTTTTTGGTGATAGGAATAACCTTCCTCAGCACTAGAAAAAAGTTTCAGATTTTTCAGCTGCGTCAATTATTTTTGAAAACTATAAACAGTTAACTCGCTTACGTTTTGGGTCAGGGACGGGACTATCCTCGATCGATCTCATAATTACAAAAAATATCGTAAATATCTGTGGTAAACTGACACTGGTAATGAATGATATTGACAGTTGCAGCAGCTATATTTGTCATTACCAGTGTTAAATTACCACAGATATTTAAGATATTTTTTTGTAATATGATGGATCAAGGAAAGTGTCTAATGACCGCCCTTGACCCAAAACGTAGGTAAGTGAGGAAACTGTTTATATTTTTCAAAAATAATTGACGCAGCTGAAAAATCTGAAACTTTTTTCTGGTGCTAAGGAAGGTTATTTCTATCACCAAAAAAATAATCAGGCATTTCTAAAATTTTCATCCATTCCCCATTACAATCTTACACAAATTGATCTAGTCCATAACTAAGCGAAGATTGTACTACGGGTTCTAGGCGACGATAAACATACTTAAATAACATCCATGGCTCAGGAACACATATTAGTGCTCATCACACAAATAAATGCCCTTACCGGGATTCGAACCCAGGACCTCTTGTATCGTAGGCTGGGTCACTACCAACTACCATAGAATTCACAATTAGGCGAACTAAACTGACAGGTGAAAATGCACAAATATGGCCAATAAATATCTATACGTAGTGTGAGAAAGCCTTTAATAATATCGAGATCAACAATCTCGATATTATTAAAGCGGTCGTCAAATCTATTATTTTTTCAATACGTAGTATTGGATATATGTCAATAGTATAGTAGATTATAGGTTTATCGTTATGTATCAAAAACTGTCAAATCTAACCATGTAATCTAAAGTCTATAAACATTACATGGTCAGGCAATCTAGCAGTACATCCCACTCAAAGAGTTTGATTTGTTTTTATTTCGACGTACGCTGCAACGCGCCAACTTTGCCCAAGTTAAATTGAAATGAAAACTAATTAACCGAGTTTAATTAATGCACAGGGTTTTCTGTTGTAATATTCTTTAAATTGTACTCGGTTCCATGTATTTATAATGTGGTAGTGGTGCAGCGCACATACATAAATAAACTTGATTCACTAGCTTTCCAAATTATTAAACACTTAGAAAAAGTATGCCTTTGCGCCACGTCTTTTCAACGTCAGATACCACTTACTTTAGGGCTAGTTTTGCTACAGGGCTTGATTTGTGTAAAGTTGTCCCTTAATATTTATATATAATCGCGATGATAAACGTATACACGGTGCCCGTGAGCATTGCAAGAGATTTTAACAGGATATTCCTGACTATATTTTAAGTTAAAAATGTTAATTAACGTCGAGTAAATTCGGTTCGGTTTTAGAGATATTTCCATTTTTGTGTAAAAATGTTGTAATGAAATCTCCAGTATGAAACACCTTTATGATTGCGACGTTGCGAGACTTAACCATCGACTTTGACAGCTCGTCCTAAAGACACGTTTTTACTAGATTAGCAATTATTGTGTATGAAAATATGAAAAAACTTAAAAATCATAATTTGACCTAGCTTCATATAACATTTATTAGGTACTCCTTATAGCCTCAGGAATTCGTGAATAAAATCTCTCGCAATGCTCACGGGCACCGTGTATATAAACAAACATACAACACATTTTTCATAGATTTCATTAAAATGCCTTCTTTTCGCCTATTTTCGCGAATTAAAAATTTTATTATCGTATTTACATCTATACCATTTTATAAATCATTTTTAAAGTATTCTATAGTGTAGTATCTCAATGTTTTTCTGTATCCGTATTGTTGTTTTTCCCTTAAAAGTCCCTTTCGCGTTCCCATTCACGGTGTCAGGCTCTGATTGATGAAGTCCTCAGACCCTTTGTAGACAACTCAAGGGTCCTTGGGTCACGGACCTATCAAGTTAAATAGCTATACGTTGTTATTCCAAAATAGGGGTTAATGCTTTGGAATAAGGTACGTGCCAACGAATACAGATGAATGACTATTCTAGAGTTAAGAAAAATACTGATGAATGAGGTCTACTATTCAGTATAGAGTTAATTGTAAGTAGATTCATTTCTTAATAAAAAAACTACTTAATGAACTACTAAATACTTAATGAATACTAACTAGCAAATAACGAGCTACCTAGTCTACTAAATATAGCATTGAAATTACATTATACGAAGCTCGATTGCCCAGTACAGTACAGTTTATTAAAAAAACGGTATAAGTCAATTAAGCAACAATAAAGAAATCGATCAATCAACTCAATCTAGTGAGACTGTTATTTTAAAACCATGTTTCTTTAATTATTATTTTTTTGTATTTTAATCTTTGGTTTACTAAAAACAAAAAGTACACACAAGAAATCTAATTAAGATTTTATAGCGTACAACGTACTGGAAATATTATTTAGTTTAAGTAAATAAAATCGCTGCCTTAACATTACAGTGCTATATTGTCTCAACACAGTCGTCCGCATTATATGTTACTTCAAATTATACTATATCGTTTTTTGCAACTTTGCCCGTTTTTTCTTATTTTTATTTATTTATAATAATGTGCAATGTTACGAAATAAATCGTTTACATACATTTATTTTTTATAACTTAGCGATATTTTCTTCCACCGATAAATTCTGCTTGAAATTGAATAATAATATTTACCTATTGATAATGAACAATGTGTAAGAGAGAATCAACAAAATGGAGGCCCTAATTATGTGAACAAAAAGTCATATTAATTTATTAATTACTAGCTTCCGCCGGCGACTGCGTGGACGAGGGAATAAAACTATCCTATATATCAATGCAATCTATAAACTATAGTTTTAGTGTGATTGAGTAACAATCATCTAAACATCCAAACATTTAAACATCTAAACATCCAAACATCCAAACTTTCGCATTTATAATATTAGTAGGATTAGCGCTACACACACACCTTATCAATACGACTGAAAAGAAAATTCAAAAACTTCCCCTACGCGTTAAAAATCTTTCCATTTATCAACGTTGTCCGACTGTACCTCACCTGAGCGTGATGGCAGTACATTTGTTAAAGCCGCAGACACACCTGCACCGCTTTGTTCTAGACAAATTACCTGTAGTGTGCACACGCCTTACACTAGTTTGCCATTTCTTGTAAAAAGTTGGCTGGGATTTACTTTGAGCTTGAATGGGATTTACGCTTTTTGCGTTTTGAAATATCGTCGTTTGTGTAGATTTTGTATGGAATTAGTCTTGTAATTTTATGCATTGTTTTCTTTGATGATGAACAATCTCGATTACACGTGGTGCCAAAAAGACGTGAGAAATCGAGCCGACCTCAAATTTCAACGTTTGATTTGGTGAATTGTAAATAATATAATACAATAAAACAATCATAAGCTGGTAAAGGTCGCTGGAGTTCGCTGGATGCGGGTGGCGCAGGACCGGTCATTGTGGCACTCTTTGGGGGAGGCCTGTGTCCAGGAGTGGACGTCTTTCGGCTGATATGATGATGATGATGATGACGATAAGCTCAAATTAAACTAACTAACTATGTATTAAAAACCGGCCAAGTGCGTGTCGGACCACGCAAAACGAAGGGTTCCGTGCCTATTAAAAAGGTCGTATCGTCACAGAAATTTTACGGCACTTACGTCCTTTTCTTTGAGGAAGGCAGTTTTTCAGCAATATCTCAAAAACCTCTGAACCGATCTTGTTCAAAACAATTTTCGGTGAATGAAATTAATAAGTCCTATGTCCATGAATTTTTTCATATTTTAAATATACACCGTTCAAAAATTAGAGGGGGGGGACAGAATTTTAGTGACTTTCGGGGCGATTATCTCCGACCCTATTCACTTAATCAAAAAAATTGCTAAGAAACCTTATATTTATTTTGAAAGGCCTATCGATTGATGTGCCACACGGGGGGGTCACAATGAAAAAAAAAATTTGACTTTTAGTTTTATGTATGGAGTGCATCCCTAAAAAAATTTTTTTTTTGTCATTTTAATTACAAAACTATGTAGCGGCTAACAAAATACACCTATCCTCAAAATTTTATTCAAATACACCTAATAGTTTTCGAGTAAAATGCCTGTGACATACGGACAGACGGACAGACGGACAGACGGACAGACGGACAGACGGACAGACGGACAGACGGACAGACGGACAGACGGACATGACGAAACTATAAGGGTTCCGTTTTTGCCATTTTGGCTACGGAACCCTAAAAATCCGCCCCGCGTCAGTCAAGTGCAAAGGTGCCGCGCTTAATCGTATTGGCTAACCTATGCACCAATAATGACCAGGGAGAGTCAAGACTGAAATGCCTTTAAAATACAATAATATCGTGTACCATCATCTGCATTAATATGATAAGCCACAATGCATATTTTTAGATAAACTACATAGTATACTTGAAAAACCTTATACACATGCCGTGACATATATGTACAGCTATTATAGTTAATGGAGAAATAAGAAATATATCCCTTTTTCGTGTTCGTGAATAAACCATACACACTTTCGTACATCCCATACGTATAGTATAAGACAGTTTGCAGCGAGCTGGGGTCAATTGCTCCAAGTGATCGCGTAATTCAACCGACAATGCTTCAATTAGACTAAACCGATTGTAATGAAACTCTCGCTGTTCCTCCAATTTACTAGTTTAGTTTGGTTGGTTTCTGTTTCCTGAAATGTTTTGGTATAACTGACCTCACAAAGAGGACACGTTGTGGGAATGAGGCGCACAGATAAATTGCCCAACTTTGCCCCAAAGTGTATCTATATATCTAATCAACTATAATTATAATTAGTCGTATGAAACTATATAATTTTGGTCAAAATGTAAATACCTACATTATTATTCAGTGGTCAAATTTACATCTCAGGGCAAAGTTGGATGGTTTGGTATTACGATGTTATATAAATGCATGTGCTTGAAAGAGCGCATGAACCAATAAGATTCGCACATAATTTGAATAGGTATGTGAAAGATGACATACGGGGACGGACTATTGAACCATTCTTTCAAACAAGGATGCAAGCACACCCCTACTGATATTATAAAAGCGAAAGTAACTCTACCTGTCTGTTACCTTTTCACGCCGCTGATCTGATTGAGATAAAATTTGTTAGGGAGATAGTTTGAGTTCCGGGGAAGGACATAGAAAAGAAAGTTTTTATCCCAAATATCATCCCAATCAATCAATATTAATCAATTAATATGGTGAAATGTGGAATTAGGTTTCTACGATAGAAACGACTTCCAAGCAGACGAAGTCGCGGGCAAAAGCTGGTTTTGGATATTTTAAAATCCTAAGCAACAACTATTAGGTAGCAACAGACAGCTTACAGGTGTACAAACATGACCCAAATCGTCTTAAATTAGGTAACAAAGCACTAAACAAACTTAAAAACGATCACGAAATCGCATTCCCAAGTCGCTGGTCGGTAAAAAAGTTGAGCAAAGAAACAAGAAACCAAATAACCGGGTAATGAACACCAACTGCGGACGCAATACGCGAAAGTTTTTATGTTATACGAAAACTTGACTTACTTGTATAATATTAACTTTGGCTACAAGTAGGTAGGTTTGTTTGTGTGAGGTGTGCAATAAAGAGTATTTGTATTGTATTGTATTGTAGGTTCAAAATAAACGTGCCGTTGCATGGGGACGTAACGGCTCGGGCACGACTTCCATTCCAGCGTTGGCGACAGCGGCAACGGCATATACGTACGTGTGAGCGAGAGATCGGTGTGTGTGTGTGTCAAAGTCAAAAGTCAAAGTCAAAGTGATTTATTCTTCAATTTAGGCATATTACATGCAACTATGAATGTCGATAAACTACCACCGGTTCGGAGAGAAAACCTCTGCCTCGAGAAGAACTTAGAACCGGCGTAAAAAACTCGGCGAGGTGTCATTTTTTTCAAAACAGTATACAATATATCATTTCAGTATCAGAGTATTATAAAATTTTAAAATTACATTGCTACAGTAGAAAGCCTATTTATTTTGCGATTGCTAGTGCAGGATTTTATCGCTGCCAAATATCCCTATCCATGATGTAATTGTTTATCTTATGTGTGTGTGTGCGCGCTTGTGTGTTATTTTGTGTTGTCTCGAAAAAAAAATCTATGCTACGCTGACACATAACATCATAGAACACCATAGAAGGCAAGGTAGAAGGAGGAAGAGGAAGACCAAGGATAAGTTACATGAGACAAATAAAACAAAAAGTACGACGTATGAAGACCTTACATCAATACGAGTTGAAGTGCATTAGATGCTGCTTTGGAATTAAATTAAGTTTTCAACGTTATCGAGCTGAATATTAAATATTAGATATACAATACCGTCAAAAAGTTTAAGACCAAATAGCGTATGTTTAGTTTCATTGTTATAAACTCTTCTCAAAAAACATCAAATTAAATTTGCAATCAATAGAAAACAACGTAAACGTATTATTTTTGTCTTTTAACCTTTAGCAAATTTATACCCTTTTTAACCCCTGACCCTGTGTTATAAGTTTAACTGTCTGTGTGTCTGTGTATCTGTCTATGGTGGACCGAACTGATGGTCCGATTTGAATGCGGTTTTTTTTTGTGTCATAGATAATTTTAACCCGAGTGTTCTTAGATATGATTCATCAAAATCGGTTCAGCCGTTTTTGAGATACTATTGAACTTTGCAATGAAAAAATCGGGGGTTTTTCAACTTTTCTAAGTGGTCAATACATTTGTAAGGAAAATTTATGGGATGAACTCGACCGTAGAGTCCGAAGACAATGTCCGACATCTGCAACAGCTCTATGGGAGATACTGCAATATGAGTGGAAATCAACTAGCCAAGAAACGCTACACAACTTTGTAGAAAAAATGCCAAGAATCTGCTCCGAAGTGAAAAAGCGTCGAGGAGGATTTTTCGATGAGAAAAAAGTTTAACATTTTTTTTAATCATTATGTTCTCTTTTTAAATAAAATTTTAGCGGAATAAATTTTTATACGCTTTATTTTCTCGATTGTAGTTCCTGCAAAGTAATAATTTCATAGGATCTTCATGTAATATTGATTATTTGCTTATTTTGTGTTTGGTCTTAAACTTTTTGACGGTAGTGTATTTATTCTGATGAAACGTCAGTAACGATCTAGTAACAATATGACATTTAAGCTTACCTTAACATAATGACCATTCCCATTGTTAAACGAGTACTTGAACATGACACTATATTATATTCACATCACTGGATATAATCACATTAGTACTAACACAAATAAGTCGATAAATCTTACACACTACTTTTCACTCAGTTCACAGATGTACAAAGGCTAAAAATCTTGTTAGTATGAATACTAATTAATAGTTAATATGACACACATGAATTATAATAACCACAACCGGTTTGTAAATACTAAAAATGAATTGCGAATTCAATACTAGACAGGTTCAACCACTGTTTAGGCAAAGTTATTTTAGATCGCCGAAAAGATTTAAAATTACTAAACTAACGCTAAACGAAATTGTTTACCATTATAAGTAAGTCCGACTATTTAAATGGATGTAAGAAGCAGATTGTTACGTAAACATTTTTATCATACAATTATTCGATCTGTTACGAACGATAAAGACACATTAGAAATCACTTTAGTTTTAACAATTTATACAGCACTTATTTTAAAACGGATCTCACACAGCACGTTTTGTGTAATTTGTAAGAAATTCAAACGGATATTAGAAAGCACTTTACGTTTTGTGTTTGTGTCATTGACGCTCAATAAAATAACCGTACGATATTACTTTAATTAAAAAGATACAGCATTGAGCAAATAGCATTGTTTTGAAACAATCAGTCCGTTACGAGTTTCAATATGGACTGAGGACCGCTCGAGTTAGTCAATTGCGAACGCCAGAGTACCATAAGGAATAGATACCTACCGAGTTGATAAAAATTATGAAATACGACCACAATGGAATACTAACCTAAAAATGTCTCTATTGACTTTAAAATTAGCTACTAACAGACAGACAAGACTATCGATTTAGAAAAAAAAACAGATCGGATGAACGTTTGGGAGCTACAATGCTACAGACAGGCACACTAAAAAGTGCAAAAAGGTGATAGCCGTTCGTTTGACAACAGTAAGCAGCCAAGGGCCAACATTAAATAGTCACTAACGAAATTCACGTGAGCCGTACTTTTTCATAATTCGTGACTTTATCATGTTGTGACTTTATTAGGCAAAAGAAAACAGCCAGCGGGCCGCAGGTTGCCGACCGTTGCTATAGATGAAAATCACGCGAGGTAGTTTTTCCTTGATTCTTATTACAAATCAATCTTTTTCCCAACGGTCTAAATAGCTTCCGTCAAGGCTAACTAACAAATATTTCCTTTATCGAGTGTGTAACATAGGGTTCAAAACAAAATTCGTCTTTCCTGTGGTCAATAGTTAAGAATTTACGTGCATATAAATAATGTTATTTCATCACACTTGCTCGTAAATGGTGTAATTCCATGCCTGTATACAGAAGGACAATGGCCTAAATTGTTCCCGGGGTAGTTATGGCGAGTTTGTTGTCGCTAGGGAGTAATGAGCTATTTTGTGTGTTCTGATTAGTTTACTCAAATCTGCTCTGCTCTGTGATTGGTTGAAAAAAAAAATAGTCGGCCACGCGCCGCAAGAATACTGCTTTGTGATTGGTTGAAATATTGAAGCTGCGCGCTCCACTAGCACTGATCTGGAAGTGAAGTAGTCAATTTGGTCAATTTTTGATTGGTACGGTTGTATGAAACATGAAACTTAGATTTTTCTGTCTTTTATAGTTATTTATTTCCTCGCAAATTTGATGAAAAACATTGTGTATAACACGGGCGTAAGAATATTGCAAACTCGAGTCATCAAACGCCTTCGGCGTCGGGCTTCTGATAGACTCTTGTTTGCAATATTCCACTTACGCCCCTCGATAAACAATGTACTACGAGTATAATCGCTTAGTAATGTATAAGAGGAGACGCTGTTTATGCGGATTAAAAGTTCAACCAAAAATTTGGTGTCAATGACCACAGAACGACGCGAACCTAAATCTGTGTATGACCCGACCCACACAGGCAGGTTAATTACCAGCAAGCAAGGCTTACAACGTTACTAATTATTTTACTAAAAAACATAGCTACGGACCAATCTCAACAGGCAAAACTTTCGAAAAATCACTCAAATTGCTTCATTTGTTTGAGAGTTACGATACCATACCACAGACACGCACACCCTTATATTATAAAATCTCATTTTCGTCGGAGTTAATACGTTATTATTTGAGGTCTCTGTGTCCAGGTACTCTGCGTTTCATTTAGGTTCATAGCGCACTTGATACAGCGTGTTCTCAATACGCTTTGCATTGAATGAACAATGATAATAACATCTAATGTAATGAAATACCTACATCGGTCTCTCTGCTTCGCAGTCTCACTGTGCTACGTATTGAACAAGAGGTTTTTATACTAAGTGAATATAACTTTCTGGTACCCTACTGATGACGGTTCTTTCAACCTGTTAGGTGTACAATGGTGATTAGATTACAGAGTAAATCATGTAATTTGTCATTTTGGGACATTTTGTCGGTACTAATACTAATATTGTAAAGTAAAGTTTGTTAGTTTGTATGTAGAGTTATCTCCGGAGCTCCTCATCCGATGTCAAAAGTATGGCCTATTGTCCATTCCGAAAGTACATTCTATGCACTGGTGTATTTTTTGACGTGTGTGTGTGTGTTTGAAATTTCCGTTTGTCCGGTTCCGTTGACTGACATATCAACGCACAGCCCAAACAGCCGGTTCTACAGATTTCAAATTTGGCACGTTGGTTCCTTATAAGGTCTAGGGGTGCATTAAGAAAGGATTTTTCAAAATTCACCCCTAAGGGGGTGAAATGGGGGTCCAAAGTTTGTATGGGGAAACAAGATTAGATCGACTAATTTATTCGAAACTTCACAGCACACAGGATTATTCCTAACTATAAATGAGTAAATACGTGTTATGCAATTTTTCATCAAAGTTTTCATCACGTAAAATTATCGTCCGTAAACCGACTTTACAGACAACCATTTTTTATCAGTTGAATAGTTCGGAGATTACCCTTACCCCCTTAGAATATAGACTAGCTACCCCTTTTATAGCAATCATCATCATCATATCAGCCCAAAGACATCCACTGCTGGACATAGACCTCCCCCAAAGAGTGCCACAATGACCGGTCCTGCGCCACCCGCATCCAGCGGACTCCAGCGACCTTTACCAGGTCATCAGTCCACCTTGTGGGGGGCCTACCCACGCTGCGCCTTCCGGTACGTGGTCGCCACTCAAGAACCTTTCCGCCCCAACGGCCATCGATTCTACGTGCAATGTGCCCCCCCGCCCACTGCCACTTAAGTTTAGCGATTCGGAGGGCTATATCGGTTGCCTTGGTTCTGCTGCGGATAGCCTCATTTCTGATGCGATCACGTAGAGATACTCCCAGCATAGCCCTCTCCATTGCCCTTTGGGTGACTTTGAGCCTTCTTATGAGGCCCATAGTAAGCAGAGTTTATAGCATTGGTATACATTTATTAACTGTTATAATGTTATGATTACTACTTAAGATATTACAAGTAGTACAATTATAATAAGTACAGTCAAGTTCTTCAATATCTATACAGACAACCTTTCAAAAACATATGCGTCTTATGTCAGTAAGTTCAGTAACAATAAAAACTGTGTACCATGCAGAACTCGACTGTACGGTCGACGCCAAAAATACGTTTACAATATTCGCCTTATTGCAATGGAAGAAGGTGCATAAGTGTAAACGTATTTTTGGCGTCGACTGTACATATAAAATCCTTACTGATTCCAATAATGCAACACACGAAGTAGATGCGGTAAGAGCAATTACAAAAGGAAAACAAACTAATCCACACACAAGCAGATTATAACACACAGGCTCGGCATCAAAGAGTCTCATCCATTTGCCAAATTCGTTTTTCCATTACTCAAATTGGGTAGGGGTTAACTTTTGTATGCTAAGTGCGTGCGACGTCTCTATATAGCGGATATACATTAGGATTTCTTTGTGTCTGTTATGTAATCAACTTTTATTTTCTTTTGAACTTTGAGCGAGAATGTTCACTTTTGGGGTAAATTGGTAACATCTAATTGTCATCAGATGGTTTTACGATAATCACAAATACATTTTGAATTTGGATTTCAAACAAGTTCACTTGCAGTTCATTTTCCGAGTATTTTTCTGAGTTTGTTATGTTAAATCCTACTCAAAGTCAAAGTCAAAATGATTTATTCTTCAATTTAGGCATATTGCATGCACCTATAAATAAGTCGATAAACTACCACCGGTTCGGAAAGAAAACCTCTGCCTCGAGAAGAACCGGAGTAAAAAAATCGGCGAGGTATCATTTTCTCAAAGTATACTATATCATTTCAGTATCAGAGTATTATAAACTTACATTGCTACAGTAGAAAGCCTATTTATTTTGCGATAGATTTGTAGTGCAGGATTTTATCACGGCCAAATATCCCTATCCATGATGTAATCGTTTATCTTATGCTTTTGAAAGAAGTGTTCGGTAATGTGTTTTAGAATTTTATTGTAGAATTTTATACAATATCCCAAGAACGACTTTTTCGCTTTTACTAGTGTGTACTGTGTACTAATATTATAAATGCTAAAGTTTTGATGTTTGTTTCTCAATCACGCTTAAACGGCTCCACCGATTGGGATGAAATATTGCACGAAGATAGTTTATAGCCTGGATTAAAATATAGGATAGTTTGTATCCCGGGTCCACGCAGACGAAGTTGCGGGCGGAAGCTGATAAATTAAATAATACAAGAATAATTTATTGATACTCTGGTCAACTACCGAATTACGCTGGGACTTACGACGTTAATCTGCTTTTTGCCGAAAGGAAGGTATAATATACCTTCCTTTCGGCAAAAAGCAGTACATATTATGTTTTAGCAGTCTATGTTTGTATTTACTTGTGTTCCATCGTAGCGTGTAAGGTACTGAACAGGAAATCCAGCAGGAAGCAACTCAGGATTATATCTGGGGTGTACACAGGTCACTTCGGCGTCAAGGATCTCTTGGCCAAGATGTCTGTCGAACAGTACAGACTGTAGAATGTGTGGCGAGGAGGATGAGACTATGGAACACTTACTGTGTGAATACGCCCTTGCCAGACAAAGAATGAATCACTTTGGTAACAGCTACCCACAACCAAAGGAATTCAAGGTGCTCCCACTAAGCTGCATCATCCGCTTTGTGGAAATGATGGAGCGAGCTTAGGAGTAGATATAAAGGGGAGGGCAAATGCACAAAAGATCCCACTGGGTCGAAGTGTATCCGAAAGGGCCCTCAACTAGATAAGATAAGATAAGATACGGTACTGAATCGATTTTGACAAATGAGGTGTCAATCGATTCGAAATTATGCTCAGGGTGAGATAGGCACTTTTTTTGCAAAAAAAAGTTCAGCTACTTTTCCGTAGTCCCAACCTTAACCCATCCAGCACTTTTAACATCCCAACCGTGTCGCGTTTTATGCTTTATATTTTTCATCCCGTTGTGATACTGTTTTATATTTAAAAAAATCAGATTTATTACATTTATTATTTATTTATTATGTGTCTACTATCTAATAGTATGCTGTGTTGCGTTCCGTGGGTCACGTACGGTGCTCTCTAAAAATCAGCGCTGTAGGTGTCTGTCTGACACCTCGGCACAATTCTGAGACAGCGACCGTTTCACTGCCGCGAAGACACACACAATGTGTCAATTGTATTGTATGTCTACTCCCTTTATCTCTGGGTGTCTTTTGTGTAATGAATAAATGTCTTCTTTCTTTCTTTCTTTCTAGTCGGGTTATACTGTAGTTTTACGAACTGTTGCTTGTTCGTAGTCTTTATCGAGCAGTAACAACTACCAATATTGTTTTAATCCTCTCACACCTATACAAGGCGTACGCCAAGACCATCCAATAACTCCCCGTCAACCCAAAGTGCAGCCATTTCAAATCCATACAACGTAACCATTCACATTAACGACAATACGCAGGTAACGGGCACATTAAGCCACTCAAGCCTGTCTACGGAGGAGGCATTAGGTACGCAAAGCACCGCATATGTTATTTCGCCCCTGTCTATTGCAGGTTTGTTATTCACGAAGTTAATGTTCCCATCACCTCACCACACAAGAACTAGAAGGGTGGGTATCCATAAGAGATATGGGAAAAATATACCTATAGAAAGCGAGGTGCGAGCGATAAATGTTTGTAACGCCAATCTTGGCAAGAAAAAAAAAATCACAAACAAATTATTATGTGGCAAATAAACTCTTCACAAATAATTATCATCATCATCATCATCATCATATCAGCCAAAAGATTATCACCAAATATCATTTATTAACATAATATAGGTACTAAAACCAATAATAATAACAATAATTCATATCTCTGCAATGCACAGTCGGGTAAAGTTTAGTTAGAGCTGGGAATGGCTGCTCCGTCGTCAAACCCCAACAGTTTCGCTGCAGGTTTGAATTTGTGACGTGTGCCTCGTATGCAGCCGAAAGACGTCCACTGCTGGACATAGGCCTCCCCCAGAGAGTTCCAAATTGACAGGTCCTGCGCCACCCGCATCCAGCGGACTAATAATTATACTTACATACTTAACACAAACTCAATGTTTGGCAAGTGAACGTTTAAACAATGACTCGCTTACCAACTGGTACTTTGATCAAATTTCATGTAGTCAAATGTTTCAGTTGGAAAAACATATTTTACGCAAAATATAATCAGGCAAATGATTTGTAACGTCAGTTTTCAGGCAAGCAACCAAGCATGACTTTTCAAGACGCATAAAAAAAAAAAAATTTGTCGTAACAATTCATTTGACGAAATGTTTAGTTTCTAACATTGTCTGCTTTAATAAAGTATTTGATAAAAGACCCAATGCCTGAACGTTATTTACCGTGGTAATATTATGCCGAGCGAAAATTTTACCAAAAGAAAATGTGCCTACTGAAATTATTCCAAAGATTGCATTACCAATCACAACGGTTGCCAAAATTTGTTTGGGTAATGAAATTTTAACAAAATAACTTTGGCAAAACGGCAGGATCCCAGAATGATGGTTAAATTGTAACACCTTTTATATACGCTAGTTGTTTATCCTAATAATTTATTTATATATTCATTCTGTCGGCGTCAAGATATAATAGGGGTGAGGTGAGTAAGAAGTTGTGAATAGCATCAGCGGTTATTGGTTGGATATACGAGAGAACTTGATGGGATGTAAATGCATAGACGTTAGATTTGTATATGTTGATATTTATATTATGTAGTAAACGGGTTGCATTGCACGTGGAACCGATGGCCGTTGGGGCGGAAAGGTTCTCGAGTGGCGACCACGTTCCGGAAGGTGCGGCGTGGGGAGGCCCCCAGCACAAGGAATAAAGATACTGATTACTGATTACAAGGTGGACTGATGGCCTGGTAAAGATCGCGGGAGTCCGCTGGATGTGGGTGGCGCAGGACCAGTCAATTTGGTACTCTTAAGGGGAGGCCTATGTCCAGCAGTGGTGGATTCGTAGCCTAGGTTGCACTTTCTTCGAACTTATGTACGGTCAACGCCAAAAATACGTTTACACTATTCGCCTTATTGCAATGGAATAAGGTGGAAAAGTATAAACGTATTTTTGGCGTCGACTGTACCTACAGACGTTTGTGTCATATTCAGACAACAGGTATCTACTACTCTGTAGGTTTTCGATAGACGCTACTTAAGTAAGAATGCAATCGGAAAATCATCTTTATTGACAACTGTCTAAGAGATACTGTTGCCTGATAATGATACTTTTGATATTGACTACTAAGTTTTCACTTTTCAGTAAATAAAACTGCAATCAAGACAGGTGTAGCCTAACACGCCCTGGCAAGCGTAAGGTAAAGACCCCTTCGATCCTGGTAACCCTTTCGATCTTGGTAAGACACCCAAACTTAGCAGTGGAGCATATAACAGTAGATTATGATGACCAGTCGATGTCGAAGACATATTTACTCTTTTGCACCTATTATTGTATTAACGCGAAGAATGTATACTTACCTACCTACCTACATACATATATTTGACTTTAACTCTGTATAAAACTAGACAGAGAGCACGTTTTTTTGTTTCGCCAACAGACACAACCTATACATTTTAAAGCAGAATCTTCTGGCGGGAAACTAGAACGAAATTCGAAAATGGAAATTCACAAAAACTACGAACAGAGCGCTGGCCGCCTGCCAATGGCGCCCATAACAGAATTAATTATGGCAACAGATGGCGCTGATTGCCAGGTGGTATATCATGTGGGACATGGTCAACATTTGGGAAATATTGGGAAAGTTGGTCATTACTGCACACGGGCGGAAAAGCACGTGTAGCGAACAACATTCGGGTATTAAAGTTGTCAATGGCCTAGCTAGAGCACTACTATACTTATTGCACTGCATAATATGATATGTACTTATATAGATTTTATAAATAATAATATTATTCTTTATTGTACCAAAACAAACAAACGCAGAATAATATTTGATGTAAGCAATTATAACAGGATTATTAGGTCCCTAACATTTTTTTTTCTCCGGTCACAATCGAATTATTTATTCCTCCTTTTCTCGGAGACATCTAAAATTGCAACCGATGGTTATAAGTTAATCTTAAAATTAGCTAAATGACAGGCCTGCCTCAACGTACAGTCGACTTCGTTTCTGTTAGTGTTACGTACCAAAATTGTGTCCAACGGAACACTTACGAGTATGCAATCACTCAGTGCGTGAGTAAAAATATTCTTCGACTAGTAAAGCAGCCATAGTTACCATAGTACAGTCTTCATAGAACTGGAAAGATGAAAAATGCTACTAAATACGTCCATACATATATGTTGCCTAATATACTGTACAAAAATATAATTAAAATTTTTGAGCACATGTGCCTCAACCCTTCCTCAATTATTCACGTATCAGACAAAACTGGTCGCACTTTAATCTAACGCGGGCCAACGCAAACAGGCCGGCAATCTATTAAATGACAAAATAACAGTTTTTTTTTGTAAATGACAGTTATCTGCGTGATTGATTGCATTTGCATGAGCCCTAGGGCGTCGTTAAAGGTTTCACGCGTGATCGATCAATGATAATGCAAATTTTGTATATGCGTATGAAAAATGTTGGTTATTTTTTGAGGTAACCGGGCGTCTACAATACGCACCAACGTCATCGATTTAAGTAAAACTGTCATGATGTTGTACATATTGAAGTGGGCATAGTCAGTATGTCACGTCCTTAAGTGTCTTCTTATTTAAATTAGACTTTCGACGTCCAAGTACTGGTACCACGCAGAGCATCCCTTTGAACGCTTTTCTTTATAACTAACTTGAAGCGTCTCAATTAAGACATTAGTTGCAAAACAGGCTTTAAGTCACATCTCAGACTTGATATTAAAGTTCAGTGACACAGACAGTTCGTCTAGACCCCGTCTACGGAACCCTTTTAACTGTGCATTATTTCCTAATAGGTACAAGACGATATGTACCTACTTTGCAGGGCTTTCAGATTTCCTTCGAGAATAAATGTAGACTGGGAATAAAATAGGGGAAGCCCTTGACGAGATCCCGCCGGCGAAAGAGGCAGTGTCTGCATCTGCAGAAGGGTTAGCACTGTTGGATCAGTAAATAAGTTTATATATGGTTAAGATTATATGTCACCGTATTACGTCGACCGCGATAAGTTTAGGAATGGAGGTGACAGTTTTGCCGTAATAGTTATTTATGATACAAGTGCGGAAAGTAGGTAATTCCCACGAGTGACGATGACCAAAAACCGTCAGAGAGATGGACACGAGTTGGGAATTACCTTGTTCACGTGTATCATACATCATTTTACAATGCATCATGCAAGAAAATCTAGACCTGTCGCGGTTTAATAATGAAATTGCGAACATCCCATGTGATATTAGGCTCTTCAAAAATTTCAAGCAATGTTTTTTTTTGTCACTACTAATATTAGAAATTGGTAAAGTTCAGCTGTTAGTGTAACTTTGTAAGATAATTTCACCGTATATAAAATGGTTTTTCAAAATGGCAATATATTATATTTTATCCCCTCCACCGTTTCTCTGTAACATGCTGATGGAGCTATTTCTAAATATTAGTGGTATCAATCAATAGACACTGACACTTAGGAGCTATAATCATCATCATCATATCAGCCGAAAGACGTCCACTGCTGGACATAGGCCTCCCTCAAAGAGCGCCACAACGACCGGTCCTGCGCCGCCCTCATCCAGTGGACTCCCGCTACCTTTACCAGGCCATCAGTCCACCCCACGCTGCGCCTACCGGTACGTTGTCCGGGAGATATATACCTATATTATATCTATAGCTTACGCTACGTATCCTTCCCAAGGGGCGGTATAAAAGCATAATTGGAATTGCACCTTAATGTATCCTTAGTCGCACCTAAATTGTTTTTGAAAGCTTCCTAAAGCTTCATCTCCGAGATTTGGGGGATTCTTCATAAAGTTTCTTAAGCTCGGATAGAGGTTTTGCCATGTTATTTAATGGGGGAGATAGACAAAAATAAATAGATTTACTTCGATGTCTATTTTGTAGCAAAATAGTATAAAATCGTGGGAAAATAGATTAGACTGCGACTTTGATCACATATTGTAGCGTCGCCCCATTGAGCCTGAAGAACACGTTGGAACGAACAGCAGATTGTACGATAGAGTTCATACATTCCGTACTATCGAACCTACCTCTACATAAATATTCAGCGTTTTATGGCGTTTTTTTCGTCATCGTCGTCGACAGCAAATACTGTTCAAAGAGACGAATATCAGATTCAAGTTTTGATGAAAACGTAAGCCAATACCGATGCTGAGCCTTTTAGATTGAAGTTTTGGCGCGGAATTAATCGTGAGCCAACAATGACGTTAGGACCGAGCGCTTCAACCTTACACCAGACCTGACATCGTAGCCTATGGACGCTTGCGACACCAGAATTACCGACTTATTAATTTGAGGATTCGTTGTGGTGATATAGGTAGCTATAAAGTTGAGTGGCTAACTATAAAGTTGAGTTTTTAGTAGAATTCACGTCGCATACCACAGAAAACACGCTAGAACTAAAGTCTAGAATTTATGAGGGCATCACTATGGATATCATTATTTGCAAATGCAAATCAGCTAGCTCAACCTATTAAGTGGAACTAACTGCAGCCAAGTTCGGAGATTTAAATGAGGAGGTCGTGTTAGATGAATAACAATTTAGATAGGTACGATGCGTGTACCATCAATTTGTATCCTTTTAGGATGTTTAATAAGAAGCGGACGTATCTGGTGGCCAATGAAAAAAAATAAAAACCAGGTAAGATTGAAGGCCTCTTGCCGTCAATCTTACCTGGTAGAGGAAGGCAGAGGAAGGCGTAGGCTAACATATTTTAGCCAAGTAAGGGATACAGTTAACTAGGCTTAGGCTCTTAAGTAATGGTGATGATGACGTGTACCATACAGAGATTTAGGTTCGCGTCTGTTCTGTGGACACTTATCTTATCTTATCTAGTTGAGGGCCCTATCGGATACACCCATTGGGATCTTTTGTGCATTTGCCCTCCCCTTTATGGCTGCTCCCAAGCTCGCTCCATCATTTCCACAAAGCGGATGATGCAGCTCAGTGGGAGCACCCTGAATTCCTTTGGTTGCGGGTAGCCGTTACCAAAGAGATTCATTCTTTGTCTGGCAAGGGCATGACATTCACACAGTAAGTGTTCCATAGTCTCATCCTCCTCGCCACACATTCTACAGTCTATACTGTTTGATAGTCCCATCTTGGCCAAGAGATCCTTGACGCCGAAGTGACCTGTGAACACCCCAGATATAATCCTGAGTTGCTCTGTGGACACTTACAAAGTTAAGGACTACGAAGCCTTATTTTTGGTTAGACTCTTAATTTTTTTATAAAGTTGCTGTGGAGTCGTATGAGAAAGTCAATAGGCTAGCAATGGACTGAGAATAGTAGCGGTTACTCCAGCGACAAGAGCGCTCTTAAGTAATGATGATTATGACGTGTACCATATACCGAGATGTAGGTTCGCGTCGGTTCTGTGAAGAATAAAGTGTTCTTAGAAGCACTAAGTAAAAATCGCTTTAACTATCGAACTTTACTGCCCTGAAACAAACATCGATATCAATTGATTTTGAACTCTACTCAATCCTTATAAAGTCGGTTTCAATAGTTTCAGTTTGACACAGGTTTAAGGTTTGTGTAAAACCCGTTCACGTATCTAGTCACTGACTGCTCTAAGCTTGAGATGAATTAATGCGTGCACGTTACCGGCGTCTAAAGACTGCTACCATATATACGCTTCTTACGTAGATGAAGATCAGTAATGGAACAGGTGGCACGGAATAAATAATAAAGACTGTACACGATAAAATCTGGACACACCTGATCTAGTATATTTTTCTACCAACTGCTTATTAAGAAACGGCACTTTTTTTTAAATAACCCATAGATATAATACTATAAAATAAAAATACAATCATATCAAAATATATGAGCATGTATGAGTTTTTGCGTTATACATTCCAACATACTTATAATTTTTTGTCCATCATTATTTGACAATGGTCATTCACTTTCTACTACAATACCATTATCGTATTTACATTATAACAAGGTGTTTTACACTTTTTAGAATATCATTTCACCAAAAGTTACATTAGTTGACTGGTTTCTACTTGGGGTAGCCAGCAAGACTGTCCACTTCAAGCACTGAAAGTAGTTTTTATATGGAAGGCAATTATGTAACAAATATCAGCCAAAACGAAAATAGACTGATGTGGTAAATATCTCCTAACTTCCCCAAACAGAAATTAAAAAATGTTAATTATTGTGAAAAGACAATTTAATAAAGCATAGAATAGTACGCAGAACACTTACAAAAACCTAACATATCAATAATTTAGAGGGAGAACCTACCAAAAGACACTCAGAATTTGCTGGATAAAAAATAATAAGTAATTATCACACATGCTCAAATATTTTAATATGATAGTACTTTTATTTTATAGTGTCATCTATGGATTATTAAAAAAAAATGCTGTTGCTTAATAAGCAGTTGGTAGGAAAATATACCAGATCAGGTTTGCCCAGATTTTATCGTGTACAGTCTTTAGTCCCTTCGCACACAAGCACGTAGAACCGATTGCCGTTGGGGTAAAAAGGTTCTCGAGTGGCGTCCACGTACCGTAATGCAAGGTGGCAGGTGACATGGTTAAAGACCGGTCCATGGTGTAGTATTCAGTTTGAGGTTGGAATGGGTTGAAATATTGTTTCCCCTTATCTATTTTTTATCAGATCTTTGTCTTCATACGTAGTTGAGACACGTTAGTTTCACGCCGAATGGGATTCATCTACGTCTTTTGTAACTTGCTTTCGTTTCGTCTTCTCGAAAGTTCTAGTAAAGTTCTACACTAGAAGATAATGGAATGCATTAAGATTTTTAGCTTTGAAGTGCTTTCCGAAGCTGCCAGTCCTGGGTTCAAATCCCTGCAAGGGTAACTATTTGTGCGATAAATTTTCTATATATTTATATTACACTACCTTCTGCCCGCGACTCCGTCCGCGTGGAACTCGTTTATATCGTAGCTCCATACAAACTTTCATCCCCCATTTCACCCCCTTAGGTGATTTCCGGGATAAAAATCGGTTCAGCGATGTAAGCGTGAAGAGGTAACAGACAGACAGAAAGACAGACACACAGACACGCTTTCGCATTTATAATATATATGTATGGATTAGTATGGATGGATGGATATGGGTTTCAATCTACGACGGAACCTATATTTACTTTTGTACTGAATAACTTGTTACTGCATGTATTCTTACTGCACTTATGTAGACGACCGGTTAGCCTAGTTGGTAGTGACACTGCCTACGAAGCTGAAGGTCCTGGGTTCGAATCCCGGTAAGGGCAAATATTTGTGTGATGAGCATGAATATTTGTTTCTGAGTCTTGGATGTTTTCTATGTATTTAAGTATTTATATCTATTATATATATCGTCGTCTAGTACCTATAACACAAGCCTTATTGAGCTTACTATAGGCCTAGTTCGATTTGTGTAAGAATGTCCCCCAATATTTATTTATTTATTATTATTTATTTTATTCTGTATTAAATAATAAAGGTGGTGAATTGGGTACTTTCCTGGGTAAAAAAATATAATACAATTTAGTCCGTCAGTTAGATTATCGAAAAATATTGGACACGTATTTTTTTTGTCAATCAAACAAAAAATGGTGAAGATATAGGCCGTTAAAGTTGCGCGTGACGTCACATTATGCTATAAAATAAAGTGTATCATAATGTGACGTCACGCGGAACTTTAACGGGTTATATCATCATCATTTTGTAGCCAATTGTTGTAGTGAAAAATACAATATATCATGATGATGTCCTCCCAGACGTATCCGTCGACGGCGACATCCTGACAAATCGATTCTTTGCGTCGTTATTATTTGCGTGCATGGGCGCGAGAGTGACTCGCAAATACAAACTTGGTTTTGAAGCTCCGGCGACATGTAAAACAATAAAGGTCTCCACTTGAATTGTAAGTGTAATGGTAGGAGGGCTTGGGCCGAGTTTTACGAATCTGGCGTTTGGCGTCAAGATCTTCGAGACGGGTGCGTTCAAAGTTACTGAGCCCGGTGTTGACAGCAGTTCGCCAGTCCGATCTCCGAGTAGCAAACTTCCAAACCTCACATGTTTGTGTTGGACACGTGGCACTAAACAAACCCACTCAAACCTCCAAGTGAGCACGGATTGGGCATTTAACCCATGCAAATGGGTTTCCGATAACGTGTCCTTAAGGCTGTCTGCGGCTGAACATGTATTAGGAAATCTGACGCAGACGGCAGATTAATAACAGCACGAAAGCCTTAAACGATCGAGTGAAGCGAAGTTCTCCATTTCAGCTTGGGCAAAAATTATTTCGTATATCCGGCGTGTGTCCACTGTCCAGCTTTCTCCTCTACAGTTCATTCGCGTCGATCACTGCATTTCGCCTGTATACTCTCCGGCATTGTGAAAACTCTAACGCCCAGGAGCCGTAGCATGGTTGGCTTTATCACGCGACAAGTGACAAGATAAGAGCGTCGTCTCGTTCTATCGAACGGTGTCAGCCAGTGACGCACGCTCTATCCTATCACCTATCGCGTGACAAGGCCAACCATGCTACGGGGCCAGGCAATGATGTAATATAAAAAACCGGCCAAGTGCGTGTCGGACCACGCAAAACGAAGGGTTCCGTACCTATTAAAAAGGTCGTATCGTCACAGAAATTTTACGGCACTTACGTCCTTTTCTTTTAAGAAGGCAGTTTTTCAGCAATATCTCGAAAACCTCTGAACCGATCTTGTTCAAAACAATTTTCGGTGAATGAAATTAATAAGCCCTATGTCCATGAATTTTTCCATATTTTTAAAGTACACCGTTCAAAAATTAGAGGGGGGGGGACAGAATTTTAGTGACTTTCGGGGCGATTATCTCCGACCCTATTCACTTAATCAAAAAAAATGCTAAGAAACCTTATATTTATTTTGAAAGGCCTATCGATTGATGTGCCACACGGGGGGTCAATATGAAAAAAACTTTTTTGCATTTTAGTTTTATGTATGGAGTGCACCCCTAAAAAAATTTTTTTTTGTCATTTTAATTACAAAACTATGTAGCGGCTAGCAAAATACACCTATCCTCAAAATTTTATTCAAATACACCTTATAGTTTTCGAGTAAAATGCCTGTGACATACGGACAGACGGACAGACGGACAGACGGACAGACGGACAGACGGACAGACGGACAGACGGACAGACGGACATGACGAAACTATAAGGGTTCCGTTTTTGCCATTTTGGCTACGGAACCCTAAAAAGAGGTAGATATGTTGTCTATACGAAATTCCGTGTTTAAAAATGGCCACCAAATCTGACAGCTAACGTTTCCATTGACGTCTCGAAACTGAGGCAAACTGTGCCAATTGACTCACTTTTAGTGTGCCATTTTTCGAGCGCGTATAACCTATCTACCTCTTTTTTTTAGGGTTCCGTAGCCAAAATGGCAAAAACGGAACCCTTATAGTTTCGTCATGTCCGTCTGTCCGTCTGTCCGTCTGTCCGTCTGTCCGTCTGTCCGTCTGTCCGTCTGTCCGTCTGTCCGTATGTCACAGGCATTTTACTCGAAAACTATAAGGTGTATTTAAATAAAATTTTGAGGATAGGTGTATTTTGTTAGCCGCTACAAAGTTTTGTAATTAAAATTACTAAAAAAAATTTTTTTAGGGGTGTACTCCATACACAAAACTAAAAGTCAAAAAAAAATTTTTCATCGTGAGCCCACGTGTGGCACATGAATCGATAGGCCTTTCAAAATAAATATAAGGTTTCTCGGGATTTTTTTTGATTAAGTGAATACAGTCAGAGATAATCGCCTCGAAAGTCACTAAAATTCTGTCCCCCCCCCTCTAATTTTTGAACGGTGTATTTTAAAAACATGAAAAAATTCATGGACACAGCGCTTATTAAGTTTATTCTCTGAAAATTGTTTTGAACAAGATCGGATGAAAGGTTTCCGAGATATTGCTGAAAAACTGCCTTCCTCAAAGAAAAGGACGTAAGTGCCGTAAGATTTCTATGACGATCGACCTTTTTAATAGGCACGGAACCCTTCGTTTTGCGTGGTCCGACACGCACTTGGCCGGTTTTTATATTACATCATTGGGGCCAGGTATCTGTTCGAATTGACATTGAACATTGAAGTATGACGTCACAACGTCATACTTCAATGTCAATTCGTCCCGAGTCATCGTCGAAGTCGATGTCAATTCGAGATCCGTCTTTGTCTCAAATTTCTGGGTATTTATGTTCTTTAATTGTAGTTGCTCCCGTACAAACATTTGTTCCTCTCCAAAACCTGGTTCGAATGGCATCGTAAAGAAATCTAAGGTCACAAGCCTATTCCTTTAATTTGGATAGAGTATCCACTAGAGCTGTGCGAGATAACGGAGCGGCATGCGAGGAAAATATCCACCAATAGGAAGCGATTTCCGAGCGAGACTAGCAATGCTATTGGGGATTCTTTTCGTCGTGTTAATTTTTCTCCGTCCTACCCACTTGAAATCATACTATTTACGATGATGAAGCAGAAAATATCATGTAACCTGTGATTGCTTTAATAATCTGTAATACCTTACTGCTTAATAACCTGTGTTCTGTAGGTACTGCGCGGCCAATGATTCCTTTATTAATATTAATAGCTTGTCTGCACTTTACAGGGAGCCTTTTGCAGTGGCGTCTGCTTCCAGTAAAAACTGTCTTGGCTTGCGTTTTGCGGAGGGTTATGAAGTGGTTAAGGCTTTATGTAGATAATATTATGCTATTACTTTCACATGCCAAGCTTTGACTAGACTGGAAGATGGAATTTTTTCTCTGTAGTGTTCTGCGGCACACGGACACACTCTCACTATAGCCTTAGTATATAAACTCCATGTAATAATAAAAAATAAAAAAAATACTCTCCTGACCGGTTTCGGCCACGTCGACTGCTTCAACTCTGGCGCTGATGTCGTACATGTGCTCTGGTGTGGCTCACGTAGCCGATCTTATTTACGAAGACCCGAGTACACAATGGGCACGTGAGCACACCATTTACAAAATAAACTCCATGTACATGTACAACCATATTTAGGGACATAGTTCGTCTTCGTTGTGCTTTAATGTAATAGGTAGGGCCCGGAATTTTGCGTGCGGCTTTTGACAAGTTTTATTTAGGGAGAGAACACCAATGTTTATCGATGGTATCGTAAATCGAGAGTTTTTTATTCGTGTCTTTATAAAGTAATACCTCAAACTTTCCGATGATACTTAGGTACTCTTTTCGACGGTCAATGATGAAAAAAGTTCAAAATATCGGAAAGTTTAATCCGTTTTATGATACTCATTAGATATATATAATGAGTTGATAACCTAAGTCGGTATTTGCTTGCAAGTGTTATTTAATTTAGATAAATTAACCTCAATGATAAAGTTAATGACTAATGTATCGATAAAAAGCAGTGCTCCCTCCCTTACATGTGTCAGTAGTCGCACGCAAAATTCCGGGCCCTAGTAATAGGTAATTCGAGGGGCCTGATTCGTGATGATTCAAAATGTGATGTCGCAATTTTGTCTTGGCGTCTTCCAAAAACAGAATGAAAGAGATATGGAGAGATGGAAAAAAGATATCCTGCGGGGTAATCGCGTAACAACATATCAGCTGTCGTTTTTTGCAGCTGAAAATGACAGTTCCTAATGTCCATAATGCGGCCGACTTTTTAGAAAACTGTCATTGTCATTGTAATCTACTTTGATGAAATTCGGCCAATTCAAATATGTACACTCAAGTAGGTACCTACTACGCGAATTATTAATAATTTTGTATGCTACTAAATATTATATACCTAGTTTATAAGTTACAATTGCTGTACCCTAGCAGGATTCATGTTGCGAACTGTATATTTAATGAAAGACCTATTGTAAACCACATGAAGCAATAAATGAATATGAATATGAATACTTAATTAAATAAATAAATATTAGAGGACAATCTTACACAAATGGACCTAGTCCCATGGTAAGCTCAATAAATAAGGCTTGTGTTATGGATACTAGACGACGATATATTTAAATACTTAAATAAATAAATATTTTGCGGACAATCTTACACAAATCGACCTGGTCCCAAATTAAGGCAAGCTTGTACTATGGGTACTAGACGACGATAAACATACTTATATAGATAAATACATACTTAAATACATAGAAAACATCCATGACTCCGGAACAAATATTCGTGCTCATCACACAAATAAATGCCCGTACCGGGATTCGAACCCAGGACCTCTTGCTTCGTAGTCAGCGTCACAACCCACTAGGCTAGCCGGTCGTCAAAACTACTTAAACACTAAGCTCTTTTCTTGAATCCCATACTGTAGTAAACTTTTCAAATTTTCCCAAATAAGATTTTACCTCGGTTTCCCTTAAAAAAGATTACACTGTAAACGGATACGCGAACAAATAAAAAGTTTTGAGGTTAGGAAAGATTTCTGATAAGGGTCCGCAAGTGTTGAAGATTTGTTGAAATTGAAATGTGATCCCTTGGTTTCAGAGGAATATTTATTATCTGGTGGAAAGTTTCTTTTGAAAACTTTGAGCAAAAAGGTATCGGTGAAGAGTTTTGTGTTACAAAAATGTTGGGACTATTTGCAGGCTTCTTAAAAAGTTGTTCAAAGATTTTGTTTATTATTTAGGAGGTATGCCATCATTATATCCATGGAAAGGGGATTATATTCTTATGCTAGGCAATACTCTGCCCAGTTTAATAATGAACTACGAGTAGGTCCTTATACCTTATCTTTGTCCGTAACTTTGTGTTAGCTTCATCATCATCATCATCATCATATCAGCCGAAAGACGTCCACTGCTGGACATAGGCCTCCCCCAGAGAGTTCCAAATTGACCGTGTTAGCTTACAATATAAATATACCTTATTAATATTGTTAGGTTAGTTAGCATTATAAATAGGCGAATGTAACGGTAGGCCTACCAGTGCATTAAACGGGTTCAACACACGCGCACGTCTTTTCATTTATAACAGTGGCGACGTCCGGGATTTTTTTTAGAAAACACGCGATTACAAGTAGTTATAATGAATTCGACGATCGGAAACTTACCAGTTTTGAAGTAGGAAACGACTGGAAGGTGTTTAAAGAGCGATTAAGCATCTGGCTGAGTGCAAACGCGATAATAAAAACAGATAAAGTGGAGACTGATCGACGACGCGCGGTGTTGCTAAGTGCACTCGACGAGTCAGCGTATAAGTTGGTACGCGAACTCGTTTCTCCAAAGACGGTAACGGAACTGTCGTATGAGGACATTTTAATAGAAGTGGATAAACATTTACTGCCAAAAAAATCTCTTTTTGCGGAAAGGCACAATTTCCATAGTGCAATACAACGAGGGGACGAAGATTTGACACAGTGGGCAGCAAGAGTCCGACAGTTATCGGAGGATTGCAAGTTTGGTTCAGTTTTGGGGGAGATGTTGCGCGACCGTTTCGTGTTGGGCATGCAGTCGGGTCCCGAGAGAGACCGCTTGTTCATTGAAGATGCGGATACCCTCACGCTGGCGCGAGCGCTAGATATCGGCGTGTCGTTGCGGAGCGCGAGGAACGCCGCTCGCCAATCGGCCGTGCCACGCACCCAGCCGCCGCAACCAGCCGAGGTTCTTAAAGTGTCCAGAAGTCCGTCGTTTAGCGGTGTGCAATGTGAAGTGTGCGGTTATAGTAACCATAGTGTCGATAACTGTCGGTTCAAAGGTTATAAATGCAAAAAGTGTGGCATGAAAGGCCATCTAAAACGTATGTGTAAACAAAAGAAATCTGTAAATATGCTGCAGCATGTTGAAGAGAGTAACGATGACGATGGTAAGATTCAGTTAGTAAATTTCTCTGAGTATATATGTAACATTCGTAGTTATCAAGGTGAAGCAATGACGGTGTCCGTTGATGTATGTGGGCAGACATTAAAGTTTGTTGTTGACAGCGGGTCATGTGCCACAGCCATTCCACTGCATATATACAAACAATATTTTCAAGATGTTTCCCTAACGCCACCAAAAATGGTTTTAAAATCATATTCGGGAGAAAAATTAGATACGGTGGGAGTAATGCGGACAGCAGTGAAATACGAAGGCGAAAGTAACTATATAGATATATATGTGGTGAAATGTTGTGGTCCATCGTTGCTGGGAAGAGACTTTTTGTCTTTGTTTGACTTACAGATATCGAAGATTTATTTATGTGATAAGCAAACAGAAATCGAGTTTTATGCTGACAAATACCCGGAGTTATTTAGCAGCCGTTTAGGTTGTTTAAATAAATTTAAGGTTAAGTTATCAGTTAAACCAGGTAGTCAGCCAATTTTTTTCCGAGCGCGTACGGTTCCGTTTGCTTTGAAAGGGAAAGTTGAGAAAGAGATTGATAGATTGGTAGAAATAGGGGTTCTGCAACCAGTAGATCATTCGGACTTTGCAAGTCCTATTGTACCTATTTTGAAGCACTCTGGTGAAATTCGTTTATGCGCTGATTATTCAGTAACATTAAATAAAGTACTTCAAATAGATAAGTACCCTTTACCGAAAACCGAGGACCTTTTCGCTAAATTACACGGTGGGCAACAGTTTTCACAGTTAGATTTAACTCAGGCATATTTGCAGTTATGCTTAGATGACGATTCCCAGTTACTGACCACCATCAACACACACAAAGGTTTATTTATTTTCAAAAGGCTCTGTTTTGGCTTATCCAACGCGCCCTCCATTTTTCAAAAAACCATGGAAAACTTATTACAAGGTATTGAAGGAGTTTTGTGTTTGCTAGATGATGTTTTGGTTACTGGAGAAACCAAAGAATTACATTGCCAAAGATTAGAATTAGTTTTTAATCGGCTGCAGGAGGCAGGGTTAGTACTGAACAAAGACAAATGTCACTTGTTCAAGGACTCGGTCACATACTTAGGCTTTGTTATTGATAAACACGGCATTCATAAATGTAGTACTAAAATTCAGTCAATGATTTCAGCGAAGCCACCAACAAATGTTCACGAGTTAAAATCGTTTCTCGGGTTAGTGAATTACTATCGGGGGTTTGTACCTAACGCAGCATCGATTTTAAGCCCATTAAACCGATTGTTGCAAAAAGAGGTAAAATGGGAATGGACTCAAGAACAAAATAACGCGTTCGATAAAATTAAGGAAGAACTCGTATCGGAAAAAGTGTTGGCGCATTTTAATCCAGACTTAAAATTGGTACTTACTGTGGATGCGTCCCCATGGGGTTTAGGGGCGGTATTAGGTCAACTGGAGGGGGGTACCGAACGCCCCATAGCTTATGCTTCAAGGTCTCTAAACAGGGCTGAACGGAATTACAGCCAAATGGAAAAGGAGGCTACGGCTATAATTTTCGGGGTAAGACGGTTTCACCAATATTTGTACGGATTGGACGTGCCGTTTATTCTCCGTACTGACCATAAGCCTTTGATGTACATTTTCCATCCACACAAAGGAGTTCCAGAAGTCTCGGTGAATCGCCTTCAGAGATACGCGTTGTTTCTAAACAGTTATAATTACGAAATAGAATATATCGCAAGCGTAAACAACTGTGCAGATTTTTTAAGTCGTGCGTCAGCTGAGAATCCAGCTATCAGTGATAAGACGATTACGTCACCCGCCGGCATTCCACTGTCGCAATGGCAAGGAGCGCACGCGCCGCCGCCGCCGGGCCTGGATCGAGCCACTTACGTAAATTTTGTAACAGACGGTGATTTACCCATTTCCATGGACGATGTAAAAAACGCCATCAACAACGACCAATGCTTAAATAAGGTAAAACAATATATAACCATGGGCTGGCCAAAGAAAAATAAATGTATAGAGTTACAACCTTATTTTTGTTGCCGGTTCGATTTATCACTTGAGCAAGAATTGTTGATGCGCGGGCACAAGTTCGTGATACCGAGATCCTTACAAACAAAAGTTTTAGAGGAACTACATAGGTGTCATTTAGGCATAAATAAAACAAAGGCGGAGGCTCGTTCCAGATTCTGGTGGCCTAATATAGATCGGGACATAGAACGGAGAATAGGCAGTTGCGCGGCATGTTTACAAAATAAACCAACACCGCCGCGCGCACCGTTAACCACATGGAAGTACCCTCCTGGTGCGTGGCAGAGAGTACATTTGGATTTTTTTGGGCCAATTAAAAACACCATGTTTTTCATTTTAGTGGATGCGTATTCTAAATGGGTAGAATGTTTTCCTCTCACTAACAACTATTCCAGTGCTACCGTAATTGCAAAACTGGAAGAGGTGATGTCCCGATTTGGTATAATGCACACAATAGTGACCGATAATGGAACATCATTTACTTCTAAGTTATTTGATCATTTTTGTAAACTAAATGGCATTACACACATTACTTCGCCAACTTATTCGCCGGCCAGTAATGGACAAGTAGAAATTTATGTCAAAATTTTGAAAAAACACATTAAGGGGTTGTTGGTTGAAGGGAAAACAATGAAGGAGATTACTAGCAACCGATTGTTAGAATTTTTATTTCGATACAGGAATACCCCACATACAACAACGGAAAAGTCACCTGCGGAGCTAATGATCGGCCGCCGGTTACGTAATCGGTTTGATTTGTTAAACGTAAACAAAGATGCGTCATCTTTACCTTCAACAGGTTTGCAAAATAAAGTAGGCAGTAAACAGTGTTTGCAGGCTAAATATTATAAAGGACACCGAAATGTAGATTTTGAAAATAACGAACATGTATTAATAAAATTAATTGGTAACAATAAGTGGGTCAAAGGCGTGATTACACATAAGTTAGGGAAAAGTGTATACCAAATATATTTACCAGAGATGAACAAAACAGTGAAAAAGCATAAAAATCAAATATACAAATATAAAGGGGGCGCTGATAGCAAGGAAGGAGGCCAGAGTGAGGACAGCAGTTTCGAGTGGATGATGACGCCGACGTTTCCACAACAGAATTTAGAAAGGGAAGAAGAAGAAGAGGAGTGGATGGAAGCGGACTCCGGGCCGGTGGAGGTCACCTCACCCGAGCATGAGGGCCCACAACAGCCAACCGGGCCGCCAGAGCCGCGCGTTCTAAACGCCCCGGCCAGGCCGCCGTCACCCGGTGCGCCAAGCGCCCCGGTCACACCAGCCGGCACGCCAAGCGCCCCGGCCACACCACCCGGTTTAGACGCGGCCATCGCTGCACCCGAAGACCGCGAGGGAGCGCGACCCGCACGATTGAGGGATCTACCTCGATTGCAGTATAAGTAGATATAATGTAGTTAAGTATTTATGGTGGAGGGATGTTAGGTTAGTTAGCATTATAAATAGGCGAATGTAACGGTAGGCCTACCAGTGCATTAAACGGGTTCAACACACGCGCACGTCTTTTCATTTATAACAAATATATAACTAACTGATTGTTGTAGGTATTACTAAACGTAATTGCTGAACTGAGTTTATATGATTCCTTGTTAATTAGAATAGCTATAAAGAGTAGGTACCAACATTACAGGTAAATTACTTTCGACACTAGTTTTTGCATTTGTAGTTAGACCTCTGTTACTGTAGCCAGCCTCTCTCTCACACACACACACACACACGTGTGTCTGTGTACGTGTGTCCCTGTAAATATACAAATACTACAAATGCAAAAACGTCTCGAAAGTAATTTACCTGTACCATATTGTAAAATTTGTAGAAAAGTGTCAGTAATGTCAAAACCCGCTAAAAACGCGCATTTGGCGCGTTTTTGCTACAATGTTCTTTAGTCATTTGAGAGTAAACAAAACAAGCTAACGTTGTATCTTATCAAGCCACAATAAAAGTGTGGAAAGTTCGCATTGTTTTATCTAAAGACCATCCGAAGACCCCAAAGCGGACGCTCGAAAATGATCCTAGAGGTGTGAACCCGTACCCTTGGGCGATAGTACCTATACCTATCTGAAACTGCCCCCCTATTCTGTAACTTGTTATAAGCTCACCTCAACGCTCACCCACAAATATTATCTTGACGCCGCGATTCGTAGTAACTAAGCGTAGGTAGAGGTCTACTTTCATTAGGCGTGACGCGTGGGGTGAGGCGCATGAGCGCGTAGCGAATAACAGCCCTGTGCAGTCGGGTGGGTGGTCGAATTAAGAGTAAAACGTGAAAGTGTAGCCTTCCTTCTGTACCTACTACCAAATTTCATGTGCCGGTTAGCGACCACGTAGGTGAGTTGGGGAACTTAAAGTATATTATCTCGTTCGTTAATTCCAGTATATCATTATTTAGTAACTGCAAAAAAATGCGTACGGTTAACTGTTTCAATAGGGTCAATTATTCGTTATCGCATATTTTTCAATGTTCGTTATTCGGCCGTATTATATTCGGTTCAAATGCCGATTATTTACCGAATAATATTAGAGATGTTTGTCGGCAAGTTGCAAGAATGTAATATAGTATAGTCATAGCACTGTGAAATCATTATCCTTGAACGGATTCTCATTGTTACCTATTCAACTTACCTATTATATTGTTAATATTTTACTTAAAAAAAAGATCATTCACCACTGAATGAGTCTATTTTGGAACGGCTGATGAAGGCATTACGTTGAACCGAATAATTCGGCCGAATATTCGGTTCAGCAAACGCTGAACGCTGGCCCATATTCGGCGCATCTCTAGAAAATAACCTTGTCCTTCACATGGTCGTATAATTTATATAATGTATGAAGAAACTGACATATAAGTTTGGATTTAGCTGATACCTATCGTAATTTCCTGAAGGCGCTCTCTGGCTCTTAATACAATAAAAACAAAGTCTAATTTTGCTTAACCAACAAAACATGTATCAAAACTGCAAACAGCGCCACCTACCTTATCTCCGTCGAACTTCTCAGTAGGCTCGTCGTAGATGCGCGCTTCGCGTTTCTCCCGCGACCCGCGCCTCGCGACCAACGGAGTCTGCGGGGGCGACACTAGCGCCACACTGTTCCTAGCGCTCCCTGTCGGTGACTTTATGAACTCGATCTTCCCTCCCTCAACGCAGATGTTAGGCGTTAGGGGGTACATCGGGGACATAGCTACGTTCGTGTTAGCTAAGTGGTTGTAGCTGTAGTTGTCCTCTAGAGGGAGCGCTTTGAGTTTCTTCTTGTAAGTTGAGTCGTAGGCGAGGACTTGGGTTTTCTCTTCTGGATGCACTTGACGAGCCTTCCCGGGGGGGCGGTCGGGGGGTTCGGGGGATATGCTGCCTTCTGCCTCAGGGCTTTCATTTCTGTCGGCGTTTGATGTCCTGGAACAAAAGGAATAAAAGTAAGAATATAATTTCTTTGCGGTTTAGAAATATTGTAATAGAATAATTGTGATGTGGGTCGTTCTTCTTTTCGACCGACAATAGCCTGTCCCTCGTCTTATTACTGCATCTCATTTGAGTAATGATGTTTACGGTTTTATAATGTTCGAATGAACGTCCATATTATTTTATTAATTTGTGATGTTTAATATTTCACTTTCTCTAACTAGCATTTTTTTAATGTTTTTTTTTTTCGTAGAATGCCGTGACAGAGTGGTAAACCAAAATGTTGTCCCCACTGAAAGAGTCCACTTTGTCACATGTTTTTTTTAGAAACCAACCGTAAATAAATATTTATATTGGCCAGAAAGGAAACTTTAATTAGTTCTAATGAAGAAACCTATGCATTTTTTTTTAAATCGCACTTCAAAACCACAATTTTCGATAGTTCAAAAACCAAAAAAACAGAAAAACCTCGGATCATTGTCGGTAAAAAAGAAGAACGACCCATGTATCCTTTTTATCTATTGCTTTGGAACAAGCCTGTAATACCTACTGGCTTATATGGTACTTTTTTAATAAAACACTGCTCAACTCAATAATTAACTGTATCACTTCATACTTTTATTGCAAGAAACAAGCGACATTGTTGTGAAGCGGAGTTGAACCGCAACTCGGTCCCACGTCCCACTAGAGCTAACTGAACGTTAGTTTATAAGACGCGCCGATAGATGGCGCCACAAGCGCCCAACGCATTGAATTTGGCAGGTTTTCTCAAATATTCTCTAAAATAATGCGAATTATGACACAAATGCCACTTAATCCTATTTCAATTAACTCGATCAGTGTCTTTCGTTGCTTTTCCTTTGCTACTTTTAGAATTTTTTAGCAGCTTTCATACAAAATTACGCACGCGTGCTACAACGCGCTATCGAAGTTTTTCAAATCGTTTGTATATATACCCTGGCGACATCATGTTCAAGCGGAGGTGTATTCTTTAGTGTGATGCCACTACTGTCCGTATAGATCGCTACTAGTTAGAAGATCTACAAAACAGCACGTGACGTCACGCGCTCGTTGCCTGGCAACGCTCCTTGTAATGTGCGCTGCGGACGATTGCCCGCGCGGCTGCGACGTTTTAGCGGCGCACTTTCCACGGGCGGCCATTCAAAACTACGCGGTATTAGTTACAAAGTTAGCTTAGCTCCGGTTAAATTGAGATAATTGAGCACTTCCATAACCATGGCGGCGAGGAAACTCGAATGCCAGCTTTTTGTTGTCAAATTCAACAAAATAATATCTTGGTTACTTTCCTGGGTAAAAAAAAAACTATTTAGTCCGTCAGTTAGATTATCAAAATTTATTGGACACATTTTTTAATTTGTTAATAAACCAAAAAATGGTCAAGATATAGCCCGTTAAAGTTCCGCGTGACGTCACATTATTCTAAAAATGTGCACCATTATGTGACGTCACGCGGAACTTTCACGTGCTATATCTACAACATTTTTGTTTGATTGACAAAATAAAAAATACGTGTCCAATTAGGAAAGTACTAAGCCAATTATACAAAATAATATCACAAGTGTGTAAATATTTGATATTTTTATTAATCCGATAAAATGTGTAGTTTTGTATGGACATAGGTATTATAAAGTGTGAATTGTGAAGTTACGAATATACTCTCAAGATTTTTGCGGACTTTCATGCCAACAAACTTACATTTGATGTGAACGGAAGGGCCCCGTAACACCTTTCAAACGAACAAAAAAATCCGTTTAGTTCTACGGCGTAGGACAAAACGGAATTTATTTTTCCGTTTTATCCTACGCGTAGAACTCAATCGTAGGACAAAACGGACTAAATCATAGATAATAAGATAACTAAATAAGTACAGTCGAGTTCTACAATATCTATACAGACAACCTTTCAAAAACATCTGTACACAGGCTTTATTATTACTGACATAAGACACATGTGTAGATATTTTTGAAAGGTTGTCTGTATAGATATTGGAGAACTCGACTGTACCAGTCTCATTTCTTCCAGGTACATACCGGTATTTTCTCCATACAAATTAAACCGGTATTATTTCGTTCTTTGTTTATGATATAATTTTTGATCGGGCAGTCTAATAATACGAATATGTTACCTAAATACACGATAGAGTCCTACATTAAGAGCCTAAAATAATTCAAAATATTAGACTACTTCGGGGACTTATGAAAAAACCGTTTGCGATCCCTGATTTGTTCACAAAAGATGCTATAGGTAGGTAGGTACTTTTCTTTATCAGTAGACAAAAAAAACAAGCTTGCACGTAATCTTGGCCTTAAGACTTTAACCGTTTAACCACCCAAACAGTAGACGACAAAGGTCATTAACATGTAAACACAATGAGAAGTATAATTATCTACCTATCGTCAACATTAAACGTAGGTTTGTTGACTAACATGCACCTTATTCCATTGTAATAAGGTGAAAAACCGTTAGCTTTATATAGCTATAGTCAACTGTCTCACGCTACTGATGGGTAGGTACAAACGTGTTCAGAATTCAGACATTTTGAGGAGTCCACTTTAGATAAAATCTTACAAAAAAGGCTGCGCTAGGCTAGTACTCTATCACAGCAAATATAAATTCACGTCACAATAAGCTTCACGAAACTGAGTGGCTATTAGAGAATGACAAGGTTCCAAGCTGTAGTGTGCATTAGAGTTATCACAATGTTGATCTGGCTACTGTTATGAGCTGGCTTATCGCTCCTGTTGACAAATGTACTAAAAGGCTTAGTTGAAAAAAATGTGATCGTTACGAAGTTCACACTAGGGAAATCGTCTTTATCACACAAAAGGTGTCTTTTTCTTACGCGTTCGTGGTTGATAAATCGTCATTTCGTAGGTGATAAGGGGTCACCGTAGCCTTCGTAGGCTTATAACTTGCTAAGGTTAGATCGACAGTGAAATTCGACGGTTTGTCAAGATTCAGAAAACATATTCATCATCATCATCATATCAGCCGAAAGAAGTCCAATGCTGGACATAGGCCTCCCCCAAAGAGTGCCAAATTGACCGGTCCTGCGCCACCCGCATCCAGCGGACTCCCTCGACCTTTACCAGGTCATCTGTCCACCATGCACAAGACATAATACCAAAGAGTAATTTGTCCGAAAACATATTTTTTCTGAAAAAAGAGTTCCGCTGAAGGATTTTTTTATAGTAAACTAACCTATTTATGTTAATGATCTCCATCCAAATTATAGTTTAGCGGAAAATGGCGTTCGAATCGGAGTTTTCGAAAAATCGGAATATTGATGCTTTCGGAACTTTTGTGGGTCGTTCTTCTTTTCGACCGACAATAGCCTGTCCCTCGTCTTATTACAGTATCTCATTTGAGTAATGATGTTTACGGTTTTATAATGTTCGAATGAACGTCCATATTATTTTATTCATTAGTGATGTTTAATATTTCACTTTCTCTAACTAGCATTTTTTTTAATGTTTTTTTTTTCGTAGAATGCCGTGACAGAGTGGTAAACCAAAATGTTGTCCCCACTGAAAGAGTCCACTTTGTCACATGTTTTTTTTTAGAAACCAACCGTAAATAAATATTTATATTGGCCAGAAAGGAAACTTTAATTAGTTCTAATGAAGAAACCTATGCAATTTTTTTTAAATCGCACTTCAAAACCACAATTTTCGATAGTTCAAAAACCAAAAAAACAGAAAAACCTCGGATCATTGTCGGTAAAAAAGAAGAACGACCCTTGTGTGTTCCCCAAAATGGCAAAGTTGTAGGTGAACGTTAGGTCTTTGGTTGTTTTTCTTCCACATTTTACATGAGTATTGTTTCTATGGTTTATCGGGTCGCTGATTACGAAAACAACAACGATTTTAAAACCCAACGTGGCGAACGTGAAATACCATCTCCCCTGTTGGGGTTGAAATGTCTTAATATCAATAGGTATGGGTGTCGTTTTTATGGTTTTTTGGTACGTTTATTACGAAAACGGCATCGATTTTAAAATTAAACACACACACAACGTGACAATTCTTGAAAGTATTTTTGCCCAATTGCAATTCAATCGGAACTTACGGGTCAAACTGAGAACCTCCTTTTTTGTAGATGGTTAAAAATTACGCTTAGTACCTACGCAGGCGAAGCCGCGGGCAAGAAGTAGTTATCTATAGAACGTCCTAAGAGCTAACATAAATTAGGACCATAAACGTCAGCTCGCCACTTATATTTACGTTCCTTATCATAAAATTATCACCTGTGTAAAACTTGGGCTCCGGCAGTAGCTACAATGTAGGCAAATAGTCCCACAGTTTAGGGTTGCCATATGGAAAAATGAATTGTCCTGATAAAAATACAGACATCACCCTAAAAGTTCTGACATTTCTTGTAACAGAGTTGTATCATTTCATTCATTAAAACTATGTAAAATTTGTAAGAAATGTATGATTTAAAATTTTACCTATTCTAAAAATCCTGACTCTTGCCAAGTCCGGCTCCGGCTGCAATCCTGGCAAAGGGTCAAAAATCCTGACGTATGCCAACCCTAGGCAAGTTATGCTAGCATAATGCTGTAGATGTAATTAGAGTTGAAGGTTTTTCATTAATGTTTTCTTTTGACGGTATCACGTAAAATTATCGTCCGTAAACCGACTTTACAACCATTTTTAGGGTTCCGTACCCAACGGGCAAAAACGGGACCCTATTACTAAGACTTCGCTGTCCGTCCGTCCGTCCGTCCGTCTGTCTGTCACCAGGCTGTATCTCAAGAACCGTGATAGCTAGAGAGTTGAAATTTTCACAGATTATGTGTTTCTGTTGCCGCTATAACAACAAATACTAAAAAACCGGCCAAGTGCGAGTCGGACTGGGGCTCCCATACAACAGACATGATTGTTTTGCCGTTTTTATAGATAATGGTACGGAACCCTTGGTGCGCGAGTCCGACTCGCAATTGGCTGGTTTTTTTTATAAACCCTAACTCAACCAAAAAGCCCATTACGGAATTCTTGTGCATCATCTTGGAAATCAGATTCCCTTTGGGAGCGTAGGTTCGTATCCTACCGACTGCGCCATGTTATGTAGGTATTGGGAAGAATCCAATGAAACCGCCAGCTAAGCATAGACTGATTTATTATTTTTGTTGCATGCCTTTTCCAACCTACCCTACAACTTAATCTACCTACATAATAAATACTGACAGACTATGAAACGCCTGCCGTGGTTTTTCCTGGAGATTACAGTACGGGAGAATGGGATAGAATAACGTTTAAATAACACTAACCTCAACCATAACTGAAATGGACTAACTAAAGTGGCCTTGTTATTTAGGTACCACAAAATACTAATTCAGACCAAATCCAAATCTGCGGGAACATTAACTCGGTTTAGTCTGCGTTTTAATTCAGTTTATTTGCTGGCTTTTGTTCGAAGCTAAATTTGTGGCTAATTTATGAGAATTACATGGTTTAGGGCTCATTTGTGGTACGAATTATTTTTCTAGATAGAATTCACACTCTTTGCGCCTAATAAACACAGCGATTGTCTTTCATTGTTAAGTGGTAACAAAGCGATTGTCTTATAATGTAAAGCGTAACCGCTTATTGATACTGTAAAATAAACGTAGTAAACATCTAAACTTTTTCAACAAAAAGGCGGCTTTCTAAGCAATGTTGACCATTTTGTATTAAAAGTAATAGACTCCTTTAACAATAGAGTAGCTATCGGGTACGTAAAGTATTTATTAAACATGGCCTTTTCACTTCGAAGCGTTTGTGGTACGTGGCTGTTGTGGTTAAACAATTACTTTGTTGGACCGATTGGCCTTATATAAGATCCGGTCTAGAAAAAGAATCCGCACTATACACTGTCTAATCTAAAGGGCCTGCATCCCGCATCGTGCTATCCTTGTTTTCCCTTAACCCATTAGAGGCCCGTGACGCAACATATGCGTCATGCCTTTACGTGCTATTTCCGCTACAGAGCGGAAAAACGCTGCTACGCGCTACGGCATAGCACACGTAGCGATGCATGGCCTCGAATGGGACACTTCTTGTGATTTGGGGTCTTTACGAGTTTTTACATAATTTTTACTGTTCGTATGTAAATTAAAAGATTAGGTACTTTACACGACTCTAATACGATATGTACTAAGGTACCTTTATTTATGTCGTTTCGACACAGGTTACACCGATCGTGGTCTCAGATGCCTGACGCCTAAGCACGCAAGTTGCCAACGGAGAAATGGGTAAGTGCACTACATTTAACTACCCGAAAAAGTCTATATAAAAATGCGGAGGGTAGACCCGAAATAAGTCCACTACCTTTGATTTTTTGTAAAAAAAGTTATGTGCCATCATGCAAAAGGATGTAGGTTCAAATCCAGCTGAGATTGAAACCGTTTGTGTTCGGTCTGTGTTTCAATACCTAGTTGAGCGAGCGACAAAAGCGAACGAATTCTTCCCTTTCGTATGTTCCCGGCTGTTCTCCTCTACAGGGCTGTTATTCGCTACGCGCTCATGCGCCTCACCCCATGAGTCACCTAATGAAACTAGACCTCTACCTACGCTTAGCTACTAGCCGAGGCAAAATACGGTTACGAAAAACATTAATTTATAATAGCGTTTTTTTTGTTTATTTCATTCTAAAACATTATTCTAAGATGCTTTATTCAAGAATCCACCAAACTTTCCACCCGGAAGTAATTATATAGATTTAAATTAAACATTCATTGTCTTTTTTATTTTATTTATATTGAATATTTTAAAGCAAATGTAAATGAACCTAAATAAAGATAAAAAAAAATATTAATATTTATCCGGACTTTTTAGGAGCTACTTAAATATTGATTTTTTTGATGTCTGATTTTTTGTTGGATTTTGCCTCTAGGTAACAATTTAATTGATAATATATCCGTTACATTAAAAAATCAGCTATTATAAATTATTTCCAAATATGTAATTTTTTCCATACAAGTTGTCAGTTCATTGCCTGGACTATACTACGCACCGCAGTTTCAAGACATATTTGTGGGTGAGCGTTGAGGTGAACTTAAAACAGCGTCACCTAACGAAACTAGACCTCTACCTACGCTTAGCTACTACGCACCGCAGTGTCAAGATATATTTGTGGAGGGGGGCTGGTCGCAGTTCTCGTCAAAGGAAGGTTCAATATTTATAGATTTTTTTGTCGACTAACTTTTTGGAAAAAAAAATTAAACAGACTCGAGAATGCTACATCGGCACAGAGCCACTAGTAACAGATTTTAACAAGTTATAGACTAACCGTTACAGTTTCTCATGATCTCATATGACTGTATTAATAGCTCTTGTAGCTTGTGTTGAGTTTTGTCGCAACATTTTTCAAAGAGCTCAGCTGTGACGTCACAGCTCACAACTAAAATGGGTTAACTTTTAATAGAGTTCCCAACTTTAGTGAACTATCGGCGTTAGTGCCTCAGTATTTATGCATTAACTAGTTTTTAAACCAGTATCGAAGTGTGTAGGGAAATGCAGTTTAGAGTTTAACCAAGTTTTGTTGAAGTTTAAGTAAAGTTAAGTTGCGATACGGTGTGGTTTATTCTGTTGGCAGCATTTACGAGGAAAAACTGAAGTAACTGAAAGCTATGTTGGTTACTTATTGAGTATTTCATATAAGATTAGAAAAATCATGCGCACCTAATTGTCATGCGATTTTAAGGAAAACCATTTTGAAACGCAAAGAAAAATGTGTAAAACTAGTACACCAAGGTTACCAGAAGCGCAGGGAAGCTCAAAACAACTTTTTACAGGCTAGTAAAAGGGAAAAAGTCGTTCTTGGGAAATTGTATAAAATTCTACAATAAAATTCCAAAACACATTACCGAACTTACTGACTCTAAATTCAAATCTGTCGTTAAACGGACACTTATTTCAAAAGCATATTATAAGATAAACGACTACATCATGGATAGGGATATTTGGCAGCGATAAAATCCTGCACTAGAAATCTGTCGTAAAATAAATAGGCTTTCTACTGTAGCAATGTAATTTTAAAATTTTATAATACTCTGATACTGAAATGATATAATTGTATACCTACTGTTTTGAAAAAATGACACCTCGCCGAGTTTTTTACGCCGGTTCTTCTCGAGGCAGAGGTTTACTTTCCGAACCGGTGGTAGTTTATCGACATTCATAGGTGCATGTAATATGCCTAAATTGAAGAATAAATCACTTTGACTTTGACTTTTTGACTTTTGACAATATTTCCTTTTGATATCCCAGATAAACGATGAAACGTTAGAACGTAGACCAATTTGTCCATCAAAACTCTAATGTTATGTCATTATCATCATAGTCATAGTCATAGTGATTTATTGGTCATATCAGCCGAAAGTCGTTTACTACTAGACATAGGCCTCCCCCAAAGAGTGCCACAATGAACGGTCCTGTGCCACCCGCATCCAGCGGACTCCCGCGACGTTTACCGTTATAAGCGGTTCCGAAGATTACCCAAAACATACAAACTAACAAAGTTACAACCTCATAGACATTTCCTCTTTAGGTATAATATTAGTATAGAAAACGAAAACACCAGTAAACGTTGAAAAGAAACAAATTCTCTTCAATCCCAGGAACGCTTGAATACTAAAACTTGCTTACATAAAAACTTTTCAGCCTATCTAAAGCCTAAGCGCCAAATTATACGAGGCTGCGAACGCAGATAATACACTAAGCAGCAAATATATCCACTGCCAAAAACTGCAATACCATTATAAACCGTAATATTAGGGATATAAGGTCGAATTAAGATAAATGAAACCGGCCGGGGCGGTATATTTGTTGCGAGTTGTATCCACACTTCTCTCGCGAAATTCGCGAAGGGATGTTTGGTCTTATCTTTTATTCTAAGTCTTGAATTCTGTTTGATGTTCCTCACATTTTATTGAGGAGTATTGTTAGATAACTTTTATTACGAAATACTAATTCGTCTGTAAATGTGTCGGGTTTCTTTAATTATAATAAATCATTATTTTCAGCCTATTGCTAGTTTCAAGTCCCGATAAGGGCAAATGTTTGTGCGATGAACTGAAAAATACTTTCTTAGAAAACATCTACGACTCAGGAACAAATACTCGTGGTCATATACGAGTATTTGTGCCTGAGTCGTAGATGTTTTCTAAGAAAGTATTTTAAGATTGTAAATCATAATATAAGACTTGCTGAGACATCATTTATTCGACCCAACCCATTAATAAAATAGATCTTTTTAAAAATAAATGTATTAAGTTCCTATTCGGATGAAAACTTCCAAAAATTGTATCCCGACCCGACTAGAGGTGTGCGCCGATGGCAAAATCATCGGCGGCGGCGTCCGGTGGGATTTTGATCGGCGGCGGCGGCGTGATCGGCGTGAAATCGGCGTGGTACTTTTTTTTCGGTTTATGGTTAAATAACTATGAAGCGTAACTTCCTATGGTGAAATAAATTAGTTTTAAGATTTTCTGAAATTTAATTGCACCAAAAAAATTAAAAAGATGTATCAATAAGGAATCTTGATTTTTCTTCTTTCTTTGTCGGTTCCTCAAGGATGAGGGTCAACGGGTCGTAACTACCAAGAGCGCAGTTCTTCAAAAACATTCTCCAAACCCTTCTACTTTGGGCTAGTCGTATTACGCCTTGGATATTGACGCCCGAGGCATCGCCGAATACATCAATCTATCATATGGGTGCTCTGTCTCTACTCCTCTTTCCTTCAACGCAGCTAACCATTATCATTTTCTCCAAGCTGGACTGGTCTTGGCCGGCCACGTGGCCAAATAATGTCATAATTCTCTGGAAGCATGTAGTTGAAAACTGGATGTTGATACAAAGCTCTTTGTGTATCGACACATACGAGCGCCATTGTATACATGAGATGACCAACATTCTAAGCCAGCACCACATTTCAAATATATCTTTTTTTGCTCTCAAGCCTTGCTTCCAAGTCCACGTTTCAGAGGCATGAATAAAAATGGAGAAGAAAAGGGTGCGCATAAGTCGCGTTAGATGTTTGGTGTCGCGGTAGATGTTCCTGTTCCTCCATATATTTTCCAAGCGCTTTACTGCTGTTTAGGCAGTTTTTGATCTTCGCATGACCTCTTTCATACAGCCTCGGTCGTTGGAGATCTGTGAGCCTAAGTAGACAAAGTTTTCTACTAAGTCCAGGTCATGTAGTTCCGGTGCCCTATGCATCAACCCAGCACTGTCTATAAACATTAGCTTCGTTTTTTCCTGGTTAAGTGGAGGTCGTAGTGTGCACCAGGGATCGGATACCGGTATTTTCACCATGCAAAAATACCGGTTTTATTTCGTTCTTTGGTTTATAATATTATTTTTGATCAGGCTGTCTAATAATACGAAAATGTTACCTAAATACATGATAGAGTTTTATATTAAGAGCCTAAAATAATTTAAAATATTAGACTACTTCGGGGACTTTTGAAAAAACCGGTTCCGATCCCTGGTGTGCACTGATCAATTCGACTTTCTTTAGAAGTGTAGCTAGCTAGTTCAGTCTCATAGGCAACTATGTATTGCAAATTGTTATTCATCAACTCTGATGCCACCCTGCCAGCTCTCAAGCACTCTGCGTAGTCCGCGCATTATGTGTTCGTCGACCAAGACGAATAGTTGCCGGGACAGTATGCAACCCCGACTCGATTGGTCTTAAAGGGTTTGGACTCCATGTCTTCCAGCCAGACACGAGATTTGCCGTCCAAGTATAGGTTTTTCACCAAAAAGGACTGTAATGTTTGTTCAGGTATAAAACCCACCCATTTACCCAAGCACTTCAGACATTTTTCGCTAATCTATGCAGTCGCACGTTTTGGCGTAATCGATGAAGCATAAAGCCATGGTATTTTAAAATCTTTGCTCTTCTGGATTAACTGCCTGATATTTAAGATCTGCTCTCTTGTGCCTCTACCCTTAACAAAGCCCGTTTGCTCTATTGCGGTTTGTCTGCTTCTGTAGTACTCCAGATGTTTGTTTAGAATATACTATAGAACTTTATCAGCAAGGGATATAAGTGAGATAATTAGTTCGATAGTTGTCACATTTACGAGTAGAGCCTTTTTTATGTAATGGGAAACCATGGAATCTGCCCTTTGTGGTATACCCAGACCCGACCGACGTATTAGGTAACAGATTCTTCATGGAATGAGTTTAACAACTTTTAGCTACTGGAATATGCCCCAGTTGATTATGATTATAGATTGTTAGCTGAAATAATGTCATGTGCTCAAGCATTAGACGAACGAATGCACATTTACTTATTGACTGAAGTCGCAAACCTTTTAACTCTCATCTGATCCAATTTTACAGGAGGCACAAAAAAACCTATTTAATTAACATCAAGGGCAATTTGCAGCAGTAGTACTTAAAAATATCATTGCAAAATGCATTTTTGATGTTTTATTTTTTTAATACATTACTTGTTCTTATTTTCTATTTTTTTCATGACGTTGACGTCCCAAAGGACATGTTGTATTGTATAACTGTGCCAAAGCATGATTTGATCAATGGAATTAAGAGGTTTGTGACTTTAGCCGACGATATCTGCCATGGCGTGTATGTTCACAAGAATTTTATAATCATGCGTGTATACATATACTGCAGAATTGCCGATTTTTATTTTATTGCGATGTGAATTAAAGCAAACTCTTTAATGTAGAAAACTACAGAGATGACATATGCCGTAGATACTCCTTGTTCAGCATAGAATTAAAATTACTTGAATAAATTGCATAGAATAATTAACACTTTTTCAAAAAAAACGCAATTACGCCACGCCGATTTCACGCCGGTCAAATCTATCGGCGGCGGCGGCGTGGAAAAATCGTCGGCGGCGGCGGCGCGCCGGCGCGGCGCACACGTCTAGACCCGACTACGGAAAACTAACTGAAAAAAACTGTTTAAAGGTTCCGTATCAAATCCGTATAAATAAACGGACCCCTTATAGGATCACTTTGTTGTTCGTCTGTCTGTCAAGAGCCTTTATCTCGGAAACGCGTTGATATTAAAACCATATACTCAGGTCTACAGTCTCTAGAAGCTGTGAAAAAATAAAACTTCTAAGTTAACGTAAAAAAAGATTAGGCCGTTTATGCCGCAAAAAACGTATATTTCGACACTCTCAAGGAAATCAAAATTTAAAGGGTATTTTCCGTTGACCTAGAACTATGAAAGGCAAGTAATATCGTCTTATACTACAAGTAGGTACAGTGAAAAATCTGAAAACTATAAACCCTAGGTGGGCAAGTCCGACTCGCACTTGTCCGGTTTTTCTTTACTACAAAAGCCTATGTCACCCGGTGTATAATTTGAATCGATTGATACCTCATCAAATCGGTTCAGTACCTTAAACGCTACGGTGGAACACACGTAAATACAAACATAGACTGCTAAAACATATCCCTTCCTTTCGGCTCTGCCGTTGTCGGGCAAAAACGGCATAGGTACTATCGCCCAAGGGCATGCGTTCACACTTTCTGTTCAAAATCGTCTGCACATGCATAGGGAACGCTCGAAAATTATCCTAGAGGTGTGAACCCGTACCCTTGGGCGATACCTACAGTACCTACCTAACCTACATACGTGTCGTTCGTGCGTCGCGTCGAGCTTACTGCGAGAACCCACATTTTCTAATATAAATCATGATACTTGATCATAATTGAGCATATTTGATAAACACGACTTAATAACAATAACATAAATTACGTTTCAAACACATTAATATGACACACCCAAATTTACGATTGTTAAACCTAATAAATGACCACAGACATGAATCAAAAGTCAACTAATCACAAAATTTACAAGAAAATGGCTACATCACACGACGTTTCGTAAGCGACATATTAATTTATATCAAATACCTATTTTATACCTTAACTCATTCATAATAAGGCCGACAAAGTCACTTAAGCATGTCTTCGATACATTAAATCCATAATTTACGGTGTTAAAATCGTCATTCCGTACGGCAATTGAGTGTGAAAAGCGCCGTAAGTGCCTCAGAATTGGATGGAACGTAATACTTATTTCGTGGATGAAGGTGTTTGGCAACTTGTTTGATGTAAATCAAGACAGATGTGCTTTTAGTTGAATTCGGTGGTAGCTATAAATCATGCTAATCGCTCTTAGACGGAAATCCGCTGGGTTTCGATTAGTTACGTAATCGAGAACGATGTTATATCCACGTCGTTTCTGGCTAAAATTATATTTTTTAGGGTTCCGTACCTCAAAAAGAAAAAAACGGAACCCTTATAGGATCACTCGTGCGTATGTCTGTCCGTCTGTCACAGCCGATTTGCTCCGAAACTACTAAGCCGATTGAGTTGAAATTTGGTACACATATGTAAATTGGTGACCCAAACATGGACGCGTAAAGTAAATTAATGAATTCTGAACAAGGGGGTCACTTTTGGGAGGTCAACTGGAAAATTTAAAAAAGTTTCGTAAACTGTATTGTGTGACATATCAAATGAAAGGCGTTATTGTAAGCATCTCAGATGTATTTTTTTATAATTTTAGCAAAAACAGATTTGAAGTTATTTAGGAAAAAAGACGAATTTTGACCATTCCCCCCCTTATCTCCGAAACAACTAGGCCTAAAATTCAGAAAAAAATATGGAAAAAAATTGTTCCTTGCCTAAAAATTACAGGAAGTTTGAGTATTCAAAGTAACGGGAAAATTCTCAATATTTTACGGAACCTTCCTTCACCACGCGAGTTGAACTCGCACTTGTCCGGTTTTTTTGTTATATCACAATCTGATGACCTAGTAAAGGTCGAGTCTTATTAAAAAAAAAATTACATAGTAAAATCTGGGACAATCTTTTCCTTGTTTAAGGATCGATAGTATCAAGCTTTCTGATCAAGAAGAACTTTAAAAAAATTGAATTCTGGCCCCGTAGCATGGTTGGCCTTGTCACGCGATAGGTGATAGAATAGAGCGTGCGTCACTGGCTGACACCGTTCGATAGAACGAGACGATGCTCTTATCTTGTCACTTGTCGCGTGATAAGGCCAACCATGCTACGGCTCCTGAAAAAATAAGTTCATGAAAACTTTTTTGAAATACGCTCAAATACATTACCTTCGTTTGCGTTGCGCAGTTGGGTAATAAAAGCTTGTGAAAAGGATAAGTGTGGGACCAGTTCAAGTATAAAGATTCGAGTATAAAAGTTATAGAATTTAGAATATTTCACCACAGGATATCTAGTCACCAACAATATGTATCAGGGCAAAACGCGCATACGACATTTCCAAAGTAATCCCGCGGTTTCTATTTGCGTCTCACTCGACGGGAAGGAAGCACTTCACAAAACAAACACAAACGAGAAAATTCACAGCCTTCACGCTAGATTAAACTTTATTGCTTGGAACTAAAGCTTGAAATAATCGTAGCAAATCGGCTGTTACTTACTGCCTTCAATTTGTCGTGGTAATAATTTGGGCACTGTGTCTTTGACGTTTTTGGGTAGACTGTTGGAATTGGGAACACGGAAAGAAATAAGCGATAATTTTGCTGGCAATTTATTATGTTAAACAGATCAGAATTTTCCTTTCATTTACATTTTCAGTAACTGTGTCTCACAGGGAATCTAAGATAAAACATCTTCCATTACTTCTATAACTTAAAATTATAAGGGGAAAAGTCTCTAAGATTGTAAGCTGTGAGCGTTTCTCAAAAAAAGTGTACTTTTTTTTCAGAATTAGATTTTTTTGGGTTTCTCTTCTCAGAATCGTTGATATTATCGATCCTTATACAAGAAAAAAAGTGTCCCAAATATTTAATTCCAGATCGTCACATTTTGGTATGCAGTCTTTTTTAATTTATATGGTCGTGACGCACTGGAAGAAAAAACTAACAGTGAAATCTGGGTCATTTTTTTTCTTGTATAAGGATTGATAGTATCAACTTTTTTTGAAACCGCTCGACTAATGCAGTTACTATTAAATGACTAAAATATCCGAACATTCTTTAACGCCTGACGAAAAGTGTCCGTAGCCAACCATCTACGTGGGCGACAGGTAAAAGCTAAGCGAGATCAAAGCGATGTCACAGCCATGTCAGAATACGGAGCTATTTGCGACTGACAGTGTAATTTGACGCTTAGCGAATTCTATTTACATAACACGCAGTAACGTAATCATTTTTCCAGGTTATTTCAAAACCCATAATGCTAATATGACAGTTATATTTGAAAGCATTGAAGGGGTTGGAAACGTTATTTTGGTAACGATTATTAAAACAGAAATTATATTTTTATCAAAAATCCTCTTTTCAAAATTTTTATACCTAATGATTGATGAGTGGTGTGAGTTTAGTTGAAGCAGGCTCCTAAAAAAATGTTTGTATGAGTTACGAGTTTACAATCAGTTCACTTCCACGGCAGTGAGCAGGGAAGTAGGCAGGGAAGTGGGCAGGACGAGTATGTAAACACGATACTTCTCATGCCACTGCTGCTACTCACGCTGCCCGGCGCTGCAGAAATGGGCGGTTTTTTTAAGGGAAGTCAAAGGATGCGCGCATGCAGTGCGATTTGAGTTGTAGTACCTCATTTACATTCAGCCCCTGCCGCTGCTCCTCGCGCTGCCGGCAATAATTCCCTAAATACTGCTCCAGCAGGATCGAGAGGAGCGTGTGTTTACATACTGCCCTACCGCTCACTTTGCTTTCAAGTTTCGGCAACGGCAGACGTCTTTCTTCTCCAGGCGCTCGGCGAGTACTGCGGGCGTAGCATGGTTGCCGATTTATCACTTATCGTTGTCGATAAGACATCCGTCACTCTCGCACATTACTTGTCGGAACGTGACGGATGTCTTATCCTTAACGATAAGTGATAAAATGGCAACCATGTTACGCCCCCTGAGCGACGGAGCAGAATGTAAACACGCACTGCTGCTCGCGCTGCCTGTCCTTTGACTTCCGCACAAAAAACCGCCTTTTTGGGGAGCCCGGGCAGCGCGAGTGGCAATGGCAGTGGCATGAGAAGTTCGTGTTTACACACACGTCCTGCTCACTTTCCTGCTCACTTCGGCTGAATGTGAACGTAGCATTAGGCAGTATGTAAATACACGCTTCTCTCGATCGTGCTACGGATGCAGCTCGAGGAGTATGGCCAGCAGTGCAAGGAGCAGTGCATGTGGCTGAATGTAAACGGGGAATTTGACTTCAGTCTTTCCTGTGGACACATCCACAGTTCCAATTTTGGCGTTCGGGCTGGATCCGTAGAGTATGTAAGTAGTTAGTTTACTGGGCATTTTCCGCAAGTCGACATCCAATGTGCCTATTTTGCTTTTGCGACTAATGACTTGTAGGACCGCATCAGAATATATATGTTAACCTAAACCGTTAATTATTGTATTGCCTAAAACAGCGGTCGGCAACCTGCGGCCCGTGGGCCTCCCTGTCTGTTTCATTTTGCCTAATAAAGTCACGAATTATGAACAAGTGCGGCTCGCGAATTTCGTTAGTGACTATGTGGGGTGTGTAATGATCGGTATAAAAACAAATAATATAATTTCATTGGATATAACCATTTTTGTTATAATTTCAAAGGGTAGAATCATTCATTGTACATAATAAACGTTTGGTATAATATCAAAATATATATTGTTATTTAGTATAACTATCATTCGGTATAACGCTTATTTCTTATAACCATCATAGAAACCTAATCCAACCGCCAGCGTGTCGACGTTCGCGGGGTGCCTATTTCCGCTCTAAGGGACACAAGTGAACCCTAACCTAACCCACCCAATAGTACAATGTTTGCGAGTGGTTTTTTTACTGCGGGGGGCACGAGCCCCCCTAGTGGGGGCTTCGCCCCCCGTCCCCCCTTTTTCTGGCTACCCTGGCTTGATTATATCAACTGTACATTAGACGGAATGAGCATTATATGCAATGTTCAATATAGCAAATATGCATTATACTTAATGTATGTTATACAAAATATTATTATATCAAATGATCGTTATATAAAATGATAATTATACCATATGCAAATATATTAAGTGTTGTTATACAACTCGAGAATTATATCAGATGAGCGTTATTGCGAGTAATATTATATCAAAAATATTTATAGCCATCGTTACGCACCCGACTATGTGGCCCTTGGCTGATAACGATTGCCGACCGTTGGTCTAGAAGGAAGTTGTCTAGTTTGTGCCTAATTGCGACCCATCAACTCTATGAATGTCGCAACGGCGAACGCATATAGTACTAAACTAACCTTCATTTTAATGCAGCTGAACGGGGTTCAACGTGCTCTTATCTACGTCCCATTTTTAAAATGGCGTAACTGCCTTATTAACGTCTATTAAAATAGCCCTTTTTCTGTAATACCTGTCTAGTTATCGGCTACCGATAAGGTATGCATTGTACACTTACGGTGAACACCATCATAGAGCGGAATCTTTTGAATAATTTGAAAAAAAATACAAACGTTTTTAACGGTATTTTATATAACTCCAATAGGCATTAGTATTTTTTTAAGCTTTAGAAGATTATCTTGTGCTGTCTCCTCTGCAACAAAAATTTTACTTTTAACAAGTGAAATTAAAAGATTTTTCAAAAAACCCAACTGCTTTTGTTGCAAATATTGTAGCCTATGTCACACCCACGATTAAGAGGAATCCAACGACACCTCATATGTCGAAATCCGTCAAACGGTTTAGGCTGCAGAGCGTGCCAAAGAATAAGACATACACACACACATAGATACATACATATGCTCGAAAAACATAACCCTCTTTTCCTTCGGCAGCCGGGTAAAAAGAACCTATTTGCAAACTTGTTTTCTTGCAATGGCTAGCGCGTAAAGTAGTATACCTACGTTATTTTTTGGATGGGATCATTGCAGTTAAGCTGTCCTAACACTCGTTCGAAAAGTTACTCAATTACTCCTCTGGACTTGGAGTGTCACTAGCACCGAGGCACCTATTCCATCTTACTCTTCAGAATTGACAATAGGTACATTGCTATTGCGCCCTGTAGACCCGGCATTAGAATACGGCTACGGTATCCCCTGCCCGTCGTACAAGGCGACTAAAAGGGGTCCTCGGGGTGGTACACGGTTGCAGTTGGGGGCTGCAATCGGAAAAAAAAGGTAGATACCACTTGGGCATGACGCTAGGGCGGCACTGGTGCGTTCCGTAGGAGATCCCAGAGCCGTCCGAAATGCGTCGAGGAGGACCATCGGGGGGTTTTTAGTCGGTGCGAGTCCGACATAACCTCCGCGCTATCCCCGTGGCGTAGAGGTATCCATAACGGATTTTCCTCCCATAAAAAAAGTACATTGCTATTGCTACCTTGAAATTGCGCATAGGTAGGTATTGGGTAGGTAACGTTTAAATGCCTCATGTTCCCCTCACAAACACGTGAGTGGAACATGAGAAGAAGGAAGAAATTATGGAAAAAAACCTTGTCTCACATCTTCATTAATGTTGATATTTTAACTGCATTTTACCTGAAAAGAAGAAAGATATTTATCAGGAGTTCTACAAACCATACTTGTATTATTTTATCATCATCATCATCATCATATCAGCCCAAAGACGTCCACTGCTGAACATAGGCCTCCCCCAAAGAGTGCCACAATGACCGGTCCTGCGCCACCCGCATCCAGCGGACTCCAGCGACCTTTACCAGGTCATCAGTCCACCTTGTGGGGGGCCTACCCACGCTGCGCCTTCCGGTACGTGGTCGCCACTCAAGAACCTTTCCGCCCCAACGGCCATCGGTTCTACGTGCAATGTGCCCCGCCCACTGCCACATTATTTTATATTCCTACTTAAATTTTTACAGTCTCGTAACTGTTTTGATGACAAAAAATACCGCTGTCATTCAAGCTGTACCTACAGCAAGTCAACATTTAACAGGAAACCACATATTATTCGCACGAATCCTTGAATTTCTTGACATACCCTACAACCGGATACCCTTTACCATCCTCTCATTAACGTGTATATATAGATCCGTAACTGCAGTGCTCACACCCCGACGTACCTAATGGTAACGACTTAATGACAGTAGGCAAATGACTCTCATTATAACGAGTCGATACACTACACTTGTGAGGATTAATGGTGAGCTTCACGGACGGCCCGTTTTCGTTTGACAGTCCGTTGACAGTCGCAAAATCTTCAGTTGACATAATCAGAATTAGAATTAAACATTTATCCGGTTTGGGCGCATAACGTCCCACTCGCAAAACGTCCCTCCACCAAAATTACGTCCCATTCGCAAAATGTCTTTTCTGCAAACGGTCCCTTATGTAAAATACCCTATTCGCAAAATGTCCCTTTCTCAAAAGGTCCCACCCCTTTCGCAAAATGTCCCTTCTGAGAAAGCCACTTTCGCTGAAAGTCCCTACAGCATAACGCCCCTTTCGCAAAACGTCCCGTCTGCGAAATGACCCATTCGCAAAATGTCCCGTCTGGAAAAACATGTTTAAGCAGAGACTAGGAGTCTTCTCATGGGGTAAGAGATGCCAAATAATAGAAATCATTTTGCGAAAGGGACGTTTAGCGAACGGGTCATTTTGCGAATGGGACGTGTTGCGAACGCGTCATTTTGCGAAAGGGACGTTTTGCGAACGGGACTTTATTTATGTGAAGGGACGTTTTGCGAACGGGACCTATTGCAGAAGGGTCGTTTTGCGTAAGGGACATTTAGGAAAGGGACATTTCCTGAAAGGGACAAAGGGACAATCTGCGTGTGGGACGTTATGCGCCCTAACCATTTATCCCTGACACGTCACTAAAGCGTCTAGACCGTCGCCAACACGTCCCTCCGACCGAGCGACCTTGGTCGGCAACGGCCGTGTAGACGGTTGTTTGCAGCAAAATTTCATACTACAACGGTCGGTGCCGACCAAGGTCGCTCGGTCGGAGGGGCGTGTTGGCGACCGTCTAGCAGACGCTTAATACGAGACAAAGACAAAAAAGTGAATCTGTGCCGTGTCACGAAATGGGCCTATGTCCAGCAGTGGCCGTCTTTCGACTGATATGATGAATGATTTGAATGAATGATTTGAATGAATGAATGAATGAATGATTTATTTAAAATGCATGTTGAGATTGGGTTACAATTGCAGTTACACTTGCAGGTCTGATAGTCTCACCAAACCCTACCTTTACAGGCGTACATGCATTTACAAACTAAGGTTACACAGTTTCTTAAAACTACTTCTTTGAACATAATAATACCTAATACAAACATGTCAGATTTTAATAAAGAAAATTATAATAATATTGTAATAAAAAAAAGGAGTTAAAAATTGTCATTCAGAAATTCATTAACATTATAATAACATTTATCAATAAGCCATTTTTTTACAGTTTCCTTAAATACTTTTAAATTCTGACCCTTAAACGCATCTGGCAACTTATTATATATTTTTATGCACATGCAATATGCATTTTTAGACGATAGTGCTAGTCGTACCGCCGGCATATAAAGCTTGTGTCGGTATTGTGCCCGGACTTTACGTGTTCGCAACTGTTGTACTTCTAAAAATTGAAATTTGTATTTGTGCACGAAAACTGATGTCTCTAAAATATACAAACAAGGGACGGTAAGAATACCATTATCTTTGAATAATGGTCGACATGATTCCATATGGTTGGCCCCGAATATTGATCTGACACACCGTTTTTGAGTAAGAAATACCTGGTCCCTGTCTGTACTGTTTCCCCATAAAACCAATCCATAGCGAAGGGTTGAGTCTACATACCCCTGATATGCTATGAGTGCAGCTTGTGTAGATACAGTCCTCGCTATCCTTCTTAGTGCGTATGTGAAGCTATTTACCCTAGAACAGACACTTTCCACCTGCTTCTGCCAGCTGCAATTACAGTCGAGTATTATGCCTAAGAACCTTGTATGCTGGACTTCTTCAATGTGTTTATTCTCACTCTGAATTTTAAGGCATTGTGCGTTACTTTGGCTTGTGTGAAATTGGATATAATTAGTTTTACTTACATTTACTTTTAAATTATTAATATTTAACCATTCAATTGTTTTTGCCAATGTCATATTGATGTCATCATTATAGTTGGAAAGATCATTACATTTAATTATAATAGAGGTGTCGTCTGCGTATAGAATACACTCGTGTGACAGATGGTTTGGTAAATCATTTATATATAATAAAAATAATAAAGGGCCCAATATGCTACCCTGTGGAACGCCATAATTGTTATTACCATATTTAGATCTATATGCCACTAAATATTTAGACTTTGGACAGTACTTAAGTGTCTCCACACATTGGGTTCGATCATTGAGGTAAGAACTAATCCAGTCAAGAGCTGGACCTCGTATACCATATTTATATAATTTTGTTAATAACCTCCTGTGACTCACAAAATCGAACGCCTTACTCATGTCCATGAAAAGAACTGTTACGGGAATTTGATTATCGACAGCATTTAAGACACTATTTACCAGTTTGAACGTCGCTAAAGAAGTACATTTACATTTCCGAAAACCATGCTGCTGCTCATTTATTAAATTCTTACTTTCTAAAAAATTTACTAATCTATTAAACATTACTTTTTCGTATATTTTAGAGAAGATGGGAATGATTGTTACTGGTCTATAGTTGCCCATTTCAGTTCTATCACCCTTTTTATAAAGCGGTTTAACAACCGATTTCTTTAGAATGTCAGGAAAGCTACCCTGTATTAACGATAGATTTAGAATATGAGTAAGTGGTTTTGCAATTATGAACATACTTTTCTTTATTGCATCAGTACTCAAGTCATCATAACCAACAGCTTTTGAGTTTTTAAGGTTTTTAATAATATTTAGCAGCTCATTCACATTTACGGGATTAAGAAAAAATGTCGAATCATAATGGGGAATATCAATGTCATTACAAGTGTCTGATGTCACATTACTACTAACAAATTCAATAAAATAATTGTTAAAACATTCAGCAATTTTTTGTGGGTCATTAATAGAGTCATTGTCTATTAAGAGCTTTTCCACCGACCTACTCTTACAGTCTGTTGTGGTATGCTTCTTAATTAGGTTCCAAACTGCCTTGCACTTGTTGCTATTCCTATCTATGTATTTTAAGTTTTCAGCCCTCTGTTGAGACACTATACATTTTTTTAAAAGGCGATTGTATTTCTTGTAGCGTACTTTTAAACCTCTTATGTTTCTACTTAGTAAATACAATTGTCTTTTTTTTCGACAACAGTTTCGCAATGCTGGAGTTAAATGTTTTGACTGAATATACTGATTTGTAACCTTTACTCTAACCTTGGGATAACATAGATCATAGAAAAGAACAAAAAGGTCGTAAAATTTACTAAATGCCCCTGTCGCATCATCTTCAAGAAGAACGTCCTCGAAGCTTAAGCTCGAAAGACAATTCAAAAACTTTAATTGATTGTCACGATGAAAATCTCTTTTTACCTCGTACCACCACTTCAAAGGCGGCGGAATCCGTTTTTTTACAGGTACTTGGCATAGTTGCGCTGTGTGATCGGAAAGCCCCAGATCGTGAACCGCGGCAGTAGTTCCCTGTATATTTGTAGCTATATTGTCTATACATGAGTTGGAGTAGGCAGTTATTCTTGTTGGGTCCTTGATAGATAAATGTAAACCATAGCTCTCTAAGATCTGTACAAATTCTTTAGATACCAATGATGACTTCATAACATTAATATTAAAATCCCCACATAGAACATATTTCCTTCTTTTATTTTTACAAACGGTATTAAGCATCTCTTTAAGTTTATGAAAAAAAGCGGATGATGGTGATGATGGGGTTCTGTTTGTATACAAGCAGATCACTACCAGATTATATTGCGGAATGTTAGTCGCGCAGCATTCAAAAATATGTGATTCCGCTATCGGGATAACTACTTTAACTGGAGTATAAGACAAGCCGTTACGCACAAGAATCGCAACTCCTCCTCTTTTTGAGCGGTTGCGGCTATAGTGGGAAGCTAGTTGAAAATTACTCAATTTTAAGTTACCCTGTGATCCCTGGGGAATGTTGGTTTCAGTTAAACCAACAATATCTATAGAAAATCCTTTCTCGTCAAGGGTTCTTAATGCGTCATTAATAAAATCTTGCTTGTTTAATGCCCCCGAAATATTCTGGTGAAATATACCTATGCATGAATTACAAAGATTGTCTACGAAAAAACTGCTTAGGGGCCAGGTCTATGTTAGTTACCCTACTATTACAGAGTGTGTTAGCAGTTGATTCCGTGGTGGGGGGTAGTGATTCCGTGGTGGGGGGTAGTGATTAGACGTGTGCGCCGCGCCGCCGCGCCGCCGCCGCCGACGATTTTTCCACGCCGCCGCCGCCGATAGATTTGACCGGCGTGAAATCGGCGTGGCGTAATTGCGTTTTTTTCGGAAAAGTGATAATTATTCTATGCAATTTATTCAAGTAACTCTAATTTCAAAGCCGAATAAGGAGTCTCTACGGCACTTGTCAACACTGTAATTTTCTACATTAAAGAGTTTGCTTAATTTGCTTCGAAATAAAATAAAAATCGCTAATCCTGCAGTAAGTAGGTATATGTACGAGTAACTTTGAAAGTACCCGTCTCGAAGATCTTGACGCTTGACAGATTCATAAAACTCGGCCCAAGCCCTCCTACAACACACACTTACAATTCCAGTGGAGACCTTTATTGTTTTACATGTCGCCGGAGCTTCAAAACCAAGTTTGGATTTGCGAGTCACTCTCGCGCCCATGCACGCAAATAATAACTACGCAAAGAATCGATTTGTCAGGATGTCGCCGTCGACGGATACGTCTGGGAGGACATCATCATCATATGTACATACACGCCATGGCAGATATCGTCGGCTAAAGTCACAAACCTCTTAATTCCATTTTTTAATCATGCTTTGGCACAGTTATACAATACAACATGTGCTTTGGGACGTCAACGTCATGAAAATAAAATAAGAACAATTAATGTATTAAATTTCTAAAAGCATAAAAAAAACAAATGGACATCTTGTAATGATATTTATAAGTACTACTGCTGCAAATCTTTACTTATTTCATTAATTTTATTGTGATGTAAATTAAATACGTTTTTTTTGTGCCTCCTGTAAAATTGGATCAGATAGAGTTAAAAGGTTTGCGACTTCACCCAATAAGTAAATGTGCATTCGTTCCTCTAATTCCTGAGCACGTGATCTTATTTCAGCTAACAATCTATAATCATAATGAAAATTCCATGAATAATCTGTTCCCTAATACCTCTGGTCGGGTCTAGGTATACCACAAAGGGCAGATTCCATGGTTGTCTCACTACATAAGAAATGCTCTACCCGTAAATGTGACAACTATCCAACTAATTATCTCACTTATATCCCTTGCTGGTAAAGTTCTATTGTATAATATTATTCTAAACAAACGTCTGGAGTACTACAGAAGCGGACAAATCGCAATAGAGCAAACGAGCTTTGTTAAAGGTAGAGGCACAAGGGAGCAGATCTTAAATATCAGGCAGTTAATCACATGGCATTTTGCTACATCGATTACGCCAAAACGTTTGACTGCATAGATTAGCGAAAAATGTTTGAAATGCTTGGGGAAATGGGTATTATACCTGAACATCAGTCCTTTTTGGTGGAAAATCTATACTTGGACGGCAAATGTCGTGTCCGGCTGGAAGACATGGAGTCCAAACCCATTAAGACCAATTGAGGCAGGGTTGCATACTGTCCCGGCAACTAATTCGTCTTGGTCGGCGAACACAAAATTCTGCGGACTGCGCAGAGTGCTTGAGAGCTGGCAGGGCGGCATTCGAATTAGTGAATAACAATTTGCAATACATAGTTGCCTCTATGAAACTGAACTAGCTAGCTAAACTTCTAAAGAAAGTCGAATTGATCAGTGCATAATACGGCCTCCACTTAACCAGGAAAAAATGAAGCTAATGTTCATAGACAGAGCTGGGTTGATGCAGAGGGCACAGGAACTACATTACCTGGAAATCCTACCTTAGTAGAAAACTTTGTCTACTTAGGCTCACAGATCTCCAACGACGGAGACTGTATGAAGAGGATCAGAAGATCGAAAATTGCTTAAACAGCAGTAAAGCGCTTGAAAAATATACGGAGGAACAGGAACATCTACCGCAACACCAAAGTCAGATTTATGCGCACCCTTATATTCTCCATTTTTCTTCATGCCTCTGAAACATGGACTTAGAAGCCAGGCTTGAGAGCAAAAAAAGATAATTTGAAATTGGTGTTGGCGTAGAATGTTGGTCATCTCATGTATACAACGGCGCACTTCTGTGTCGATACTCAAAGAGCTTTGTATCAACATCCAGCTTTCAACTACATGCTTCCATTCATGCATGCATGAGAATGATGACATTATTTGGCCACGTGGCCGGCCAAGACCAGTCCAGCTTGGGGGAGATGATAATGGTTGGCTGCGTTGAAGGAAAGAGGAGTAGAGACAGAGCACCCATATTAGTGTGGGCGTTTAGTGAAAAACCTTACTTTTTTTGATAAAAGTATGAAACTTGGCACAGTTATTCCTTGTGCCAAAATAAGCCGATTAAGATCGGTAGCCCTCGGGAGCCCCCCCTCTGGGGCCGGGGAGGGGGGGTTAAAGTCCCGCTCCGCCCAGCTTCATTCTAAAAATTCTAACCGTCCATGGCTAGCTAATATGTCGTGTTTGGTATCAATTTCGGATAAATCAATAACGTAGAAGTCATTTCTGGCATAAAAAAATGTTATTTGTCTTGAAATTAAAAAAGAAAACACTAAAATAAAGATTTTCAACTCCATTTTTTTATTTTGAGCATGCGTAAATATTAAACGGCCAGCTATTTCTGTATATAAAAAATATATTTATAAAGCCAATTTATTGTAGATTTGAAAATATATAACTTTTAACTACCTTTGCTAACAATAAATAGTGTAAAAAAAAAAGATTAAGTGGCGAGCGGTAGAAAATACCGCTCCGCCCGGCTTCATCCTAAAAATTCTAACCGTCCATGGCTAGCTAATAGGTCGTGTTTGGTATCAATTTCGAATAAATCAATAACGTAAAATTTATTTTTAGGATAAAAAAATGTAATTTGTTTAGCAATTAAAAAATAATATATAAAAATTGAATTATACAACTCCAATTTTTTATTTTGAGCCTTCGTAAATATTAAACGGACAGCTATTTCTGTATACAAAAAATATACAAATAAAGACAATTTATTGAAGATTTGAAAAAATATAACTTTATAATACCATTGCTAACAATAAGTATTGTAAAATTTTTTTTGTAGCGCGCTTTAGAAAACACTGCTCCGCCCGACTTCATTTAAAAATTCTAACTGTCCATGTTTAGCTAATAGGTGGTATTTAGTATCAATTTCGGATAAATCAATAACGTTAAAATCATTTCTGGTATATAAATGTAATTTAACAAGCAATAAAAAATATTTTACAAGAACATATTTTTATTATGAGCCTTCGTAAATGTTAAACGACTAGTTAGTTGCGTATGCAAAAAATACTTAAACAAAGCCAGTTTAATGTAGATTTGAACAATATAACTTTTAGCTACCTTTGCTAATAATAAATTGTGTATTTTTTTTAAGTCGCGTGTCGGTGCTCAATTTTTACCGCCTCGCCTGTTCAACCTAAGTGCACATTCTGGAGACCGAATGTGCTATATTCGTTCTTGTGATCATAAAAATGATGAAAGATTAAGAAATATTTGTAACAGCACAGTAGTGGCGTTCCCTTCGAGAAGGGACCTTAGAAGTGTCGCGAGGTCTCATGTTTGTATTAGGTGAGAGCGTCACTATTAACGCCAATGTCACTAAGATCCCTTTTTCAAAGTCATATTGTACGAGTATAAGCGGAAAAGGCACATTATTACGTATAATTTACTACACGTCTCGAGAGTCAACGCAGTTTCCTCCACTGAGACATAACTGGATACATTTCAAATCCCTCTTCAGTTGCATTGCGTTTTGCAACCAGCTTTGCATTTACATCTTGTTTAGTAAACTACCCTATCTATCTGTTTAAAAACAAATGCTGACCACACCAGGGTTGTCAGACCAGTGTGGAATCCATTGGCCAGCATTTTGCTTCCATGTCTAAGCAGAGGGACTGCGTAAGTTTTGATGACGAACAAACGCCTAGTCCGAAACATGTAGGTACTTACCCCTTGGTAAACTGCCCGTTATGTGTGCTGGTATAGAGCAGTTTCCTCTAATTGCTGGTTGTTTATCGGGTTAAAGTACTCTTCGCATCGCTTTATTTTCATCAACCTCTAGTACAAGACGTAGTACTATTACTTATTCTGTGGTACAAGTTATATCTAAATGTTGAGATTTAAGTACTAAAAATATAGCAATAATAATAAATATTAGGGGACATTCTTACACAAATCGAATTAGCCCTATAGTAAGTTCAATTAGGCTTGTGTTATAGGTACTAGACGACGATATATATAATAGATATAAATACTTAAATACATAAAAACATCCAAGACTCAGAAACAAATATTCATGCTCATCACACAAATATTTGCCCTTACCGGGATTCGATCCCAGGACCTTCAGCTTCAAAAATATTTGTTTACTAGAAAGAACCGGCAATTGGAGGACATGCCTCAGACGGAAACTGCCCTATACCAGCACATATAACGGGCAGTTTACCAAGGGGTAGGTACGTTTTTGGCTATGTGTTAGATCGTCATCAAAGCTAACCCAGTCCCTCTGCTTGGACATGGAAGCAAGGTGCTGGCCAATAGATTCCACACTGGTCTGACAACACTGCTGGGGCCAGCATCTGCTTAAAATAAACAAGGTGTAGTGTAGATGCAAAGCTGGTTGCGAAACCTGATGCAAAAATTATGAAGAGGGATTCGAAATGCACCCAGTTACGTCTCATTGGAGGAAACTGCGTTGACTCTCGAGACGTGTAGATAATTATACGTAATATTGTGCCTTTTCTGCTTATACTCGTACAATATGACTTTGAAAAACGGATCTTAGTGACATTCGCGTTAACAGTGACGCTCTCACCTAATACAAACATGAGGCCTCGCGACACTTCTAAGGTCCCTTCTCTAAGGGGATGCCACTACTGTGCAAATTAAAATTGTATTACAAATAATTGTTAATCTTTTATCATTTTTATGATCACAAGAACGAATATAGCACAGTCGGTCTCCAGAATGTGCACGTAGGTTGAACAGGCGGTAAAAATTGAGCACCGGCACGCGACTTTAAAAAAATACACTATTTATTATTAGCAAAGGTAGCTAAAAGTTATATTGTTCAAATCTACATTAAGCTGGCTTTGTTTAAGTATTTTTTGCATACGGAACTAACTAGTCGTTTAACATTTACGAAGGCTCATAATAAAAATATGTTCTAGTAAAATATTTTTTATTGCTTGTTAAATTACATTTATATACCAGAAATGATTTTTACGTTATTGATTTATCCGAAATTGATACTAAATACCACCTATTAGCTAAACATGGACAGTTAGAATTTTTAAATGAAGTCGGGCGGAGCGGTATTTTCTAAAGCGCGCTACAAAATTATTTTTTTACATTACTTATTATTAGCAATGGTATTAAAAAGTTATATATTTTCAAATTTTCAATAAATTGGCTTTGTTTATATATTTTTTGTATACAGAATTAGCTGTCCGTTTAATATTTACGAAGGCTCAAAATAAAAAATTGGAGTTGTAAAATACAATTTTTATATATATTTTTTTAATGGCTTAACAAATTACATTTTTTTATCCTAAAAATAAATTTTATGTTATTGATTTATCCGAAATTGATACCAAGCATGACCTATTAGCTAGCCATAGACGGTTAGAATTTTTAGGATGAAGCCGGGCGGAGCGGTATTTTCTACCGCGCGCTACTTAATCTTTTTTTTTACACTATTTATTGTTAGCAAAGGTAGTTAAAAGTTATATATTTTCAAATCTTCAATAAATTTGCTTTATTAACATATTTTTTGTATACAGAAATAGCTGGCCGTTTAATATTTACGAATGTTCAAAATAAAAAAAATGGAGTTGAAAATCTTTATTTTTATGTTTTCTTTTTTAATTTCAAGACAAATATATTTTTTTATACCAGAAATGAATTCTACGTAATTGATTTATCCGAAATTGATACCAAACACGACATATTAGCTAGCCATGGACGGTTAGAATTTTTAGAATGAAGCCGGGCGGAGCGGGACTTTAACCCCCCCGCCCCGGCCCCAGAGGGGGGGCTCCCGAGGGCTACCGATCTTAATCGGCTTATTTTGGCACAAGGAATAACTGTGCCAAGTTTCATACTTTTATCAAAAAAAGTAAGGTTTGGCCATTTTATGTCGCTAAGGATCCCCAATATATGATAGATTGATGTATTCGGTGATGCCACGGGCGTCAATATCCAAGGCGTAATACAACTAGCTCAAAGTAGAAGGGTTTGAAGAATGTTTTTGAAGAACTGCGCTCTTGGTAGTCACGACCCTCGTCCTTGAGGAACCGAAAAATAAGAAGAAAAATCAAAATTCCTAATTTATACATCTTTTTGATTTTTTTGGGGCAATTAAATTTCTGAAAACCTTAAAACTGATTTATTTCATCATGAGAATTTACGCTTTATAGTTATTTAACCATAAACCAAAAAAAAAGTACCACGCCGATCTCACGCCGATCACGCCGCCGCCGCCGATCAAAATCCCACCGGACGCCGCCGCCGATGATTTTGCCATCGGCGCACACCTCTAGTAGTGATTGCGTGACCGTGGTAATTGTAACAGGCAAGTTTCTCGTCGTCGTTTTTTTATGAATCAACTTATGACAGTATGTAGAATCGCAAATAGTACATGCTATGTTATGGATCAAATTTTCTCCCAAGCTTATCAAAAGCATACGTTTCTGAAAATATACCCGTTTCTCGTAATTGCACTGAATAAAGTTACAGTTTTGAAATTGATTGACAATCAGTTTAACGGTACTGTTTACTTTTTCTTCATTTAAATACTGATTATAATGAACTTGGGAGACTAACACATTAGTATTGTTCAATTCCTGTACAAAATGGTATAAGTTAGAAGACATTTCCATTACGTTACTGTCATTCACACCTGTAATAAGAATTATGTAATCATCTTTCGTCAAATTCAGACAAGTGTTATGTATAGATCGCAGTAAATGTCTGGTACTCGCGTGTGGACTACAATAACAAAGTGTATCGAAGTAATCGCCGTACAGCTCGTTAAATAACACTCCCAGGTTTCGACCTCGTTGATCAGCTGCTATAACACTGATGACGATGATATATTTTTATAAATTTCATAATGCTGAAACCCATGTTCCGCTGAAGGGATATCAGATTTTTCGGGATATAATACTAAAAAAGTATCTACTGACTGCAAACATATCCCAGGCCCTGTAGCATGGTTGGCCTTGTCACGCGATAGGTGATAGGATAGAGCGTGCGTCACTGGCTGACACCGTTCGATAGAACGAGACGACGCTCTTATCTTGTCACTTGACGCGTGATAAGGCCAACCATGCTACGGTTCCTGAAAACCAAGAGAAAGTTCATCAAAGCTACTACTACTAATACGCTTAAGCAAAAGGTAGTATTTAATTGAAGGTATGTTTACAAAAACCATATAACTACATTGGTGTCGAATTTATAGGAAGCGAAAAAACTTAATTTCTCCTAAAGTATTATTTCTTTAAAAAATACTACATTTACTATGCAGGCGTATGATCATAGAAGGGTTACCTGCATCTTGGATTCCATTAATAATCGGTTATCTCTTCAAAAATATGAAAAATAACTTCGTCACTTATGCTGTTTTTGTAAAAATAATTTACACTCCTATACTTAGTAGGAACAATTATTGAATTTACGAAAACTGTTTTATTCCCGAATGTATTCCATCTAAATTATACTTAAATGTATAAGAGAATGTAATTATTATTGTACTATAAGTCTCGTAGAGCCGTAGAGCTGAGTAGTTCCATTTTACATAAATATAGGTACTCGTAAAGCGGTAATTTTGGGCAAAGGGGATCCTAATTAAACAATGTCTACTGCACACTTCTAGCGTCTCCATAGACGAACATGATCATACCATTAACTCGATTTCGTAAAATATGTTAGTTATGTTGTTTTTGTAAACATCCCTTCAATTTAACAAGCTAGAGTTTTTTTAGCAGAATTGACTCTTAGCTTCGTTATACCTTCTAAACTAAACATCAGACGATAAAGCCAGCCGTGTGTATCGCGTGTAAACCGATTAAATTATTAATAGACAACATTGTCCAATAAAAGTTTTACGTTTTTTATGCAATTATCATTGTTGTATTGTTTCTTTATCTCAGTAGCCACTGTCGTCGGTCGCAAGGGTTTTTGTTGACTATATTGAATAATAATTAATTGCATGTATGAGGAATTCAGAACCGGTCAATTGTAACTATGGTAGGTATTCTAAGTATTATTGTAAATGTTTTCTTTTTATATTGGTATATTAATAAAATACTTTCATTAGGTATGGCGAATCGAATCTTTATATTTCATCCCTAGTGAAAATGTCTAAATAAAAATAAGTTACATTACCTACAACCCGTGAGCATTAAGAATGACATTCGAGTTCGGGTGGAATCACCGTTTAAAAGCAAGCGAGAGAGATATATAGACCCAACTGCCACTCTAAATGCTCAAGGGCTGTGATATTAGATAACTTTAATGCTGGTCAGTAACCGGGATCACGAAAATATTACGACACTTCCAATTTCAAAATCGCCGTCCAACAATATATCCCAAGTAAATGTAACCGTTAACGCTAAGCCTTCCAAATAACATTTCACAATCGTAAACCAAACTTGACAGGCGAAGGGTCAACTAGGCCTTTTCGAGTCCCGTAAGGTCAAACCTTCGCATTTCTTCCGACTATTGTTGATGCCGTTTGTGGGATTCAGTCGGATTGACAGTTGCTTTTGTTGTCTAGCTTTTGAAGTGATTATGATGTTACCTCATCGTCGTGATGGGGTAGGCAGTGCGATCGGCAAGTTTGGAAATGTACTGAACTGTAACCAAGAGTAATGTGTAATGACAGCAATATCGAGTTTTTTTTATCTAATGTCTTTCCTTGACTTTGTTTAACAAAACAACTTCTTTCACTTAATTAGCGTGATTGTTGATCCGTAGACAACTCAGTGCCAGCGGTAAAAGTCTTATGGTTTAGTTGCAGGCATTTTCAAGGGCGTTTTATGAACAATTTAATCCCTGGACTAGTAAGTGATAAACTTATTAGCTTTACAATGACCTATACTCAATCCTACTAATATTATAAACGCAAAAGTTTGGATGTTTGGATGTTTGTTTCTCAATCACGCTTAAACGACTCAACCGATTTGGATAAAATTTTGCACTAAAATAGTTTTTATCCCGGGTCCACGCAGACGAAGTCGCGGGCGGAAGCTAGTTGTAAATAATTCTTCATATTCAGTTATTTACGCGTTTTATAAATATGAAGCCATGAATTAAATCAAAAATGACCGTATTTAAAGCAGCATTATCCAATTATATAGCATCCTAACGCTGCAATCGATCATAACGCGCCGCAGGCGTGAATCATATCTAGGCTATGCTAATTTTAGGCTGCCCGGTATCTCAGCTAAAACTGTTAATAATATACGTTATTATAATTTAATACCACCAGATTACTGTACCACGAGTTATGGTTCAGATTTAATCTAAAATTGTCTGAATTTCATAATAAATTGTCGGTACTCGGCGTTCCTATTGGGTGTGTTGCGTAATTTTAGAACTTGGCCGTGTTTTAATAGAATTTTGATTGCGTCGCCTTATCGAAAGGGCTTTATCCGCACTTAAATACTTACTAATATAGTAAGATGCAAATATGTGTCTGTCTGTTTGTTACCTTTTCACGCTTAAGCTACTAAACCGGTTGAAATGTAATTAGTTTCGGAGATCGCTTGATTTCCAGAGAAAGGTTCACGACGGTAAATAAATAGGGCCGTATTCCATCCACGGTTTTGTCAGTGAGGACACTAACACTTTCATGTCTCTGATTTTCAATATCAGAATGACAGAGACATCAAAGTGGGGATGTGTAACCTTCTGTCCACAATCGTCGATGGAATACCGGCCCAGGATACTTTTATTTGGAATCAAAACCCACGCACCCCACCACCCCCCACGGATAAAACGGGTGACTTAGGTTGGGTTGCACCGAACCGTTAGTTAAAATCGGAATGTATGGAAAGTTTGACAAGTTTGTATGGAATGACAGCTGCCGGCGCCATATTTAACGTTGATCGGTCTGTTTATAATCGTAACTTGGTGCAACCCGCCCTTATTGTACACAAGTTTGACGCGAGCGGAGCCACGGGCATAGCGATACCTAACTTAATCAAAACATTGCATGAGGATTTACACTTGGAGTTATAATATAAGGTAAATATCCCAATGCTGGACACCCGACACCTTAATGCTTAGGTTGACACCTATTGTTTGACATAATATTATAAGTGTATTGCAGCCAGTGACGAGCATTTGGATGTTTACCATACACATAACTTTTTCACCCAGAAATCCTGCCTGAAAGGACAAAACGAATGCCCAAAGAAATAGAGAATTCTTCTGAGACAGATAGAAATAGAGAAGAGTTCTTAGGGGGTGGCATTCCGACATTGTAGGAAATGAAAAAGCAGATGAACTTGCAAGGCAGGGCGCAGACACAACCTTGGTCAGCCCAGAACCGTTCTGTGGTATCACAAAACTGAAAGCATATGCTCTGCTTAACAACACAGAAAAATTAGATGCAATCAAGCTGTGGATGTTCGCCAAAGGACAAAAACAGGTTAAAGCTTTAATTAAAGCCATTAAAGGGTTCAATTATAAACTGTCTAAAAGGCTATTACAACTCAAAAGGCACAAAACCTGCGCAGTGACGTGAATCCTGACAGGACATTGCAAACTGAACAAACACCTGTTTTAAATGGGTGTGAAACAGGACGCAACTTGCCAGGAGACAGAGGAGACAGCAATGCACATTCTCTGCTCCTGCGGACCACTAATGCACAAAAGAAGTATCTACCTAGGGCGGCACATCATGCACCCAGAAGAGGTATAACATACTTACCGCCCGAAGAATCTGGAATATCCTGGAGGCAACGGGCCTTAACGGTGAACTCTAAACAAAAAAAAAGGCTGCCACAATAGATCACCTGCTGGTCGAAGCGGCACATTAAGGCCCATAAATCAATAATAATAAAAAATAGAGAGAGGCCTAATGTGCAGCACTGGACGTCTTTCAGTTGAGATAGAAGAAGTTTGTATAAGAGTGTGATAAACTTTACGTTCTTCGCGCACGAAGTCGCAGGCAAAAACCTATAACAGGACTACTATAAAGTTGTTATTATGGAGGTAATAAAGTTGGAACGTTATCGGTTGTCGGCTGAAATAACAATGTTGCGATTGTGGCGGTAAAGAGTGCTATTTGTATGGAAATAGACCGTTAAACATGTTGCTGGGGGAAATATTGCCATTTCAAAATGCTAGTAGTTTAATGAGTCTAGTAGTTATTGAATACTTTATTTCTAAAGCCAGAGAAGATGTGTATCAAATATTGCCATTTCAAAATGCTAGTAGTGTAATGAGTCTAGAGTTATTTAATACTTTATTTCTAAAGCCAGAGAGGTGTACCAGAGATATTTGACTCTTCACATGCGTGATAGCTAAGTGTCACTTATATGGGAACAGTTTAGCACGACTCTGGTGGATGCTCATCTTATCTTATCTTATCTAGATGTGGGCCCTTTCGGATACACTTCGACCCAGTAGGATCTTTTGTGCATTTGCCCTCCTTTATGCCTACTCCAAAACTCACCTTAAAGGCTAGTTAATTTTATACCGTATTACACATTAGTCCAGAGGTCGGAGTTTTCGCGGCAAAACAGATAACTGTCGCAATCAAGCTAGTGTTAGAAACATTTTTTTATCGATATCGATAGTTGTGTAATAGAAGACAAACAAGGTTCATCAAATAAATTAAAATATTTAATACATTTTTTTACGTGAGGTTTGTATAAAATTGTATAGAGACAGATGCAATGTCCTATTGAGTAGGTACTCATTTTCTGAAGTGTCTATTATTTTCAATGAGGTGGTATAGTCACTTCATTAAAAGTTTTACCTCTTTAATACCCGACTACGACAAAGCCAAAAGAAAGGGTTGTTAGTTAATATGATAAAGTATAGATAAGGTTTAGATGGAATAACACATATAAAACAATTCCGTATCTTACCACTTCTTTTGCATATTTTAAATTAACAGTCGCGAATGATTATAAAATAATGTAAATATATAGGCATGTTTTTTTAATTGCACATTACCTATTAAACTTGACCTATTAAATGCGTAGGTACGTAAAAACCTGACAAAAACCTGACATGTAACTTGGTGTTATCAATAAAGTATTTGTATAACTATAATTAGCGTTTGTGTGGTTTTTTTTTTATCTCGTTATAACGGTGATGGGCGATTACAATGGAGATGGGCGACTGTGTGCCGTGAATGTCTAACGTTTGTGAGTCGATGGATGATACAGTACTTTTGTTTGATGTCACCTAGATGTTTTCCATGTTGAATGTGTTTTGTATACTCTTATTTTGTACTGTTTAATTTCTCGGTGTATTGGCTTGTCTGTAATGCCGTGTAAATATTGTTTATAAATAAATAAATAACCAGAAAACAGTCCCCGCGAAGGATACATGCGACTGAATCCGCGATTACTTTATGGTAAATGGTTTCTAATGTGTGATTCTGTGTATGAATTATGAGTGATAGTTGTAATGGATGGTGCATGGGTGAAATGGAGAGTGAACTATTTGCCATTAAACTTTTTAAGGTTATTAAAATAACTACCGAGGAGGCGAGTTTGCAAAATGATGCTTTTGTAGTTTCTTTACGAGTGATTTCCTGCAGGTTGCATGGTTCTATATGGAGATTATGACAGGTGATTTCGTGGTTGAATCTCGGGTTTGTGTATTTTAAAAGGTGGTCAATGGATTGTGAGGCGCTTCCATCGCACGGGCAAAGGTCATCGGTGGTTATCTTGAAGCGGTATAGGTAGGATTTGTGGTATCCGTGTCCGGTGAGAATTTGGGTGAAATGGAATGAGATAATAGTCTGAATGAGGCTAGTGGGTACAGTGGGTAGTGTTCCTGCCTCCAAACTTGCAAGTCCAGGGTTCAAATCCCTCTGTTTGTTTCCGAGTCTTGGATGTTAGGAAATTCAAAACCGGAATATATTGTAGGGATATCAATTTCATCGAAATCGTTATAGCCGTTTTTGATAACCACAACAAATGTTGAAACGCTCTCAATATACAAACAAATTCGTTAATAGTTTAATGATACTTAAACCATACTTCCATATAATAAGTGCACTGCACACTTCAACCAAAATTACCCAAGTCTATTTAATTACTTATCAAAGTTAAATTTGGTCAGTATCAAGGCTTCAATTAAATTAATTGACTTAACTCGAACTAATGGCCAAGTGATTTAAAACTATCATAAACGTTTGCTCAGAAGGTCGCAAGTAAGTATAAAACTTGTGAGTCTTCAAGTACTTTTTTAACTGGAGTAGTTAGTCCAGTGAATGCAGTATTTATGTGCACTTATCAGGGCGCTGCGCAGCGTAACGGAAGTGCACTGATTGCGATTAAGAATGATGGTAAAAATAATTTAGCGCTCTAGTTTGTACTATGGGAAGTTTTGATACTCGGCGAAATGTAACAAAATTGGGATTTTTTTCATGAGAATTATTTCATTTAAGATGTGGTTCCTATTTACAAGTTGCAGAACTGATGAGAAGAGAACGGAAAAATGCTTTTATAAATAAGTACATATACTACGGTGGATACTTTGTTTCGGGGGGTGACTTTGACCAATAGGTGTTTCTCCAAAATCGTTGTTTTTACTTGTGGTTGAACTGTGGCAGTCAATATATTAGTATTATATATTGCTGTATACTCGATTAAATCTTCTTAATTTCAAATATTTCTGCTTTTATACTACAATCTAAATTATCAAAGTAGCCCCGTTTTTGGCTAAAGTAACCCCGGTTTACGGTACCTAGACTCCGCTCCTCTCGGGAGTCCGCTGGATGCGGGTGGCGCAGGACCGGCCAATTTGACACTCTTTGGCCTATGTCCAGCAGTGGACGTCTTTCGGCTGATACGATGATGACTATCTAGCTAGACTGAGCTAAATACGATACATACAAATATTCTTGTAGCTGGCCAAAATGAAAACCAGCTTAAATTAATCATTAACAATGGGAGACAAGAGGCAGCAGACACCGTATATCTAACTCATCATCATCATCCTCCTCCTAGTGTTTTCCCGGTTGCTTTGGCACCCAATGCCAAGATTTGGCGTAGGCACCAGCTTTACGAAAGCGACTGCCATCTGACCTTCCAACCCAGAGGGAAAACTTGACCTTGTTGAGATTATACCGGTTTCCTCACGATGTTTTCCTAATTTATAAAGTAAGTAAAATTACATTAAAGTGAAAAGTACCAAGAGCCATTGTAACAAGAGGTTCCTGCAGCGCGCAGGCTAATTGCGCACGCGCCAGTTCAACGCACTCCGCAATTGAGGTGTCTATGCGCAGCTAAATGCATGGGAAGTGGCAACACCCGCGTTCAGGGTAATAGTAGAGTAGAAAGAATCGAGAATCAGGGCCGTATTCTTGGCCACCCTAGGCTAATGCCCAGCCGCGACTGATGGGCTCTCTATGGGCCCTTTAGCTCTTGCCAACTCCCGGATTATAGGCTATCTGATCGCTTTTCAAAAAAGTGTACCTGAACTTTTCTTTCAGAATTTGATTTTTTTGGGTTTTCTTACTCAGAATCGTTGACACTATCGATTCTCATACAAGAAAAAAAGTGTCCTAAATATTCCATTCCAGATCGTCACATTTTTGTATGCAGTCTTTTTTTATTTATATGGTCGTGACGCACTGGAAGAAAAAACTTACATGGTAAAATCTGGGACAATTTATTTCTTGTTTATGGATCGAATCAGATCGACAGTATCAACGATTCTGAGTAAGGAAACCAAAAAAAAAACGAAAAAAAAAAAAGTTTTTGAAAAACGCACATCTACTAGAGGGCCCCCGTTATCCTAAAGGGCTAGGCGTCATGGATTTAATCAATCGTGCGTCATGTTTAGAGTTATATACGGTTAAACTTACGTAATTATTATCACGATGGGCGACATGTTTCGAACCCTTCCGGAGTTCTTCTCGCGGCCTGTCTTTATTAATTGATGACTTTACATTTATCTACAGGTAAACCAAACGTGCAAATTATATGAGTTATAAAATTACGGTATTTTATTTTACGTCATCTAAAGATTCCAAGGACCAAATGTGAAAAATAATCTTTAAAAATCTAGATATACATATTATCAACATTGTCGAAAATGACATTCCCGAAGGTTCTCTTCCACTACAAAAGGGGGCGGAGTTTACGAGAATCGAGAAATCACTTGAAATTGTTGTCGTCGCAGTGTTGCAGTCGCAATATAGAGCCCTATCACACTAGAAGAAGACTGTGAGAACCTTTATCTTACCGGCCATTCTCAAATTTTGTATCTGCAATCGCAGAACGCAGAATCTAATTACCACAACTCTTTATGCACATTTAATATTGTGTCGTGGCAATTAGAATGCAGACAGAAAACTGCTCTAGGCGACCCTTAACGACCCCAATCAAAAAAGTTTTCAAATACTTTAAGAAAACAGAAATTGCAAGTGGAGACAAATCAGAGAGTTTAATCGATGGGAATGCTTCCAATCTCGGCCAATCAAGCCATTCCTCGGTACGGCGGTATTTATTTGATCTTGGTGATTAGAGAAATTAATGTCAGCATGTAGGATTTCTATATAACACGGTGAGTTTTCGTTGCTCTTGACTTGGTGAAACAAACTTTGCCTAAGTATTTCTAATTCTGTAACTTGGCACACTATTTTGTAAATAATATATTCGAACTTACGCATAAGGTATGCAACCCATTTGGCCTCAAGACACATGTGGCTTCGAGTGTTTTACCCCCGACGTTTTTTTTGTATGGCTCCTACTATTTCCGCCGGCTTCTATTTTGTCTTTTAATAAGAATTAGACCAAGTAAATTAACAAGCTTCCTGCTACGATATGTAAATTTTTTTCTTATATAAAAGTCAACCGTTTGTGCAAATTCGTTCATTTGGTCCTAACCCACATCACAACTATGACCCTATCCTAAATGCCGTTTCTGTTGTCAAGTTCAGTATTCCTGAAAAACTTAAACCACAACATTGTCAGGTATCTCTAAAATCCTCACGACATCCGGGATCACAATCGAGACTTTTAAACAATTTTGACTTTACTTTGTAAGTACTTTTTTCTGTTATTACCGTATCATACAATCGCCTAATTAACAATGGCACGGGTAATTAGATAACAATGGTGAACGCGGAACCATCAAGCGGGGCACGCGGCCCGTGACCTGCGTAGACGCAGGTTGCCGTAGAAGGCGCGGTGCGAAGGTGGCCAGAGAGTAGCTGCGACCAGACAGTCATATTTTAGTACACTTTTCCACGCAAATTTTGTGATATTGCGAAGATCATAATACCATAGAAAAAAAATGGTTGTCGGTAAAGGCGGTTTACGGACGATAATTTTACGTGATAACGTCCGTATAAGAAAACATTGATGAAAAATTACATAACACGTATTTACTCATTTGTGGTTAGCAATACTCCTGTGACGTTTCGAATAAAATAGTCGATCTAATCTTGTTTCCGCATTCAAGCTTTGGACCCCCTTTCACCGCCTTAGAGGGTGAATTTTGAAAAATGCTTTCTTAGTGCACCCCTAGACGTTATAAGAAACCTATGTGCCAAATTTGGAATCTCTCGTACCACCGGTTTGGGCTGTGCGTTGATATGTCAGTCAACGGAACGGGACAATGAGTCACACTTTTTCGTGAGTACAGGCGTTCATCGATTTATAAAACGTTATCACGTCAAAAAAAAGTTATCTAATTTGGTTAGACGGGTTAGATTGTTAGAAAGTAAAAAACACAAATCTTTGAACTGGACTTATTGAATATAGTTAGAGTTTTTGCGGGGAACTACCTAATTAGAGTTAATATACATTAGTAAAAATATAATTACAGTGAAACTAGACTTAACCTATTCACGTTAACTGAACCGAAACTTTTCATAATTGTACAATCACATTTACGATAATATCCGTTTTCCTAGCACATTGTTTTAATAAATCAGATTGCAACACCTATGCCATGTCCCGCCTCACGGAGTCCTTGGTTTAATAGGCAAGAACATCTCACCAAATCCAATTAATCTTTGCCAAACTAACAGTCAAGCAGTCTGCACCGCTATTATGTAAACTCTATTCGCATTGAGCATGCGTGCCAATTCGAAAGTGCGAATTTTTATACGCTCCATTTGAGAAGATCTGATAGATGGGTCCTTAAATGGTTATAGGAATAGGTTATAGGAAGTAATATGAGAAAAAGAGTTTAATGGGTTGGCGTGCTCTTCATCTCACACATTTGGCTACGCAAGCGTTTGCTAGATAAAGCCAGGGAACGGATACCGGTATTTTCACCATACAAAAATACCGGTTTTATTTCGTTCAATTTCGTTCTTTGGTTTATAATATCATTTTTGATCAGGCTGTCTAATAATACGAAAATGTTACCTAAATACCATTAATGTATGAGCCAGTTAGCCCATACACTTAAATATTGTGTTGGAGTGCGTTGAAAGAACGGAGAAGTTAAGTTAAAGTTAAACTGATTTATTACTTTTAAAGTTACAAAATAGTGAGATTAATTGGCCGTTCCTTCAGTTGATGTTTATAGTATGAGAGTCCTACATTAAGAGCCTAAAATAATTCAAAATATTAGACTACTTTGGGGACTTTTGATAAAACCGGTTCCGACCCCTGGATAAAGCAGACCAACTAATATAAGTCCAATTTAATCTTGATTTCACAACTGGACCCCAGAATCCAGTTCATTGTGTATGTTAGATCTTTATGAAATATATTATACATTGTGTCCATTAATTATGATAGTATCTGGGAGACCAGAGACTGGGCGTTATGAAACCTGGAAATTATCTTAGAAATGAGACAGATATGATACGATATTTTGAATCTGATCGAAATCAGGCTGTTAATCATTTATAGGCACAGCTTCATTACTCATGTAAAATCTCTTCTGAAATGCATCGTTTCGAAATAATAATATTTGTGTATGTACTAAGCTGCTTCATCCGTTTTGTGGAAATGATGGAGCGAGCTTGGGAGTAGTTATAAAGGGGAGGGCAAATGCACAAAAGATCCCACTGGGTCGAAGTGTATCCGAAAGGGCCCTCAACTAGATAAGATAAGATAAGATTCTGTCTATGTCTAACTGAACTCTGAACACACATTCCAAAACGTGTCACCCATTGTAGCACCTTGCGTAAGGTCCAAAGTGCAAAACACAGAGCCTATTTCAATCGTTATTTGAGGTGATATTAAAAATTCTTTTGTTCACGAAAATATTCGTAGTTTAAGTACCTTTTTAATGAATATTCAAAAGAAAGCGTTAAATTTCTTTGGTGTTGTCTTGTAACACGAATGTTTTCAGAGAGACAAATCCCCAGATGTACAAATAATAAGTATTTAAGCTCTCATGGACTTTTTGGATTTCAGTTTTTTTTTAGTACAGTCGCCATCAGATATATCAGAGCGGCGAAAGCGCTCACAAATATCTGAACACGTCTCTAATGCCTTGACAATAGAGACGTGTTCAGATATTTGTGAGCGCTTTTGCCGCTCCGATATATCTGATGGCGACTGCACTAGGCCATGGGTATACGTATACACAACCATGGGCCATGGTTGGAATATTCCATTTTGAGAGGTTTAAACTATTACTTTATAACACGCCCGTGACCATGGAACACATCATGACACATCCGAAACGCCGGGAAACCTCAGTGAGGTAAATGAATAAGTTAATAAATTAATTATACGCTATTAAGTCCCGTCTAGTAACAATAATATTATAACAGAGATATAAGCTTGACATGGACGTGGCCATAGTGAAAAATTAACGATGTCTAAGCTTTTCTTATGTATAAGTACTAAAACGTGCACTTCGTCCATATCGTCAACGTTCCAACGTATTAACTGAAGTTCAAAAAGTCATATCCATCCTTAAATGCCAGTGAATAATCAACCCAATTTCAATCCACTGAAAATTCCAAATTACACTAGCACTTCATCAAGATACGACTTCATCAAATTAATTTCAGGACCATTAGGGCTGTCACCATATTTTATGCAAGAATCGAGATAACATGCCTGTCCATAAATTTGCGACACTTACGGTTTAAGAGCGGTTCCAGATAGTTTTATAAGTGGTTTGGCTCGACATAAAAAAAAGTAAAAACACTTCACTTGCATAAAATGTAATAATCCGTGATCCGTAATCCTGAGATATACAAATGACAGACTCTGACCACCTATTACTGTTGGTGATAGTCTTATCATTAATGCTACGTTAAATAAGTCTAATTATGTGTGTGTTTTCATTGAATTTCTAGCTGTCAAGCTAACAAGGTATGAAATACATTAAAACACAGCATCGAATACCTTTGGTGGATGTTCACTCTTATTCTGCGCCACTTTACGGCAGTTAAACAGCCTATCTACCATTAGGTACATAATGAAAAATTTCAGTAAGGTATACTTTATCGGCCAATCTTCGCGATGAAATAGAGCTACCTGCCTTGCTGCATAACTTGACTCTCGACTCTACTCGCGCGCGAGACACTGTCCGTCACTTTCTGATTAATGCTGTCAAAAAGTGACAGATAGTCTATCACGAGCGCGAGTAGAGTAGAGAGTCAAGTTATGCTAGCAGGGCTGAGAATCCCAATGTCCAAATCGAATGCATCAACACACAAGTCTCGTTCTTTTTTATGTCATGTTAGGTAAAAGGTCTCAAATTAGGTAGCACGGCAGACTGAGCCCCTCAAGCCGCCAGACGCCCTCTACTACTTCTTCATTTTAATTGCGATGTAGAGCCGGTTCATACTTGGTAATGTTAAATTCGACACTTGTGCACAAAACATTTTTATGTAGACAGTTTTTATGGACTGAGCGATTATGAAGCAGATTATGTTGCTCATACAATACATGAGTCTTAGATGTTTTAACTATGTAGGTATTCAAGTACTTTTATCTGTTAAATAAGCGTTTTTCAAAAAAAGTGTACGTAAACTTTTTTTTTTAGAATTACAATTTTTTTGGGTTTTTCTTACTCAGAATCGTTGATACTATCGATCCTCATACAAGAAAAAAAGTGTCCAAAATATTCCATTCCAGATCGTCACACTTTTGTATGCAGTCTTTTTTTATTTATATGGTCGTGACGCACTGGAAGAAAAAACTTACATAGTAAAACCTGGGACACTTTTTTTTCCTGTATGAGGATCGATAGTATCAACGATTCTGAGTAAGAAAAAACAAAAAAAAAACGAAATCTGAAAAAAAAGTTCATGTACAGTTTTTTTCAAAAACGCTCAAATACATCCTCGTCTATCACTCAACTCATAACACAAACCTCATTGAACTTATAACAGTTTTAACTTAAGTACTATGGGACTAAGCAGTTCGATCTGTGTGATTTATCGTCCCCTAGTATTTATTTATTTATGGTTTTATTGATTGTTGGGCATGCCTATTCTATTAAGCTTAAATATATATTTATATTCTGGTTACGGTCTATTATTTATGCTTGTGTAAACGGATTTTTGAGTAACTTGGCAATGGCATTTCGGGTGGGAAACGGCAAATCGGGTCGAATCGTGTCAGCGTCGATTCCATCGAGTTCGTGTGAAGATTACATCGGACATCACGAATGAATATTGGAACGGAGGGAGATGACACGACTTATCGACATAATACAATAGAGGGATTCGGCACAATAAAGTTTGTAGGACACTCAAGATCGGATTCAAATACTCGAGTTCAGATAAATTAGGAAATGAAAACACCCCCGACACAATAAATTTAGCTAAGAACCATCTAGACAACAAGACTTTCGTTTTAAAAAACCGCACTAAAATCATCAAATCATCAGGTTGGAAACTACGATTCCAAAGATAGTCACAGGTAGTACAGACACACATGATTAAACTTATAACAAGTTATAACATCCCTCTTTTTCGGTTCAAATAATATAATTATGTTCTTAAAGGGTCGTGGTAATTACACACAACCGTTTATTCCAAAAAAAGCATTTCCGATAAACGTTGAGTTTATCTATTACTCTACCTACTACTTCTAATAATAGAAGAATTATGTTAGTATCTCCAGCATAATGCTCACAAACATACTGGTGTACACTGTACACCAGTATGTTTGTGAGCATTATGCTGTATGGCACCAATATTGGATATACACTGTACACTGTACAGTGTATATCCAATATTGGTGCCATCATATTTGAATATTGCATTCAGTAACAGTCATCTGTTAGACATCTACAAAATATCTGACACAACTTACAAATAGTAGCGATATTATTGCAGTCAACTGTGTCCCGTCTTCTCACAACATATTCCACGTATCGGATGAATTACATTAAACGATGAAACGTGTTGTGCTTATCTGGATTATAAGTTTCGGTTAAATTCGGTTTATTCGGCAATTTGCGGCTGTCGGAAAGATTAGCCCGAATTCTGACACATTCCCCGAAACTTGATCTGGTTTAAGATTATGAGGCCAAAACAGGTAAATAAAAACAATAAAATGTTGTTAATGTAATATGTTATTGCTGTGAAATCTGTACCGTTGATTATCGTCAAACCCGCAAAACCGTTTCTCGGCGGGTTTCTGCGGCGACACTGCACCGCAGACACGTGGCCGCGGCCGTGCCCTTTTGCGAATGAACAAAATATTTTTTTCTTTATTTCAATACTATAAAACTTGTTTCTGAATTGGGTACTTTCCTGGGTAGAAAAATATAATTATATTTAGTCCGTCCGTTAGATTATCAAAAAATAACGGACACCCATTTTTTATTTTGTCAATCAAACAAAAAATGATGAAGATATAGCCCATTAAAGTTCCGCGTGACGTAACATTATGCTAAAAAGTGTACCATAATGTGACGTCACGCCTTACCTAAAATTTCAATAAAAGCTTAGTTAGACCCAAGCATAATCTTTGCAGCTTTACCAGTTGTTAGAAAATTAATAAAATAGACCGACTTTTATTTTCAAAATCAAATCAAATCAACATTTATTCGTAATTTCGAATTTTCATCAATACAATCATCAAAAAAGGTTGAGAAATTATGAGATACGAATTAAATCTTATCAAAAAAAGACAAGCTGCCTCTAGTATATTTTTAAGTGCGGAACTATTAATCTTTCATTTAACCGAATTAACTAATAACCTTCATAAGGAGATGATAAATCACGATACAAAACCTGATTAAAAAGAAATTAAATGAACAATGTTACATAAAACATGTGTGAAGTAGGCCGGCATAGTCCACTCCCACATTGCAAAACGGTATAACTATATCGCACTATTTGGTACACAGCTACACACGACCTCTTAAGTAGGTACCAATCATTAAAAGCCAATGTACATTAAAATTAACATGTAACTTCATTCTGTTAAGAACTGAGGCTCCCAACAATGATCGTAAGCACAGTTACAAACACACATGCATACATATATATAATCAATTAATGTTCCGCTACCCACCTGTCGACAAACCCACTTGATTTAAACAAGAGAATCAACCTTTTTCGAAAAACGAACGGACCAAGGGTTACTTTTATATGATCTTATCTCGTCTTCGCAATCGATTAATTTTAAACTTTAATCGAACAAGATAAGGTTATAACCCACAGGGTTTTATTTAATAAGAAACGAAACTTCCAAATATGTATTTTAAGTTGTAAAAAAGTCCGTTGAACATATGGCACGAGCCATGGCAGCTGCGCGATTGGACAACTTTTTGTTTCATATTCGAAAATCGAATGTCTTCACTTTTTTTTGTTTCGGCAAGCAACGAATAGCACCTGACTGCATTTTTAAAATGCTCTTTTGAAAGATTTAAAAAGGAATGATAATGTCGTTGTTGGAAAGGATTTAGTGTTATTATTGTAATTATGTCCTTTTGGGAATGGAAGGTGTTTTTGTAACTAAATAATGTTCATGTTTGGCACCGTTATTTTACGCTGCCGTGAGTTTGCTAATTAGTTTAATTTGTATGTCTGCCCTTTTGTAGCAAATGTGTCGGTAAAACTGAAAACATATTTTTGTTCATTTTGTTGCATTACCAGTTTGAATACGGGTTTATTAATTTGTCAAATGTAATGTCACTTTTGAATACTTATCTTCAATATTTTAAATCGTGTATAAATGGTGTAAGGTATTGAATGGATGATTAATGGTAAACGGGCATTTTCACTAAAACATGTACCCCCCCCTTATTAACGATGTTCCTCCAGTTCAACAACTTGTTGCAGCTATATATTTAGTAAGTTTTATAAATTAATGTGTAAATTAAAGTGGTTCCAGCACACGCGACATTGTAAAGGCTTTATCGACAGCTCCAGGAAATGCCATTGCGGCAAAAAGCCCAACAGGAAGCGCAGGTGCAAGTCCGTCTGTCCGAAACTTGGCTGAATCACATCAAAGAACCCGCATGCATTATGTATGGGCTTTCATTGATAATACAAACCTGTTTGTGCGCAAGCTTGAATGTATTTACAAATGTGTCAACTATTCTTTGTTCTTATCTTCTCGTTCTTTTTACGACCTGGGCTGTTATTCGCTACGCGCTCATGCTTCACGCCTAACGAAACTAGACCTCTACATACGCTTAGTTACTGCGAATCGCGGCGCCAAGATATATTTGTGGGTGAGCGTTGAGGTGAGCTTAAAACAAGTTACAGAATAGGAGGGCTGTTTTAGTCATGTGATAGTGGCTCTGCTTGCGAAGCTCGCAGTCCTGAGCTCTGAGTCTTTAGAAATGTCCTATGTATTTATGTCTGTTAATTGTATCGTCGTGTAGGTATCCATATCACAGGCAGTACCTTTTGCCTGGGAACTACGGGATCATCATCATCATATCAGCCGAAAGACGGACACTGCTGGACATAGGCATCCCCCAAAGAGTGCCACAATGACCGGTCCTGCGCCACCCGCATCCACCGGACTTCAGCGACCTTTACCAGGTGGGGGGGACACCCACGCCGCGCCTTCCGTTCCGGACGACGGATTTTCGGAACGACGGGATACTTACTCTAAATCACGTTACTTAATTTAGTAAACTAGTTGACCGATGAATTTTCCATTAAATTTTAGATATATGAACGCAACGCTGCATACCCCAGCACAAAATGAATTATGTTATTAAGCTTTATTTCATCTCCGCAAAATTAATTTCTTCTTTCTACAAGTCAAAATATAAATTGAATTGATGTTGGTTGAGAAAAAGTAATATAGCATCAATCAGTGACTCAAACTTTCAAATCCCCTTTGACTTTTGATACTACGTGATGTTTTAATTACAAGATCGTCCTAATAATTTTAATAATGATCATAACCCAAGAAAGGTGTTATTATAATTTCCGTTACCACAACGACTTACACCCAATTACCATCACCACTTAAAATCTTAAAAAAATTACCATAATCTGATGGTAATCTTCAACACCACCGTTTAATTACCACCTTGGTAATTTATTCATAATTTATTTTGATCCGATCAAAAAAGGCCCTTAAACTATGGTTCTATTTTTATGCCATTTTAAACTTTCCTCGTATATAAATAACGATAGTATTGCATGCGAACACATATGTATAAGCGTTATGGCTCATTTATTTTAAACTTACATACAAGGTTTTTGTTCTAAATTCGTACCTAGTGCTTGTTATATACGGTCAATTTTGGAATGTAATTTGCAAAAAAGACCTTTTAATCAAATCCGTATCTGAAGTAACTTTCAGAAATCAATCACATTTTAACATTCATTAACACGCGTTTCACAACTCTGTAACTCAAAGTCAATGCGAGCCAAGTCCATGACAATGTTTACGATTCCAGGTCGTAAATCGCTAAGAATAAGCAGCATAATAGCATGGCAAGTGAGGAGAGTTGTGTCACTTTGGATTCGGTGTGCAGAAGTCAAAATGCGGGTGAAAGTAATTATAAATGCAAGTCGAAATCATAGCCATTTTCGGGTAACTGCATATTAGTGTAGAAAGAGCGTTAGAGGAAGCGTGAGCGGGAGCGGAACAAAAAAGCTAGAAATCTACTGGGGTGCTATGCTACTGTTTTTTTTTTCTTGCCAATAAACTAAATTATAATATAACCCGACATATTTAAGTGTTTTCTGTTTCAAAGGGTGGATTTATTTCTCAAGTAAGAGTAACCTAGAAACTCCAGACAGGTACCAATTTTGTATACCAGACGTTCTTTATTTCAATAACGACGTTCGTGTGGTATACAAAATTAGTAATTGGTGGTTGGTTGGTTGTTTTTCCAAACATAATGTATGATACACATCCAGTTAAATGGTTCCGTTAGTGTAAATGCGTTTAATGTAAAATATGGTATTAGACGTCGTCCCACGTCAAAGGAAAACGATTATTATTAATTAGACTACTTAACTAATTTTGACTACTACATAACTACAATAGGGTAGTTTCCTCGTATAAAATTTCACAACGCAGTGTTGCTATATGGATGGTAAACCATATAATTATTGCAACAAAGTGTAAATTGCAATTTTTTTTATACCTTCATCATCAACTCAACTACTCGTTGAAACGACTCTAACGAGCCCAAAGTCAACGGGGTAACGTCTGTTAAGTCCTGAATTCCCATGGCCGCCTTATGTCACCATATGTAATAATGAATTGTCATCCTTATACTTAAACCCAAAATTAGTATGAAGCGTTTCGGCTGTTGCCTGCGAGGTCCGTCTTTTTGTCTTTTAATTGCAGTTGCTCTCTTAAAATTATTTGTGTCTCTCTAAAACTGGTTCGAATGGTATCGAAAAAAACCGATGGAATCATGCCTATTGCTAAGAAACATGACTATCTGTTGGCCTTATAGCAGACTGGTCCATAAACTCAATAAGTAGTAATTGTGCCCATTGTACGTATTCATTCATTGTTACGGTTTAAAATTGACAGTAATAGGGGCCACAAAAATTGATAGAATTTGAGGTATATTGGAACGGCCATTACCCAGCAGTGTAATGCTGCTTTGGCAATAAGTGCTTTATATGACTGAAACCATCCCCGCTCCCGCGATCGCCTATCACCAAACCCTGCCCCTAACCCTACACCAGCCACGTCGTATGAATACCTAATTAATAACACATTGTCATTTCCCACACTATATCTTGTAAAGGGCTGTGCCGCGCATGCCAAACGAATTCATGATTTATTACTGTTAAGATAAGGTGCGTTTCACATTTTCGGAGTCAATGGGTTTTTAAAACGGCAATATTCAAAGTAGGGCTTGAATAGATAATGGTTAATTAGCTTTTGAATACTGAGGTGAGGTTAGGTTTGAGTTTCTGTTTGAAACAGTTGATATTAGGTTATTTTCGTAGTAAGCCATGAAATGTTCCAAAAGTTCCAATGATTAATTGAACGAGCGGGCGAAGCGAATAAAGTTGTCTGTTTCAGCTAGGGTCAAAATTCTTTCGTATGTCCGGATGTCCAACTGTCCGGCGGTTCTCCTTTGCAGGCAGCATCTCTCAATCTCGTGAAATTTTGTGAGCAGGTTCAATAATTATATAAGCAGTTTTTTTGTCGATTTAGCTACTTATTCATAATTTAAAAAAATATATATATATAAAAGGTTGTCTAATCCTACTACTGCTCACAGAGCGTTCTAGCTGCTGCCCGCGTCATCGTACGCGTAATTATTTTATAGCCTACCTATAACTATATATATATGTATGATTTTTTAAATAAATAAAATAAATGATTGTGTATGTACGTTTATATATAGAGCTATTCATGTACGTTTATTTTTATAATTATTTTGATTTTTGGTTAATAATAATCTCTGCACCACCTACTGCATAATCTAGTTTTATCTCTTTCTCCGATACCCAAAGATTGTCTGGAAGAGATCGCTCTTCAGCGATAAGACCGCCTGTTGTCTACCTCTACCTACATGTTATTGTATTGTTTCTCTCTGTAACTGCTTTGTTTGTGTGAGGTGTGCAATAAAGAGTATTTGTATTGTATTGTATATATGTGTTCCATTCTGATTTCTAAAGCTGGAAAGTTTCGTCAAAATCCGTTTAGAAGTTATTGCGATATAGAGGTATAACTAAAAATTATTTGAGTTGACCGAATTGTATTATAGTAATCAATCAATAATCAAATCGTTTCTTTGCTGGAATACAGCGGGTACAAATAAATAGGTCTTGTACACTAAAATACAGTTCAATGTATTCAGCCTGCATGCAAGTTGCAAACATTTTCGAGTGCTACGTTACGATTAAATAATTTATAATTTTAATAATCATGCAAAGAATACAACAATAAAATAATATAATTCACAAATTTTGTAATAATTATAACCCGTTGAAAAAGCGACTCTACCTTCCAGGCTATTAAATTCAAATTCCAATGACAGTTTTTTAAAAAGTCTGTCACCCTTACGAACCTACAAACATCGGCACCAGCGAACGAAAAAACCATAGAAAGTCTACCTAGCGCCGAAAAGTGGCCCGACAAAAAGTGTGCACATTGCCATTATGCGGACGTAGGGGCAGGTTGTCAAAAGGATGCCAAGCAGCCGTTTAGTTCGAACATGCGCACACATGCGCATACCGGGTTTTGGGCACGTGTTTGTGTAGAAATTTGTAGGGAGTTCGCCTTCTATGGTTTTTTCGTTCGCTGATCGGCACCGATTTCTTCTCACAGGCGCAGCATTTCTCCCCCTTTGAGGGATGATTTCCGAAATAAAAACTATCATAATATGGGGACAGACATACCTTGTTCCGCCCACGTTAACATCATTTCCGTTATGATTATTACTTTATTTCAAACAAGTCCGATTCATAAAAACCCCCTGTAGTGTGTTTCCCGGTATCCTTTGTTTTCGCAATAAAACATGAAATATGGAATAGGTATGTCTCAGCTCACTGGCCTTTGTACATCCTGTCCTGTATGATAATGATTATGCCATTTTAAATAATAACCACAGCGGAATAGATAATTTATTTAGGCCCGATTTGACCAAAGTAGCTAATGCCGTTACGTGCTCGGGAAGGAACCAAGAACATATAACTCGAATAAATTAAAGTGTTCTTCACAGTCACAACTTCACAAGGTTGTAATCTATTGAAAACCAACACTGGTCCTTTAAGCGTCTGCTAGACGGTCGCCAACACGCCCCTCCGACCGAGCGACCTAGGTCGGCATTGACCGTGTAGACGGTTGTTTGCAGCAAAATTTCATACTACAGCGGTCGGTGCCGACCAAGGTCGCTCGGTCGGAGGGGCGTGTTGGCGCGACCGTCTAGCAGACGCTATACAGTCATCGTTGGACGACCGGTTAGCCTAGTGGGTAGTGTGCCTACGAAGCTGAAGGTCCAGCCCTGCTAGCATAACTTGACTCTCGACTCTACTCGCGCGCGAGATAGACTGCCCGTCACTTTCTGATTAATGCTGTCAAAAAGTGACAGATAGTCTATCACGCGCGCGAGTAGAGTAGAGAGTCAAGTTATGCTAGCAGGGCTGGGTACGTTTTTCTATCGATACAGGAAATACGAAAAATTTAACTACCTACCTACCTACAAGTCCTATAACATCATCAGCCCTGCTAGTATAACTTGACTCTCTGCTTTACTCGCGCGCGTGATAGACTATCTGTCACTTTTTGACAGCATTAATCAGAAAGTGACGGACAGTCTATCTCGCGCGCGAGTAGAGTCGAGAGTCAAGTTATGCTAGCAGGGCTGGATCTAATTGGAATAAAACGTTAATTCCTATGTGCAATTCATAAATATAAATATACCCACTTCAAATGAATAAAAAACGTGCACACATAAAGAACGGAAATGATTAAAATAATCACGATTTTGTTTTAAAACAATGAGCTTTGTCGTCGAAAAGATAAGGCGGGCATAAACAGGAACCTCATTCACCAAGCTTAGCCGCCCGTTCCCTACAAAAAGCCAGTTTAATGTTGACCTCCGAATACGAATGAATGATACGAATTGACGACTGAAATTATTTTAGTAAATATTTCACAGTTAGAAAAGTTTTGTGAATAGGCCAGCAACTCGTTGCTTTTGTTTCGGTTTATGAGAAACAAAAAAGTACGTAGACTTGGGCGTCCTATTGTTGGATTCTTGATGCAAGAAGGGACTCTTCTGCCCGCGCAGGTGGCATGGTTTTATGAGATTGGCTTGAGCCTGGTTGGGACTTACTAGCGTGTAAGTTTCTATCAAAAATGTGATTTTTTTGGTAATATGTAGTTTCAATTGCCGACTGCACATTCGTCAACTACTTACTAATTTAGAGGGTTCTAATGAACCCAACCACGGTTTCATGTGTGATTGAGGAGTGCCTATAACCACCTTCCGTCTCCACCATCAGACCAGCTTATGGTACAGTCACGGACTTTAATTGTTGAGCCAATTAGAGCTCACTATATACTGGATACTTCATAGCTTTAACTACTAAAAAACAAAATTAGTTGACACCTAAATGGCTCAACAATTAAAATCCTTGACCGTACCCTACTATTGCATTGTTATCCAAACTAAACGTGTATGCAAAGTTTCAGCTCAATGGTAAAGATGTATTTTTGCATGCTGTTAACAACAGCTGAAAAGATTCTGTCAATAATTTCATTTTTGGTACATGCTTCATTTTTCTCATTGAGACGATTCTAACGAGAGCCCAAACAAAACGGGGTGACGTCGGTTAAATACTGAATTCCCATGGCCACCTTCTGTCTCCATCATCAGAGCTCCATGGTACAGTCAGCATCAAAAGTAGCTATGCAAACGAAGACGTCAACAGTTTTAATTAGAAGGGAATAAGAGCCCTTGACGTCTTCGATTGCGTATAGGTAATTTCACGAGAGTTGAGTCGGGAAATTATATTTAACGTGTTCTGTCATTTTAGACAAAACTTAAGAAATGACGGTCAACATTTACCTGCGACAGAAATATACAATGTGACGGCTGAAGTAACCGGTGTATCTAATCGACTATTCAACGAATCGTAACGGGGGTGCTAAAAGAAGCTGGAGCTAAAAACTGTCCGTCATCAACTGAACCATCCAACTCGGCATTAACTGAACCCACGTTCACGACACCGGGACTGAAGCGACCAAGATTATCACCGAAAAACAATTTTGATAAATTTGATTAAGATGTCATAAGAAAATGCATATATGACTTTCATTTGGTACACAAAAAAAAAATATTAACATTCACTCACTCATTTCATTCATTCACTTTTTTTGCAATCAGTACTTTATGTAGCTGTGTGTGTAATCATTCACCTCAACTCTCGTGAAATTACCTATAGTTACTTTTGATGCTGACTGTACCATAATATTAAATTGTCATCCAAACTATACTACGACCCAAAATTTCAGCTCAATCGGATAACGGCAAGTGAGTTTGACGGACAACTTACAATACTTACTTACTTAGTTACATACGAACAGATCAAGTTAATATAAAACTTGTAAAACGGTGGAACAATTGTATATTCTAAGGCATGTAAACTTACCCTTTTTCTGCACATAAATTATTACTTACTTACTTACTCAATCAGAGTGTATATAAGGAGCTGAAAAATGGTTTGCGAAAATTCAAGTACAACTTACCTACATACCAACTTACACGATATTGTGTGTAAGTTATTATAAAACTTTTAAAAATAACTAGTTGCTCTTGTAGGTGGTATATTTTGGGCATATTATTATGCGTTGGTGCTTAAGAGGGTAGAAGTAGGCTTATGTTTTACTTCTACGGGCACCATTAAGGTGATTTTCCACCGGCGTGGATTGACGAGGCGCGGCGCGGCGTGAATTGAAATTTGTATGGCAAATTTTCAATTCACTCCCGGCGCATCTTCGGTGGAAATAGTACGGATTGACGAGAATTTGCGCGGCGTGAATTGAAATATTTTTAGTGGAAAAGGGTCAGCGCGATTTCAATTCACGCCACGCCTCGTCTCGTCAATCCACGCCGGTGGAAAATCACCTTTACAGACCGCGTTATCACAGGTCAACAGCCGATTCGAGCGATATCTATGCGATATTTCATTAAAACCAATCGATCATACCTATAATACCAAGGCTATGGCGACTGGTAAACTATTTGTTTCTAGGATAAATAAATACTATGGGGACAGAACCCTCAAAAAGCGTATCGCATACCTACTCAATAGTTTGCCCGAAGCCATTAGTAGTGAAAGAAATAAGAATAAATTTAAGAGACTATTAAAAAAGCATTACATAGACCTACTCATATGTAAGTTTAGTATAACTGACTTCTGGACAGTACCTATATTACATTTTTATTTATGTTTATGAATGTCTTACCTAGAGACTGCCGATCCCACAGTCAAACTGTTACTACAGTTTTGTGGGACAATGTTTAAAGTAAATTGTTCTTATTACATAAAAAATTAAAAAAAATTAAATAAATGCATCGGTATTTGATAATCTACCATAGGAGGAACTAGAAATAGTTAAATCACAGACTATGTTGAATTTTATTTAGGCAAAGTTTCAGGTTCTGTAATATTTCTTTTCACTTGCCTCAATATTGAGGATTGTCTGTCTCCATTCCTTTTGTTCCGATTTTCTACGAATTTGTACTTCATCAAATGATATTTTAAAGCTATGTATGTACTTAATTTACATATACGTAGTAGAGCGCTTACAGCGCTGGAAATCTAGGATTCGATTGTAAGATTACGCTTAAGGTACATAAATACTACCCAAAAAAGGTATTTTAATACAGTTGCTCAAATAGCTGTTTAGCGTGCGGAAAGTTGGTTTTCACGCACTAGTGTTTTTAACTTTTCCTTGTACAAATTGTACCATTAATTATTATGTCAATAAAAAATAAATAAGATAGAACTGTATTAAACTGTATTAAACTGTATTTAAACTGTATTAAAATACATTTCTTTCAACTGTATTACTTTTAGTTAGAATTTACTAAGAATGAATACTATAAAAGTTTCGAATTCCTTACTTGTTGTTTTTCTTATTTTTTCGCAACTGTATTAAAAAACGTCGTTCGATACACGTGCGAAATTTGTCATTCTTCACTCGTCCCGAGTTTTGCCACTCGCCTACGGCTCGTGGCATGATATCTCGGTACTCGTGATATAATGACATACTTTTCGCACTAGCATCGAAATGTACTATTTTAGAAAACTGCCTTTCATATTTTTGTTTCTTCGATTGCTGTAAAAGTCAACCTCTTACCCGATTACCAAGTATAACGGTTCATATCAGGCTCAAGCTTAATTTACTTTCACCACTTTTACTGTATTATTACCTGTAACAGAAAAACAAATTGTTAATAAAAATCACAACATAAACAACAAAATATTGCTAAAGTAAACTTTAATCAATAATCCACGTTAACAACTGTCAATATAAACACACAACATTATCGCCAATATTTCATTTCGCTTGAAACCCTCGCAATTAATTTAAAACAATGGCGAACGAGACAAAAACAAAAGACACTTGTCTTTTCTTTTAATATTCCTAACTCAATAAAAGTTCGTCGAAAATGTCATTTGACACTGGGCCCCCGCGGGGCAACATGACATTCGGCCATGTCGTTTGGCCAAGATAATTTATGGTTCATGTGTTTTAGGCTTTTTTAAACGACCCTAATCTCTCATGGGCGTTTTAGGTATTCAGTAACTTTGAAAAGAGATAAAAAAAGTTGTGTATTAGGTAGTATATCGTTCTGTAAAAAAAATCGGACTATCCTACAAGTTGAGATGGCTCCTTTTTTTTACAATATCATGGTCTTAAATATGTGTCAGGATATCTTTCATGAATTATAGTAGGTACATTATTGCCGTGGCCGGGAAGGAGGCAATTGCAGGCTGAGTATTTGTTTAAACGGACGAGCTTGCGAGTCCGTTTAATTATAATACGAAGCCTGCAATTGCCATTCCGGCTGAGGCTAATATAGTGCTTTTCTCAAAAATGGGGGATTAATAAACTTTAAAATACAACTTGAAAATATTACTGATTTCCCGCCGTTTTTCTTTTTAAATCGAATCGCAAGTGTATTTTTCCACCGAAAAACGCAAAATATTTGAGACACATAGAAAAACGTCGCGTTTGCAACAGAAAAATACGAGTTGAATTGGCTGAATACGACCTGTGCCGTCTTTTATATGCCGGTTTCAACTTTTTAAAAAGTTTGGTACTCGACAAATAAAGGAATTTATTTTTAACATTCCAGGCGGCCTGCAATGTTTTTTATTTTTTAATTTTGATCTGACCTGAAACTATACACTTTACCTTCCAACATGTAGCGACTTATGTACACTTTGCGGGCCATTTTTGAGAAAAAATATATAGTAATTGCATTTTCTTCCCTCCCACTCTTAATAAGTACAACAAAGTTTTTGATTTAACTACTCAAGGAAAACTAAAACAATAAAAGGTTGAATTTGCTTGAACTTAACACTTGATTTTAACTGCATAGGGCACAGTATACTCGTTCTGTACTATCGCCCAAGGGTACGGGTTCACACATTCTGTTGCATGGCGAACGCTCGAAAATGATCCTAGAGGTGTGAACCGTACCCTTGGGTGATAGTACCTAGTACATATAATTACATGATAATATATACACACCTACCTATGTACGGTTTAGTAGTAAATTGCCAGTCAGTAATATATCTATTCCCATACAGTTGATATAAGCCCATCAACGCTATGTAGTCGGACTCTAAAATAAGAAGTGGATTTATCCATCCAGGGCCGGATTGCAGACATTTATCAAAGCTCGGATAAACGCTGGCGATAAATTTCAGAAATTGGATACAGAGCCCGGCCCTGTTATGTACGATCGTTTGTTAGGGTTGTCAAAAAGTGTGTGTGCTAGGGAATAAAATGCCGAAATATATAAACTATACAGTACGTGAGCAAGCAGCCATATCAAATGAGGCTGCTTTAACTAGTATAATACACGTAGGAGGAGATTAATCATAAGAGAGTTTTCTGCTTTGTAAGATCCTACTTCCTACTAATATTATAAATGCGAAAGTTTGAATGTTTAGATGTTTGTTACTCAATCACGCAAACACGGCTGAACGGATTAAGATGAATTTTGGTATACATACAGTGTATAGCCTGGATAAACATATAGAATACTTTTATCCCGGGAATCATCGCCTAAAGGGGCGAAATGGGGGGCGAAAGTTTGTATGGAGCTATGACATATTTGTTTCACGCGGACGAAGTCGCGGGCACAATATAGTGTTTCATAACTTAAAGGTTACAAAAACCGACATTGTTATGAAGCATTTAACGCACTCATGAAAACTTTACACATATATTTACTATATTTTTTTCCCATATTTCTGAACTTACTCATCTATCTTATTACCATTTATTTAACTTAATTACTGTCGTCAGACCATCATGAAGGTTCAACTGCGAGATCGACTTATTTTAAATTTCTGTGTCTGATGACTTCAACCTAGCAATATTTAACGAGCAAAAGCTACCTAATATTTAATGTACAATCTCAGTTTTTTCCCTCTTATTCAAAAAAAATGATTTTTTTTATTCAGTTAAACAACCCTTGTTTTTTTTTCCAAACTGCAGAGAGAAAAAGAAGCTGCTAAGAGTCCGCAGTAAGCTCGGTTTTCCATACAAAAGTCGTTACGCTCTCATTTTAAAACGACTAGCTAGTTTGCTCTGAAACTTTGTACTTAGAATAAATTAAGGTATATCCAGGTCTGTAATTAGTTTATGTAGCTTCAGATACCATAGTAAAAAAAATATAGTGAATTTAAGTTTTTCATACTAAACTTGTTTTTGCAGTATTTCATTTGTTTTATAAACTGGAGCCATATAAACTAATTACAGACCTAGATATACCTCATGTCATTGTATATGCAAAGTTTCGTCACAATCCAACACGTAGTTTTAAAATGAGAACGAAACTCCGTTTGTATGCAAAGGCGAAATTCGGCCGAGCTTGCCGCGGACTCTTAAGTGACAGTTAAAAATATAATATAGGTATCTAAATAAATAATAAAAAAATAATCTTTCCAGTTCTAAAAATATTTACTTATTGAGAAAAATAACCTTTGTTATTTGAGAAAAATAACGTACCTATGTATTTTTGGCAACCCTGTTAGCAATAGAGTCGATACACTCTATGATGGAAGACATCGATTAAAATAACTGCAGTTATACAATATTATACAGACTCAAGACTGCTATATTGAAAACGGAGATTAAGACGTTGCACGGATATTCAGTTATTATAGTTTCATCTACGTAGAAATAATTATACTCAGTGAAACCGGATTTATATTGGCACAAAAGTGCGTAAAGTATTACTATTTTCACGTGGATTTTTCATCACAAATTACATTAGGTAGCCTACCTATATGGTTTCAGAAGATTTAAAATCAATTTAATTTGATGCGAATGCAGAGAACAACAAATGACTTTCATTCTACATTGTTTCTTAGACATATAAATATATTTTTTATAATAATCGACACTTTTCATTGCTCTTAAGTGTATTTTGGTGATATTTTCACGTGATATGTCACAATGGGAGAAGATCCATAAATAAAAAACCGGCCTAGTGCGAGTCGGACTCGCGCACGACGGGTTCCGTACCATTATCTATAAAAACCATTATATATTTATTTTATTTTGTTTTTTAGTATTGGTTGTTATAGCGGCAACAGAAATCATCTGTGAAAATTTCAACTATCTAACTATCACGGTTCATGAGATATAGCCTGATGACAGACGGACAGACAGACCCTAAAAAAACAAAACAAAAAAGTACAACACAAATGAGAGCCCAACTTGCACTTAACCACTTTTTCTCAACTTTTCACGAGTAGGTACCTAGTAATTTCACAGAGTTAATTAGTGTTTTTATAGCTACCCATTCTATCCAAGAAAGCTTGGCTAACCTTCGCAATTCGTCACATCGGCAGATTCGACTCGGTTTCCAGCAAATCACAAATCACAACGCACTCGGAGCTGCCCACACAATGGAGGTTTTTTTATGTTGTTTTTAATATGCTGGCAAGTTTTACAATGTTTAAGAACAATGACGTAATAAATTTAGATAATTAAAACCTGTATGAATGAGCACTTTTATGAGCTTAATATTTTAATCGTTTACGTGTATGTGCATTTATGTGTGCATTTTATGTCTTATTATGCATACGTATTATTACGAGTGCATATTAATTTGCGTAACTAAGATTTTTGATCTCATAATCAGGTTACGAATACTTTATGTTTCACTTGACGAGAGTCTTGAAGAAGAAGAAGAAGAAGAAAAACATTTATTCATGACAGTTAAAAAAAAGTAAAATTTAAATAAAACAAAACAAAATTAACACAAATGTCACGAAAATGTGTGTCTTGCACTTTATTTCTTCTAATATAAATCATAATGTTAGCTAAAACATGTCAAAACTCAAAAATCGGAGCTTGAGCAAAATTAAAATAGGGTAAAGGTACGGTCGACGCCAAAAATACGTTTACACTATTCGCCTTATTGCAATGGAATAAGATGCAAAAGTGTAAACGTATTTTTGGCGTCGACTGTACGTGTACAGGAAATTATAGCTAGAGCGAGGAGTGAAAACAAAGCAGCTGACTTCCAGAAAAATATATTGACACCAAACAAGACTATAAAACATAACACTACCGATAATAGACAAGCAGACAAGACAATAGGGTTACAAAAAGTATTCTTACAGTTTTAAAAAATGTTAATAAGTGGACTGTAGGTAAATTAAACGAAAACGAGATCTAGACTAAGTTTCACCACCGACAACGATATGGAGCCTTGAGGTCACTAAGAGGACACTCACCTTTACCAGGAGCCGCTGGGACGCTCCTCTGTCAGGTGCAGGACCCCGAGACTTGGCTTGAACTGTACAGACTCACCCGATCCCAAGGTTACCTGGCACCTGAGTCTACCCGGCTGATGAGGTCTCCTTTGCTTCCCCAAGGCACTTGCGGATTCAAAACTGCTCTAAATAATAGCTCACACTAACTATTGTGACTATTTGTGTGGAACTCAATTTTGTTGAAGATAGGTAATTAAATAGTCTAAGTTCATTCATACTTAGTCGAAAGAACGTTTATTTCGTACTGTCGAGGTTTTAATACCTATTAGTTTTAATAGGTATTAAAACCTCGACAGTACGAAATAAACGTTCTTTCGACTAAGTATGAATGAACTTAGACTATTTAATTACCTATCTTCAACTACAATCTTTCCTATTTATGGTAATGATTCACACCTTTAGAGTAGGTAAGTAAAAAATGTGAGCTTTTAATTAAGTACACTGGTAATTATACCCCTTGCCCCGGGAGTATTTCAAATTATTTTAACCTGAGGCCCTACGGACTAAAAAAAAAACATTTATTTCAGACTAATTTTGTGCCATACATTTTTTTTTGTACATTTGAAATCTTATGAACTAAGTTAGTTACAAAAAAAAGTAAGCTGAGTTTGTCTCACTATTTTAATTTTTATTCATTTGTAATGTATGTAAATAAAAAAAGTGAACATAACTCAGCTTTCTGTATACGAAGTGTTTTGCTCCTTAGGGCCTCAGAAACGCGCGTTTAAGATTATTTGGACCCGAGGGCACCGCGTACCTATACTTCATCTTCCACTGTTTCGTAGCTCGACGCAAGCCTTCATGCATTAGTCACACCAAGTCAGATTGCATTACAAATAGGCACTACAAAGATATTACTTTACCGTAACTCGAATACCGATCATTAATACTGTTTACGTTACCGGCCCAATTAACCGTCAAATTTGGAGAAAGCGTTTGGATAAAGCACACGGATTGCTTAAGTTACATGACAAGAGTTTTCAATAAACCTCGTTTCAATGCTTTATATCGAAAATAAACTTTATCCACGAAGCAGTAGGGTGTTATTTGGATAAAAATAATTGAGATACAGTCATTACGAAAATAGTACAAATAGGGAGGGACGAATTGGAAATTGACCTTTTACATTGAGTGAGTTTGTTTAAGAATGTTTAATATGACGATGACTATCAAGTCATCAGAGCCCTATTCGTCTCACGGCATCTATTTAAATGATATGGTGACCATAAGGCTAGTTTTGTAGTGGCTATGGAATCGGCAAATACTAATGTTGAGAGTCATAATAGTGGACGACCGGTTAGTCTAGTGGGTATTGACGCTGCCTACGAAGCAGAAGGTCCTGGGTTCGAATCCCGGTAAGGGAAAATATTTGTGAGATGAATATTTGTTTCTAAGTCTTGGATGTTTTCTATGTATTTAAGTATTTATATTTATTATTATATCGTCGTCTAGAGGTATTATGTTGACTTGTAATTTTTATTATCAATAAAGCATTAATATGAGTAGGTATAACACAAGCCTTATTGAACTTACTATAGGGCTAGTTCGATTTGTGCAAGAATGTCCCCTAATATTTATTATTTTTATTTACTTATTTATAATAATAGAATATTTTTTTCTAGGCTGTTTTCCAATTCAGAATAATGGGCTGAATCAAGGATTTCAGTTTTCGTTGCGATGTCCCTTACACGCTGTAGGTAGGTATGTATCTTGCTATCAACACAGCGAATCCTCAAATCAACAAAGGAAACTATGTGCTTATCTCCTTACGAGTTAAAAGGCGTTTATAGACGCACAAAAAAATACTTATTCTTATAGACTACTGTGGCCGCTTACCATAAGCTAGGTCGGAGGCTTGTTTGCAACCTAATAGGTGTTTAAAAAAGTCTTTAGTGAATATTTCTATTCTATTCTTTAATTGGCTACTTTCCTAAAAAAATCTATTTAGTCCGTCAGTTAGATTATCTAAGAATATTGGTCACGTATTTTTTATTTTGTCAATCAAAGAAAAAATGATGAAGATATAGCCCGTATTGCATAATACAAAGTTGGCCCCATAGTAAAAGTTGTTCAGAATCATGGATAGATTCACATTTTGCTATTTTGTATCACGACTTATGTAACACCCTGTAGTACACTTTTTAGCATAATGTAACGTCACGCGGAATTTTAACGGGGTATATCTTCATCATTTTTTGTTTTATTGACAAAATAAAAAATACGTGTCCAATATTTTTAGACAATCTAACTGACGGACAAAATAGAATTATATGTTTTTTACCCAGAAAAGTACCCAATTGAACAACCTCAGTAAAACTTCACGACCGCAATCCCGCAGGGTGTCGCCGAAGCTAGTAATGGCTCTCCATTTAAGTCAACCGTTTTATACCTGCCCCGCTATTCTGTATAACTTGTTAGCTCACGTCAACTCTCACCCACAAATATATCATACGCCGCGATTCGTAGTAACTAAGCGTAGGTAGAGGTCTAGTTTCGTTAGACGTGACGGGTGGGGTGAGGCGCATGAACGCGTAAAGAACAACAGCCCTGGAGAGTCGTATAAGTGTCGTATAAAGTCGGTTGACCTTATAGGATTTCTAGGTTCACTGATAGCTTGGTAGTTAAGAGTGATGAAAAATCTACCGTCTCTCAAACGACAAGACTTTCAAATTAATGGGTCGGGGGTCATAACTGTTAAGCTGGCTATAGACGAACGCCACAACAAGCATAAAAGTAGTAGTGCCGAGCCAAAATTCATTCATTCATTTCATTCATTCATTTATTTATTGCATCATGTTGTTAACAAAGGTGTTATCAATACATTAGAGTCCAATACATGAACCCTGTTAGGGCACAGTACATATAATCTTATAGCTAACATGCATCCATACTATTACTAACATTCGTAATAAATATATCTAAATTTTATTTTAATTTCAATAAGAATATTATTAGAGTTAGATACATTACAAGCAGAACCAAAGATAAATAGTTAATATTAAAGTTGTTAAGTATTAGGCTGGAAACATTCCTTCAATGATCGATATTTTAAGAATTCATCTATTGAGTAGTACGCCTTGTTAAGTAGTAAGTTTTTCAAGTTATTTTTAAATTTTTTATCATTTTGTTCTAGTTTGATTCGGTCGGGGATCTTATTTGTTATGACGGTACATATAATGAGGGCCTTTTCTGCACATAGTCATCGTCGCATTCGGTATGACTAGCTGATTTAAGTACATACTATTTATTTTACCAGCATCTTTGTTTGTTTTAAATAAGGTTGAATGTTTTCTCACAAAAAGTGCTGATTCCAATATGTATATACAGGGTAACGTAAGTAGTTTGTGTTTTACAAAATGTGGACGGCAACTATTTGGTACTTGTGTATTTGTAAGGACCCGGACACATTTCTGTCAAAATGGTACATTAACGATTTTTTTACTGAGTTCTTGCCAGCATCCCTCGAAGGCTTTTGCTGGGTGACCTGACTGACCCACAGACGCCACTTTAGGGCCACACGACGGAACGATGATGATTTATTATTTAATTATTTATTTATTTATTAAAAACATGTTAACACGACATTACAGTAAAACCAATGCGTCATGGAACGAAACTAAACAAGACAAAACCCATATAAGAACAACAAATAATGCTATTTAGGCGACGAAACGGCGTGGGCCCGTTACATCGTCATCTCTGGTGTAGGATTCGGCAGATTGCCCCGGAACTGTCGAAACACGACACCCTTCGGCCAGAAGTCAGCACATGCGATGGTCTCCTGCAGCGGCCGCGGCACGCGCACCACAAACGAGCTGAAGTGCACATAGTGGCGCGAACGCAGCTGGAACACCCTCAGCGCGAAGCCGGTCTTCTGACGAACGTACTCCACCACATCATCAGCCGTGGCGGTGTAATGCAGGCGCGATACATATAGCGCCTTGCTCGGTGTGGCAACCCGCAGACCGGAACCAACCAGTTCTGCAGTACCACACTGACTCTTGCGCGGCTTGCGCTTCCTCGACACCGTTGTAAATCCCTCTCCGTTGTAAATGATGATGAACTATGTCCATGAACGTCAAAATTGTAGCGTTTTAAATGGCGTAGCCCGTTGGATATCCAAACGGATGGAGAGTTATCGCGACGCTCCGGCGCCTCACGTTCTACTATTGAGCGCGTCTAGTCGAGCACACGCTCCCTTCGATATAAAATACCGCGAGTGGACAACACCAAGAATGTCAGCCCAATTCTATCGCCGATCATACGGCCTGTGGCAGAAGAAGTCAAAGGAGTGTTCGTCGCGTCCAATTACACCAAGCACGCGCGGGGCAAATAATCAGGAACCAAGTTTGCTTCCCAATTTCCCTTTTTTAGGGTTCCGTACCCAAAGGGTGAAAACGGGACCCTATTACTAAGACTTCGCTGTCCGTCCGTCCGTCCGTCCGTCTGTCTGTCACCAGGCTGTATCTCAAGAACCGTGATAGCTAGAGAGTTGAAATTTTCACAGATTATGTTTTTATGTTGCCGCTATAACAACAAATACTAAAAAACCGGCCAATTGCGAGTCGGACTGGGGCTCCCATACAACAGACATAATTTTTTTGCCGTTTTTATAGATAATGGTAAGGAACCCTTCGTGCGCGAGTCCGACTCGCACTTGGCCGGTTTTTTCTAATTTTTCTTCGATCCCATAATTTGAATTATTTTATTTTTCGAAATGATCGTTGGAACATCAACGTCAGTCGTCAACTCTACGCAAAAACAAATTAAACAACAGCTTGTAAAAACAAATATGTTGTTATTCAATACGTGTGTATGTGCATTGAATACACTTGATCTTAGACGACAAGAATATATCAACATCACTGTTCTCATATAATGAAGCCGTCGGAGATGCTGTGATACATTAGCACATGCTCGATAAGCAGCAAGATAAGGCTGCAAGCAAGTCGTTGATCTAATTATCTGAAGCATCAGCAAACATGATTAACACTGGTCACAGTAGAGGCGGTGAGAACAGTAAGTGCATGGGAAAATGGTGAGATTATATTAATTTCTCTCGTGAAAGCTGGGCATTCACGATCGCTCTATAACTCAACCGCGATGCGTTTGGGATTGGAATAGCTGTCATATACAGTTTGACGTATTTATATCTATTTATTTATAAAGAAATGTAACATTTCAGCAAACACCAAAGCGTTAAAACGATTCGAAACTATAGCTTATTACTTAATATCTAAATTAGAACTAGGGTACGTGTACAAGATACCTGTCTTGCTTTCATCTCAAGCATTCGCTTCCATTCCGTCATCAGCCTTGCTAATGCTATCCCTGTCACAAACAAGTCACATCCAGAAACTGCCGCGATTAGGGATTTGATGAGCGCAGTTGCGCTCGGAAGGAACTCTCCTAAATGTAAGCGTTAGCGCGTGCGTGCGCGCGCAGATGGCAAAAATGTCACTCTCAGCCCTGTTCTAATCGCGGTTGGATATTACAAGCCGAACGGAGCAGCGGCCAGCTAAAATCGGTTCATGAATGTCTAAACTGCAGCGTTTAAAGATAGTTGATGGCGTGGCTCGTTGGATATCCAAATGGAGGAAAGCCGTCGCGGCGCGACCAGGCGCCAGCACCATCCGAATTATCGCATATCAATGTTAAGTTAACCTCCATCCATTTGACGCAAGTTTTTTAAATTTGCCCGACTGCGGCAGAGCCGAAAGGAAGGGATATGGTTTTAACAGTTTATGTTGTTTATTTACGTTGGTTCCACTGTAGCGTTTAAGATACTGAACTGATTTTGATGAATAAGGTATTTATCAATTCGAAATTATGCTCCGGTTGACATAGGCTACCTTTTGTATGAAAACAACTTTTTTTTTCAGCTAGTTTTCCGTAGCCTGGATTAGGTACTAATATTACTATGGATACAGTATTTGGAACTTTTGATGCTTGTTGTGTTCTGAGACTGAAACTGACTACACCGCCATACTGTTCTAACTTGGTTTAGTGCGAGCTACAATGATGGACGGCCGTGGGAACGTCGGGTATCGACCCGATCGTAGTCTCGGTGTGATTGCGCGGGCGCCGATTTGAGCTTGATTGTTTCCTAGTTCGCGGCCTAGATCGTGTGTTAGGGTATAGTCCTACCACTCTTCTTGTTTAGTGAAAGTCAAACCGTAACTAGTGAAATCAAAACATTTTTCGAAAAACCCAACTGCTTTTTTTACAAATATAAGCCTACTAGCTTCCGCTCGCGACTTCGCCTGCGTGGAACCGGGATAAAACTATCCTATATTTTAATCCAGACTATAAACTATATTCGTGCAAAATTTTATTCAAATCGGTCGAGCCGTTTAGGCGTGATGAGAAACAAACATATAAACATCCAAACTTTAGCTTTTATAAATATTATAAGTACTAGCTTCCGCCCGCGACTTTGTCTGTGTGGACCCGGGATAAAAACGATCCTATATTTTAATCCAGGCTATAAACTATCTTAGGTCAAAATTTCATCCAAATCGGTTGAGCCGTTTAAGTTGAGTAACAAACATTCAAACTTTCGCATTTATAATATTAGTAGGATTAGTAGGATATATATGTAGTATTATAGTAGGGTAGGAAGTAGGATGTCACTCCCACGCTTAAAAGGAATCAATCCAACGAAACCTCATTCATATGTCAAAATCCATCAAGCCGTTTGGACTTTATTGTCAATATATATACGTACATACGCTCGAAAAACATAACCCTCCCTAAGGCAGACGGATAAAAATAAGAGGAAGGTACATATTGAAGAGTAAGTTGTATGACTGACTGTACCATCCATACTTCTATGGTATGCCATTATTCCATTTCTTACACCCTTTATTCCGCAGAACAAAAACAAAACACAATCGCAACCAGAAGCGCCATACCCAACCAGCAAAACAGTCGTATAAGCAAAGCTTTTTACAGCTAAAGATCGAGAAATAGTCGTAAAATGGAGTTAAAGATGCCAGATCGTCGTATAAAAGAACTGTACTCAACTCTTTAGCATTTTCGCATTTTGGGCGTAAAACTATGTCGACTAAACGTTTACTCGACATATTTACAGCGCATTTACTCAATTATTGTATAAAGGTGTCAAATTTCACTTTTATACCACTGTAAGTTCTAAATTAGCTGTATAAAAACTTCTAATTTTCTAATTAGCTGCTGAAGAAGTCTTTATAGCACTGTCATTCGACAATGTTCCAGTGGAAGCAATATAATGGTAAAAAAGCTGCTTATATGACTAAATAGCATCTCAGTTACTCTTAAAGCACTAAGTGTCATTTAAAAGATATCGATTCACTATTACAGCACCTGCCGAGAGAAAGTTCTAAAAGTGATTGTTATAGCACCTACCGCTATTCAAATGCACTTTTAAAGCCATCATGCAGCAAAAAGTTGCATAAATGATCTTTGAAATCTTTTACAGCACCAAACCGCAATTTCATGAGTGTACGTTGGAGGCTCACATATTCTAGAAAATGGATTATAATCAGTGGAAATAATTCAAAAGAAGTGGTGGTTTTCGAAAAAGAGAGAGGATTTATCATATACAATATTGTCTATAATGGCGTCTGCATAGTAATGTAAATGCAATATATTTTCTATTTTTCAACTAAAAGTCGAGTAAAGGTCGTAAGATGGAAAACGTACTTCTATAATGGCCGAACAATTCCTTTTGATATTATAATTTTATAAATAATTTCTTAATACCTCATAAATAAGGAGGCCCATGAAAATAATAACTAGAAATATAAGGAAGTTAATCGAAAAATAAAATTTCGCATTGAAATTTAGTATGTTACACGAATAATAGCTAACACCGAAAACATATTATTTGAAAGAACATGGCTACCATTCTAATATATAGTTGTTAAGTAGAAAACATAAATATTTTTTACTTACTTCAATTGTTTTCTGGCACAAATAACATACATTGCTATAAAGTGCTATAAAGCTCGCCTAGTTGCGATCAATCGACTAAACAGTTGAGTGAATGCAACAAAGTAGCTATCACAGCACTATTAAGTCGAATAAAAGCAATTTCGTTGCTTTCAACTGACATATTAGTCGACTAATGGTGAAATGATTGCTATTATAGCATTAATGGTGCTGTATGTCGCTTTTTCTCGACTTTTATAGCATCATATAGCTCTTAACTCGACTATTTTACGACAATTATAGCACTTTAAGCTGAGTAATTTGTGCCCAAATCGCGTCGAGTAAACGTTTACAGATCTATTACTCGACAGTTTAAAGACCCTTTTCTCAGCTTTAGGTGAAAATAGGAACGTGCTCTCGACTTTTATACGACTTAGTTTTGCTGGTTGGGTACATAATCTAAAAACAAAAGCGGGCGTACGTCACAGTCATATAAGGGCCGATCTAATGCGATCAGATAAACCACTACCTGCTTCGAGTGCCATTGCCATTCCTATGGAACCAGTATAGCGCCCTTATACGGCTAGGACGTTCACTCTCGTGGATCGTAGGTCAGTTTTGGTTTAATGATGTGGAGTTACTGATGTTTATGTGACTGGTGCTGCATTTAGGGGAATGTAAAATGTTGGTTTGACGCGCTATGCTCTTAAATGAGCCGGCGAAAAAAACTGAAATAAATATAACATCATCATCATATCAGCCGAAAGACGTCCCCTTGCTGGACATAGGCCTCCCTCAAGCGCCCTGTAGCCCGGGCATTAGAATACGACTACGGTATCCCCTGCCTGTCGTACAAGGCGACTAAAAGGAGTCCTCGGGGTGGTACACGGTTGCAGTTGGAAGCTGCAATCGTAGAATTAAAAAAAGGTAGGACCCACAGAGGCATGACGCTAGGGCGGCACTGGTCAGGGGGCGTCGTGGTGACATGCTCGCGATCCCATGGCGCTCCCATTAACGGCAGAGAAGGAAATGCCGGAGCGGTTTTAGTGGGTAGACTCCCTCCCCCTTCTCTTTAAATAGAGTTGGCCGGAGGGTGAGAGTCCCACATACCCCCTATATACCTTCCCCAGGCTGGGGGGGGATGCGTAAGTGCATTTGCACTCCGTCAAAAAAAAAAAAAAAAAGGGCGGCACTGGTGCGTTCCGTAGGAGATCCCAGAGCCGTCCGAAATGCGACGAGGAGGACCATCGGGGGGTTTTTAGTCTGTCCATAACCTCCCTACCATTAAAAAAAAGGACTCCCCAATCCAACGCCGCCCGCATCCAACGGATTCCCGCAACCTTTACCAGGTCATCAGTACACCTTGTGGGGGGAAAAATATATTTTATTCTTCAATTTTGCTTTACTAATCAAAACATTAGAATTTCTATTAAGACATTTAAATCTATGTGAAAATAATTGTTGAAAACAAACTCAAAACAGCTGTTTTCAACATATTTTTTTGTCTATTGCTTCTAAACTACTTACACGTAAATAATATATTTTCGCTGTTCTATCGATAAATAAAGGATCAGTAAATCATATATCATTCATAGATTAAGTCAGGACGTTGCTCATTCCAAAATATTAATTCGTTTTAACAAAAGCTGCAAATCCTTACTTCATAAATCACAATTTATCTGATTGTTTCCACTAATCTCAAGAATGTCTCTCGGTCCACATTTCTATGTAAGCTTATTGAATTTTATCTCTATGTCCCCCATTATCATTTCGCAAGCCACCAAAACAGGACATTCGAAAGCCTTTCATAAATCAAACTCAATGCAACATAACACGCTAAATCTAACCCCAAGTCACTGACCACTATCCCACGACCCCTCTTACAGAACAATTTCCTCTGATCAGAAGACCAAGTTAACCTGGTCTACATATATCTCATGTATATTGCGTATCACTTTGACATTGTGATTTGTCTGGGGTCAACTTCGTGGGCGCGGGTCGGCGGTAATGCATTAATTCCATGTAAATTGCATGTATTGCTGGTGAATATAGATTGCAGCGTAGTTCACGCACAGCTGGATTTATTAGAGCAGTTATGGAGTGTTAACAATATTACTTTTATATATTCGAAGCCTTTCAAATATAGGCAGGGGCATAAATTGATGGCAATATGCCTCCCAAATATAGACAGGTACAGGTTAGTACATAAATCGATACACATGTGTAAGAAGGAAAAACATCAGCACCATAATTCGCACAGCGATAGCGGAGTGGTATACGCAATGGACAGCGAAACCAGAGACCAGAACGGCTATCACAAGACGGCGCGCGAGCTCTCTCGATTTTTCTCTCACTATACCTATCTTTCTAAGTTTTCTAATAAGAGAGAGACGGATAGTGCGAGATAAATCGAGAGAGCTCGTGCGTCGTTTTCTGATAGCCGTGCAGAGGCGGCTTTACCCATGGTGCAGGGTGTGCGTTGCATACGGGCGCAGCGGTCCTAGGGGGCGCCGAGCGCTACTCGCCGCTACTACTACTACTGGTACTAGAGGGCGCTAGGGTAATGATTGCACAAGGGCGCTTCATGCTACATAAACTAGAGACACCACTGCCAGAGACAACGTGCTCGATTCCGGGTCTGATACACGTTGCGCGTGTTAGAGTAAGGCCTTAGGCCTTGGTCTCCTATAAATCACGCCGTATTACGCTGCGTCACAATGCGAACTATGGATATGTACTGGTGTGGTCGTCGGCTACAACAGTACATTCGCATAGTAAGCGTTGTGACGCAGCGTACGGCGTGATTTATAGGAGACCATAGCAAAACAAATGCAATTTATTATGCATTTCTAGGGTATTTAAAAAAAACCGGACAAGTGCGAGTCCGACTCGCACACCGAGGTTTCCATACAAAATGACAAATGTATAGTATTCAGATTTTTCCCTGTACTTGTAGTATAAGACGAAATTACTTGCCAAATTTCATAGTTCTAGGTCAACAGAAAGTACCCTATAAATTTTGATTCCTGAGTGTTTTGCGCATAAGTTTTTTGCGACACTTTGATTTTTCACAGCTTCAAGGGACTGTAGACTTGAGTATACAGACAGACAGACAGACGGACAACAAAGTGGTACAAAGGTATGTCAAGTTTTGGCCACTGCCAGTTATTTCGGATTACACCAAATACCTAATAATGCTCGTTTATTCTGACAATTGTAGCTCCAAAGTCAATAAACTGCAATAAAGTGCTCAAACGCGATCGCTCAGGTTAATTAAAGTTGATTGGAACCGTGTGTGCAGGTCAAGATGACACCGTTGGAAAAAACCTCAATTCGTTGTGGTTTCATTTGTAGACTTTGTCAATGTAATATAGGTATACCAAAATTATAAAGAGGAAGAATTTCCACCACAGATGTGCGTATAGACGTGTTTTCGTACCTATACTTGACAGTCAGGTTTCAAATATTGAAAACAGATAAAACGATTTGAACCAATGATGTAATATAAACAAGTGGAGTTGAAAGATTTTTCAAAAAACCCAACTGCTTCTTTGCAAATATTATAGCATATATGTCACTCCCACGATTAAGAGGAATCCAACGACACCTCATATGTCGAAATCCGTCAAACGGTTTGGGCAGCAGGGCGTGCCAAAGAATAAGACATACACACATACATGTATACATAAGTACATACATACATACATACGCTCGAAAATCATAACCCTCCTTTCCTACTGCAGTCGGGTAAAAAGAGGTAGATATAGGTTATAAGCGCTCCAAAAAGGCACACTTAAATTGTGTCATTTCACACAACCTTGCCTCAATTTCGCGTCGTCAATGGAAACGTTAGCTGTCATATTTGGTGGTCATTTTTAAACACGGAATTTCGTATAGACAACATAATCTGCCTCTTTTTATTTACAAGCTTTTATTTACTTTCACCTGACCGTTGTCTGTAATCAAATCTTGCAAGTTAAATTTGATCCACTTCCCGGTTTCCGATTGAGCTGAAATTTTGCATACATTTGTAAAACGCGTGACAATGCAATATTATGATGACATGGTGCTGATCTGATGATGGAGCTGGAAGGTGGCCATAGGAACTTCGCAATGAAACGACACAACCTCATCGAGTTTGGGCTCGTTAGAATCGTCTCAATGAGTAGTTGATGACGGTATACAGAAAAGTACAGTAGGCAATAAAAAATTGTACCAAAAATGAAATTTTTGACAGAAACTTTTTATATTAAGTACATTATTGATTTGAACAGATTTTATCGCGTATCATCATCATCATCATATCAGCCGGAAGACGTCCACTGCTGGACATATGATTAAACCCATCCCGACGTTTCGAGTTAATTTAACTAGTAGGAGAGGAAGGAACTCTGTGTGTTGTACATAGATCTCGCATACTTAAAAAAAAAACTTTATTGACAAAAATAAACTATATATAATATATGAACCTGCTCACAAAATTTCACAAAAATCAGTTTAGAAATGCGACGTGTAGCTGTCTGGCGATATCGGAACGAAAGAATATTTACGGAAACCGAAGACAATATAATAATATTGTATTCACACATGTCTGGTGGATATTCACCCTTAGAATGCCCAGTAGTTGAAGCAGAAAGAAAGTAAAACCAAGCTCGATAGCCAATAACTCGCAAATAAGCTACCTCTGCCTCTGCGATACATATTAAGAACCCAGGATGTGTCCGAGCGGCGAAGGCAATAACAAATTAGCCGTGAGTCACGCCAGGGTGACCATTGTACGCCGTGGGAACGGGACGAGTCCCATTTCAAGATGTGTGTTTTATCTCACGGCATCGGGTTGATCATGCTTGCGTGGGATTGCGCATACACGTCGTTGCTGTTTAAGTAGGTTTGTGCAGGAGAGAGAGAAGTTTATGTGTGAGCACATCTTCCTCCACGAGCATGCATTGATCACCATCAGAGTATAGTAGGTTGGGCAGCTGTTCTGACATGTTACAGACTGATGATAGTTACAGATGAAGAATAATATCTAGGATTATTAGTTAAACCGACGAGCTGTTGCATTATTTGAGATTAATATTACAAATATAATGTTGAGCCATATTTTTGTTTACTTAAATACCTATATTTGTTGATTTTGTTTCGTTTAATTCTATTATTTCATAAGTGTTCAGGTACCTACCTATATTTTATTCGATGTGTTTTGTTAACTACCACATAAGTGCTTTGGTGTAGTTACTGTTAACTTATATGTGAATTAAATTAAATAAATAAATAAAAGCATACCTAGTTCAACTAGTTACAGGCACATATACTGACTTTCAGATATAATGCATTCGGCTGTTTCAGTATCTTTATTGAGTTTTTGTGGGAAGTAACGAAATATATTGTCTTAAATCATACAAAACGAAGCAAAATATGGCTCTCGGTCGATCTTATGGCTGGTGTTCCCTTATTTCATCAACGAACGTTTCTAGAACGTATGTTTCGCAGATTTCATAGTTTTTTTTTCAGAAACCATTAATTTTTTAAGTATAGCTAATAAGTTATCGTGAAGAACCCTTTAGGTAGGTTAGGTTTATTTTATTATAACCATCAAAAGCTTACGCTTTCTGAAAAAAAAAACATAAGAACAACCGAACTGGCTCCTGTTCCGTGTTTCATGAAGCAGTGTGGTCACCTTTGTGAAATCGGATATTGAACACTGCTCTTTTGTTTTATCCCAATTGAATTTCCTGGTATCTATGTATGATATTTGCAAGCACCTAAAATTGTCTTTCATCGATGTAAAACCGGCCATGTGCATGTCGGGCCATGCGCAGTGTAGGGCTCCGTAGTTGCCTGTCTGTCTTTGTTACATCGACACGCGCGCGCCAACTAAACGGTGCGGTTGCGTCGGCCGAATTTGTACGCAAAGTTGACCTTTCCAAGTACACATTAAGTTGGTCGACTATTACTCGGTAACTAGTTAGGTACCTATGCCTACTTAGCCGTGATAGTTTTTATTCATATTCATTATTATGTACTTCTGCCTCGATTTTTTTCAAATTCCCAGTAGCCATTTCGGTAGGGGGGGACACTTGACTCGAACAAAAATTAGGGCTTTAAAGGCCAATATCACGCAAACGGATGACTTTTAAAACCCATAATATTTTTAAATAAGCTATCTAACAATACCCCCCACCATAGGTTTAAAGAGAAAAAAAAAAGATCCCCACTTTACGTGTAGGGGGAGCTTCCCTATATAAAATATTTTTCAAGATTTTATTATACCGTTTTGTCAACGCGATTGATTTATATACCCATGCCGAATTACAGCTTTCTAGTAGTAAGGGTCACTGAGCTAAACAGCAGACGGACATGGTGAAACTATAAGTGTTCCTTGTTGACTACGGAACCCTTAAAATTGGTCTCAAGCTTCTGAATGCTTAAAAAACAGTTTCAAAATGTATGCAATATCAACTCGTACATAATCCAACTCTTAGCTCTAACCCATAAATAATTCAGCCTACACAAACTTTTTTTTAAATATCGTTGTTTCGTACAATTTTAAGGTTATACCTACGCAATGGACCGGAAATCTAAAGGCACTGGATTAGATTCCCAGTCTGCTCTAAAGTGCGCGTTTTTCTTTGCTAAATCTTTATATTACGAGTATATGGGTCAACCCATCTACTTTACGAAAGAAATGACGAATTTATTTTATCACAGTGTGATATAAAATAAATGAATTAGTGTTGCTACTAAACATGACTTTCTCGTGTACTTACCTATGTAATGCCTCTTACAGACTGGCGCAGCCTGGTAGCGGCGGACAATAACATGTCATTAGCTGTCAAATTTACTATGGACCGCCACCGCAGGCCGCGCCAGTGTGATGTAGGCCTCAAAACTAATCTAAACTAATGACTCATGAGCTGTAGAACTGGCAAAAAACATTCGAAATTAAAAAAAAACTTTTTTTTTTAATTTCGAAAAAGTGACTAGTGAATAAAATTCTATGTAATTAACGAACCTGCGGGGCTAGCACGACTGACGCCGCGCCGCGACGCGAGTCTAGAAAGATCTACCCTCCTTTTTCTATCTTGTACGGTGCGAGTGAGATAGGAGACGCTTAGTCGCGCGCGAAGCGACTGAGCAGCAAGTTGTGCTAGACGTACTGCTCACAAAATTACACGAGAATCTGTTGAGAAATCCGACCTGTAGAACCGGACAAACTATTTTTGTCACAAGCTGAAGCATAGAACTTCGTTCGCTTCGCTCGCTCTTTCGATTAACTTCATAGGTACTCTTAATTAGTGCCCGATTAAGTCGCACTTGGCCGTTATTAACAGGTACATGCAAACACCGATTTCCCGGACGCCAGCGTTATCGAAGCGTATCAGCCCCACACGCAACAGATCGACAGGCCGGTTTATATTAGACTAGCTTCTGCCCGCGACTTCTTACGCGTATATATTATGGATTTCATGATTATGATTCGTCCTAAAAGGGATGACATAAATGATAGCCTATTAAATAATATCAATTAGAGTTTTGGTCAAGTGCGAGTCGCATTTTACTTTTCCGATACACTTTGCGCCTGATGAAGGCAACGAGCAAAAATATTTTGTCTCCATACAAAGTTTCATCCCCAAAAAAAAAACTATATGGACCAACCCGCTCACAAAATTTTACGAAAATCGGTTGACAAATGTACAGGAGAACAGCGGGACAGACACCGGACACCGGACAAACGATTGTCGGCCCAAGCTGAAGCACATAACTTCGTTCGCTTCGCTCGCTCGTTCGATTAAGTTTAATATGTCAATTATAGAGTAGACCAAGAACGTCAAATAAGTAGTAATTTATTCTGGTATGTCATATATAGTAATATGTATGTATATGTATAATATTATGGTGGTGGTACAAAGATTGTCCTGTCCTGTTTACTATTTGCTTCCTTTCCGTTCTCACGAGCACAAGACCGGACACCTTTTAAATGTACAATTACCATAACATGTAATGCCGCAGTAATTGTCCCAGGAAACCCACCCTAATCGCTGTCACGATAACACTATCCTTATCAGCCCTTGACGCGTTGTCACCACAACAGCACCGGTTGCCTTATTACAGTGTCCACAATTCCGGTTCTCGGCGAGGATTAATAATAACATTACTTTTTATCCGTGTTATTGCGGTGGCGCCACCGGACTGGCCGGTCATGCCGTTTTTTACGGCCGCGCTTAATTAAAAAACATAATTTGGTGAAGCTATGCGGAAATTTGATGGGCATTTTGATGCGTACGCGTCGATGAATATCTTTGCAATTGATTTCCTTTTTTGTTGGAGGTGTTTAATTACTGTGGAATGGCATTTTGCTGTACTTATGACTATTCTTGACGGACGTTTAAATTAATATGATAGCGCTATAGGTAACTAACTTACCTTGTAAAATATACAAGAAATAAAAAAAATCCTTCAAGTTTATGATAGCTTCCATATATTATACCTATATTTTTAAAAGCCAGTTTCTTTTTAATAACATAATATAGAGCTACATTACACTTTTACTTCTGTTATTCTAAGAATAAAATCTTATATAAGTAGGTAAGGTGCTTAAATACATTTTTTGTTACATATTGAGCCACTTTTTCATACTCGAACTTTCTGTCTGCTAAACACTTCTGTGTCAATCCAATTACTAAGCTGTCAAACACCAATTAAACTTTCATACAAATTGCGCTTCGTTTGCATCACTGGTTATCTACTAGTCACAAAAAGTGTCACATTACGTTATAACATTACACAATACTTTACCGTTCTATCGTTTATTTTTATTTACACTTGACGGTTACTGTGTCATAAATCCATTTTATCATGACCCTCCTACACACAGTTTTCGAAACCGCCCGGAGCTCTTTCCAAACTAGACTATTGCCCAATTTATATTGACCTGTCTTTGCGTAAAGATGTCTCATTTTAGAGGTCTTTCTCCTTGGTTTCTTTGCTAGACCATTTTTGGTTGACCTGTAGCCATCTCAAACTGTACGGCACTTGGAGACCGTGTTATATTGGGTTAGTTACTGCCTATTCAAACAAGTTAACCCAATTTCAATGTTTGCACATGTGTATGTGTAGGCAAGAATTTTTAAAGAAAGTTGCCTATAATAGAGAACTGGACAAGCATTATATTTCATTCATGATTTACCATGCATTCTCATACAAAACTAACTTACATATATAAAGAGTGTAGAAATAAAGAATTGGCTATGGATTAAATTTTAAACGATTTTATACGCTTTTTGTCAACTTGACCTGTTTTTTACTGAACTGAAAAGGAAAGGCTTTCACATTCCGACTATTCAAATGCATTCTTACACGACCATTGCTTAAACTAGCTCAGTACAGTCATGAACAGAAATATCTGCACAACTCGCCAAGCCTTGTCAAGAGAATCTTCTTCTTTCTGTGCCTCTCCCCATTGTTTGGGGTGCCGACCTCCGCGGTCTCTTGCGCCAGTTCGGTCGAACCTGGGTTGTCTCTATGTTTAACTGGGTCTGTTTCAAGTCCTTTGCAGCAAGCGGGCGACCTCTGTCTCTCTTGTTGCCCGGTAGTGCGACGGCTTTCTTCACGACATTGTCCTGGTTCGTTTCATGACATGTCCATACCATCTCATGCGAGATTCCTTGACCTTGTCGGCGACGGGGGTGACCTTGTAACTTCCTTTGATGTGTTCGTTACGCACTTTATCGAGTCTCGTTATATCTCAGCATCTTCATCTCATTGACAAACCTTGCCAAGAGAATAACACTTGTAAGTACTTGACTGCCTTAGAAGGAAGGTTATGTTTTTCGAGCGTATGTATGTGGACAAGTAAATTATATGTCACGGGCTACAGTCCAAACGGCTTGATGGATTTTGACATAATTGTGAGGTGATACTACAGTAAATAAAAAAACCGGCCAAGTGCGAGTCGGACTCGCGCACGAAGGGTTCCGTACCATTATCTATAAAAACGGCAAAAAAATTATGTCTGCTGTATGGGAGCACCAGTCCGACTCGCACTTGGCCGGTTTTTTAGTATTTGTTGTTATAGCGGCAACAGAAATACATAATCTGTGAAAATTTCAACTCTCTAGCTATCACGGTTCTTGAGATACAGCCTGGTGACAGACAGACGGACGGACGGACGGATAGCGAAGTCTTAGTAATAGGGTCCCGTTTTTACCCGTTGGGTACGGAACCCTAATAAAAATTGTCTTTCTTGTAGTCAATATTTAAGTGCTTCTGTGCATTTAATCTGTTTATATCGCATATTATAGAAGAGGAGACGCAGTTTATGCGGTTCCGAGTTCAACCAAAAATTAGGCTTTATAACCTTTAACGTTGGCAATATCTAAATCTAATCTAAATCTCTGTCGAGGTGTCGTTAGATTATTCATAATCGTGGGAATAACATTGGCTATAATATTTAAAAAAAGCGGTCTGGTTTTTTTTTTTTTACTTTTTTAAATATGCGTTTTCTATATTAGTTTGTGAGTGTTACTTTGAATATTAAGTTAGCTTGCTTAGTTATTTTTCTACGCGATAGAGAGAAAACGCATCAGTTTGTAGACAATAATCCTTCTGTGTTTCAAGCTATGGTTTTAATTACTACCTACCATCTATCTTATGCGAAGACTAAATAGACAGGTAAAACTTTCTTTACTAAGGCCCAATGAAACATCTTCGCGTGCTCTTTATTACGTACTCTCCGTTTTCTTTCTCATTCTGAATGCACCATAAACACCAAATAAAGCAAAGAAACTATATGCCAATGCTGGCATTGTCACACGGGCATTGTTCTGGATTTTATAGCTGCACATCAGACAGGAGCATTCACGACGCTTTTCGTCTCAAGGGAACCAACATAATCTGACCTCCACTTACTCGTAGTTTTTAAGAGTTTGCGGGCCAAGTTATATACGAGTGGTGAGAAGAAATGGGTTGTGAATTGCGCTGAATTTTATACACGTAGTCGCATTCTCAGGCGTGGCGTTTCATTTATGATATTGTGAAGCTTCATGTTTCAAGCTAGAGCGATTGCAAGTAAAATTCTACCAAGAAATATCTAATAGATAAGCCTGAATCCAATAAGGTTTAGATTCCCTCTGGATTGGGAGATCAGGTGACAGTAGATTCCGTAAACAACGTACCTACACCAATTCATGGGATACGGGGCCTCCAAAACAAATGCTGCAAACCCTTTCAAATGATTAGCATATACTTAGTAGGACCACTACCAACATCTTGGAAGCAGATCACCTCGTTGTTTATCGCTGCTTTTCTAAGTCATCGTCATCATCATCATCATATCAGCCGAAAGACGTCCACTGCTGGACATAGGCCTCCCCCAAAGAGTGCCAAATAACCGGTCCTGCGCCACCCGCATCCAGCGGACTCCCGGAACTTTTCTCAGGTCATCAGTCCACCTTGTGGGGGGCCTACCCACGCCGCGCCTTCCGGTACGTGGTCGTGGCTTTTCTATTGCCAATATTCCCTATAAAACGTGCTACCGTGGTGATAATTTCACGTATTCTCGAGGACGAAGTATTTCTTGTTCATGGGGTTCCTGTTCTTAGACAAATCAGACCGGCTTGATGGTCAGGCTCCTTCAGAGTACAAGTACGAGGACATAGTAAAGCACGTGTTCTGCTGAACGAATAGGAAACCGAAAACGGATAGGAATCAAACTGCTGGAGAAGAATGGTGTTAAACAGCTTGCAATCCAACCCAGATGATAACGATAACTACGCTGCCAAAAGTGAATAACTAACGAAAAAGAATAAGAAAAAACAAATGTAACTTCTATCTAGTATCTAATATCTAAAAGGCAGGCAGGGATTACATTGTATTTCTGCAATACCCTTTGGGTTTACACAGACGAGATATAATCGTATGAAGAATTGAGAACGATAATATGATAGGGAACAACATTTTCGATGGATAAATCGTCACTCACTGACTACTGCATTCCGGATGATTGTAGCAACGAAGCCGTGTTGAAGCAGCCAATATAATTCATCAGCATCACGACATTTTTCCCGAATATCTCGCATGAGACTTACTGGTCAATTATGTAAACGTAAAAATAGAACATTATTACAGAGGCCGGGAAGGAAGGGATTGCCTGCAGAGTAGATATAGACCTGAACAGTTATCTGTAAATTCATGACGCCTGTTACGCCTTGTTTCGCAGTCTATTTTCGCGTACCTTAAGTCTACATTTCCGAGCATGTTTGAGAAAACATCTACGGTACCTATACTCTAGTATACGAAAATTATCATCACCACTAATTCTAACACGTCAGTTATCGCTAACGCTCATATCTCGCAACTGTGATTTCCCAGAACCTTTCTCGTAAAACTCGCATGTATCTGATCTGATGCGAGTTTCTTGCTGAGAATGCGATCATTTTAAAAAGGTCATAGCGACCTATAGCCCCGTACGGTCTTACGGCATTTTGATTTGACAGCATTGTATGCGTCTGCGCAACTCTTATTCTGTTTAGTCGCGTGCGATGCAGACTGTTCTACAAACTGTTTTTGTTTGGTGTTTTCATGTATTTTACAATTTATGGATGTAGACTTGTCACGGCATACATTTTCTATACCTACTATTTCCCATTGCATGTTTGTTGTAAGCACGCAATACAGTTAAGTAACTTCTTACCTTACAGTAAATGTTAACGACACAGAGAGCCAGGACAAGAAATTTTTAGGTTCGGGAGCACTAGCTACCCTTCTGTGCAAGCACCTAGCTACGACCATGTGACAACGTATAAATACAGAGCTCAATAAGTAGATGATACTATCAAAAACAATAATCTCAAAACACGACGGTTTTTGGCTTGAAGTGATATAAAAAGGTATAAAAGCCTCCAAAAATATTTGGAGGCTTATTTACAAACTTATCTTTAATATAATATAATAGTACATTGCTGTAGAGCCTAGAAAGTAGGCAATAGATGGACGAGTGAGTCCATCTATTGCACTTTTGGCCAAGACATTACATAGTGATTTTCATGCCTACTGCGAGGAAATTGCAAATAATTATAAATGAAAAGACACAATACTAAACAAAAGAGCGCGGCCGCGGTTGTGCGGCGTCCTCTGATTGGTCGAATAACTGTTCCAACTGGACAACAAAAACACTGTTGAACCGTTTGAATTTATAGAAGGCCTGTTCGTTTGACCGACGTGCAGCTAACTACAGTTTTGAAGCCTGAATTCTGACCATCTTGAGGCATGAAAAGACTTGAGAGCAAAATGCCTTATTGTTTTAGAGCTAGATGAAACCCGACTATGAACATTTACTGTTTTAAGTATATTAAAAGTAATTTATCATTTCTACGTACCAGCTACCAACACGTAAACATCTCTTTCTAGTTCAACGACGTCGCCAGAGATCCTAGATATGGTGATAAAAACTATTCCAACTGCCTCCAAGGTACGATTTACAGACAGATGTAGGACAGTAGATTATTTATAACCACTGTAGGAAGGTTTTAGATTTACGTTTCCACGTACCGCATAAATATATTTTTTTTCCATCGCTTCGGGAAAACTTAGGTTAAGCAATCAACTTGAAGAACGTAGTTGCATACTAAATAATTGTAAGACTGTTATTTTTCTTTAGATAAAGACGAGTATAGCGATCGCGTTTAGTGATGATATATACATGTTATTGTATTGTTTCTCTATGTAACTGCTTTGTTTGTGTGAGGTGTGCAATAAAGAGCATTTGTATTGTATTGTATTGTATTGATATATATTGCGCTGGCGCAGTTAAACCACTCAAACGGAGCCTACTACTGAACACGTCGTGTCAGCAGCAATAAGAATAGACATTTAGAAAAGTTACGTTTAAGTAATATAAAGAAGTTTATTAAATCCTTTTTATGCACGACGACAAGGTCGATGACCTTTCTGGATTTTGGACCCTAAGTATTTTAATTCGGCGATAATAACAGGTTAATTCTTTCAGGCCAACGGTCGTGGTAAATTTCGTATTAAAAAGTTAGAAACGATGTCCCAAAGTGTACCGGCTCTGTCATAAAAACTTCGATTACTTGACCAGTTTTTTCACAAGCATCGCAAAACGCAAAACGCATGCAATTAACCGTTTACAACATATAAACAGTTTAGCACCATTGTGAATGAGGCTTTATTTTGCAATACCAACCACTGGCCATTTAAAACCTTAAGTAAGTCCAGTATAAATTCCAAATTTGTTCGTCAAGGTAGAAGAATATGTTAATAACGTTCTAAAAGATCCACTTCTATGTCATGAGAGTCTTTTGACAAGGCTGGCGTAATCGATTATGGTTTTTATGGGCATAGTAATAAGTTCTCGTGGTTATGGCATCGTATAATAGTACCATACTAAACTTAAGGACCATCGTGAAGAAATACATTTTGCAACTATTGAGTAGGTATGAAAGCTTATTCGAGATCATTTGGACGATCTTCTTACTGCCTGGCGAACGCTTGTAGAGACATTAATAGCAAAGGCAAACCAATATAATTATCACGTTTTACATGCATCCGTTGAATCTTGGACACAAATAAATAAGATATATGTCACTAGCTTGTTCTTATAGTAGGAAGCCGAAGCAAGGATGGAAGTTAGCAAGGAAGTGAGCCATCGGTGTCGGGTGGCTGTGCCATGATAAGTTTTTGTTTCAATCGCTACATATATCGTTAAATCTACAAGAATATCCCACTCCGTACTTACACAAGTACAAATGCAAATAGAGTTTTGGACTCTAAAGGAAATAACAAAGGTTCCAAATTCAAAACCGAAGAAGTCAATCAGGGACTTCTGAGGATAGCGTAGCGTAGGTTAGATAAGGGTGCTTCTTTTTTCGTGGATTGAACATTGTTCTAAAATAGCCCCGCTCCTCCACCGATAAGAAAGAGAGCGCTCTGAGGTGGATGACGAAGACGATAGACTTTTAAACTTGTTTATTTCACTGCATAGAGAGAGGCACAGGAGTTTCGAGGCCCAGAGGCGAAAGCCTCGAGGCCGACTGCTTGACGTCTTTAATCTTTTCGACGCCAACGACACGCATATCCGCACCGCAGGTTCAACGCCAACGACTGATATATGCGTCAAGGAGCCCAGCGCGATAGCAATCTTCTTGAATTGACATAAAGGTTTAACTCCGCACCAAATGTCTTGTTGATGTCAAGGAGCCCAGCGCGATAGCAATCTTCTTGAATTGACATAAAGGTTTAACTCCGCACCAAATGTCTTGTTGATTTGGCGTGTGGTTGACAACTTTTCTCTTTGACAAAGCGTTGAAAAGGTTAATCTTCTATATATGATCTTCCAAACAGCTTGATCCAAAATAAAAATAGTGCTGTATGTGTGCTGTATAGTCACCATTAATGTAGAGAAAGGCACGGTAGCCTAGGGGTTCAGGCATGCAGCGGTCGGGGCTTCGAATCCCGGCTCGTACCAACGTGTCTTTCGAACGGAATATTTACCGCTAGCTTTTCGGTGAAGGAAACCATCGTGAGGAAACCTGTCTAATCCTAAATAAGGTCTAGTTTTCCCTCCGGGTTGGAAGGTCAGATGGCAGTCGCTATCGTAAAACTAGTGCCTATGCCAAATCTTGGGATTAGGTGTGTAGCGGACCCCGGGCTCCTTTAGGACATAACCGGAAATAACGCTACGAGGATGATATAAGTCAGCATTGTAGAGATTTAACATATTGATGGCGCTTTAAGCTACTGTTACACATGCTGATTACTAGCACGAAAGCATGCCACTATTGAGCAATTGCTACTTACTAGCATGTGTGTATAAACATTGCTAATAATGAGCATGCTCATTTCGAGTTTGCTCAAAAATCGCCGGTCGTGCGATTTTTAGGCATGCTACCTGCAGCGCGGGTGGAAGGGGGCGTGCTTTTAGCGCGTGTGAACAGGTTTGCTTATTGAGCATGCTACTAATATCGATCAGTCTATTTTTAACCGACTTCAAAAAAGGAGGAGGTTATATGTTTCACCGAATATTTTTTTTATTGGTCACTTCCCATTTTCTTTTTCCCTCTTTCTAGCTGAGAGAAGTTTTTGGATCGACAGCAAAAGGATAATTTTATTCAGCTCCATGCGGATGGCTGCTTGATTTTCCATGGTTTTCTTTGAACTGGCAGAGAGCACGCTATCAACTGGCATGTGTATTGAAGTGTTTTCTTTGAGCATGCTTATTCAGAAGCGAACTTAAAACTAGCATGATTATTGCTAGCAAATGTAAACAGTTCATAAGCATGCTCATATTAAGCATACTGATAGCACGCTTTTTAGCATGCTATTCTAGAGCATGTGTAACAGTAGTTTTAGTCAGCTGATCGATCACGTAACGCATTGTACGCGCGTCAGATCTAAACGTCAATTTTTATATGGAAAAATGACAGTTGGATCTACCTACGCGTGTTCAAAATAGACGTGTGCGCCGCGCCGCCGCGCCGCCGCCGCCGCCGACGATTTTTCCACGCCGCCGCCGCCGATAGATTTGACCGGCGTGAAATCGGCGTGGCGTAATTGCGTTTTTTTCGGAAAAGTGTTAGTTATTCTATGCAATTTATTCAAGTAATTTTAATTCCAATGCCGAATAAGGAGTCTCTACGGCACATGTCATCTCTATAATTTTCTACATTAAAGAGTTTGCTTTAATTCACATCGCAATAAAATAAAAATCGGCAATTCTGCAGTATATGTATACACGCATGATTATAACATTCTTGCGAACATACACGCCATGGCAGATATCGTCGGCTAAAGTCACAAACCTCTTAATTCCATATATAAAATTTGTACGTAAAAAGTTATACAATACAACATGTCCTTTGGGACGTCAACGTCATGAAAAAAATAGAAAATAAGAACAAGTAATGTATTAAAAAAATAAAAGCATAAAAAAACAAATGGACATTTTGTAATGATATTTATAAGTACTACTGCTGCAAATCCTTACTTATTTCATTAATTTTATTGTGATGTAATCTCGATGTAAATTAAATAGGTTTTTTTGTGCCTACTTTAATATTGGATCAGATATATAGGAGTTAAAAGGTTTGCGACTCCAGCCAATAAGTAAATCTGCATTTGTTCCTCTAATGCTTGAGCACGTGACCTTATTTCAGCTAACAATCTGTAATCATAATCAACTGGGGCATATTCCAGTAGCTAAAAGTTATTTAACTCATTTCATGAAGAATCTGTTCCCTAATACGTCGGTCGGGTCTGGGTAGGGCAGATTCCATGGTTGTCCTACTACATTAAAAATGCTCTACTCGTAAATGTGACAACTATCGAACTAATTATCTCACTTGTATCCCTTGCTGGTAAAGTTCTATAGTATATTCTAAACATACGTCTGGAGTTCTACAGAAGCGGACAAATCGCAATAGAGCAAACGGGCTTTGTTACGGGTAGAGGCACAAGAGAGCAGATCTTAAATGTCAGGCAGTTAATCCAGAAGAGGAAAGAATTTAACATACCCATGGCCTTATGCTTCATCGATTACGCCAAAACGTACGACTGCATAGGTTAGCGAAAAATGTTTGAAGTGCTTGGGGAAATGGGTGGGTTTTATACCTGAACATTTCAATCCTTTTTGGTGAAAAACCTATACTTGGACGGCAAATCTCGTGTCCGGCTGGAAGACATGGAGTCCAAACCCTTTAAGACCAATCGAGGCAGGGTTGGATACTGTCCCAGCAACTATTCGTCTTGGTCGGCGAACACATAATGCGCGGACTGCGCAGAGTGCTTGAGAGCTGGCAGGGCGGCATCCGAGTTGGTAAATAACAATTTGCAATACATAGTTGCCTATGAGACTGAAATAGCTAGCTACACTTCTAAAGAAAGTCGAATTGATCAGTGCACACTACGGCCTCCACTTAACCAGGAAAAAACGAAGCTAATGTTCATAGACAGAGCTGGGTTGATGCAGAGGGCACAGGAACTACATGACCTGGACTTAGTAGAAAACTTTGTCTACTTAGGCTCACATATCTCCAACGACGGAGACTGTATGAAAGAGGTCATCAGAAGATCGAAAATTGCTCAAACAGCAGTAAAGCTCTTGGAAAATATAAATATGGAGGAACAGGAACATCTACCGCAACACCAAAGTCAGACTTATGCGCACTCTTCTCTTCTCCATTTTTCCTCATGCCTCTGAAACATGGACTTGGAAGCCAGGCTAGAGAGCAAAAAAAGATACATTTGAAATGAGGTGGCTGGGGTAGAATGTTGGGCCTCTCATGTATACAACGGCGCACTTATGTGTCGATACTCAAAGAGCTTTGTATCAACATCCAGCTTTCAACTACATGCTTCCAGAGAATGATGACATTATTTGCCACGTGGCCGGCCAAGACCAGTCCAGCTTGGAGAAAATGATAATAGTTGAAGGAAGGAAGAGTAGAGACAGAGGACCCATTTATGATAGATTGATGAATTTGGCGATGCCACGGGCGTCAATATCCAAGGCCAACTAGCCCAAAGTAGAAAGGTTTGGAGAATGTTTTTGAAGAACTGCGCTCTTGGTAGTCACGACCCTCATCCTTGAGGAACCGACGAAGAAGAAGAAAAATCAAGATTCCTAATTGATACAACTTTTTAATTTTTTTGGTGCATTTAAATTTCAGAAAATCTTAAAACAAATTTATTTCACCATAAGAAGTTACGCTTTATAGTTATTTAACCGAAAAAAGTACCACGCCGATTTCACGCCGATCACGCCGCCGCCGCCGATCAAAATCCCACCGGACGCCGCCGCCGATGATTTTGCCATCGGCGCACACCTCTAGTTCAAAACGTTACGTGATTATGATTACCCCTCAGGTCTCAGGAGATACCTAGCCCCTATAATACTAGTCTAATACAGACTAGTAGGGCAAGGAAGCGAGCAACTGTTGTCGGCTACCGTAACACGGTGAGTTTGATATTTGGGTCTATTTCTCAGCCGTAGGTAATAAAGTTATCGTGTCGTTCAATCTACAAGAATATGGCTCAATCCTTCTCATTGCGTATTAGTTTGCGTGTTGTCTAGCGTTAGGTAGAAGCGGGGCGCTTCTGCGAGGATTGAACTACGTAGTTATAGATAGCACTTTTGTCAGCTATCTCCTGTGGAAACCCAACTATCCTAGTAGGCTAGTAGGGCAAGGAAGCGAGACGTGGGTGTAACACGGAGATTTTTTGGGTCTTCAAATGCCTTTAATAAAAAGATCGTTAAATCTTATCCACTTCTCAGCTTCCCATAGCGTATCGTCATTAATCTAGGTAGGAATTAGGGTGCTTCTTGTACTGAACTAGGTACGTGGCGCTTTTGTCAGCTATCTTCCGTAGAAACACTGGAAACCCGACTATCCTAGTAGGGCAAGGAAGCGAGCGACCGGTGTCGGGTGCCGTAACGCGAGCTGACCGCAACCGTTAGGAGAGAGTACCGCAGCGGAGCGTCACGGGTTTGAAGTCTGAGCTGGGTACTGTTACTGACAAAGGAGCCGAGCTAGGCTTTACTGTGTTGCTACGTTGCATTGTCAAAAAGATTTTTCCTTTAAAGTGCGTCTAACGGCACGGCCATTGATTGAGGTGGCTTATCCTGGGGTTGCACCCGTGTGTGAGCTTAGGTACTCAAAGTATATACTCACTGCGCGCATCGAACGGCTTAAATATATAAAAGTTGTAGATGATTCCAAATACATCCTACTATTCGCATTCCTACTAATATTATAAATGTGAAATTTTTGATGTTTAGATGTTTGGATGTTTGTTACTCAATCACGCTAAAACGTCTCAACCGATTTAGATGAAATTTTGCACGAAAATAGTTTATAGCCTGAATTAAAATATAGGATAGTTTATATCCCGGGTCGACGCAGACGAAGTCGCGGGCGGAAGCTAGTATTTCAATATATTAAAGAAGGCAATCAGAAGGTAGGCTTTTTGAGATTGGATGTACCTAACTATACAGGTATGCGTATTAACTTTAAATCCGTTATGGTTGAAATGAGAAGCTACAATCAAGAGCAAAAGTTCCGGGTACAGTTTGTACTGAAATTCTATATAAAGTGTACCCGGAACTTTTGCTCTTGAGTGTATTTTATGTAGTGCTAATTAGATACAGCAAAGCCTTAGTGAAAGTTGATTAATTAAGTATGATCGTTTTGTACAAACGCATGCCGCAGTATAACAGGTACGTGACTAAAATACAATAACACCAATTCATATGATCGTTCCGAATCTTTTATTGGTTTCATATCAGACATCGTCATATCATATATCACGCAAGAGTGCCCAGGATACATCATAAAACTATAAAAGGTTTTTTTATAGCCAATCTCGAACGTGGCCGTAAAAAAGTCATAGTGTCTTTATTTTTTGTTTATTTTGTCATTGGAATCAACGGTGTCCTTAACTGGCAATAAGTAATGTAGTTATTTTTGATATGAAATTATACGCTTACTTACGTAATTGATATAGTCACGGAAGATCCAAAGTACGGATGATTTCTAATTTATAAAGTAGGTACCTACGAATACTGCGGATGGTTCTGAAAGTCTACATAGAAATATGAATCAACGGTTTAACTGGTATTCCGACTAAAACTCTTAAATCTCCCGAAAAATTGTTCTAAGAATCAGGGATTGGATACCGGTATTTCACCATAAAAAAATACCGGTATTATTTCGTTCTATTTCGTTCTTTGGTTTATAATATCATTTTTGATCGGGCAGTCCAATAATAGGAAAATGTTACCTAAATACATGATAGAGTCCTACATTAAGAGCCTAGATTAATTCAAAATATTGAACTACTTCGAGGATATTTGAAAAAACCGGTTCCGATCCCTGCTAAGAATATTATCCGGTTTGGATTTATCGGATGAATTAAAAACAAGTTGCACTACGGACTCAGATCCGTTACATTCCAAACATCTTCCTCTCTTCTCTCTCTTCCTCTTCGGCTCGGATACTGGACGTCGAGAGATGGTGAATAAATACCTGAAACAAAAGAAGATTAAAATTAAAAGTCTAGAAAGCCTGGACGTTTCTCCGGTCATACAAAGACCAAGGTTCGATTCCTGACTCGGTCACGTTCAATCGAATCAAGATCATCATCATCATATCAGCCGAAAGACGTCCACTGCTGGACATAGGTCTCCCCAAAGAGTGCCAAAAGGCCGGTCCCTTTTTTGGTCTCTAGCTATCAATACAACGTATCCTCAAATTAAGAAGAAAGACCACTGGTAATTTTTCCATGCAAACGTTCTCGACTGTTTTCTCCGAGGTTTTTGACCGTAGATTGATGATATTTTGAAATAAGATCAATATCATCAATATCTGTGTCGGTATGTTTAGATTTCTTTTTACAAGTGCTAGGTTACTTCAAAGAAAGTTAAAAACGGGCCAAGGGTCAGCAACGCGCTTGTGATAATTCTGGAGCCGCAAAGCGTCCATAGACTAACGGTGTCTGTTTAAGGTATCACATACTGAAACGTTTACCTTAAGTAGAGTTTTTATTGTTTGTCAAGTCTGCAAAACATTATACATACAAGTCAAAAAACACGCATATGAGCTAGGTAGGTACTTCAATTTTCATAAGTCATTAGAATGGAAATATCCACTTTCCATCGCGATACGACCATAATTCTATTATTACAGCAAATTACATGATATTATCAATTCGTTACACGGCAACTTGATGTTCAACTTTGTACAAGTTGTATTGTGAACTTTACTTAGATATTTCAAACTCGGATAAACAACAAGATTTTGTTTAGTATGTGTTTTTTGTTTTGAACTGTTAAATGTTAATTAATATGTAGTTCGTATTCGAATAGCCTAGTGGTTAGAGAACCTGACTATGAAGCTTGAGGTCCCGGGTTCGATTCCCGGTCGGGGCAGATATTTGTATGATGAATACGAATGTTTATTCTCGAGTCTTGGATGTTTAATATCTATTTAAGTATGTATTTATCTATATAAGTATGTTTATCCGTTGTCTAGTACCCATAGTACAGGCTTTGCCTAGTTTGGGACTAGATCAATTGGTGTGAATTGTCCCACGATATTTATTTTTTATTTTTATTTATATTAAGTATTTTACGTATGTACCACTTTTCAAAATTGTCCTAAGCTGATTTAAAGCACTATGTTTTTAAAATTCTGAATAATTTTAATTTTACCGGTTCCTGAAAGAAGGGATATGGGAAATGGACGTATGGGAAATAATTCTTTATTTAAAATTAATTATTTACGACATAGTTTTTGGCTAAATGAAGCGCTTTTTCCTTAAGATAAATAATAATAATTATATACTTAATATAGTACCTATCATTGTTTACAATCTTGCCTACTTCTATCAACCGCCATTTTAACCATCTCGCCCTAAGCAACCCTGAAGCAACGCTAACCGACCACTTCGTCACAAAATCCAGTATAACTCAGGCCCCCGATCACGCATAGTTATTACGTACCTTAGAGTCAACTTATAAAAGTTGTACTCACTCGATTTTTTTAAAGACTACCCTATTATCTGCACACGTGTATGGACAATGCAGCATCCCTCTTTAATCGCTACCCCACAGGACGCACTCGAAAAATCGATAGGTACTCATTGTGCGAGTAATTGCCACTATCGATTGTTACGATATCGATTGCTGTGCCTTGTAGGGATGTTTGGACGGTCATTGTCAGATTGATCTTGGGGTTAGATTGTTTTGTGGAGATGTGCGATAGTCGTACTGCGATTATAAATGTGTTACACATAAAGGAAAGATATGTGCACGCCGAGAATGTACATTAAGGGAAATGTATTCACGTACAACCGTAGAACCCTGTCGCAATTGACAGGCCGCCGTCACTCAAACACGAGTGATATGTCACCTTGTTGCGATAGGGTTCTACGGTGGTACGTGAATACATTTCCCTTACTGTATACCTATCCTATGATTAAGTGTATTTTAGTGTGGGTAGCTGAGGGTTGAATGCTGAATATATTTTGGGCAATATTTGGACGAGTTAAAAATATAAGTAAACCGGGTTACTTTAGGAAAAAATAGGGCTTCTTTGATAATTTAGATTGTAGTATAAAAGCAGAACTATATGAAATTTAGAAGATTTAATCGAGTATCCAGCAAGATAGAATATTAATGTATTCACTGACACACTGCACCTCCAAGTAAAAACAATGATTTCGGAGAAAAAACTATTTGATGAAAGTCGCTCCCCGAATCAAAGTAACCTCCCAATCCTACCGTACTATTTGCTCCATATTAACTCATTATTAAATATTATCTACGTGAGGACGGAATTTAATTCAAAAATTAACAGATGTAGGTACAGTCATCACACACCTAAGTATACAGGATGTCTCATTTAAATCGGTCAGTATGGGAAAGTCTGAAACTATAAGACATACGAAGATCTGTTCTTAGGAACCATGTCATCGATTTTTATAAGAAGAAAAACTTCATTCATACATTTATATAAACGAGTTGAATGTTATCTTGAAAAAAATTGCGGTCAATTCGAAAACTTAATAAAATAAATTAAAGGATACGAATTAACTAGATATCGATTGTGTAGGTCTTAAAGCAGTAAATGTTACTAAGAAACATGAAGTCTAAAGATAATAAAATGCATTGTTTTCATATCCTCTAAATTACTTTATTAAGTTATCGAAATGACCACCATTTTATTCAAGACAACATTCAACTCGTTTTTTTTAAATGTATGAATGCAGTTTTTCATCTTATTAAAATCGATGACATGGTTCCTAAGAACAGACCTTCCTATCTCTTATAATTTCAGAGTGATCAGACTTTCCTATGCTGACCAATTTAAATGAGACAGTCCGTATTACTAGGTACTAAATTCTCGTACACACCGATGCACCTATTAATGTGAATCAGTTATTCTGTCGCACTAAATCAAAAGTTCCAATCACGATACAAGTCTTATGTCGCACAGCATTTGACTTTATGGGATAGCATAAGTGTTTTACATCTTCAATTCATAACCAGCACAACCTACATCGCATCGGTTCCCAAACTCTTAGGACGATTGACTTTTTCTGAATACAAATACTCCAGGCAAAATACTGTTTCGAAAAACTTTAATTTATAATAGCGTTTTTTTTTGTTTATTTCATTCTAAAACGTTATTCTAAGATGCTTTATTCAAGAATCCAACAAACTTTCCACCCGGAAGTAATTAAATAAATAAATAAATAATAAATAAATATTAGGGGACATTCTACATAGAATTCATCATTCATCATTTTTTTATTCATTCATTCTTTCATTATGTAGATTTAAATTAAACATTCATTGTCTTTTATATTTTATTTATATTGAATATTTTAAAGCAAATGTAAATGAACCTAAATAAAGAAAAAAATATATATTAATATGTATCCGGACTTTTTAGGAGCTAATTAAATATAGATTTTTTTGATGTCTGATTTTTTGTTGGATTTTGGCTCTAGGTAACTATGTATTTAATTGATAATATATCCGTTACATTAAAAAAATTTGCTATTATAAATTATTTCCAAATCTGTCATTTTTTCCATACAAGTTGTCAGTTCATTGCCTGGACTAAAAAATATGTTTAGACCGCGTGTTTTTCATTATTGCCAAAAGAATTGCCATCCTTGCTTTTAACTTATATTCGTCGGCTTTCTTTAAAATAGCTCCTATAAGAGCTCACAAAGATAATTACCAAATTGAAAAAACATGACAACAATCTTGAATCGTGTGATAAAAAGAAGCGGGTTGTGTCAGAGATAAAATCGTTAATTAAGTTTAAGTGGATACTTCTCTGTTGGCTAAGGAAACCTAAAAAAAAAACCGGACAAGTGCGAGTTCAACTCGCGTGGTGAGGGTTCCGTAAAATTCCTATTATCTAAGCATTAGGCGCTCCATACAAAATACCTACACAAAAATATTGAGAATTTTCCCGTTACTTTGAATACTCAAACTTCTTATAGGTTTTCCTTTAATCTTTAGGCAAGGAATTATTTTCCATATTTTTTTCTGAATTTTAAGCCTAGTAGTTTCGGAGATAAGGGAGGGGGGGTGGTCAATTTTCGTCTTATTTATGCTAAAATTATTAACCCTATCAGTGGACCACACTTTGAAAACATCAGACTTACATGTAGGAAATGGTAAATGCATCGAATCGATGTACCAAGGATTATGTTTATGTTCTGTCAGAGATAGCGAGCTATTTACGATTACCGCGTATTAATGCTCGCATGAGGAAGATAAAAAGCCCGTATAACGTGGTTTCATATTCATATTTTATTCATCCTCAATGCGTTCGATGAACTGTAGGTTATATCTTATTTTTAAGTTATTTATGGACATAAATCAATGGTATAGGTGTACCTTATCGTTGTGGGAAACACCGAAAGTTACCCAAAGCTGAGTTGCTACCACGGACGCCCGATAATTACAGGTCACAGCCATCAAGCACATCATCACAGACAGTAGCCACACCCTTATTTATACACACGTTTGTGCCAACCGTTGTAGACTAAACCTTACTTACATACATTCACCTTTCGTCACCTTCACTCATTTATTCACTGAGATTGCGTGCGCCATTTTCAAATCTAGTCGTCTAGCCTAGAGAACATAACTTTTCGTGAGTGAATTCCCATTAATCACAGGACCCTAGCCTTCAACGGATAAACATGGCGTTAGTCTGGCACAGACGTGGGTATAAGGGTGTGGCACACATCTGTGATGATGTGTACTTGATGGCTGTGCACAAGTTCGAATTTCTGTCGACTCGAATTGAGCGATAGAGATGTATTTTTAGGGTTTATTGAATACGATACTTGTAGTCCGAATCTTAAGGCCCCTCTTCGGAGTCGCGCCGCGCGAAGTTTAGGTTTTTAGCGCTACTCTCACAACGATCGAGGCTCGCGCACCGCACACGCACACATGTACGTATGCACAGTGGGTCGTCGGACTTTGACTCGCCAACAAAATTGTAACTTTGGATTTTGTTACCAAATATAAACATTGTACAAACTAGGTATTAAGTATTTGATGTAGTGATTATGAGTACATGCACTGATAAAAAAAAATCACACCAGTTTTAGTATCAATGCCAAAGTCGGCACTGCAGCTACCCTTACTGGCCTTACTAAGAATACTTTGTCAGCGTAGCGTGTTACATTATTGTGCTATTGTTAGGAAACGGTTGTTAGACAATAGGAAGCGCGCTCGGGTGGCGTAACCATGCGCATGCGCCGATGCGTCAGGGTTTGCAGTTTGTATGTCCAACCCATTTTGCATCACCCCTGGCCGTAATGGCTATTAACGCTCATTGGGCTCGCAGAATCCCACTTTTTGGCTAGAGGAAGATGTAACTTTTGTACACACTCCTGGCTATAGGTAATAAATGAAGCCTCAGATCAGCGCAGCTCAGGCGCAGCGTGGGTAGGCCCCGCACAAGGTGGACTGATGACCTGGTGAAGGTCGCGCGGGAGTCCGCTGGATGCGGGTGGCGCAGGACCGGTCCTTGTGGCACTCTTTGGGGAGGCCTATGTTCAGCAGTGGACGTCTTTCGGCTCATATGATGATGATGATGATTAAAGCCTCAGATCACACATTTATTATGCCATTGCCTTCGACTCGGGCGAGAAATACCTGTGGATTGAGACTTACTTTATCGACCTTAATCTGTGTTCGTTACAACTGTACGGAATTGCAGGTCAAAGTTAAACTGGATACAGGAGGACAGTTGGATTTAACTAGACACAAAAATAGGCGCTACTGTATTTACCCATACACATAGCGGAAATCCATCTAGCTTGGCGGAGAATCTGATACCCAAACCACACAAAATCAAGAAATTTTCAAGAGCTGTCTATGTGGGTTCTATTTCTTTCACTGAGAGTGTAATCGAGATCACATATGTCAAATACATTTCAATAAAACCCATTAAACGGCTACGTCCTAATTCCGCGAATCGATAAAATAATGATTTCAATCGATTCCAATTGAAGCGTGCGAGTCGATAACGATAAAATATCGATTCCTGGTTGCAGTCGATTTATTGACTATTAATCTTGACGCCTACATGTGCCGGTGAACGAAGCGGCGATATGAAGGCAGTAAAAAATCAGGGCTGTTATTCGCTACGCGCAAATGCGGCTCACCCCGCTATCACCCGTTACGAAACTAGACCTCTGCCTACGCTTAGTTACTACGCATCGCGGTGTCAAGATATATTTGTGGGTGACCGTTGAGGTGAGCTTAAACAAGTTACAGAATAGGGGGGCAGGAGGTTGATTCGAAACCAACGTCACGTCACGCATTTTAAGGCGTGTGCCACGTTGGGATTTGGGATCAAGCGAAATGTTTGAAATGTATAAAACTCTATAATAAAATTCCAAAACACATTACCGAACTTACTGACTCTAAATTCAAATCTGTCGTGAAACAGACACTTATTTCAAAAACATATTATAAGATAAACGATGGATAGGGATATTTGGCAGTGATAAAGTCCTGAACTAGATATCTTTCGCAAAATAAATAGGCTTTCAACTGTAGCAATGTAATTTTATAATACTCTGATACTGAAATGATATATTGTATACTGTTTTGAAAAAATGATACCTCGCCGAGTTTTTTACGCCGGTTCTACTCGAGGCAGAGGTTTTCTTTCCGAACCGGTGGTAGTTTATCAATTCATAGGTGCATGTAATATGCCAAATTGAAGAATAAATCACTTTGACTTTGACTTTTGAAGATCTGAAGCTCTAAATTAATCAAAATAGAGCACGAATATGTGTTCCTGAGTCATGGATGTTTTCTATGTATTTAAGTATGTTTATCGATGTCTAACGCCCATAATAAAAACTTTGCTTAGTTTGGGACTAGGTCGATTCGTGTAAGATTGTCCACAAATATTGATTCATTTATTCACCAGACCAGCACACCGTTTCAATTTGCACTGCACAAGCTGTTCCTTTACGATATATTTTAAACTTTCACCGGCAATGTAAAAACAGTTGTAAATTTCAGTGCAACGGTTCACCTGCATTCAGCGCATCCGTGTGTAAACAACGTGTTAAATACGTCCCGCTTATTTATCGTTCCTGTTAATTACCCTAATTGATGGAGTTATATTTCAAAGTGCACTTTAGTACTTTAGTAGACTGGGTATTTGTTTTGTCTGTGCTGGAATAGGGACGCCATACTTATCTGGAGGCTCAGAATAAATAGTAGGTACTTAGTTACGGAAAGTACACTGTACGACTTACGACAGTTACGTTCACTTCTAACATGAATTTAGTATAACATAAACTATTTTCGTACTCAAAAGGAAAACAAGTCTGTCACAGCCGATTTGCTCCGAAACCACTGGACCGATTGAGTTGAAATTTGGTAAACATATGCAAATTGGTGACCCAAAGATGGACGCGTAAAGTAAATTAATGAATTCTGAACAAGGGGCCAACTTTTTGGGGGTAAACAGGAAAATTTAAATAAAAGTTTCGCAAACTGTATTGTGTGTGTGACTGACATATCAAATGAAAGGGGTTGTTGTAAGCATGTCAGATATTTTGTTTTATAATTTTAGCAAAAACAGATTTGAAGTAATTTAGGACAAAGGACGAAAATTGACAATTCCCCCTCCGAAACTAATAAGCTTAAAATTCTGAAAAAATATAGAAAATAGCTCGTTGCCTAAAGATTACAGGAATACCTACAAGAAGTTCGAGTACTTATTCAAAGTAACGGGAAAATTCTCAATATTTTACAGAACCCCCACGCGAGTTGAACTCGCACTTGTCCGGTTTTTTTTGTAGATTTTTGTTATTTAACCTTAAAAAACAATTGCACGTGTCTCTACGTTTTTTAGGGTCTCTGTAAAAATGTTACTATCTTTATCTTTAACTGAAGACACCTTTTCCTTCAGGACTTCTAGGACCGGAAAACCCCTTTTCAGGCATAAGTTTATCTATTTGGTAACCCTATCAATTTGGTAACCTTATGATAAGGTAACCTTATGATAAGGTAACCTTACCGATAAAGTATCCCTATTGTTATGGTAAGCATATCGGATGTGGTAACTATAAGTTAACCCTATTAAAATAGGGTTTTTTTAGGATTAACTTATAGTTACCTTATGGTTACCACACCCGATATGCTTACCATAACAATAGGGTTACCCTATCAGTAAGGTCACCTTATCATAAGGTTACCATTATGGATAGGGTTTTAAAAACAACTCCTAAAATTTGCCTATGGAAAACCCTGATTGGGCGCTTTCTTTCTAGTTAGTAGAGTAAATTACACGTTTAAATTTAATATTAACCTATTTCTCAGCGCTCCATATAACCATCGCCTCCGCTACCAATAACTTTCAGAGTAACCAAATTAAAACGACTTAAGCGACCGAGTATTTCTAACGGAATATACACTTTCATACCAATACTACTGAGATAAACAACTTATAAAAAGTCGTGTTACCTTACCTTAGTGACCTACGTCACAAGTAATCTGGTTAACGCGTCTAAATTAAAAAGCCCTATTATCCTTACAAGTTTTATAGGGACATAAGTCGTTTTGTTTTAGAACTGTAGTACAGTTAGCCGCAATATTTACTATCGGAACCGGTGCGCCCGCGCGCCCACGCGCTGTCGCAATCGCGATGCGTGCGAGTGAAGATCGACACGTCTTGGTAGTGGTTAAGTGGGGTTTGCTGTGAATTTCATACCCTATGAAGTCCATTAGAATATGATTGTAAATAAATAAATAAATACCCTTCCTATACCGTCCATAAGATTTTATTACAATAGAAAACATTTATTTCGAGTAACAAACGACTGATACAAAAACATTCGGCCTAACAGCAGTGCACCGTGTAGGTAACTAGTTAAATTATTGATTATGAATTTAAATATTTTTTATAAAGCCAGCTTCACAAAGCTATTGCGCTCAGATTGCTACATTAACGAAAGTTATACCTACCTGATAATCAGGTCATCAGATATGGAAGGAACCCACATTTGTAAATCAGCCGCGCTAAAGCTACTAAAGCTATGTAGTATATTACAACCCAATATATAAACATCGTAATCTAGTGAAACTGATATTATTACAACTCGATTTTTCCTTGACATACATGTATCTACCCTCTACATAGAGTCTCTAGGTCTACTACTTTCTACCCTTTTCCTAACCCTAAGGTTTCTGTTGATCTTTACAATGACAGCTACATGGACGGGCTCCGCATTATCTGCACAAGACTATTTACTACTCGAGAGAAAAATATATATAATTAATGATAAAACGAACTTACCTGTATGAGAAGTTCTATCAAAACTATGCGAGCTGCTCAATTCGAAGCGATTAATGTTTACATGTACTACTGTTTTCCAATTCACGGCCATTATCACGAATTATTTAAAGAATAAATTTTAATCCGTAAAAAGAAATATTAAAAGTACCTATTTTGACTACCTCCCTACAAGACTATTTATACTCGAGAGAAAAAATCTATACAATTATTGAACGAGAATCGTTTGAGAAATGCGACCTGTAGAAAAGAATAGCCGGCCAGACGAAAAGAACGCGCTTCGCTCGCTCAACAAGAAACGAACACCTTATCCAAAGTATCAAGATCGTCCACTCGCCCTATACGACCCGCGCCAGACAGTCTAGAGAAGCGTTGTCGCTAAAATGGGGCTTCATAACACACTAACAATGAATTTAATGCGCTTTTGTTTCGATCGCATTGTTGAATAATAATACCTCATCACTGTCATTCAAATTTAGACCCAATCATATGTTACTTTTTTTTTTTTTTTTTTTTTAATTTATTTAATATATTTAGAGACTATTAACATGTTTCGAACAGCGAGCGAAAACCGCGTACGGTTTATCTGTCGCCATTGTCGCTCGTTTAACAATATATATATATATATATATTTTTTTTAGTTAACGATTTTAACAAAATAAAAATAACATACAATAGGGTACTTTTTTTTTTTTTTTTTTACATAATTTGTGCACCGCTCGGGCGCGCATCGTTGGTTGGCAAATAAAAGTTCTTTGTAATGATTTTTATTTTGTTAGGATTACAAACAAGTTTCTGTAGAACATCCTTAGGCCATTCGTTTAATATGTAAGGTAACACATACTCCCACATTCTTTTGCCGTATGCGTTGTTGTACGGTGGCAGTACGTATTTAGGTAAGGTACTTATGTTTCTCAATTTTTGTGACCTATATCGATTTTGAAGGTTGGGTAAGTTTGAAATTTCATCATATATAATCATCATCTTAAATTTATCGTACACATTTATAATTTTACAGTATTGGAATAGATAATTGTCGTCGTTCTTATGCTTATTTCTAATAGAGTTAGGTACAATTGCCTTTATCATTCTTAATTGTAGGTTATAGATGTTATCCAGGTAAGTTTTATAGGTTCTGCCATAGCTACTGAGGCTGTAACTAACAATGGATTCGGCTAATGACATGTACAACATTCTGAGAGTATGAAAAGAGTTTAAATTGAAGTGATGGTTACGAGCGGAATTGAACGCTTAAGTATAATGTAATAATTGAAAACCTACACGCTATTTAACTCTTTAAAGACGTATTGTTAAGGGTCTTAATGGATTACAAGTGTGCCGTTATCAGCTTGATCGAAGTTTATATTTAAATTATTTATATGAAGCATCAAAAATTACAACGCATCGTTTTAAAAAGCGTCACTGGTGGGTTATTGATATATATGTATACAAATATTATACATAAGTTGAGCAACAAATAGGGTCACTGGGCCAGTTAGCGACCATCTTAAGGGCAAGGTTTCTTCAACAAAAGGTTAGCCGTATGCAATTTTTTTCTAGTTTCAGAATAGGACTCATCGTATCAGACGTCGTAAACGCCAGCTTAGTGTGCCAACACTAAACTAAGTGGTCGCTAACCGGCGCAATCACCTTATGTATCTAACAGTTTTACGATTGGATTCAAACTGATGGGAATCGAACCTGTGACCTTTTGCATTGATAGTCGAATAGTGCAATCATTGGTCCAATCGAAAGGTGCATAAAATGTTGTGTAAGGTATGTGCTTATGCGTTTGCAATTAATTCACAAGCGTGTTCTAATCGAAGCTGACCTTTACAATGATCAATGGCAATTTTAAGGGGAATGGAATTGGCTACTTTCCTAAAAAAAAGTTATTTAGTCCGTCAGTTAGATTATCAAAAAATATTGGACGCGTATTTTTTTGTTTGTCAATTAAACAAAAATTGACGAAGTTATAGCCCGTTAAAGTTCCGTGTGACGTCACATTATGGTACACTTTTTAGCATAATGTGACGTCACGCGGAACTTGAACAGGCTATATCTTCATATTTTTTTACAAGCTTTTATTTATTTTATTTATTTATTTATTTATTATGAAACAAACAGTCATACAAAGATATTTGTACAGGCTATCTTAATACTAAACAGACCTATAGTTTCCAATATAATTCAAAAAACTTATAAGTATAGATATGTAAGCCAAAGATCCCTATGCTCGAAACCTTATAGTGCTCAATAGTTGACATATAAAGTTCAATTGCAATCCAACGCGGCAATGCGGCGAGCGTAATGGGCACCTTTGCACCGGGAATGACGCGGGGTGGGCTATTTGAGTAGTTTTTATATATCAGTTTTTTTTTCTGCCTTAATTTCTAAATTATTCTATTACTTTTGATTAAATAAAATTTTTATATAGCCAATTTAGTTAATGTTAGTCATCATCTTGTATTTACTTTAGAAAATAAATGATTTAATTGATTTACTAATAGTTAAAGCGTTAATGAAAATGGGCCAGTGTCGAGCACTGGGATGTTTGTCCTCATACAAAAACAGTTGCTGTATTGCTTTTACATTACTAATAAAGTTCTATTCTGAAACTACAAAAATAAAAGTACTACAGTACACTTATTTGCTTTCACCTGACCGTTGTCTGTAATCAAATCTTGCAAGTTAAATTTGATCCACTTCCCGGTTTCCGATTGAGCTGAGATTTTGCATACATGTGTAAAACGCGTGACAATGCAATATTATGATGACATGGTGCTGATCCGATGATGGAGCTGGAAGGTGGCCATAGGAACTTCGCAATGAAACGACACAACCTCATCGAGTTTGGGCTCGTTAGAATCGTCTCAATGAGTAGTTGATGACGGTATACAGAAAAGTACAGTTGGCAATAAAACCTTGTACCAAAAATGAAATTTTTGACAGAAACTTGTTTTAATTGACAAACAAAAAAATACGAGTCCAATATTTTTTGATACGTTTTCTAACTGACGGACTATATATATGATATACGGACGATTATATATTTTTTACCCAGGAAAGTACCCAATTGTATCTAACCCTCAACATTCAGTCTCTCCCACCGCTGCGGAGACTTTTGCAATCGTCATCATCATATCAGCCGAAAGACGTCCACTGTTAGACATAGGCCTTCCCCAAAGACTGCCGCAATACGAGACGTGCGATGGTTGCAACAATCGGTGAACAATTAGGTTTTTATCAAAACGGATAACAATTTCAAAAAGTGAACAGTTATGTTTCACGCTAAAATTGATTTTTTTCCCGAACAAAATATCAGTTGTAGTTTAGAAGCAAAAGCGAATTTAAAATTACAAGCAGCCACGTTAGATTTTTTATTGTTATTTCAAAGAACCAGTTGATAATATTTTTTCATAATTTTGGTCACATATATAGAAATAATAAATACAGCATTCTGCGGTTAATATTGGAAGGGAGAATTAACCCTTTAATTTGCAACGTTAACCCGGCTTAACACACTCGTAGAAGACGGTCTTTTTGTGTTTTTTTCTGAAAAGAATTGTTTGGACTACGAGACTTGAACTAAGGACCTTCGCTGTTTTTTGCGAATTAAAGGGTTAACGGGAAGAGGGTAAGGAGAAGAAGGAGGTTCAACTGGCTTGGTGACAACTGGACTAACATAAAGAACGCAGCCACCCGAGTAAGAATGGCTAAGAACAGAAACGGCAATAGTCGGCAAAGTCCTTTAGGACATGGCAATTGAAGAAGAAGATGAATTTTTGATTACTTTGTTTCAGAGCCCGGCTTTCTATTTTGTGCGAAAAATGTAATAGGCCTGTGACCTCATGTTAAAATTGATAACGTAGTGTTGCTTAATGGATAGTAAACCATCAAATTATTGTAATAAAGTGTAAATTACGATATATAAATAAAATCATAAAAAGATTTGGACCTTGAAAGTTTAAAAAATATATGCATTTTTTTATAGTCCAAGAGTAAATTTAAAGTTACCAGTAAAATCTTTACGCTTTTATAGAAACAAAATTGTATGACAACTATGGACCTAAACGCAATATTTCGCGACCGAAACAGCAATTTGAAATTCAACGAAACTTGATTTTCCATACAACGATTAGTTCAAATAGCAAAGTGTGACGTTATACTTTTGAGTCAATAAAGCGTTTCGGCTGCCTTTTTTGGGTATTTATATATGTTCGTTAATTGTAGTTGCTCGCTTACAAACATTTGTTCCTCTCCAAAAACTGGTTCGAATGGCATATCGTAGAAAAATCTTAGGTCACAAGTCTATTATCTATACGTACAGAATACAGATGTCAAGCAAATAAATTTCCATGAAGAACATAGACAAATACAATATACCTACATTCACCTAACTTTACCAAAACTCAAACCATGACTATCCACAGTACCATGTTTTTGCAATACAATTTTCCGCACGGAATCCAACTTTAAATATCAATAAGAGGACGTGTGGCCGTCACAGTGGCAGAGTCCGAGTCCATTTGGATGCCGACCGCGGAGTGCATCCGCGCGCAGATTTGCTCAATAACTTTTATACATATAATATATATAACAAATGATTTCATACGAATAACAACTTTATAATAAATTAATAAGGTTCAAATTTCATCAGCACGCACTCGACATAAAACCTTTTGGAACGGAAGAGCCGAACACCTGGGCGATCACGGCTCTTATTTCCAAAAGGTTTTATGTCGAGTGCGTGCTGATCAAATTTGAACCTTATTACTTTACGATAAAGTTGTTATTCGTATGAACTCATTTGTTATTTATGCATTTTATTTTGCACGGGTGATTAGCGGTCGGCTTTAACAATAGAGAACAATTCCATTCATAGGCAGATAAGATTTGAAGTGGATTCCTACTTTTTAAAAAATGTTAACTATAATAGCGTAGCGTGCACAGGGTTAAAATGGTTTAGATTGGAATAGTAATAGTGGATGCGTTTTGAGTGATTTTCAAGCGACGAAAAACGGGGTGGTTCTCGAACTCGGTTGTTTGTGGAAATTATATTAAGCTAGCGTTTATTTAACATAACATAATGTTACAATGTAGTCTTTTTAATTCAATTGGGAATGGATGAAAATTTTAGAAATGCCTGATAATTTTTTTGGTGATGGGAATAACCTTCCTTAGCACCAGAAAAAAGTTTCAGATTTTTCAGCTGCGTCAATTTTTTTTGAAAAATATAAGTAGTTTCCTTTTTTACGTTTTGGGTCAGTTACGGCACCTTCCTCGATCGGTCTCATATTGCAAAAAATATATTAAATATGTGTGGTAAACTGACACTGGCAATGATATTGACACTTGCAGCAGCTATATTGGTCATTACCAGTGTCAGTTTACCACAGATATTTAAGATAGTTTTTTGTAATATGAGACGGATCAAGGAAAGTATCTATTTACCGTTGTTGACCCAAAACGTAAATGAGGAAACTGTTTATATTTTTCAAAAATAATTGTTCGCTGAAAAATCTGAAACTTTTTTCTGGTGCTAAGGAAGGTTATTCCTATCAGCAAAAAAATAATCAGGCATTTCTAAAATTTTCATCCATTCCCCATTATATTAATATTTCAAATTGCAATTTAGCTGAATTATTTTACACTAGCTTTTGCCCGCGACTCCGTTCGCGTTGACTTCCTTATGTTGGACTTTTACTGGGATAAAAAGTATTAGGTGTTTATGTCAATCCAGGCTATACTTTTGGGGCGTTGGGGCGGAAAGGTTCTCGAGTGGCGACCACGTAGCGGAAGGCGCGGCGTGGGTAGGCCCCCCACAAGGTGGACTCGGGGATCGGATACCGGTATTTTCACCATACAAAAATACCGGTTTTATTTCGTTCAATATCGTTCTTTGGTTTATAATATCATTTTTGATCACGCTGTCTAATAATACGAAAATGTTACCTAAATACATGATAGAGTCCGACATTAAGAGCCTAAAATAATTCAAAATATTAGACTACTTCGGGGACTTTTGAAAAAACCGATTCCGATCCCTGGGTGGACTGATGACCTGGTAAAGGTGGCGGGAGTCCGCTGGATGCGGGTGGCGCAGGACAGGTTACTTTGGCACTCTTTGGGGGAGGCCTATGACCGTCGGTTGATATGATGATGATGATGAGGCTATACTCTAATTGTATACTAAAATTCAACTTAATCCCTTCCGCCATTTTTGCGTGATTTATGTAGTACCGTCAGCAGCAGAAGTAGCTAAGCGGGCCTAGTGCTCAAATTGATCTGCACACGGACTCTAATGTCAAGAGAATAAGGTTCTGTGCAGATCATTCTGAGCATGTTAAAGTGCATAGCTACTTCTGCTGCTGACTGTACCTACATAAAAAACATTTAAACTTTCGCATATTAGTAGGATTAACTACATACATTATTCGGAACATTTACCTGAATTCAACATTTCCATTACACTCCTCTGCACGAGTTCCATTAACACCTACACTACACACAATCAAAATGCTTACAAAATCGAATAATATGTCTGTTTATTATGTCGTGTTAGTGATACCTCGTGATACATACATTAATAATTATGGCTTTCGAAGATACCGACTTCATAATTGTGGGCCTATTGCACAACGCAATGTCATCGACATCATAATTTAAATTCAAATCATGTCAAGCGTCAGATAAAAAAATCGTTTCCGACTCGGACGTAATTGATGACATTATAATTATAAAAACCGGCCAAGTGCGAGTCAGACTCGCGCACGAACGGTTCTGTATCTATAAAAACGGCAAAAAAATCATGTCTGTTTTATGGGAGCCCCAGTCCGACTCGCACTTGGACGGTTTTTTAGTATTTGTTGTTATAGCGGCAACAGAAATACATAATCTGTGAAAATTTCAACTCCCTAGCTATCACGGCTCTTGAGATACAGCCTGGTGACAGACAGACGGACGGACGGACGGACAGCGAAGTCTTAGTAATTAGGGTCCCGTTTTTACCCGTTGGGTACAGAACCCTAATAACAAGTTCTATGTCTAACTCCCCCAAGCTGACAAAATCAAGGCATAAAATTGCTTCAAGATTGCCTACAAAATTTCTCAAATACGGGAACATCATATAAAAACTGACGAATTGAGAACCTCCTCCTTTTTTGAAGTCGGTAAAAACTATTACAAACATGCACTAAAATCTCAATTACATAAAAAAGTGCGAGGTAACAGAAACCAAGCAATATGAACCTTACTCTCTTGTAATAAGACTTACACAAGCGTACAGCTGTACATTTCCTAGATTTGTACTCTCTTAGTCATATTTGTTTAACCTACTCGTCATGATATGGCTATGCAACCTAATTTGTAAACCTCGTATAACACTCAAAAGCACCGTAGGAAAAGCAACCGTATCATTTTATAGGTAAAATTCACATTTCAATACAATTGCAGTGACAGATAAGAGTGGGTAAAACAATGTGTCCATGTCAATATTTGAGCAGTGTTGGTGGCATAACACTGTCTCTAGAATGTTGCACTTCGTTTGTGACAAGTAGATAGTAAATTAGTGTAGGCACATTTACGAGTTAAGTATATACAAACTTAGCGTGACAAAATTGAATATTCTATACCTACTCAAAGTCATGAATAAATTATATGCGTTTTTGTAATCTGTTCACAGCTACATGCAAGAGGACAGTTTTTAGGGTTCCGTACCCAACGGGTAAAAACGGGACCCTATTACTAAGACTTCGCTGTCCGTCCGTCCGCCCGTCTGTCCGTCTGTCTGTCACCAGGCTGTATCTCAAGAACTGTGATAGCTAGAGAGTTGAAATTTTCACAGATATTGTATTTCTGTTGCCTCTATAACAACAAATACTAAAAAACCGGCCAAGTGCGCGTCGGACTGGGGCTCCCATACAAAAGACATGATTTTTTTGCCGTTTTTATAGATAATGGTACGGAACCCTTCGTGCGCGAGTCCGACTCGCAAATGGCCGGTTTTTTTACGTATAGTTCAGTGGTTATTTAAATTTAAGTCCATGGGCGTGCTCGGGTGAAAATAGAGAAAATACGGCAAAAGCGAATTCTCCCAGACACGCGACCTAGATATGGGTTTCTCGTTCCCGTAAACCCCTATATTCCAAATTTCATCGAAATCGTTAGAGCCGTTTCCGAGAACGTGATTGCAAATATATACACAAATTTAATAGTAGAGGATAATAATACCATCTGAGTTTTTTTACAACAACAGCCTCATTTTCGCAAACCTAAAACTTTCTAAACGAACAAAAATCACAAACCAAAGCCGAACTAAGTAAAAGGCTAACAATTGTACTTACTTTCTATTCCGATAATCTACAAATCTAGGACGGATTTAAAGTCCAATTGAACGCTATAATTTTGTACCGACGAAGATGCTGTGAAAGGGAAAATGCTAGCCACGATACTGCCAAAAACCAAAGAGACACAGTTTTAAACGATGAATAAGCATCGGCTACTTGGAACACGATTTATATTTTTCGACCACTTTACAAGTCGATCCATTGACATTATCGTATATAACTGACGCAGTTTTTCCGATCGCAATGTTTTCACCTTAGCGCCGCTTTGATCTGAAGGTCCGTTCAGAAATATCGCTGCGCTACACAGCTTTGGCCAAAAGTATTGAGCACCCCACGTTTTTCTTTGTAACTTACGAATAAAGTATTATTTTTCAATTTCATAAATACACGAAGACGTAAAATACAGCGTGTATTTTTAATATTACCTCAAATTGTAACCAGAGGTAGGTGTTAGGGCTGTGAACCGATATTGCAAGAAAATTTTAATTTAATCTTTACTACCGAAGCGTAATTAATTTTTGAAAAAATATCGAGCAGCAATGTATTGCGTACACACATTTGACTCATGGAAGAAGCGGGTCACTTGTGACAGTTGTGACGTCGCGTCAGTAAGACAAAGCAGTGATCCATTGCGTGCTGAATTATTTTATATGGACAAAAAAAGTTGGTAGTTAAGAGAAATTTCTTGCAATATCGGTTCATAGCTCTAACACCTACCTCTGGTTACAATTTGAGGTAATATTAAACATACAGGCTGTATAATAAGTGTTTGAAACATGTGGAAATCATTTTGAAATTGCTATTTGCGTGTGAAAACTGAAGCTAGAAAAAGTCGGATTTTACAATAAAGGTTTAATTGTCTAATAGAGTCAGAAACAGTGTGATAAGAGATAAGTGTGGAATGGATGGAGATATAGTCACGAAAATTGAGAAAGGTATGTTAAGGTGTTTTGGGCATGTAGAGAGGATGGATGAAAGAAGATTAACGAAGAGAGTATATATAAAAGGAGTGGAAGGGCAAGTTGGAAGGGGAAGACCTAGGCGAACTTTCTCCGATCAAATTGGAGAAATCTTACAAAAAGGCCAGGTCAAAAGTACCCTAAACCGACGAGCATGTATGAGAAATGTTATGAAGGTGAGTGAAGCGAAAGTGGTTTGTCAGGATCGTAGCAAGAGATCCGTGATCTCTGCCTACCCCTCTGGGAAAGAGGCGTGATTATATGTATGTATTTTTTCACGGATTTTGCCTTAACGTCAATAAATATGACGAATTTTCTTGCAATTATAAAATATATAAATGCACATTTTGAAGTTTGACTTTTGTATGAAAAACGCATTGGGTGCTCAACACTTTTGACCAAGGCTGTACGTCAATTGATAAATTTATCACGACAGATACACTTGACCCGTGGTGCAATGATATCAATTAATAAAAAAACTATAGCGCTCATTATCAAATTAACTTCATTAATAAATATTTAGGTCAAAAAACCGATAAACAGGTTTATTTACCTAACATGTATTCTTTCCATCCCCAATTTCTTCACTTTTGGGGATGATTTTAAGTGATTAGAAGTCTTGTGTTTTAATCCGGGTGAGGTTTAACTCAATGTCAGATATTCTCGAAATCCATTCAGCTGTTTTTGCGTGATTGAGTGACAAAGGTCCCAAAATCGTTTACTTTTTATTTTATCCAAAACCGGCTAAGAGGATTTAAATGCAATTTGCCACAAAGATGGTTTACAATTACAACCCAGATGAAAACAAAAAATTACTAGTTATTCCGAAAATCATCCCCCGACAGGATGAAATTGGGATGAACCTTTATACGGGAGTTCAGACGGAGAAAGTCACGAGCGAAAGCTACTTTAGGTACTATAAAATAATCGCGAATGGGTTCTGCGACCTTCAATCAGTCACCTGAGGGCCTACCGCGAAACGAAATTCGTTTTCGTTCGTGTATCTTCGTCTCTGTCGCTCGAACAAGTAAGTGCGACAGAGACGGAGATACACGAACGAAAATGAATTTCGTTTCGCGATAGGCCCTCTGGGCTGGGAGTCCAACGTGAATAATTGGACGTTAGTTTAAGGAAAAGGTCAAACCCACAATACATTTTGTTATAGCCTGAAAGTTCCAAATTCAAAATTCACATCGTGTGGGTTGGATCCTTTTCCCTAATGTCATGGTCTTCTATAAGTCACGCCGTACGCTGCGTCACAATGCTTATTATAGAGATGTACTGTTGTGGCCGACGACCACAACAGTACATCTCCATAGTAAGCATTGTGACGCAGCGTACGGCGTGATTTATAGGAGACCATAGCCTAAATTACGTCATATTGTGACTATAGTACCTATTTGGGAGTCTCGTGGGAAAACCATTTGTTCGGTGGAAAATTTCGTCCATTAGCGAATTAGCTTTGTTAAAGTTATAGGTTTAATTGTATATGTTTTTCACGGAATTTCCCTTAACGTCAATAAATATGACGAATTTTTCCGATAGATACACAATTTTCTATTATAAAATATATAAATGCACTTTTTAATGTTTGAAAAACGCATGGGTGCTCAATACTTTTGATCAAGGCTGTACATATAAATAAATAAAATAAATAATAAATAAATATTAGGGGACATTTTAACACAAATCGAACTAGGCCTATAGTAAGCTCAATAAGGCTTGTGTTATACGTATAGATTAGATTAGATTAGATTATTTATTTCATGATAAAAAATACATTACAAATTTGTATACATGTCAAAAAAATAAGATTCTTTATCACGATCGTCAAAATTATTTAAAAATATATATAGGTACAATAATATGACGATGTCAATAAATGTGTACACTACACAATAATTTGGAAATTGTATAATAAAACAAAACCACAAAGCAAAGCAAATATATCAACCATTAGGTATCGTCAATAATATCAATTCAAGTTTAAATAATTATAATAATAGTTTAACATGTCAAATCGAGATCCATATACTCTTGAACTGAGTACAATGTATTTTCCAATAAAAGGCTTTTCAGGCGGCGTCTAAATGCTTCGTCAGATGGTTCCAGTCTAAGATCAGCGGGCAGTCGCTCGTAGTAGGTAGGCCCAATGACACGCGGCTTCTTTTCTGCAAGTGCCATACGAGGGGGAACTGTATTATGTATTTAAGTATATAAATACTTAAATACATAGAAAACATCCAAGACTCAGAAACAAATATTCATGCTCATCACGCAAATATTTGCCCTTACCGAGATTCGAACCCAGGACCTTCAGCTTCGTAGGCAGCGTCACTACTCAGTAGTACCTACCCACTAGGCTAACCGGTCGTCAAAACCTATACATACATACATACATACATACATACGCTCGAAAAACATAACCCTCGTTTCCTTCGGCAGTCGGTTAAAAAGATGCATACTTATTGCTGCCAAAATATTGAATTGGACTTTGGGAGCACATTTTGCTTTTTGTACAATAAAACGGGCAAATATGTTACAGCAAAGATTTGTTATTCGTTCCACGTCCGGGACATTTATTATCCGATGTAAGGTCGTCTAATTTGACATTTTAACCTCAAAGAAGTTTTAACTACAAAAAAACCGACAGGACAATGCAGGCAATCAACGTTCAAAAAATATATTATCATTATTGTGCGTTTTTGCTTTTATCATTGCATTTTTTGCGGATTGAGATAAATTAGTTCATGATTTATGCGCCGGAGTCGATAACCAAATCACTTTGGAGTTAAATTTAAACTGCACAACAGAATTAGTGTTAGAATTAGGTAGGTAATGTAAATCTCAGACGAGTAACTTTTTAGCATTTGCATTAAAGCTTAGTGTCGTTCATGGAATTCATAATGTCGCTTTAATCTCATAGACTTTTCCTTTTTACCCGACTGCCGAAGGAAAGGAGGGTTATGTTTTTCGAGCGTATGTATGTATCTATGTGTGTGTGTGTTATTGGCACGCGCTGCAGCCTAAACCGTTTGACGGATTTCGACATATAAGGTGTCGTTGGATTCCTCTTAATCGCGGGAGTGACTAGGCAATAATATTGCATAAAAGTACTTGGGTTTTTTGAAAAATCTTTTAATTCCACTTTTTATAATATTAGTATAGATTACACTTAGTTAAAAAGTACCTATAAGTACGTTAAACAAAATAAGAACAATATTTATTATTATCTTCCACGACCTTGGCTTGTTGATTATCGTTCTATAAAAAGTACATGCGTAAACAAGTGACATCTGTCCGCCAAAACAACTGAAACACGTGTAGGACATTAATAATGCAATATCGTTGTCTATTGTCCGGCATTGGCACCGCTTCCCCTCACGCGTATAATCAAACCAGTGTAAGTCCGACCTTCAATTTCATATAGGAATGTATGTGTATCAGGGTCAAATTATATCAGATGCTTGTTTGTCGACAAAACATTGCGAATAAAACGGGCAGCACTAGCAGCATTTCTTTTTGCCTTTGACACATTCAGTGCCGGGAACCCGATATTGGGTGCCTACGCCGTAGGCGCTATCCGCTACATACGAGGAAAACTACGGAATCGGCTACGAGCGTAGCGCGTAGCGATTCTCGGCAGCGAATAATATATGTTAAAAGGTTAAAAGTCAATCAGTCACGGAATAATATTCTAGAACACCCAATAAAACTGGTGGCTATATGAGTTGTTGAACTCGCGAGCCTGTCTTTTCTTCAAAAATTCGAAAAGCTGATTCGTCAGAAAAATTATACTTACATATATTTAGAATTAATTAATTATTGAACCTGTACAGAAAATTTCACGAGAATCGGTTGAGAAATGCGACCTGACGACTCTTATTAGAAAACTTAGAAAGAGAGGTATAGTGCGAGAAAAATCGAGAGAGCTCGCGCGCCGTCTTGTGATAGCCGTGCTGTAGAGGACATGCGAACGGCGGGATATCTGGACATCCGGACTTTATTCAGGATATACGAAAGAATGTAAGCCCAAGTTGAAACGGAGAACTTCGTACGCATCGCTCGCTCGTTTTCCATTCACCCAAGCGGTCTCACTCAATTCTAAAAAAAAACAAACTATCGACTTTAGAGGTTTTTATATATGTAGATGTCACATCTAGCTAGAAAAGTATCTTTTAATTTATTTCAATGCAATAAATCAGTGACGAATGACGCTCACGCGTCCATGTCTCTTCAATGAGTTTCATTCACTCTATTAATAGACCAATTTCAGTAAATTTACATAAGTGCGACCATTTTGCCACTCAAAATCGTACACTGGCGTATTGTCATAAGGTACTATTTTCAATGGCAATTTTGGGCGTGCTTCATAGTGTTTTCTAAGGGCTTTGAGAGTAGTGGAATTCTAATAGCGTTGGTTTGTTTACTAAGAAAGGCATTTATAGAGTTGCAAGGGAACGGCAAACATTGCTTGCTCCGGCTTTCTTTATAACTCTAGAAGTAGGTACTGTACTGACAGTGGCCATCTTGCACGGTACCATACATGAGTGCTTAAAAATATGTGAACACGATTAATTTGATATCTGGACAATATAGTGTTTGTTAAGTTAAATGCATGACGTACCTAAGCACTTTATTGTACACAAGCACAGGGTAAAACCATAAAGATATCATATAAGAATGTTGTATAAATAGAAAATGTCAGATATAATTAAGTAGGTTATTCTAGTATAGAACATGAGCGTTTCTCGCCATCAAACGTCACAGTTTGGCGAGTTTATATAAAAACTATAAAATGTAATTTCTTTTTTCTTAAATAAATAAAAAAAAAAGATATTTGTGAGCACCTTGTTTACTATGTGATGGCAACTGTAAGAGATCAGGCACCCTACTTGACAAGTGACATATTCGATGCTAAAAGATGTAATTTTAGAGCATACATAAATTATTTATGCTCTAAGGATGTAATGAATCCTACGTCGAAATAAATTGCATCCGTATTTTTTTTACAAGCCTATAGTGAATCCCACTGTATTATAATGTAATATTTTATTTGTCATTGCCTTGTGTAAACCGTTTAGAGATAAATTGGTACTTATGTATACATTCGGTGTGAACACACAAACAAACAAACACATACCTAACCTCTCACCCTAAAATCTAAACGCACATATCTCCTCCGATACATTGGTAAAAAAATTACTGAAGCAAGCAAGCATAACATCATGAAAACAATAAACAGTTCAAAAAAACTGTAACCCGATTTCTACCTGCCATGCCCAAATCAGGTGTGTGCTTCTTTTTAGGGTTCCGTAGCCAAAATGGCAAAAACGGAACCCTTATAGTTTCGTCATGTCCGTCTGTCCGTCTGTCCGTCTGTCCGTCTGTCCGTCTGTCCGTATGTCACAGGCATTTTACTCGAAAACTATAAGGTGTATTTGAATAAAATTTTGAGGATAGGTGTATTTTGTTAGCCGCTACATAGTTTTGTAATTAAAATGACAAAAAAAATTTTTTTAGGGGTGCACTCCATACATAAAACTAAAAGTCAAAATTTTTCTTTTCATTGTGACCCCCCGTGTGGCATATCAATCGATAGGCCTTTCAAAATAAATATAAGGTTTCTTAGCAATTTTTTTGATTAAGTGAATAGGGTCGGAGATAATCGCCCCGAAAGTCACTAAAATTCTGTCCCCCCCCCTCTAATTTTTGAACGGTGTATTTTAAAAATATGAAAAAAATCATGGACATAGGGCTTATTAATTTCATTCACCGAAAATTGTTTTGAACAAGATCGGTTCAGAGGTTTTCGAGATATTGCTAAAAACTGGCTTCCTCAAAGAAAAGGACGTAAGTGCCGTAAAATTTCTGTGACGATACGACCTTTTTAGTAGGCACTTCGTTTTGCGTGGTCCGACACGCACTTGGCCGGTTTTTTTTTAGTTTTAAGTATTGCTTATTCATTTTAAGCCAATTATCTTAGTGAGAACTGCTAAGGATTTAGATGTAGGTTGTCGAGTAAATATTTTTCTATAAGTTTTATTTACTGTTAATTTGTATCTCTGTTTGTTTTAAAATTTTCCAAATAAATAAATAAATACAAACATAGACTGCTAAAAACACATCCGCCGCGCCGCTCTGTCGTAGTCGGGCAATAATAATATGTGGGTGGACGAGCGCTAGAGAATAATATTAGGTAAATTTACATTTCAATAACACATTCCATAATTTAGACCACGCTCACAAGTCTTCGGTAGTATAGTGGTAAGTATCCCCGCCTGTCACGCGGGAGACCGGGGTTCGATTCCCCGCCGGAGAGATTCTTTTTGTATTTTTTTCTCGTTTTAAATATGTTGTAATTATAAGCGATAAATAATAATTAATAACACTGGGATTGAAACGAAAAACTAGTACTGTCCGTGTCAAAGTCAAAGCACGTAAATGTATGTACAGTAAGGGAAATGTATTCACTTACCTTTTTATGCCTTATTGTCATAGTAAGAAGAGCGAAAAAGGTACGTGTTTCAACTTCCTTGACTGTACCTGCCTATACATTTCTGCCTGTATTTGCCTAGTATTGTATTTTCACATCATCATTCAAGACAATTTACCGAAGGGATAGGCAGAAATGACGAATTCATTTACTATACTCCTGACAAACTTGTTTCATTAACATTCTCATACATGGTCGCTGGTTTAGGATACTCTTGACTTCTTAACCTGACCTTGATTTAAGACAGCCTTTTAAATCGCTTACAAATAGTTGTAATGTTGAAGTGACTTGCGCAATACGCGGACACGGACAGATCTGGCTGCAACTCTGTGAAGTTGTTGTTTATAGACTGTAAATCAGCTTGTGAAATGTTCAGGGTATTTTAGGATGATGGCCGCGCGTGCCCGTTGTCGGTAAACTCACGACACGGGAAAAATGTAAAAATATCAACAACAAAAAATGACAAGCCTTTATTAACTATTTACTGATAATATTTTTGAGTCATTCAATCCGACCACGGGATATAGGACTTTTATTTAATTACATTTACGTAGTGTCAGAGGAATCGCGCATTTAAAAAATACCTAATAAGTAAGTAAATAAATAAATAAATAAATAAATAAATAAATAAAAATGTTTATTCATCCACAATTGTTACAAATTTCAAAATAACTTTTGATGCCTCTTTTTAAGTAAATTATACCTGTGTTAAGAGGCACCGCTCTTCTTTAATCAGAGGTACAATACAATTGTAAATAGTAATACTTGACAAAATAAGACATAAAATCAAAAGATAGAAATTAACAGTTCAATTAGTATAACAATCTTTGACGTTTTCTGTTTCAATTTAACATATAACTAGTAGGTACCTAAAATACTGAGTATGAATTCGGTACTTGAATTAAAATATTAAAATAAAATAAGTGCATGTGTGTTAATGTTGGAAAGTATGAGTTTGTGTACATTTTACAATTTTAAAATAGGTCTTCTATTTCATGATAACTTTTCAACTTCAACCAGTTTGTTATCAACCTTTTAAATTAAAATACTTGCACTTTTTTGCCTTAACATTTTTCATTGATAGCAAGGGATTAAACATTAATCTTAATGAATTTTCTAATTATAAATTCAAGTGTTCAAATTTATTTTCCTTTTTTTATTCCTGGTCTGTGTCACAGTAAATATATTTATAAGCTAAAGCAGTATTTCAACTAGTCTTAAGACCTTTTTAGCTTCACTGAAAATCAGTTCTTTGCGGCATACGTGACTGATGCACCGCCGCCGCCGAATAAATAAATAATAAATAAATAAATATAGTGGGACAATTCACACCAATTGATCTAGTGCCAAACTAGGCAAAGTACTAGTAGTAGGGTACTTGACAACGGATAAACATACTTATATAGATAAATCCATACTTAAATAGATATTAAACATCCAAGACTCGAGAGCAAACATTCGTATTCATCATCATACAAATATCTGCCCCGACCGGGGATCGAACCTGGGACCTCACGCTTCATAGTCAGGTTCTCTAACCACTAGGCTATTCGGTCGGCATCCCTCGAAGTCCTACTAAGTTTATTATAGCGACTGTAGCGACGCGTGTGTGTATCAGAGATTTGTTTAATGCTTTAAGCTGTATGTCCACTATGTATTAACCATTTCCCCTAAATCATTATGCTCTTGTTTGACAGATGTGTATATAACAGTTTTGCGCACAATCTACAGTTTCATAGCATAAACGGAAACAAGTGATAAACAAGTCGCGAAATGTGTTTATCGCGCGCTTCCGTCCATCTTCATTGTTCTAGCTTTGGCAAGCTTCCATACAGAATTGCATTTCAGGTGATGTCACCGCCATTGTGTATTTGGGTTTAATGTATTGTAAGTAAGTAAGTAAGTAAGTAAGTAATAATTTATTTGCAGAAAAAGGGTAAGTTTACATGCCTTAGAGTAAATATACAATTGTTCCACCTTTTTCAGCTGTTGTTAACAGCATGCAAATACATCTTTACCATATGCTCTTTATGGTGGGTATTAATTATGTTCAGTAGGTTTACAACGAATTTCAATATTTAAAATTAAGTAACCAACACTTTACAGTGTAACATTAATAACTTTATATTATAACACAACTAAAAACTAAAGATCATAATATAACATTTAGTGATCCAGATATTCTCTGATGTTATAGAAACACTGGTTAAGGAGCCAAGTTCTTAGAGTTTGTTTAAACTTTTTGCCCTCAAGGGATTTTATTTCGATCGGCAACTTATTATAAATCATAATGCTCATGTTATATGCATTTCTTTTATACATGTCAGTTACACAGTGTGGTTGTAACAATTGATTGTGTTGTGTATGTTGTGGCTTAGTTTAATTTACAAATTCTAACATCTTATTGAACGAGCGAACGAAGCGACAGAAGTTCTCCGTTTTAGTTTGGGCCAAAATTCTTTCGGATGTCCAGCTATTAGGGCTTGACGTACGTCATCTCAAATTCGGGGTGGGGTGGTCTGACCATTGGATGACGGTAGCATGACGCAGAAGGAGGGAGGGGGGGGGGGTCTTGTCGTGGATGATATCATCTCTCGCATCTTCAAAAAATTTCCTGTTTTCTAACAATTACTGTCCTAAAAATTAACGTCGCCTTATATGATTTTAATAATAGTGATAGTAGTAGGTACATTGTGATTCAAGTGACCTATGTTGATCATTTCAACCAAGGAATGTGAAAAGGCGTGATAAGAGAGCCGAGGATGTAATTATCAAAGCTCATGCGTTTGCGAGGAAAAAATCCTTTTTATAAGATGAAAATTTTATACCTAGGATTAAGTTATTTTCTTTAGTTATTGATGGTATCAGGGTTTACTCACATAATGTACATCGCCATATTTATCACTTTTCTATTCACCACCATTTTCAATAATATTAGCAAACATGCATTAACAATGTTTACAAATATTTGTGAAATAATAATGGCGCGCAACAATTATTCCTCGTGAAGTTCGCGCAGTGCGCGCGCAGGTGTTAAAGCGAGACTTAGATAAAATTTCTAAACAGCCAATACAAAATAAAATAAATATTTTTGTATTCAATATAAATTCATGCCAATGTTACCAAAAGTAAAAAAAAAAAGATAACGTTTACGATAATGTCTCAACCGATTCTCGTGAAATTTTGAGAGCAGGTTTAATAAGAGATGTTTATTTAAGTATCTAGAATTGTAATTACTCATATTGTTGTGTTGGTCATATTTTTAATTTACTGCATTTATAAAACATTATAATAAAAGCGGAAAGATTTGATACAACTTTTCATTATTAAGTTCAACTTAGAAAAGTCATTATTCGTATTCACATGCATAAAAAATACGAAATCGTTTATATAAGTTAGGATCTTAATAAATACTTTTCTCCCCGTTTGACCAGAGTTCTCATTCGGAGAACCAATCTGCAACACGAAATAGATGTTGTGCCAAAAGGCAAAAACCCGGCAAAAATTAAAAGTCGGATGCGAATGGGCACGCGCCGCCGAGGTCGCTTCCACGTGCCGTACGTTTTACAACTTTTTAATTAATGTTCCTTTCGTACTGTTTGTATTTATTATTTGTCCAGAGCGCCACTTAACGACTTTATGGCAGCTAACAGACCGTGGAATATTAAAAAGTTAAGGTTAAATTATAACCGCACCAGTTGTCGCTTGGCCTAGTGACCTTTATGCAGGCTACACGGTGTTATATAGGGTGGGGCCTGTAACTGGAGAACATAATTTAAATTAGACGATATTTTAGTTGTATCCGTATGTCAGTTCAGTAGTTCAGTACCTAGAGCGTCTTGTTAACAATCACAATTCAATATAATTCAACAACAAAACTCTACCTGCTCACAAAATTTCACGAGAATCGGTTGAGAGAGAACAGCCGGACAGCGGGACATCCGGACATACGAACGAATTTTGGCCCAAGCTGAAGCATATAGGACTAAGGCTATGGTCTCCTATAAATCACGCCGTACGCTGCGTCACAATGCTTACTATGGATATGTACTGTTGTGGTCGTCGGCCACATGAGTACATCTCCATATAACTTACTTCGCTTTGCACGCTCGATCAATAAAATCCTTAATACATTAACAGACAATTTCTACTTTCTTAACTCATTAACATTTAAAACATGACGACGTACACATTTTCCAAAACAAGCCGATAATTTTATGTGAAACATGTACAATTACATAATAGTATTCATCACGCGTCCAAATTTAGTGTCCCGTAGTACGCAGCAAGAATAATTAAGCTTTGTGCATGACATGGTGCGGTACTGAGAAATAGCAGTAGGTACCTATTGTGCACTTTACAAAATTATATCTCTTTCTCTTCTCTATCTGGCCGGTCCTTCTTGTCTGAAGATCGTGGTCTTACATCACACTGGCGCGGCCAGCGCTGGCGGTCCATAGTGAATTTGACAGCTAAGGACCGCGCGGCCAGGATGCGCCGCGCGTGAGAGGCCAATCACAGCCTAAGGTAGGATGCAAGTCTGGAGCGGACGAACCCGACGAACAGAATTGCTTCCATCGGCTGCTAGCAGTTTAGCGTTTTTATAAAAAAAAACTGTACATGAATTTTTTTTGTCAGATTCCGTTTCTTTTTTGGTTTTTCTTACTCAGAATCGTTGATCAAAATACAAGAAAAAAAGTGTCCCAGATTTTACTATGTAAGTTTTTTCTTCCTGACCAAATAAAAAAAAGACTGCATACAAAAAGGTGACGATCTTTTTTTCTTATATGAGGATCGATAGTATGAACGATTCTGAGTGAGAAAAACCCAAAAAAATCGATCCCTGACAAAAAAAGTTCATGTAGGTACAGCATTTTTGAAAAACGCCTAGTTGCCATGTTCACGACAGTGTAAAATTTCGGTGTGTCGGGATTCTTTAGTTGGTCCGACAATCTAGTTGTAGAGCGGCCTTACTAAATTATAATCAAACAACACATAACAACGAAGAAGCATTCTTTGGTGTAAATGGGTACCTAGTTTCCCTACTGTATGCTTGTGCGTTGTGCCCAATCACGTAACTTTTGAAACGGACGTTAGTCCCATTGTATTGGGCATGTGGTGTGGTCCACACGATCTAATGTCTAAAATGGCAATCACCAGTGTTCGATTACTTGATCAACCTTTTTTTTTTGTTTTAATGGGAGGAAAATCCGTTATGGATACCTTCACGCCACGGGAATAGCGCGGAGGTTATGTCGGACTCGCACCGACTAAAAACCCCCCGATGGTCCTCCTCGACGCATTTTGGACGGCTCTGGGATCTCCTACGGAACGCACCAGTGCCGCCCTAGCGTCATGCATCACTGGGTCCTACCTTTTTTTTTTGATTGCAGCCCCCAACTGCAACCGTGTACCACTCCGAGGACCCCTTTTAGTCGCCTTGCACGACAGGCAGGGGATACCGTTAGCCGTATTCTAATGCCCGCGCTACAGGCCACTGATCAACCACCTAAACCTCGCGATAAACGCCGTAGTAAACTGTACGAGTACCGACAAAATTCAAATTCAAATTTCGAACAGCGAACAAGATAACGATCTTTGTAAGACTTCCTCCATCCGGCTTGAAATCTCCACCTGCGCTGGCACTCCCGTATTTGGCACCGGCTCCGCTAATGGACATATTTGGCACGGCGCCCCGCGCAAAGTGCCAATGCCAAGGCTGACTACGTAATACTGATATGGCGCGGCCGTTGTTGCGAGCGTGTTTTGTTTTAGTTTAATGAATGAAACCCTTTGACCACCATTCGACGAAATAGTTATTTACGATACAAGTGCGGAAAGTAGGTATTTCCCAACGAGCATGGCCCAAGAGTGCGCGTAGGTGTAAGGCGATGATTCTGGTGCCAGAGATCGGCGTTTCGAGGTAGCTTTAGGTTCGCGGCGTCCAAGTGTTGGAATGATCTGCCTCCACCTATCCAAGGAGCGTCGAGCAAGTATACCTTTAAGCGCTAGCTTAAAGGCTATTTGTTGACGCTCCAAAAATCCCAACCTTAACCCATCCAGCACTTTTAACATCCCAACCGTGTCGCGTTTTATGCTTTGTATTTTTCATCCCGTTGTGCTACTGTTTTATATTTAAGATTTATTACATTAATTATTTATTTATTATGTTTCTACTATCTAATAGTATGCTGTGTTGCGTTCCGTGGGTCACTTACGGTGCTGTCTGAAAACCAGCGCTGTAGGTGTCTGTCTGACACCTCGGCACAATGCTGAGACAGCGACCGTTTCACTGCCGCGAAGACACACACAATGTGTCAATTGTATTGTATGTCTACTCCCTTTATATATGTGTGTCTTTTGTGTATTGAATAAATGTTTTCTTTCTTTCTTTCTAACGATGACCAAAAACACGACCGTCAGGGAGTGTTTTTGATCGACACGAGTTGGGAATTACCTATCCGCACGAGTATCATACAACATTTTACAATGCATCCTGCAAGAAAATAAAAATATGTAAATAAAAGGTGAAATTTTAACTTCCATGAAATCTCATTCACGTGTGTGGGAATATTGGCCCGAAATCCATTCCCGCACGGCCCCGCCCCGCCCCCCTCTGCTGTGCGGCCTTAGTGGAGTTCCCGTGTTTATGTTGAACCATTATAAAGGCGCACTTTCAGAGCAAGTGCATTGTAAAATAATATTCGAACATAATATGCATGATTTTATAGCATGGGAAATCATCATCATCATCATATCAGCCGAAAGACGTCCACTGCTGGACATAGGCCTCCCCCAAAGAGTGCCACAATGACCGGTCCTGCGCCACCCACATCCAGCGGACTCCAGCGACCTTTACCAGGTCATCAGTCCACCTTGTGGGGGGCCTACCCACGCAACGCCTTCCGGTACGTGGTCGCTACTCGAGAACCTTTCCGCCCCAACGGCCATCGGTTCTACGTGCAATGTGCCCCGCCCACTGCCACTTAAGTTTAGCGATTCGGAGGGCTATATCGGTTACCTTGGTTCTGCTGCGGATAGCCTCATTGATGCGATCACGCAGATACTCCCAGCATAGCCCTCTTCATTGACCTTTGGGTGACTTTGAGCCTTCTCATGAGGCCCATAGTAAGCGACATACGTCATCACTGGCAACACACACTGGTCAAAGAACGTCTTGAGACACTGCGGTATATTGGACGAAAAGATGTGCCGTAGCTTCCCGAATGCTGCCCGGCCGAGTCGGATTCGACGATTGACCTCTTTCTCGAAGTTGGAGCTACCTAACTGGACAGTCTGTCCTAAGGAAGTCTTCCAGAAATCCAGCAGGAAGCAACTCAGGATTATATCTGGGGTGTTCACAGGTCACTTCGGCGTCAAGGATCTCTTGGCCAAGATGGGACTATCAAACAGTACAAACTGTAGAATGTGTGACGAGGAGGATGAGACTATGGAACACTTACTGTGTGAATGTCATGCCCTTGCCAGACAAAGAATGAATCTCTTTGGTAACGGCTACCCGCAACCAAAGGAATTCAGGGTGCTCCCACTGAGCTATCATCCGCTTTGTGGAAATGATGGAGCGAGCTTGGGAGTAGCTATAAAGGGGAGGGCAAATGCACAAAAGATCCCAATGGGTCGAAGTGTATCCGAAAGGGCCCTCAACTAGATAAGATAAGATAAGATAAGGAAGTCTGTCATGGGAAATATTGGAACAATTTAAAAGCAACCGAGTTTTCCAACGTATGGACAACTCGGTGACCGACTGCCGGCCAGGCTCGGAACGGGCACAGGGCGGCGTGAATCATCCTAGCTCGCGACTAGGTGACATTTACAACGCCAGACTTAACTAGACGAACACGATAAAACGCAGTAATCCTCAGTTCCATAACATTTGCAGTTTTATAGCTGAATATTTCACTTTGACTTTATACCTTAGGGTTCCTGTGAACGAAAGACATTCGTAATTTGAAAACGAGTTCTTTATAAACAATACACGAACGAGAACTATTGATTGATCGTATTTTCTTAGAGCGGTAACACGGATATCGCGACCATAGAGTATAAAGAATAACCATCGCGATACTAGCCATAGATATATACTGTATATTTATGTAGTGTATTTCATTAACTATAAAAGACAGTGAAGACGTCATTGGAACCTAATCAGATTACGACTCAAATAATATTCTTTATTTTCCAACAGACACAACAGAAATAAGGTGTCGTGTGTTGCAACCTTTGGCGAAGATTTCCCAACGTCGGAATAATTGGGGGCAACTCTCTGAAATTTATGTCATAGTGGAAACTATTTTAAAATGTTTATGAGTATATGTCAAAATAACATTCAACTAATGCATAGACGCCGTGTAGGAGTTCATAAATAAACTAAGCCTAATAGAGGTGGGAGTGTAACGGGCACGCAAAAGGAAATTTGTAAACTGGAATTTAATTTTGTTTGCGATTGTGTTTTGTTTGTTTAGGAATTAACAGTCATTTGTTTTCAAGTTTACTCATCTCAAGAGAGTGGTGGGTTGCAAATGTTGTGTGTGAGAGTATGGGTGGTTGCATACAAAATGATTAACTGTTTAAATAAACGAATAAACTAGAGCGGCGTCTCAAATGTTTTATTTTATGTGACAAATTAGACGATGTTAAAAACGAACTTATATTTACTTGTGATTTGTGATGTTTTTTTTTAAATTTTAGGTATTAAATTCAAACGTGTCTTTAAACTATTGTAAATATAAACTAACCACAGAATTTGTATGAAAATGATGCTAAAAATGGAAACTATATTCCCAATGTTTTGTATAGGTCATACATAAGGTGAAATAGTGCGATTATTATAAAACTAAAGCCGCCATGCAATAAACTTGAGCAATTTATGATGGCTCGTTACTCTAGAGATATAAAAGTGATATTAACCCTGTCATGACGTGACTGTCATATAGATTGGACACACCTCTCACAGACAGCCGCGGTCTGCGGTGGCGGTCAATAGTAAACATGACATTAACTGTCAAATTTACGATTGACCGCTACCGCAGGCCGCGTCAGTGTGATCCGGACCTTAACCTCGTAAGGCCCAAGCTAATTTTAGGACTAATGTAGTAACGGCCCATTGTCCCGAAAATAGGCCATAATTAACTAGATAATAATATAATACTTTTACATATTTGGAAATTTGGAGTCCCTAAATAGAATTCAAATTTTATTACAAAAAGCTAATGAATTTTTGTCCTATAATTAGGCCGATAGGCTTTACGAGGTTAAAGCAGTCGATGCCGCGCCATGTCATGACAATGACACAGGTGTCACTGTTAAATATCCCAAAGTATTCCAAAGCCAGTCATCATAAACAGTTATGCAAGTTACCTGACTGCAGCACAGACAATGTTTTCATCAACTAAACACAAGTATCCGTGTTACCTAATAATATATCTACGTAATTCGCGAACATTTCGCCCAAAGGTGTCTGTCCCATCATAGAACAAACAGGTCCCATCTAGGCTACGTTGCCTCACCACTTACCTAACTCGCTCTAGCCAAGTTCAACTTGGTCGAGAATTCATTATAACTTGGGTACTGTTATCTTTCCCTCTACATGTGCCCAATAGATTCCCGAACGAACTTTCGGCCGAAAATTCGGTCCAGCTTATGCCGTAAAAAGAACAAACAGCGACTTTTTGATTTTAGTGGTTATTCACCTACCCGCGTTTAGCAAAATATTTGAAAAAATAATGCTAACACAATTGATCTCTCACTTTAATTATAACAAGATTTTGCACGCACAGCAGTTCGGCTTCACAAAGGGTAGGTCAACTACTGATGCTGGTGCAAGTTTAATTAAATTCATTCTGCAGTCTTGGGAAGAGTCGCAGGACGCCATTGGAGTCTTCTGTGACCTTTCCAAGGCATTTGATTGTGTAGATCATAGTACCTTAATTTGTAAACTTAAATTTTATGGCATTAGAGGACATGCATTAGATCTCATTGAGTCATATTTAACACAAAGGAATCAAAAGGTAGCGATAAATGGGGCCATTTCGTCAGAGACAGTGGTGGAGATGGGAGTACCTCAAGGATCTATTTTAGGTCCATTCCTGTTCCTTGTTTATGTAAATGATCTACCATATATGGTAAGCCGAAGATCAGGCATTGTCATGTTCGCCGATGACACCTCGTTACTGTTCAAGGTTAATAGGAAAGATACTGAACTCATTGAACCAAATAACACCCTGTCCATGATATCTGACTGGTTTGCTGCCAATAACTTAGTGTTGAATCCGAAAAAAACGAAATGTATAAAATTCACACTAGCGAACTCAAATGTAAACTTAGCCTCAAATATTAAACTTAATGGTGAAACCATAGAATTTGTAAAGTCAACTGTATTCTTAGGTATTACGTTAGACTCTAAACTGCAGTGGGGTTCCCACATAACTGCGATAGGAAGTAGGTTGAGCTCCGCTGCTTTTGCAGTCAGGAGAATAAGGCAGCTTACCAATGTAGCAACGGCACGGTTAGTTTACTTCGCTTACTTTAACAGTATAATTACTTATGGTCTTATTTTATGGGGATCAGCGGCAGATATTGAGATTGTATTTATTTTACAAAAAAGGGCTGTTAGAGCAATTTGTAACCTCGGGTCGCGTGAGTCATTAAGAGAATTTTTCAAGGAAACAGATATTCTAACACTGCCGTCGCTATACGTATTTGAAATAATAATGTATGTTAGGAAGAATTTATACAACTACCCAACAAGCACTGATAGGCCCAAGGTTACCAGAAGCGCAGGGAAGCTTAAAACAACTTTTTACAGGCTAGTAAAAGCGAAAAAGTCGTTCTTGGGAAATTGTATAAAATTCTACAATAAAATTCCAAAACACATTACCGAACTTACTGACTCTAAATTCAAATCTGTCGTAAAACGGACACTCATTTCAAAAGCATATTATAAGATAAACGACTACATCATGGATAGGGATATTTGGCAGCGATAAAATTCTGCACTAGAAACCTGTCGTAAAATAAATAGGCTTTCTGCTGTAGCAATGTAATTTTAAAATTTTATAATACTCTGATACTGATATGATATATTGTATACTGTTTTGAAAAAATGACACCTCGCCGAGTTTATTACGCCGGTTCTTCTCGAGGCAGAGGTTTACTTTCCGAACCGGTGGTAGTTTATCGACATTCATAGGTGCATGTAATATGCCTAAATTGAAGAATAAATCACTTTGACTTTGACTTTGACTTTGACATAACTGGGAAAGTTATAATCTATTTCAGATTGGAATAATTCGGTGACAGCTGTTATCTCAACTCAGTTTATGTCATCTTTGACGTCTCATGACATAAAATGTACGGAGATGACAGCTGTCACCGGACTCTTCCAATCTGAAATATATTATAGCGAAAACAGACTCTCATATTAGAATATGACGTTCCTTATTTTGGCACCTGCGTTTTACAAGTTAAATATATTATATTCTATTCTAACAATATGGTTGATATGTGACAAGGAATATCACGTATCAACCAAAGTTAAAGATGTCACAGTTGAAACGTCCGTTAAATCTGTTTGTAAGTGTTGGAAGTTTGATACATAGTTCTCTTTGGAATGACAGCAGCCGGTGGCTATATTTAACATTTACAGACCAAAGTCGACGCAATCCCTTAGTCAAATGTAAATAGGTATTCCATCTATTATTATTAATTACATTCGAAAAAGTCTGTTCTTTACCAATACATCGTTCGCAATTTTATAAAGAATAGACTCGCGTTTGCCAAGGTCATGTTGTGAATAAATTATAATAATATTTCCATTATAATGCAGGTTGAACTAGCTTAGTTGGATTGATTAAATTGTTTGAGAAGCTATTAAAAGTTAGGTATATATTTACGTAATAAACGATTAGCTACTTTAACTTAGGCATTTATTATTATCTATCAATTATGTGCTTGATATTTATATAGGTGCACCTGCACATGGCCACTTGGAATTAGAATATAGTTATGCATTTTACTCCATTTTTAGGGTTCCGTAGCCAAAATGGCAAAAACGGAACCCTTATAGTTTCGTCATGTCCGTCTGTCCGTCTGTCCGTCTGTCCGTATGTCCGTATGTCACAGGCAATTTACTCGAAAACTATAAGGTGTATTTGAATAAAATTTTGAGGATAGGTGTATTTTGTTAGCCGCTAAATAGTTTTGTAATTAAAATGACAAAAAAAATTTTTTTAGGGGTACACTCCATACATAAAACTAAAAGTCAAATTTTTTTTTTATTGTGACCCCCCGTGTGGCACATCAATCGATAGGCCTTTCAAAATAAATATAAGGTTTCTTAGATTTTTTTTTGATTAAGTGACGAATAGAGTCGGAGATAATCGCCCCGAAAGTCACTAAAATTCTGCCCCCCCCCCCTCTAATTTTTGAACGGTGTATTTTAAAAATATGGAAAAATTCATGGAACAGGGCTTATTAATTTCATTCACCGAAAATTGTTTTGAACAAGATCGGTTCAGAGGTTTTCGAGATATTGCTGAAAAACTGCCTTCCTCAAAGAAAAGGACGTAAGTGCCGTAAAATTTCTGTGACGATACGACCTTTTTAATAGGCACGGAACCCTTCGTTTTGCGTGGTCCGACACGCACTTGGCCGGTTTTTTTATGTTTAATATGTAAACACATAAATTAAAAAAGCTACGGTTCAGGGTTCAGGCATACGACTGTCAAATCTGTGTTCGAATCCCGGCTCGTACCTAGGTAGGATGTATGTAGGAAAACAGGGGCCTGGGGCTTGCAGCAAATTGTGGAATGTGAGGTGTATGGACTTGTATGGCAAAGATTGAAAATACCCAGATAACATTGGACTGAGTCTTGTGTCAACATCATAACTATCATAAGAGCTATAGTTGCGTCAATAATTCAACATGGCAATATTGGCAAAAATCCAGATAAATTTACCCGCGATCAAAATCGAAAAAAAATTGGAAAAGATGTTCATTAAAAAAATAATTCTCCTCATGAACACATGCGTATGATTACGAAGGATCCGATAAGCAAAAAAATATATCATCCTACCATATAAAAAATATGAGATATTCGTGTTTTTCCGAAAAAATCGGGCAATGTTTGCATGTTTGACGATACTAAACAATACAACGAATAGTGCAAATTGAACAAAAGCTTTTAAAACAGTTAAACATGGCCCTGGCTATAATTGATACATCGTCTTATTGTTTGTTTAAAATGTAGAATCAATCAACCAATAAGGTTGTATTAGCTCAGTGGGGGCCGAGTTCTATGGACGCCACGCTACTGATAAAAAGAGAGACACATGACACAAGAGATACACAAAAACAAATGTTTCGCAACGTTTCTGTTTAGTCGCACTTTTTTTGTCGAGTCTTTATCATCCGACCCTATCTTGTTTTTTGGGACTCAAAACACATGGATATTACAAGTGGTAGCCATTTTCAAATCTTATCTTTCTTTTTATGAGCATTGGCAGGTTTAGTACAATGATTTTTAATTTAGAAGTATACATTTATTAGTAGACCTATCTCTGTCGATCCTGGAGTTGACAAATTAGAAGATATACTCACCGGCAGAAAATTAGGCCCAAATTACATAAAAGTTTACTATGCAGAAAAAAAAAATTGTTCAATTTATAGTTTAAATTTTCTGCCGGTGAGTGTATATGCTCGTGTTAATCGCGTGACAAGGACAAGATTCGGCAAAAAGTGCCAGTTTTTTTTTTCTCTTCTATATCTACAGTGTAGATATGGTGTAGATTCTACACCTTCCATCGAAAGCCTCGTCCTAGCCAGATGAAGCTTAAATTAAACACGGAACAGTTCAACTTTACCACATTGACTATGCTTGATATGCTATGACTGCTACAAATCTTTAAAAACCCATTTGTTCCGAACTTTACTCAGTGTCGCTTCGCTACAGAAAATGGAATGGAATCACCGGCAACGAACGGTCACACCTCCAACATTAAAGCGTAATAACTCGACAATTAGATTCATTAAAAAAACAATCTTGATACCTTGCAATTACGTTTATAATTGTACTAGTTTACATAGCAATTTGTTTCTCTTTTGTTTTAAAAGAGCGATACGCTATTTGAAATTAGAACTTCAATATTCGACCATTCTGGAAGAACTCTCTCACCGCCCGTTTCTAACAAAATTAGGTAAGGAAATGAGCGTTTTACGGAGCAATGCAGTTCAAATTATATTGGGCGTGGAGTGCATTAAATTTTAACATGTTGTTGGCCAGTTTCCAATATGGCGTGTGTCGAGGCATTTCAGTGAATCTAAGTTTTATTATTGTTTTACTAGAGCAGTGAGGTAGGTAAAGGGTAATGTACATACACCGGTTTCGCGGGGGCAAAAATGTACCAGTGCTAGTGATTAATTAAAAATCGACTAAGTTTATCGACATCGATAAAAATAAATTTTAACCCATCATTATCATAACTAAACTAATGATTAAGTTTGAATACGTTTAACTATGTGCAAAGCTCTTTCATTTATACTTATCGCAACTATAAACAACCGATATCTGACATTGACTGTGTCGAGTCACTTTTGACAACCATTGAATCGTTGAATAATTACAAACACAAAATTTAAGTCTAGAAGCCAGTTTGAATATTGTCCATAAGTTAAAAGTACATATATCAAGATTACGTTTGAATCCTCAGGGCAAAATTATTCACAAAAAACTTCAAACAGTGTTAGAGAAAAACGTCGGCATTTCAACTTTAAAAACATTAAATGATTTGGTATCCGGAAAAGAAATAGAACTGAGTCATATAGCAGAAATTCATCAATACTATAAATTGTTTGAATTTGCTCCAATTACTACAGTTGACCTAGAAAGGTCATTTAGTTGGCTAAAATTGATATTGTCACCCAGGCGACGAAGATTAAAGTCTGAAAATGTGGAGAAAATTTTGATTGTATATTATGAAAATTATATTAAATATTAAAAAGTCAATTACGCAAAAAGTTTATTTTTGTGTATGTAGTTTTCTTCTTCATTCAAATTCTTGAAATTACCCTACATCATTTTTATCGATATCAACTAATAAAATTAGTTTAATGTGTCCTCGCACTATTAAACGTCAGTACAGATTTGCCCCCGTAAAACCGGTTATGGTAATGTATCAATTTGACTTTTACATCATGTTTTGTTCTGCAAGGGTACAATAAAGGATTAAATAAGTAGTTGGTACAAACATGCAATACGGATGACGAATAATGAACTCATTGTGAAAATTTTTGCTGTGCTCGGGTGAAAATACGGAGATCGAATTTTCCCAGACATGAGACCTAGCTATATCGATTTCTCGCCCCCGTAAGCCTCTATATTAGTCTAAGCATTTTACGGTTTCGCAAAACATTAATTTATAATAGCCCGTTTTTTTTTTTCTCCGTCATAAATACATATTTTAAGATACTATATTTACGAATCCAACAAACTTTCGACCCGGAAGTAGGTATAAAAAAATAGTGGCAAAAAAACGCCGATTTTTTAAACTAAAAATAGTAATAGCTGTTTTTAATCGTCAACACAACAATATTATTGTCTTTAACCTCTAAAAAGTGAAATCGAACCATTTCTTTACACGTAAAACCAATATATTAACAAATTGCATGGCTCGGGTGATAGGTGCCATAAGTTGGTAGAAATAATTAGTAATAAGTAGTACTTTGAATTGATGCTCATAAAAATAATTGATGAACCTATTTTCCTAAAACGCGAATTGATTTTTCTTTAGTAAGGCATATAAATACATTTACTCCAATAAACTACCGGAAAATATATGTATAGAAACAATTTGTGTCTAAATGTAACGTAATTATATAGATTAGTAAACTAGAACATAAATCGATCAAAAAAAAGGTTTTAGTCAAGCATAATACACATTTGAATAGTCCTGTTTAATTCTACAACTGAACTTGACTTTTGCCGCTTGTGTTAAGGATCACATTCGCTCGCAGCGTCGGCGCGCTACGAGTGCCTTGACCTTGACATGTTAGCACACGTTAGCATTCAAGGTTGCGCTTCCCGGGCCTCAAGACACAAAACCTACATACGCACGCAGATAATTTGTATCGTTTTCTACGATGCGCTAGTAGCTAGCATTCATGCGACGATTCACGGCGTAATAATGACGTAAACGGTAAAAGCACGAACAATTTATAAAAATAATCATAATTTAGTCAAAAAATAATAAGAATATTATTTCATGTTTCTTGACATAATGTAATGACACAATGCATGAAAAATATTTACTATTAAATATCCCCTAAAGAGTATCCTATCATACCTACTCTTAAGGGGAGACCTATGACCAGCAGTGGACGTCTTTCGGCTGATATAATGATGATGATGGTATGATACCTATATGTCATTGCCAACACTAACAACTATTTTCTACTAGATAGGTAGTTTAATGTTAGCTTACCAGAGTAGTTCGTAGTACGAGATCCATTTGCAAATTCTTGCACTGCAGTAGTAACTGAAGTTGGTAGGTAATTCACTATAGGCATTAAATTAAAGAAAACGAGTGTAGAGTTCTAATGTATTATAATAGAACTATACCACTAAAATTAGTTAACTGTTAGCGTATTATTACGTCCATAAAAAAATATGAGCATTATCGAATGTTTTAAGGTAAATTAAAAAGGTCTCAATTATAGCCCATTTTTGAGCTCTTCTATCTGGTCGAGATCGAAGGGGCCGCAGCCTGCTTGCCGCGGCCTATGTGGACGGTTGTTTTGTTCGGCCGCACGCAGCGTTGTCGGCTTTTTGACAGATATCAAAGCCCCGGACATACAAAAGCATTTTTGCCCTATAAATATCGAACTCGCTCACAAAATTGTACGAGCATCGGTTTAGAGATGTGACCTATTGAGGGAATAGCTGGACAGCCGGACATACGAAAGCATTTTTTGCCAAGCTGAAACCGAGAAAACCACATATCGAACTCGTTCACAAAATTTCACGAGAATCGGCTGAGAGATTGCGACCTTTAGAGGGAACAGCTTGACAGCCAGATATACGAAAGCATTTTTCATGGCAATCGCGAGCTTAACTAAATATCCTTTATAGCCCGCGAGCTAGCAACAGATTTTCGTGACCAATCTACCCCCGTGCAATAACTTGTGAGAAGGTTCAGAATGCTGTGTCATGAAGCCCCGTCGACGTCAGCTGTGGCTCGGTTGGTGGGTTGACCAGCAGCAGCCTCCCAAACACGTAAAAAAATATTGCCATTTCCCCCCGATTCATTTTATCATCAAATGATAGTTAATATAATATATTGACGAAAAAAAGCTTACTGTACAGTGGTTTCCACCACCCGTCAGCAGGTCACACGAAAATATAAAAAACAGTAATTTACCCTCGACTGAAATTTTGTCAGATGACAGCTTATATGCTATTATAAATAAATCAACGCGTCAGCTGATTCTATCGCGGTGGAAAACTCGTCAGCTGATGCCCTGAAGTTTGTAACGCAGTAGCCCGCATACTAGGCACAACTTTTTGTCAGTTACTTTCTCCCGTGCACAAAATTGTGAGAAGGTTAAGAATGTTGTATCATGAAGCCCCGTGGGTGTCAGCTGCGGCTCCGTTGGTGGGTTGACCAGCAGCAACCTCCCAAACATGTAAAAAAAAACAGTCATTTCCTCCCAACTGAAATTTTGTCAAATGACAGTTTACATGCTATTATAAATATATCAACGCGTCAGCTGGTTATATCGCGGTGGAAAACTCTTCAGCTGATGCCCTGAAGTTTGTAACGCAGTAGCCCGCGTAGTAGGCACATTTTTTTGTCAGTTACCTACTTTCTCCCGTGCCATAACTTGTGAGAAGGTTCAGAATGTTGTATCGTGAAGCCCCGTGTACGTCAGCTGCGGCTCCGTCGATGGGTTAACCAGCAGCAGCCTCCCAAAGATGTAAAAAAAACCGGCCAAGTGCGTGTCGGACCACGCAAAACGAAGGGTTCCGTGCCTATTAAAAAGGTCGTATCGTCACAGAATTTTTACGGCACTTACGTCCTTTTCTTTGAGGAAGGCAGTTTTTCAGCAATATCTCGAAAACCTCTGAACCGATTTTGTTCAAAACAATTTTCGGTGAATGAAATTAATAAGCCCTCCATGAATTTTTCCATATTTTTAAAACACACCGTTCAAAAATTAGAGGGGGGGGACAGACTTTTAGTGACTTTCGGGGCGATTATCTCCGACTCTATTCACTTAATCAAAAAAAATGCTAAGAAACCTTATATTTATTTTGAAAGGCCTATCGATTGATGTGCCACACGGGGGGTCACAATGAATTTTTTTTTTTTGACTTTTAGTTTTATGTATGGAGTTTTATGTAGTATATTCCCCGATTACTCGAAGACGCCTGACCGATTAGTTTTTTTTTTTGTTTGGAAGGGTATCCTTACCTGCTGGTCCCATGGTCATCAAGTCAGGATCTTATGATGGGATCCTGGAGAAAACGAGGGACATCTTCAAATTTTATAGGCACACTAACGATTTGGGTATTTTTCATAGTGACTTAAGCATTGCTTTCGGAAAGCAGTTCATGTGGTAATGTGGAAATAAAATGTGGAAATATTCACGTGGCTCTGGCGAAGTATTGAATTGAAATCGGTTAAAACTTTGTTTCTAAAGTAAGTTATAATGGCAACGATTAAAAAGTCATCGAGTGTCACTAGTTAATGGAAACAATGGGAAAAGTCTAAGCTCGATATTAATCACTTAAGGTAAATTTGGTAAGGTGTCTTTTTAATTAAACTGCGTCAGTCCATTTTTCTAGAAGATTTTTGTTATTTTCCGGAATTCTAAAGTTAACAGTTAACTACATGTAACATCAAAATATTTTGTCTTAACGCCTACATAAATAATTCAGGTCGACAAAATATCGATATATACATTTTAATTAAGTTACAACACTACCCGTGTTTACGACAATAGTATTTTTACCAAAAATCACAATAAGATCAACTTGGAACCATGTAAAAAGTACTTATTTGATAGCATCCAGCATTTGCAGTAATCCCATACCATTTAATGTACATGCAATATTTGAAAAATAAGCAAAAGGTTCTTACCGATGGAAACCGGTATTTTCTCCGGTCTTCGTCGTTAATCTAGAGTAACTCCGACAGTACGGGACTGCACAAGACCTTGCCACTACATATAAATTATATCTTACACTTCCGACACAAATATACAGTTATAAAACCGGCCAAGTGCGTGTCGGACCACGCAAAACGAAGGGTTCCGTTCCTATTAAAAAGGTCGTATCGTCATAGAAATCTTACGGCACTTACATCCTTTTCTTTGAGGAAGGCAGTTTTTCAGCAATATCTCGGAAACCTTTCATCCGATCTTGTTCAAAACCATTTTCGGTGAATGAACTTAATAAGCGCTGTGTTCATGAATTTTTTCATATTTTTAAAATACACCGTTCAAAAATTAGAGGGGGGGGACAGAATTTTAGTGACTTAAGGGGCGATTATCTCTGATTATATTCACTTAATCAAAAAAAATCCTGAGATACCTTATATTTATTTTGAAAGGCCTATCGATTCATGTGCCACACGTGGGCTCGCGATGAAAAAAAAAAATTGACTTTTAGTTTTATGTATGGAGTACACCCCTAAAAAAATTTTTTTTAGTAATTTTAATTACAAAACTTTGTAGCGGCTAACAAAATACACCTATTCTCAAAATTTTATTCAAATACACCTTATAGTTTTCGAGTAAAATGCCTGTGACATACGGACAGACGGACAGACGGACAGACGGACATGACGAAACTATAAGGGTTCCGTTTTTGCCATTTTGGCTACGGAACCCTAAAAACATAATATTTTTCAAATAACCAATTGTCCTAAAGATTTGACGTTGACTTGACATTGACGTCTCGGTTCTTTTGTTTACTTTTTAGGGTTCCGTAGCCAAAATGGCAAAAACGGAACCCTTATAGTTTCGTCATGACCGTCTATCCGTCTGTCCGTCTGTCCGTCTGTCCGTATGTCACAGGCATTTTACTCGAAAACTATAAGGTGTATTTGAATAAAATTTTGAGGATAGGTGTATTTTGTTAGCCGCTACATAGTTTTGTAATTAAAATGACAAAAAAAAATTTTTTAGGGGTGCACTCCATACATAAAACTAAAAGTCAAAATTTTTTTTTTCATTGTGACCCCCCGTGTGGCACATCAATCGATAGGCCTTTCAAAATAAATATAAGGTTTCTTAGCATTTTTTTTGATTAAGTGAATAGGGTCGGAGATAATCGCCCTTAAAGTCACTAAAATTCTGTCCCCCCCCCTCTAATTTTTGAACGGTGTATTTTAAAAATATGGGAAAATTCATGAACATAGGGCTTATTAATTTCATTCACCGAAAATTGTTTTGAACAAGATCGGTTCAGAGGTTTTCGAGATATTGCTGAAAAACTGCCTTCCTCAAAGAAAAGGACGTAAGTGCCGTAAAATTTCTGTGACGATACGACCTTTTTAATAGGCACGGAACCCTTCGTTTTGCGTGGTCCGACACGCACTTGGCCGGTTTTTTAAACACTGTGGTGAGCAGTTCATGGAGAAAATTCGTTAATAGCCTCAAAATACTGTACTATTTGTCTCATTCTAACTCATCTCACCTGACCATAAAAAGTAACAGAGACAACTATATGAAACATTGTCTTGCTTAATTCTGCGGGTCTGTATTAGTCTGTGACCTTTTCACAAGTTACGGCACGGGAGTTGATTGGTCACGAAAATCTGTTGCTAGCTCGCGGACCATTATAGATCGTGTCGCAAAACAAACCTTATACCTACATATATAAATGAAACAATGAATATTATAGGACAATCTTACACAAATCACCATTTCGTAACGATATACTAAATACTGTCTAACATTACTTTTGCACACAAAACTACATAATAATAACTGATAAACCTACTTAGACTACAAGTATTAATGTAAACAATCAAATATAATGGCAGTACTGGCTACTTTTAAAAATAATAACATTTAAACCTGACTATGCAATAGAAGCACACCTCTCAACTTACCTAATATGCCACATCCATCCAACCAAGCGCATCATCGTATTTCTGTTCGTACATCGCCGAGTTGTAGTGTCAGTTAGCAACGCGGAGATACAGTCCGAGCGCTCAACGCAATAATGATTGTAATACTTTTCTACCCACATTGTTAGGGTTCCGTAGCCAAAATGGCAAAAACGGAACCCTTATAGTTTCGTCATGTCCGTCTGTCCGTCTGTCCGTCTGTCCGTATGTCACAGGCATTTTACTCGAAAACTATAAGGTGTATTTGAATAAAATTTTGAGGATAGGTGTATTTTGTTAGCCGCTACATAGTTTTGTAATTAAAATGACAAAAAAAAAAATTTTAGGGATGCACTCCATACATAAAACTAAAAGTCAAAATTTTTTTTTTCATTGTGACCCCCCGTGTGGCACATCAATCGATAGGCCTTTCAAAATAAATATAAGGTTTCTTAGCATTTTTTTGATTAAGTGAATAGGGTCGGAGATAATCGCCCCGAAAGTCACTAAAATTCTGTCCCCCCCCTCTAATTTTTGAACGGTGTATTTTAAAAATATGGAAAAATTCATGGACATAGGGCTTATTAATTTCATTCACCGAAAATTGTTTTGAACAAGATCGGTTCACAGGTTTTCGAGATATTGCTGAAAAACTGCCTTCCTCAAAGAAAAGGACGTAAGTGCCGTAAAATTTCTGTGACGATACGACCTTTTTAATAGGCACGGAACCCTTCGTTTTGCGTGGTCCGACACGCACTTGGCCGGTTTTTAATATGTACTTATCTTAGTTTTCTACACTGTATGCTTAGATTTAGTTTTAATTTGTAAACTTTCTCATGTAAGTGAATTCTGTAATTAAAATAAACTCTTTAAACCGAAACAAAACTCAAATCGCTGCGGTTCGTGCAGTGCCTACTTAGACATATATATACCTACGCGGCGAGCGGGCGTACGGCGCGGTGCCCCGCTGCATGCAACCGGCCAATCACGTTTGCTCTGCGGCTCGCGTGCGGCACTTTTAAACCTACTTTAAGAGGTGTTTGTAAAAACATTAGTTGCAAAGTATTTTATGAGTCGATTTGTATATTATTCAATTAAATAGTGCCGATAATGAAAATCCCAAACCTTACTGATCTATTTGCATTTTTTTATTTTTTTATTAGTATTTACCCCCTAAAATCCACCTTCCGTTGTTGTTTAGTGCTTGATTCGTTTGTAATGTTTGTGTCCACTACATTCAAGAAGCAATAACGGAACCTACAGTCAATAATTATTTTTAGACACGAAAATATGGAAAATGAAAAAAATGTTGAGTCTAACTAAGTAAATGGTAAATATGCGGTAACATTTCTTGCTTGATTTATCATCAAAGTTACGAAGCAAATATTAATTTATCAAAATAAAGAGAAAAAAGATTATTAACATTTTTTACCGTTTTTTCAGGAATTTAATAATTTTCAATTATTTATTAAAATATCTAAATCACTAATATTTTGTTGGATTTAGTCTCGACGTTATTACTATAATTATGATTTATCTGTTACGCAGAAAAAGACAGCTATTACAAATTATTTCCATTTCGCCATACTAGCGGACCGTAAAATGCTTAGACTAATATTCCAAATTTCATCGAAATCGTTAGAGCCGTTTCTGAAAACGTAATTGCAAATATATATATTGCATAAATGCTACATGTCAATGAATAAATTAAAAAAGTAGCTTGAACAGAAAAGTAGCATTTCGATCCCTCTCGTCGTGGAGCAAAACTTACTTTTCCGAGTGAAAAGTGTCAAAAAATATTTCACTTTAGAAAGTTGAAAACTAAAATATAATACCTACCTACGCACTCTTCTAGAAACAACGAAAATTGGAGAGGAGCGATTTCCCGACAGACCTGGAGTAGATTTCCTGTGGGAGTAAGCCTGAGGTAAAATATTTTCAACGTGTGGAGGAAAGTAGAAATAAATATAACTTTTATTACCATCCTATATTAATACATTATGACACCGCCACTACAAACTTTGGATGGGTAATAAAACACATTATGAAATAGATATGAAATGCTAGTAAAATTGGGAATGGATGAACATTTTAGAAATGCCTGATTATTTTTTTGATGATAGGAATACCCTTCCTTAGCACTAGAAAAAAAAACAGATTTTTCAGCTGCGTTAATTATTTTTGAAAAACATAAACAGTTTTCTCGCTTACGTTTTGGGCGAGGGACAGCACTTTCCTTGATAGGTCTCATATTACAAAAAAATATCTTAAATATCTGTGTTAAACTGACACTGGCAATGATATTGACAGTTGCAGCAGCTATATTTGTCATTACCAGTGGCAGTTTACCACAGATAGTTAAGGTATTTTTTTGTAATATGAGACGGATCAATGAGTGTCTATTGACCGTCCTTGACCCAAAACGTAAGTGAGGAAACTGTTTATATTTTTCAAAAATAATTGACGCAGGTGAAAAATCTGAAACCTTTTTTCTGGTGCTAAGAAAGGTTATTCCTATCACCAAAAAAATAATCAGGCATTTCTAAAATTTTCATCCATTCCCCATTGTGGTTTAATACATTTTGAAATTACCTTATATTGAGTATAAAGGATAGATTGATGAATTATTTCACTGAGCAAAAATGATTCGTCGAAATTTGGTTTGTCATCAAAAAAACTAGGTACAATATACAACATATATACCTATGTATACTTAACTACTATATATCTCTGCCTGTTTGGTGTCATATATGGTGAAGCCAGCGAGACGAAATATACTTCGTTCTTGCCTGATACTCTTTGTACTCTTTATTAGAAACTCTCTCCTTTTTATCTCATTTATCTTGTTTCGTTGGCTGAACTTTAGTTATTAACATGTAAAAGAGCATTACGTATTTAAAATTTGAATACTATGATAAATACGTTTATTGCTTAGTATTCGCGTGCTTAGTAGTATATTATAGTGCATTCAAGACTATATACTTCATGCTTCTAGTGCCATTTCCTAGCAATTCCTACTATTCCTTGCTTAGGACTCGTTATACGCATAAATTACACCATAACGAACGGGCCCATAATTCATCCCATACTGACATCGCATTAGAATACTAGTAGTTAAACCAAAGTTAACTACCGTTTTAAGTTCTGCCGAAGTGTTACGAGTAACGGCGGTTCTTCAAAGCAGTATTAACCTGCGAATTTTTCGCACAGTGCTCTAATTACCATTATAACGAGAACTCGAAACTAACCCAACAAACATTAAACTTTTAAAGTCGTATCTCAGTTTCTCAAAAGAGTTAGAAACTAAACCTTATTACAAGGGCTCTACAACTCAAGTCCCCAAAACCGAGGCGTTGCAATAAGTCTATAATGAACATTTCCACTTCAAACAGTACCTCACGGTACTGCGAAAACCATTTTAAGTGGCCCTCAGATAGGATTCATATCGTTCAAATGCACGGACCTCTTCAGTTGGACATACCAGCCAATGTAAGAAGACCTTTCAACATTAATACATTAAGCTAAATCAGAGGCCTTTACTAAATGGTATTATAATGACACCATCGGTACAAAACAAAAGAGCATCCAGTGAATATTGAAGCCTTTTTCCATTTGTGATTCTGTGATCTAAGTGTAAGGTTGAATTTCAAGTAACTTTCTTCGGAAGTAGTGCATTTCAATCTTGTTTGAGTGTCAATGACTCATCCAATCCAAGTCAACGTGAAAAAAAAATCGATTAGAGCGTACCTACTTTTTTCGTTGTTTTTTGGTCAATAGTAAAAACTTGTTGAATCCATGACTTACTGACTTAGATTTTAATGGTTGTTGGATGTAACCAACGTAATATTAGTCATGTAATAGCCATATTAGATATTTTACAGCTTCGAAAGAATGTAAAAGTTTTTGTAACTGTTTTTACTTTATTGCAGGAGAGTCTAGTTTGGCTTAATTAAGAGTAGCAGAAGTAAGTCATCTTTGTATATAATTTTTCATCACACTTGCTCGTAAAGGGCTTCATCATAAGTTTCATAACGCGCCGGCATACAGAGCTGCAATAGCCTTTATTACGCCTATGGGCGTAATGGTTCTTTTCTGAAATTGTATCTCTAACTCTTACGTCAGTTATAAAGCAAGGAGGTTTTAACTCAAACACGATTTTTGAAAACGTATTTATAAATAAATTAAAACGTAAAAACACGAAAAAAATATGATTAACAGAATTATTTAAGAATTAAAAACTAAAATGTAGCAATTTAGTGTCCGTGTAAAATATTTTTAACTGTGATTTTAAATCCTGGCTGTATGCAAAAAGGTCTTTGCTCTAAGCGCCTCACGTCAAATTCAACAAAATGGACGACTGACATTTTTTTAGTTTTTATTACGATTAGTAACAATTTAGTTAAAAATGTATTGGTTTCCTCGCAAATGTGATGAAAAACATTGTATCAGACACGTAAGGTAAGATTGTTACAAACTCGAGTCATCAAAGCCCTCCGCCTTCGGCGTCGGGCTTCTAATAAATTCTCGTTCGTAATCCATATCTTACCGTACTTGTAACACAATGTACTATTGCATTATAGTACATACCTAATGCAATATTATTTATTTCATGCAATTCATACACAATGACGGTTATAATTTTAGGCTCTGATTAACAATAACATACCTACAAGATTTTAAGAGCTAACAACTGCAGTCATAGACAACCACCAACGTCAATAGAAGGGCTGAAACGGTAATCCACCTGAATCGATGTGTATTTGGGTAAACAAAACTAACAACTATTAAAATTTAGGAAAAATACATTTAAGGTTAAATTGAAACAATGAAAAGTGGTAAACAGTAGGTATTTTAATGTATAGGTATTCTTTGTAATAACGGACCACCGGCATAGGCATTTAATATTTTATTGTTACAGCTGGCCACAAAGTTATGGTTTGTTCTACTTGTGAATTAATGAACAACTTGCGATTCATGCAATCTTTTATTTCCATTTCGATTACGGTTAAATTGCCATAAGCGGTCGCGGGAGCGGGGACGTTTGACTTTGATTAGGCCCAGCACAATCTATACTTTAGGCGGAAAATGCTTTCTTTATTTTTTTAACCTTTGCTATTTTCGAAGGATCATGCTCTAGCCTAGCTAAACGTTTGTATATTATGTTCAGTGTTAATTTATCTTGTACTCATAGGTTTAAAATGTCTCAATCGGGTTTAAGACCACTTTGGAAAATGAAGCGATTGAGTTCATAAGCTCAATGGGTTGAGTTGACACGGGTAAGATTAGCTCAGAACCGGGACGATTGTCCGACATACTCAAAGAGAGGCCTATGCTCAGGAGTGGGCAATTAATAGGCTAAAAATATGATGATAATAATAAACCAGCTTTGAAGGGTATTTTTATGGGACAAAATAACAAATTCACGTCAAGTACACATTGATCCTTCCATTCTTAGTTATGTATTAGTTAGTATTGTCTATTCTGTGCCTCCTCACGCTTATATACGATCGCGTGATCTTGATATTGAAATAAATAACAAACTTATCTTAAATGTTCTGTTTACGCACGTCACACAGATAAGTATTTATTGGCTAATTAATAAATATATGTCAAGGTCGCACAGATATGATACCGATTCTTTAAAGACAGTTAGGTACTTCTTTAAATGCGCTGATTTTATTGCATGCGTATAAAAGTTTGTCTTTTGAGTAGATTTCGTTTATTTTAAGGACCAGGTACCGTTTGGAGGGAATAGTTAATGTTTTTTTTTATAATCAATGGAACAAAAATACATTCTACTCTGTGTATTAATTAGATAATTCAAACAAAACTGAGTTGCATTTATCATACGTCGTAGGCTAACATATTCAATGATATCATTGATTAATGTTCATGTGTCTAGAGAATCATAATAATAGAAAGCGAACTCTGTCCACTCTGAAAATCGAATTATTTTCTACAAGCCACGAATACTTTTTCAATACATTGACCTATAGTAATGATAGATATATCCATCGTTCAGTTGAACGACGATGACAAATGACGCTCGCGTTTTTCTAACGCAAGGAATAAAATGAACTAAGTATGTAGGAATCACATAAGCACTTACTCTCTTTTAGTTCTACATTGGAACACGCCGGCCACGCAATACTTGGCACAGCTCGCTTCATATTTTCTTTTGTCAAATCAAAAAGAGCTTATGTAGTTTATTACTATAAATTGACTTAATATCTTTTCATTGGTGTATATAATAAGTTAATAACATTTCTTCTAGGTGCGGTTGTTAACGGATAGTGTATTTTTGGGATTTGCATAGATAGGTATAACATCGATCATTGTTAGCGAGTGGAAAATAATGAATGTTTGCTCCATATAGCACTGGTTTTATTCGGTACAGTATTGAGGGAAGATTATTTTGATACGCGGTGCGGCGGAAAACATATCATACGAAAAGTTACAGTTAGGTTACTTAAAGTTAGTATAATTACCTACATAAGTAGGTAGTAACAGTTTAAATCTGTATATCCAGTTCGAGTAGAGCATTTTTATCCACAACTTGAATAGGTAGGTTAAAACTTACCTTCGATGGGATTGGGATCTGAACTAAGGGATAACGGTTTTTGTTTTTGTTTTAAGACTGTGTGTGATTTTAGTGCCAAATATATACAAGGACAGCCAGTTTTTAATAAAGCTGAAAAGTTCAACAATAATAGGAAATATACTATACTATCACGTCAAATCAAAACCCTTACTATTAATATATACATATATATATATATATATATATATATATATATATATATATATATATATACGCGTCGGTTAGGTATTTGTTGTCGCCAAAAGTAACAATTTAATTTAATTTATTTTATTTCTGTCTGGGCAAGTTAGGTTAGGTTAATTTATTTATTATTTTTTGTTGTTATCTTTTTATTAGTTTCTTTACATGTTTATTTATTAGTTATACCGTAATTTGTCCATATAATATGTTAATAATTTTGAACATGACTTACGATTCGTTGAATTCAATTTAAGCCGTTATTATTTATATTCAAGTTGTAACTCGCTACCGCCTCCGCTTTACACCATAACCTCACCCTAACCCATGTCGCAAGACCACACAGTATGCGGCGATCAAACTAATTGTTCCAGTACATTAACCTGCACCAGATATCGTTGACAACATTATCGGAAAAGCAAATTTGATCTCTCCACCCACGTCGGTTTACAGCGAAAATTAGTATCACTATCAAAACTAAGACATTCTAAACACGTTGCAATTTCGACCATAATGCAAGTACTTTGAATTCAAAATAAGATTGTATATGTATATACCTAAGTCACTAAGTTGATTTTAGTGTTGCCATCCACAATCTATCTCGTCAGCTCAGCACACTCTACCCCTAGTTTCTCTCGATAGGTATGATATTTTTGGATGGCATTGTTTGAACTAGAAAATCAAGAGAATTATTTTTTGCATAAATGCCTCCTTAACTATATATTATTATCTGGTATATTGAAGAACCGATTGAAGATGTTAAGCATCGTGGATAGATTCACGTTTTTTATTTAGTTTGTATACCTAACGACTTATATGTCACCAGGTTTATTTTATTATCACCACCTTTGAAATCGACTGACGACCTGACGATTATTTGAGTTGGCCGAATTGCATCAAAGTGGTCCTTTCAAAAAGCGACTCTAGGTCGAAGGTAGAAGATTCTAATTCCAACGACACCCTCTAATTTTCGAACGGTGTATTAAAAAAATTAAAAAAAATCATAGACGTGTTTATTAAATTCTTTCACCGAAAATAATTTTAAACAAAATCGGTTAAAAGGTTTTCGAGATATTACTGACAAACTGCCTTCCTAGAAAAGGACGTACATAAAGTGACGTAAGATTTCTGTGACGATACGAGCTTTTTAATATGTACGGAACCCTTCGTTACGCGTAGTCCGACACGCACTTGGCCGGGTTTTTTTATTAACGCTAATAAGTATTGAATAGTCCAGTCTTCAATACATACAACCATATCATCATTGTATATTAAGTAGAATGTTGTAAGACTTCTAAGCACACATAGGTAGGTACAGGAAAATATTATGTAATCTAGAGCAAATTTATTACAAGAGGAAAACGACTATAATATACTTTTGTTTTTTCATCAGTAGTACCTATATCCTTTACCAATGTACTTACCAATGTGCCTATTCGGGCTATTCGTGTTTCAATCAATCTCTATATTCGTACATGTCTTCTTGTTAACGATATCTAGGTAGCTACTTATTTTTGACCACAAGAGAGAGAACGTTATGTATCTACGTACACGTAGGTAGTATATTTTTGGCTGGATTATACCATCTAAGGTAAGGCGTAATACGAAATTTTTATGAAATTGCTGATATAAGTAGTTAATTTGCAAAATGTTACAGAAAAAAAGGTTTCAATTTCAAGACAAGAGCTATGCGTATAACATCGGCCAACCTCACAACTCGGCTCTAGTAAAATTTCACCTCACAGGCTCGCAATTCGTAATAATTATGATTCATTAGCAATCAGACTTACTAAGTTCATCCGATAATCCTAGGGCGTTGTAAATATCAGCAAAGATTCCAAGACAAAATTTATAAGACAACATTTCTGCGCAAAATCTCCAGAATTTCAAAACAAAAACGCCGTCAGCACACCCACTATTTCACTCCGCTTTCGCAATTTCTGAACTATGCCGTACATTCCGCGTGCATTAAGCGTGAGTGTACCGTTTTTGCACTAATGCATTTTTGCAGCCGACTGTATCATTAGTTTAAATAAAGGTGGTTAAAGTGCGTTGCCCTGAGGCATTTACGTTTGTTGTCAGCTCGACTCAGGGGAAACGGTATAAGTTCGACCTCTGATTACGCGCTGTTGTTACGAATGTCAGGGTTAGCTTTGAGTAGAAGTATAGACGGTATTTTTGACGTGATAACGTCTTATAAATCGATGAACACCGGCAGCACGCATGAAAAAGTGTGACTCATTGCCCCGTTCCGTTCGTTGGCTGACTGACATATCAACTCACAGCCCAAACCGCTGGTTATAGAGATTCCAAATTTGGTACGTAGGTTTCTTATGAGGTCTAGAGGTGCACTGAGGAAGGATTTTTCAAAATTCACCCTCTAAGGGGGTGAGATGGGGGTCCAAAGTTTGTATGGGGAAACAACATTAGATGCACAAACAAATATAGCACAATGTTTTCTTATGACGCTATCACGTACGTCGTACAATTATCCTGGTTCCGACTTTATAGACAACCAATTTTTGAATAAGTAGTATGCTACGAAAATATGGCAAGTACAAAAGATGCTTATGGGTTGTGAGTGGGTCGATGAGTTTTTGCTCACAGCCAAAAGTGACTGACGTGTTATTATCTGAGTATTGTGGAATATAGCGCCGTTACTTAAATTGAACCGACATGACGATGTACTGAATTTTGCAAAACAAATGCGAATCGTGAAACCGGCGATTTTTTAATAGGTTAGTGCACAGAGTATTCGTGTGCCAAATTAGAAGCTTCGATACAAAACAGTCAGAATGTGTGAATGGACTAGGTATTAATTTCGTGTAGCAAAGAGGACTCTCAAAGAAGTCTGAAACGCCATTCTAGTCAGTGAAGCCATTATTTTAATTCTACAGTTGTATCTCTCTTTTCGCATTTATTGAATATTTCTTGCACAAACTTAGCGTGCAAAAACAATCCTACCTAACCCTGGGAAGTGCAACATATTATAAATTACACAGTTTGACATAATATCCTTCCCGACCTTACCAAACCAATTAGAAGTAACTAGAATTAGAACTACATAATAGCTTTGTACTATCATTCACAATTTAAAACCATTTAGGTACATGGTACATGTAACAAGCCCTAGTTTGCATCGCAAAACGTTCGGGCGCGTATTCCGAACGTCAATTACTCAGATGGATTGCTTCTGTCAACGTGTTGTTCGTAAAATAATAGATCGCCCGCGTCGATTCTAATTGGCAACTCAACAGTTTACATTTTTAGGGTTCCGTAGCCAAAATGGCAAAAACGGAACCCTTATAGTTTCGTCATGTCCGTCTGTCCGTCTGTCCGTCTGTCCGTCTGTACGTCTGTCCGTATGTCACAGGCATTTTACTCGAAAACTATAAGGTGTATTTGAATAAACTTTTGAGGATAGGTGTATTTTGTTAGCCGCTACAAAGTTTTGTATTTCAAATTACAAAAAAAAATTTTTTTAGGGGTGTACTCCATACATAAAACTAAAAGTCAAAAATTTTTTTTTTATCGTGAGCCCATGTGTGGCACATGAATCGATAGGCCTTTCAAAATAAATATAAGGTTTCTCGGGAATTTTTTTGATTAAGTGAATACAGTCAGAGATAATCGCCCCGAAAGTCACTAAAATTCTGTCCCCCCCCCTCTAATTTTTGAACGGTGTATTTTAAAAATATGAAATAATTAATGGCCACAGCGCTTATTAAGTTCATTCACCGAAAATTGTTTTGAACAAGATCGGATGAAAGGTTTCCGAGATATTGCTGAAAAACTGCCTTCCTCAAAGAAAAGGACGTAAGTGCCGTAAGATTTCTATGACGATACGACCATTTTAATAGGCACGGAACCCTTCGTTTTGCGTGGTCCGACACGCACTTGGCCGGTTTTTCGTCTTTCATTTGCATCTGTAGTTGTCGGTACCTACCTACGATCGTAGTGGTGGAAATAATCGATTGCAAATCGATTCTTATTGACGATAATATACGTTGGCGATTTTTATAACGCCGATTTTGGATATCATTTTGTCGTTATATAAGTAATATGTATGATATTGATAATAATACGATTTTAATATCGATTATTTAATTACACGGAAAATAGAAAAGATGACTAAAATTAAGTATACTTAGGTATGGGCACATTCGATTTTTTTCTGTACCAATATCTAATTCAATTTTCCACAGAGTTACTTATAGAGTGTAGGTATGTACCTACTAAATCTTAAATTTTAGCTACTTAAAAGAATTTTCGTTATCATTCGAGATAGGTATAAGGTACACCTATAAACAACTCATTTGCATATATGTCAGTAATTATAAAGGTAACCAATAATGTTCATTGAAAACAACAAAACAAATGATATTTGCACTTAACTGATTGAAGATCAAAAGGCCAATGCCCAGCTGTGGGTGGACGTGGGCTATTTAATAGCTAGAAAGATGTCATTCATCGCGCAATTTATTTTATGTAAATATTTTATCATTTTGTCAGGAAACATTTACGGCCGCTTGCAGTTTCAGTCGTGTTAAAACTCGGATATTTCAGTCACCACGACGATAAAAACCGTTTCTCTTGTAACCCTCTGATTAAACCAGTGAAACGTCCATGTTAATTTAAGTTTTTATGGCCAAGATTATTACTTTCTATTATTAGTCTCGTACCGAACAAGTTGTGTCAAGTAACTCGCATATGTGGAAGTTTATTTTGAGCAAACACTAATATTTAACCAAGACCATACACCCACCTTTTAGGCTTCCAACGTCTAATGAAAACTCCGAACATGTTGTCAAATACAATTCACATCACTACCACACACCACAACACTGCACAACACTATTTTTAATCTTTCACACTGGGGACAAAACTATTACCAAAGCCCAAAGGGTCGCAAAGCGATCGCCGATTCGCAACTGTTTACAAACAATCTTAAAAATAGAACGTCGTTGGTTGCGCAATCGTAATCGAATCGATTGTCATTTGTTTTTTTTTTCTAATCGTCAAACGGTAACGTGTGGACGCACTCGCGAGCTATGCGTGCGAACGTCGCGAACGTTGCACGGAAACTGAAGTGAACTCGGCTCGAGCTCCCTAACTCCCTTGCACCATGCAAGTATGCAGCTGGTGTGTATCCCGGTTGCTTAGTATTAATAAATTTTAGATGTCAACCACTCTGCGTGGTGGCCGGACTAGTCGCTGGCTGAATGGGCTTGTGTCACTTGCTTTGGAGGGCTATTTTGCAAGATAAAGCGATTGTATCGTCGGCGATTTTGATAACAAAGTAAACTAGTTTAACACAGTGACTGACACTAACCGCGTAAGGGCATAATTACATTGTTATTTCTATTGTTTCTGGTTCAAAGGCCCATTTTGACCGAATTCAACTAAGAAGAACTTACTTAATCAGATCTTCTTCAGAATATACCTACCTACTCTAATCTTGTTTGATCAAATTGACTTTAAATATTTAAAATAAAATGTATGTCATCGAATTGAGGTTGATCAGCAAGTTTTATTTTTTATTTATAACATTGTATTCATAACAAAATCAACTTACAATAATCCAAGATCCTCATAAAGAACTAAACATTGTGAGGACGTGAAATAACAGGTGTATTCACGAACTTATAAGCCTATTAGCATTAGAACTGTCATCAATCACAATCATAACAGATGACTTTACTTTTTTCTTAACGAGCGATAAAAACTTGAATGAACTTCCCTTTTGCTTTTATTATGATGTAGGTTATGCGTGAGAAGAACTGTTAAAAAAAGTTTGATGGCTAGCTAATGTCATTTAATATTGTTAGTTTGTAAACAACAGTTCTATATTGTAGGTAAGTTGATCTAAGCCGCGATAAGTTAATCGATTAATCGTAAAAATCGTAGCCAGCGAATGTGCGTTGTACAACACTATTGCAATTAATGTCGAATATTTTTAATTTGATGTTAATAATACTTCTTATTGTATTTGAGTTGTTCAGAATAAAATTGACTACGTGTGTAGATATCTTTACGTTTGTAGCATACTTGGGGCTCGAGTGTGTATTTTTCAGAAGCATTTCCTATAGGTATTACCTACATCAATTTCAATGGGTAATGTGTTTCATAATTTACTCTTTTGTTTTTTATGACCCATTACCTGACTGCATCCTGCAAAGAGAGGATAACGAACGTCGTTTTACAAAATGATATTCAAGTAGCATTTCATGAAATAGGCACGCGCCAGTTACCTTTAAGAATTGCGCCATTACCGCGAAATGATAGAAACATAACTTTATGTGGTCGTAAATAAACGTCGGCCTTTCTGGGAGGCCACAACTCGGGGCTTGTATATTCACCGAGCTTACTTACATTTGCCTCACGCGAACCAGTAGAAGTCGCCTCCGATTACGTAATTAATACGAACCTCAGAGTGGAGAGATCTAAAGACGAATAATGAGGTACTTAAATTGATAATTGTAAATCGCGTAGACAGAGTCGGTATTCTCTCTTATTACTGATTACGCTGTTAATCTTGATTTACGTTATTTATTTATTTATTAACAAATAATAATACAGCATATAGGGGAGAGGGGGGCAGCTATCACTGGAGGCAGCTTAGAACAAATGCGTTCAAAGACGTATTTTTAGTGCAATTATGGTCCAAATCCATTTTTTGGGCTCGCAACACTGACCCACACAACTCTCACTTGACAGATTTGACGTTTGACAGGACATGAACGAACCAGTAACATATTTTGATTTCGATGTCATCCGTTAGCGGTTTTGCTCCCCATGTGTAAGGATTTTCAGGCTGTATTTGAAGGAAACGGTAAGTGAAACTTATTTTATTCGATAATACAATCTATAAGCTTTAGTGACAAAGAATAAACAATCAGAATTTGCTATTGTTTTGGAAGATATCAATGTTTATTTTTTTAAATAGGTGTTGGGGTAGTTTTGAAAATAAATTAGGAGGCAGTTTTGATTAGCAGTCTGTTCAAAACTACCCCGGCCATAGGAAATGTTCATATCTGCCCCGATATAAACTGACATGTAGGTACGTAAACTAATAATCTTAGATATTTTAGTACACGCTCATAATGCATTTACCTGAGTTAATTAGTTGTATACTTATTACGTTTAGTCTTGTTTGGTATAATAGTTATTAGAATTCTATTGTTTGTTTTTCTGTCATTTTATATGATAAAATAAACATTATAATTAGAACATTTTATGTTTTTTTTATTTAACAACAGCCAAAACATAATGAATACAGAATTATTATCCCCTGCTACATTGTTGGGGTAGTTTTGAACAACAGTGTGTGCATAACTGCCTCAAGGGGGCAGCTTTAGTAGGATTTCAATACGTTTCAAAGGTACCCCTCCTGAGGCACCTTTGAACACTACAAAAAACATTTCTGTACAAAACTACCCCTTCTTAGTTATAACTGCAAATTATACAAGTAAAATGTTAATACGACCATTCCTAGTGACTAACTGTACTAAGTACAGGTTAAAAAAACACGTATATCTCAACATTGTTGCCTTATAACCCATATTTCAAATCTGCCCCAAGTAAATTCAAAGCTACCCACGCTTGGGGCAGTATTGAACATTATTCCTCGAGTTGCAAAATTCTAAATTGTACCTTTGTCTTTAGCTTTGGGCATGTGCAAATGCATTAATTACATAGGTTAATAACATACGTTGTTGTGTAGAGGCTTAAAACTGGTTTTTATGGGTAGTATTTTGGAATACGTTAATGAGTGTAAAAAATGTACCAGGCTGCCCCCCTCTCCCCTACAATTACAGAGTCCCACAAAACCGTTAGCACAGTTTGACTGTGATTTTGACGAGTAGTGAGGTGAGGTGAGGTGAGTTGAGACTGGAGGATTGCATTGACTACGCAAAGCTGTTAGGTATACTAGTAAACCAAGTCCGAGAGGTGCAACGAAAGACACCAACTATTTTGTTGGCACCAGGCGAGTCAACAAAATAGACTCGAAAAACATAAACGTAAAAAATCAAAAGAGTTTTCGAAAAACCCAACTGTTTTTTTTTAAATATTATATATGTCACTCCCTCGATTAAGAGGAATCCAACGACACCTCATATGTCGAAATCCGTCAAACGGTTTAGGCTGTAGGGCGTGCCAAAGAATACACACATACATATACCTACATACGCTCGAAAACATTACCCATCTTTCCTTCGGCAGTAAAACACTATGCGAAATCACAGTTAATACTCGTAACGTCACTGGTTTGCCTAACTCGAATTTCCACATTGTGAATATTTGTGAATACCGGCAACTGCGAAAAGTGAGCCCGGCCGAGTCAGCCTAGTCCTAGTGCCGAGTCCCCGCGGCCGACTGACCCACTTACTGAGGGAATAAAAGATTAGCTTCATTTACCTGGAGGAGCTAGAGATGGGTCAATCGTGAGTACCTATGCGAAAGTGTTACATGATGATGATCTGTCCTGTTTTCGGCCATGGCGACCACTCCGACTCCTATCTATTACTCCAGGCAAAATACTGTTTCGAAAAACATTAATTTATAATAGCGTTTTTTTTGTTTATTTCATTCTATAACGTTATTCTAAGATGCTTTATTCAAGAATCCAACAAACTTTCTACCCGGAAGTAATTATATAGATTTAAATTAAACATTCATTGTCTTTTATATTTTATTTATATTGAATATTTTAAAGCAAATGTAAATGAACCTAAATAAAGATAAAAAAATATATTAATATTTATCCAGACTTTTTAGGAGCTAATTAAATATTGATTTTTTTGATGTCTGATTTTTTGTTGGATTTTGTCTCTAGGTAGGTAACTATTTAATTGATAATACCTATAACCGTGACATTAAAAAAATTAGCTATTATAAATTATTTCCAAATCTGTCATTTTTTCCATACAAGTTGTCAGTTCATTGCCTGGACTATATCGTTTTGGCGCTCGTGCGCTCGAAGATGGCTTATGTAGCCTATCTTTGCGGCAAAATTCCGTGCACATTGCGGGCACGTAAGTAGGTACGCCGTTCTGGTACTTGTATGCGAAAGTGTTAGATAGGCAAATCAAATCAAATATTTCTTTATTGTCAGAACTGTGTACATTTAGTTGTTGTGGGTAAAATAGAGTCCAACAGCTTGCCCATTTCGGACGTACAATTGTAAACTTAAAACTAGTCAAATATACTAAAACAATAACAACAATAGTATTTCAAAATAATTTTAACCGTATGTACACATACACCATATTCATTTAGATTATAGAAACTTTTTATTAATAGCCATTTCTTGAGCTTGTTTTTAAATGTGATACCATTTAGCAACTTAATATGTGCAGGCAGGTGATTAAAAATCTTAATACGAGCTCTTGCTAAGTATAAAACTAGAAGATTTAACTGTACATACATGATATTTATATTGTATTCTTATATATATTTTTTATGTCACTTTATTTGGTAGAAATGTCATTTCGTTCCTTGACTAATATGCAAATTTCTAATGTATAAATACACTTCAGCATTGCATTAGTTTAATAGGCCTAGGTGTTAGCCATTTGTTATATTAAGTCATCCATCACTCTCGCACACATACTAAGTATCATGGATATATATTATCTATTCATGACAAGATGGAACTGGAATATATCATAGTGCTAGCGGTGCGCCAAAAAAAGGCGATTGATCTTTAAGCCATACTAATCAATTTGACCCGTAGCACAAAAAAAACAAAAAAGGAGAGGAATTATGACGTATTTTTTTTGTATGGTTTTTTTGTTGTTCTGAAACTTTAAACTTATCGTGTGTGGTATCTAATGTAAGGGCTTACTAAGCCGATTCTAAATATTATATTTCAGTCACATGTTTTAAATTAAAATAAAAATCCTTTTTAAAACATCACAAGTTTGGGCTCGTCCAGATATGATGATACGGTAGAATCATTATTTGTAAAATATACCTAAAATGATATGTAATAGCCTCATATCCAACACCCCAAGAAAGAAAATTTGAAAATAGTTATATTTAGTTTTTTTTTCAAATAGCAATTAATAAATAATAAACATCTACAATTTATACAATATGACTAGATTACTACCTAATAATTAATATTACAAAATGTGATAAAATCACAATTTAGTTGAAACATGTATAAAAAGTTAAATTTTAGACACTGAGGATGATAAATACTAATGCGAGTGGAGTTTTCAATCACATTTATATTATTTATTATTTTTATTAATATCAACATCTTTATTTTCACACACGATAGTTTTCAGAACAAAATATATTTTTTTCCCATACAAAAAAAAAGATGAAGTCAACTTCTCTCCTTTTTTGTTATTTTTTTCGTGCAACGGGACAAATTGATTTGTATGGCCAAGAATATTGAATGAAAAAATAAAAAGCATGCATCGGCCGGGAATCGAACCCGGGCCGCCCGCGTGGCAGGCGAGCATTCTACCACTGAACCACCGATGCCCATATGCTAAATGCTAAAAGTACCGTTCGAATACTTAATTTTATGCAACACTACTAAAATATACGGCAAGCGATTAATGTTCTAATTAGATTACATAAAATACTTGCAAAAACGACTTTATATTAACACTCATAAGGTCCAAAATTAAATAATTAAATCGTGACATTTTAGTCAGACTTTGCGGTCACTATCGCTACCGGAACGGAACATTAGTTACGAAACGAAACATTGATCAATAACATACGCGTGAACATGCACACTTGAGTCAATATTTTCATCCTCAAAGAGAAGAACACTCACTAAATACAAGAACCGTATTCACTAAAGATATTTTGAGAAATAATAACAAAACAAAAAACCGGACAAGTGCGAGTTCAACTCGCGTGGTGAGGGTTCGGTATATAATCTAAATTTCATAAGTGTTTTTGAATACTTAAACTTCTTATAGGTTTTCCTGTAATTTTTAGGCAAGGAACTATTTTCCATATTTTTTCAGAATTTTAATCCTAGTAGTTTCGGAGATAAGGGGGGGAATGGTTAATTTTTGTCTTTTTTCCTAAATGGTACTTCAAGCTTATTATAGCACACAAGACTACATGAATGATAAAACTCCATGGAACTAATTTTGACTGAATTATTAATCTATTATTTTCGTAATATTTTGTTTTTTGACATTAGATTGTTTTTCTAGAAATTTTCTACTAGTATTTTTTATACAATTTTTTTATCATATATATTTTACTCTTTATGTTTAAAAATTACTCTAAAAAATTAACTGACGATTTGAAAGTGCTTGTTACTAGGCCTACTTGAATTAAGATCATTTTAAGTTTGAGTTTGAAAATCTGTTTTTGTAAAAAATATAAAAAAAAATATCTGAGATGCTTATAACAACCCCTTTCATTTGATATGTCACACAACACAGTTTGCGTAACTTTTTTTTTTATTTCCAGTTTACCCCTCAACACAGAATTCATTAATTTACTTTACGCATCCATCTTTGGGTCACCAATTTACATATGTGTAGCAAATTTCAACTCAATCGGTCCAGTAGTTTCGGAGCAAATCGGCTGTGACAGACGGACAGACAGACAATCGAGTGATCGTATAAGGGTTCCGTTTTTTCCTTTTGAGGTATCGGAACCCTAAAAATAACTGAGTATACGTTACTATGGTCTCAAATTCATGATGTCTTTAGTAGGTACCGTAAACCGGGGTTACTTTAGGAAAAAAACGGGGCTACTTTGATCATTTAGAATGTTGTATAAAAGCGTTTATTTGAAAGTAAGAAGATTTAATTGAGTATAGAGCAAGATAGGATACTAATTATTCACTGATTTGATCAAAGTCGCCCCCCGAATCAAAGTAACCCACCGTAATAAATCAGAAAGAAGCCATAGCCACATACATAGATAAGGCTTTACATTTCAGGAGAAGATTCCGAGAAATTCTGGGTTGTCGTTGTTTTGCTTGATCAATCAATTTGTGTGGTACGTAGTAGTATATAGTAGTAGTAGATATACATGGTAACTGGTAACTGGTAGGTAAGTTAGGGAGGTCACGAATGCCAGATTTATGCTGCGAATGTGCGAATGCGAATATCAAAGAAAACGATAAAAAAACTCAACTTGACCAAAACTAAAACAACACAAGTCGAACTAATCAATTTGCTGACTTGTACGTGCTAATATCTATTATCGTCAAGTTATCGGTAGTTCGGAAGTAAAAGACACACGATTATTAAATCAACCAATCATTAAATATCAATTTTCACTATGGAAAGGGACCGTCGTCTTCATACAAATGTAGGTACAGTATTCGACGTCGGTATCTAACTTATTATTTCATAATTTTCTTCTTACTCATCATTCTCATCAAATATTTCAGCGACATTATCTTTATCATAAATAAAGACATTCATGAGAGCCCTGTCGTCGCGGCTGGTCCACGCCTCAGGGGACCCCAGAGCTGGCGCGTACTTTTCCCAAAGGATCGCTCTCGCGGTCCAAAGGGGAAATGCCGCCAGCGTCATGGGGTCCATGCCGCAGGCGGAACTTTTAGACGGTCTTTTTTTTTTGTAATTAGTTTTAAATTTTTCGTTCAGTTTTCAGCTTATTTTATCCTTAGTTAAGTATACTCAATTCGTTTGTGTTGTATTATTTTGCATAAATAAAGTATATTTCTCTGTGTCTTAATATAATTTTGATTTTAAAATATCACTATTTGAAGAATATATCAATATAACTCTTGAACAAGTACTCGTATTGCTGCAATAAAAATGATAAAACGAAAACTCTCGCCTAAAACGAAAACTCTCAAGTTATCGTCCAATAAATTTATAATATAGAACTCGTGCAATTTCTTCAGCAAACTGATAGGTAACGTCAATAGGTTTTCGGTAAGGTGAAAATCAATTTTCCACTTAAAGCCCTCACCTTCGTCAAATCAAACAAAATAGTCGTATGTCCATACAAATTAACGTCTTTTACGCCCTTTTAGCAGGTAATGCTCTTACAAAACCTTTATGCAAATATTGGCAGATTTGGGGATGGAATAATATGTACATTTTAATGCGATAGAGGTGGTTTGACCCAGTTTCAAGATGTTTATAACCCCCGACGCAAAGAGAGGGGTGTTATAAGTTTAACGTGTCTGTGTGTCTGTGTATCTGTCTGTGGTATCGTAGCTCCCAAACGGATGGACCGATTTGAATGCGGTTTTTTTTGTGTCATAGATAATTTTAACCCGAGTGTTCTTAGCTATGTTTTATCAAAATCGGTTCACCCATTTTTGAGATATTGAACTTTGAAATGAAAAAATAGGGTTTTAAACTTTTCTAAGTTGTAGTTATGTTAGGAATTCTGATACATAATATTTATAGTTTTATATTAGGATATGTACTTTGACCTAATTTGGAAATCGCTAATCGTGCAGTTATTCGATGGCAGGTATCATGATATCTTTTAATGCATCTTGCACCAGTTGCACCTTAAGCTGCCAAGTGTGTGCAGTGCAACGCGCTGAAAAATATATCTTCGGATTGGAGGGTTTTATCGTAAGACAGATCTTCAATTTCAACTACCTCATCCGATATATCGTTGTTTTCATCATTTTCTGTGATCTCCTATGTATAATGTAACAACCGGTGTTTATTGTATCTAGGTATTTGATTAGTATCTATTTGATGTTTTCGTAGTATACCTACTTCTAAATAACAGCATTTCTTGCAGATTTTCCTACGTGCTTCTGCTCCACATTTTGACTACGCCCAACGTTTTTACAACAACCGATCCGTTGTCTATATATATTATTTTTGTATTGATCGTGGAAAGTGATCACTCAAAGCGGGTGACACTGACTTTCAGTGATTATGATACTGCTGTTTCGCTTCTGATGCGATCTCTCTTTTTTATTTGTTTACCTAACTAATGACATTGTTGTTTTTTTTTTCAAAGATTATAGTGGCCATTTTAGGTGTTCTACTGGGAGCCATATTTAGTCTCTTACTGTTTTACATGGGTAAACAGGGTATAATGTGTATATCATTAGTTTAACATCCCATATTGTTTAAAAACATGAACATTCTATACATTCGTGATAGAGATTTAATTACATTGTGAAAATAGAAAGAAACAAAAGCCAACATATATGTTGCGATGAATATGAAAAGACTTTCAATAAAATTGTAAATGACAAAAATATCATACTAACTTCGTATACTGAGAACCCAAAAAATTGTGACTATAGCCTTCCAAGAAGTAATAAAGCTCTAAAATGCTGGTAACATACACTTCTTCGAAGCACTAAGGTCTAAGTTACGAAGACAAAACCCATCAAATCTACATACCAAACAACGCCTCTTTCATCTTGGCAGCAAAAAGTCATAAGTTGCATTACTTTTCACAGGAATTGGGACCTTTTCTATTCTAGCCTAGCAGCTGCCTGGTCTCTTAAAACGTTATATTCTTGCTAAGAGTCTTGATACTTACGACCTATCCACATTGAGGGGAGAGTGTACAATTTGCCATGAGAAATTGCCGGTTCCCAGTTATATAGGTAACACTTACGTGCTCGGATGTTCACACTCGTGTACTTAGATGTATCGTGTATATGCACGGTGCGCGTACAGGCGATGCCACAAGTTTGTTGACAAATTTTCGCAATGTTTTAGGGACAGTTTGTGTGTCGACGTCATTATCGGCGTAAGTACTGTCGAATTGTAGTAGGCCTAATACGCTACGATTAAGTCAGGAAACTTTTGACAACATTGACGCTTGGAGACCTTACGCATCTCCAAAGATATTAGATTAATTAGTATAGGTAATCTCTTATTTATTTGATGCATAGAGACCCTATACCTCTCTAACTATTGTTTTAAGTTTTATGAATAATAATATTTTGCAACTCTTTTTTCATTTAATGCTTTTATAGTATAACGTGCATGTAAGTATAGATATGATTATTAGCATTGAAATGTATTATTTTTAATTATAAATTTATATTTTCCTCGTAAATTTATTGCATATTTATTTTATTGCAGAATAAATTTTAGATTTTGCTTATTAGTAAGTTAGTGGTGGCAAGTATCGTCATTATCTTGGTCATATCACGAACTATCAAAAACAGCGTGGATCAGTTTTTTAAATCGCTTACTCATCAATCAACACCTAAAAAAGCTGTCAAAATAGAAAGGTGCTCGCTGCTCGCTGTCTTGACACAATGGCGCTAACAAACCTAATTGCCTCCCAAATCTTGATTAAGTTTAACTAGAAATTTAATTCGGCCAAAGTTATCCTTTATTTGAATCTAGATTTGTGCTTTGTGACTTGCTTGCTTGTGACGTTTTGTATCAGAAGTTACGAATAAGAATAATAATGGTTTATTTTCCAGATTACGTGCTACATAAATGCGTCTCAGTATTCATTCAGTCGAACATCCGACATGCAAAATTACGAGTAGAGGTATGCCATTTAACTGAACTATCGTTAGGTGAGTACATTACGTTGCATTACAGACAAAATGAGTCACTTAAATCGAAAAAAGTATAGTCGGCTTTAAATTAAATCATATCAAATCAAGAAGCTACGTAAGAAGGTCGCCTTGTGGATCAAGCACGCGGCTGTCAAAGGGCGGTCGTGGGCTGAAATCCTGGCTCACGTACAAATGAGTTTTTCGGAACGTATATGTACGGGATATCATTTAATATTTACCATTAACTTTTGGGTGAATAAAAATAGAGGGCGCTGTTGTGGGGTTGATCGATGTTCGTGGCACCGCCATGATTGTTGTTTTTTCATCGATACATCAAAATAAGCAAGTGCGACGGAGAGGGAGATACATGAACGAAGTTCGTTTTCGTTTCGCGATAGCAACGCAACTGTTAAATAACAGAGGTGTCCCGTTCCCACATTCGCATCCCGCAGCGAGGGTTTGCTAATAAATAAATAAATATTAGAGGACAATCTTACACAAATCGACCTAGTCTCATAGTAAGCTCAATAAGGCTTGTGTTATGGATACTAGACGACGATATATTTAATAGAGATACAAATACCTAGAAAACAATAATAGTATGGTAAGATAAGCTATTGCTTTAAAATCGTACAATATAGCAAAAAATTAAAAACAACCGTATACGTTCCCGGAACCGTTTCAACCTGCCAGCTAGTCTAGCAACACTGATATTTTCGTAATGGCAACCCTGTGCGCCCGCGAGCGACGCGCGCGCAGCGAATGGGCAATTTTCAACGTCTGCGCAGACCATTCAGTTCACAAAGCCATACAAAACGGTTCCTATTCGACTACGTGTACGTCCCAGTATTAGCTGTCCTATTGTTCACGGCTATGTGTCTACGTCGGAGTCGAGATTCATATTGGTTGGGCGGAGCTAAGTTTATAGTATGCTTTATGAATAACACCGTTTACATCGGTGCAGTTGACCTAAGTTTTTGAAAGATTATGGGAAAATATTGTGTAGAATGTATGGGAAAATATTACATACGATCGATTGTATCGGTGACCTTAGGTGAGATGGTATTTCTATTACCTACATTTGTGTCGTTCTTGGGCAAAAGATACTTATTTCTTTGTGCCATTTGCCCAACGCTATATTTTGCCTAGGAACAACTCGTACTAGATAATTCAGACGAATGTGCCAAATTTTGCCAAGACCATATATTTATTTATTTATTTAAACTTTATTGCACAAAATACAAAAAAAATATGTACAAATGGCGAGCTTAATGCCAGATGGCATATATTATATAATTATATACTTAAAATAATCCGGAACATGCTTCGTCATACCAGTTGTTGCCCATTAAAGTTTTACCCGACTGCCGAAGGCAAGGAGGGTTATGTTTTCAAGCGTATGTATGAATGTATATATGTATGTATGTAAGAATAACACATACACACACATACATACATAGATACTTATGTATGTGTTATTCTTTGGCACGCAGAAATACATAATCTGTGAAAATTTCAACTCTCTAGGTATCACGGTTCTTGAGATACAGCCTGGTGACAGACAGACGGACGGACGGACAGCGAAGTCTTAGTAATAGAGTCCCGTTTTTACGCGTTGGGTACGGAACCCTAAAAACGAGTGGTATTTCATTATATCGGTAGAAAGTAACTGCCTGTAATTTTGACACCGAAATCGTATATTTAGTTTTATTTAATTTTCGAGCGCTCGAAAGTCAAAAATTGTTTATTGTTTATTGTTTATTATTACATAAAATTAGCACTGACAGATAATCCTTACGTGCTAATTGTTAATAATATATATTACGTATGTTCAATTACATTTCAATTATAACTATTCTAACAACTAACTATTTATATTTATATTATTACATAAAAATGGGCCCCTAGGTCGCATCTCTCAACCGATTCTCGTGAAATTGTGTGCGCAGGTTCATTAATATTATAGTATTTTTTTCTCGATTCAGTTTAAAAAAAAAACCAAGCTTACGGAGTTACCATACTTATAGTGTGTCTTTTGAGGACACCAGCGTTGTGGATTAAATAAAAATTTAATCCACAACGCTGAACTTCTAATTCTCAAATTATACATCTATTTTGGAAGCCCAGCAGCATTGTCAAGATCAAAGCTAACGCTAATGTCTATAATCCGGAATCCCGTGTTTCGTAAGGCCCAATTAGTTGTGTTGCGTTGCGTTATCACGTCGATCGGCCGATAAGGGCCTTTGCCCACGCTGCCCGAGACTACCTTCCATCTATAACAGCTGTTATTCGCTACGAGCTCTGCTGTGTCAATCATCTCATGTATCTTGAGTTGAGATACATGAGTTACGCGTAACAGGTCTAAATCTGTTTATTTTCCATGCCTTTTTCAACCTACATATCTACTCAGAGGGCCTACCGCGAAACGATATTCGTTTTCGTTCGTGTATCTCCCTCTTTGTCGCTCGAACTAGCAAGTGCGACAGAGACGGAGATACACGTACGAAAACGAATATCGTTTCGCGGTAGGCCCTCAGTTTTTTTTTAGTTAAGTTACCAATTCCTTATACGAGCCTGTCACGTATCTCATGTAATTCTGTTTTTCCATAGTAATCATGGCTAAATACTGTACAAAAAAACTTCAAACGGCGTTTTCTCAAAACTATGCTTTTTGAGATACCTACATGAGATAGGCTTGACACGGCAGAGCTGTTGAGTATGAAAATTTGTTTCTGAGTTTTGAATGTTTTCAATGTATTGAAGTATTTATACCTATTAAATATATCGTCATCTAGTACCCATAACTCAAGACTTATTGAGCTTTATATACTGTGGGGTTAGTTCGATTTGTTTAAGATTGTCCCCTCATATTAATTAATTTATTTTATTACTAGCTTTTGCCCGCGACTTCGTCCGCGTAGAATTCGTTTCACTACACATATTGTTGTTATTTTACCCCCTCTAGAGATTATTTTCTTTTTCACGCTATTTATAATTAAAACTAAAACAAATACTTTGCTTACCTAGTATATTGTCAGACAATAAAGCACCAAAGCGAAAAGCTTACAAAAATACTGAAACTAAAAAAAATAAGTGGGCCGCTTCGCTGCTGCTACTTATTCCAATATACTTCTATAAACTATATTGTATGATTTATTTCGTTTTGCTAAAACATGTAGATTTTTAGATTTAGACACACGTGAGCAAGCTACATACAACTGCCCGTGGGAAAAACATGGCGGCCAAAAATGTAATCCCGCTACTTTTAAGGTAGCGATTTGTTAATTGTCATTGAAAACGCTACTTTTAAAGGGAACTGTAGTCGTTTAAAGTTAAATGTCAAGTTATTAGGTATAATTGGAATACGGGGTATGAGTATAATATCTGGGTCGTTCTTCTTTTTTACCGACAATGAACCGAGGTTTTTCTGTTTTTTTGGTTTTTGAACTATCGAAAATTGTGGTTTTGAAGTGCGATTTAAAAAAAATGCATAGGTTTCTTCATTAGAACTAATTAAAGTTTCCTTTCTGGCCAATATAAATATTTATTTACGGTTGGTTTCTAAAAAAAACATGTGACAAAGTGGACTCTTTCAGTGGGGACCACATTTTGGTTTACCACTCTGTCACGGCATTCTACGAAAAAAAAAACATTAAAAAAAATGCTAGTTAGAGAAAGTGAAGTATTAAATATCACTAATTAATAAAATAATATGGACGTTCATTCGAACATTATAAAACCATAAACATCATTACTCAAATGAGATGCCGTAATAAGACGAAGGACAGGCTATTGTCGGTCGAAAAGAAGAACGACCCATCTTCTCCTTTCGCTTCACCAGTTAAGATTGTGCCCTTTACTATGTATTTTCCCAATTTAGTGACCCGTAATCTTGTTCCATTGCACAATTTTGGTGCATCTAAGTTGCGCATTAACATTACGGGTAGGTACGCCTACTTTTAATTCGAGTTTGTGGGAAGGTACCCCGGATAGCTCCAGAGAGTTTAAGAACTCAACCGGGTAACTGGTGCTGTCGTCGGATGTCATAACTTTATCTATGGAGTTGTAAACTGTTGTTTCAGTTGATATTTTTTCCAAAAAATTTATTTTATTTTTGATACTGTCTCATTTTTTGGTGCCAGTATGGTTCTTTCACACAACCAATTTTCATCCAGAATATTTTGTTGCAGATTCGGAAAAACTTGAGCAATAAGCTCGTCTTCCGAATCCACAACATGACAAAGTTGGTTGGTGAATAGAATCATACCTTCATCATAAGTTTTTAATCGACCGTCGCCTATATCAAGCAATTTTTGAGCATACGCACTCGACTCTACATCATCAAACAGCTGGACTCGCATGTTTGTCGTGAGATGGAACTTTTTCACCTTGGTCCACACGCGTGATGCTTTCAGACAGTAGCTGACTTATACAAATATGTCGCCTTCTAGTAAACAGTACAGTTTTATTTTAAAAACAATGATATTGTAATTATAAAAATCATTAAAATATAATGTAACCTTCAGAAACTACTTGCCTATAATACGTAGTCTAATAGCGATGAACACTTCGCAACAATCACCAAAGTTAAGCAACGTCGAGTGAGGTCAATATTTGGATGGGTGACCGTTTTTTTATACAAATTCTCAAACGCCTTTTGACCCCCTTAGGGAATGAATTTTCAAAAACGCAGAAATTTGTTTTCTAATATTTTGATATAAAATCAATCTACGAAGTTTCAAGTTTCTATTTAAAAAAAAATTAAGTCCCATACAATCTTTGGTTCCTTATTCCTCCCTCTGAAGTAATTATATCTAAAAAAACGGCACGCTATATCCTACTCTGAGGTATAAACAACAATATTGGAAAGTTTCAATAAAATCGGTTCGCATATTTTTGTTTAATTTGTCCTCGACGCCACTACACCACATTAGAGAAGAATCCATGTTTCTACTGATTACCAAAAGATGGCGCTGGTGATGTGTTCATAAATCGGTTTTTCTCAAACTCTGTCTACGATACCTAAACTCCATCAAACTCTTTTTTATACGTTCTCATATGGTTTGGCAGAGTTTAAACGCATAGAAAAATCGGAAGAATTACCTACTACGGCTAGAATATGCCTGGAAATGTGTGAAGCTCTGCATCGCACTATTGAAGTTTTTAACGTTAGTTGTATAAATACAATTTCCGTCGATGTTACTTTATTATGTATCTTTGACCACATGGATTTCCATATGGACACTGTTTCACATTTATAATATTAGTGTGATATTCACTATTTCTGCTGTCAGTTCTATCTAGCCATGTTATAATTTACTTTAAAAACAAAGTTTAACCGACTTCAAATCAGTCGCCAAATTGCTTCAAGTTTGCCTATACAATTTGAAGAGTTCCCTCGATTTATCCAGGATTCATCAGAATGGATTTTGGTAACAACGGGACCAATCTGGAAGTATCTGCTTTCAGATAAAGAAATTTATAACAAACACAAAAAAAATACAGTCGAATTGAGAACCCCTCCTTTTTTGAAGTCGGTTAAAAAGTAAATAAGTTTGCATCTCTAATACCTCTTAGTACCTCCATCACCGGAACTACTAAAAATGTTAAAATATGACATCAAAAATGCGGTTTATATTTTCCGTTCAAAACTGGGTCACTTGGAGAAGCCTCCGGGAAAGCGTTAGGGTTGTCGGTAATTTAAGTTGAAAAAGTAGATGCAAAACATTTAAAAGTGGCTCTGTAAGCTGTAGAACTGTTCTCGCGATTTTTTTTTTAACTGAGTCGATAAAGTAAACTGATTAATTATTAAACCTGCTCACAAAATTTCACGAGAATCGGTTGAGAAATGCGTCCTGTAGAGTACCAGCCAGCCAGACGTCGGACATACGAAAGAATCTTGGCCCAAGCTAAAACAGAGAACTTCGTTCGCTTCGCTCGCTCGTTCAAATTTGTTTATACTACGTAAGTACTATGATGGTACAGTCGACGCCAAAAATACGTTTACACTTTTGCACCTTATTCCATTGCAATAAGGCGAATAGTGTAAACGTATTTTTGGCGTCGACCGTACAAGGTACTCGTATTTAAATACCCTGAAATATTATTAACCCTTCATGACTGTAATAATATCTTTCTATACATTCCAAGACAACACCACATCATGGCGATTCTTAAATTCGTACACAAATAAATAAATTTAAAAAAACAGTGGGGTTCCTTCGTTTTATTCACAATTTCCTATCGATTTTTTTTAAATAAATGTAACAATCTACGAAAAATGGGACTGTGACACAGTTATTCCTATCAAAACTTATTTACATACAAGAAAGAAAAATGTCCTAGAACTGAACCCTGTGTTACATTACACCTAGCTTACAAGTTTCTTTTTCAGACTTGATAAACGTGCTAACCCTATCTGGGGGCACGGTCGTGCCCCCGCCAAGACGAGCCAAGCGAAGCCAAGGGCAGGCACTATCCTAGTCAGGTACCTACCTTTTCTCGAAGCGCTTCGTCGTTTTTTTGAACCCTCGAATCATAACTTGTGTTTTGATTATACCAGATAAACCAACTTCTCCGGATTTGATATCAATAGTGGACTTAAAACATATAATAGATTTAATTTATACCTAAAAAACACAAAAAAATCCTAAAAATTGGAACTTTTACCCCGAACCCCTTAAACTAGGGGATGCAATTTTGTATGAGACTTCCGCAAATTTTGATGCTAAAAGTCTGAAAATTGATATAGGGACTTCTTGTTATAAATAATATAATATGTATTTCAAGATTTTTAGAAAATCACCACCCACCCTTTAAATTTGGGGATGGACGTATGTATGGGCTTTCCCATACACTTCATTAGAAATTACCTTACTTAACTGTACCAGCCATGCTCTACAAATTCTATATCTTGACTAAAAAGTAACCATAGACCCGTCGCTTATTGATATCATCATAAATTCGTACCGTATGCCCGCGCGAGAGTCTATATGCGGCGACCGAGGTGTGCCTAACAAAGCTATACTTTTTGCCAAGATGTAGAATTTGTAGAGCGTGGCTGGTATATAATAGTTAAGCCGTGTGGAGTAGAAAGCTTGGCGCTACTTGCTATCTGGGGGCCGATTTTTACTTTCGAGCGCTCGAAAATTAAATAAAAGTAAATACGATAGTAGTGTCAAAATTGAAGGCAAGTAGTTTCTATTTCTACCCATATAATTGAATGCGAGTGGTCAATATCACTCGTTTTTAAATTTTCTGTCGCTTTTTCAAAACAGCATTTCATAATTTTATTTACCGTTTTCGAGTGAAAGAGTCGAGCGCTCGAAATTCAAAAATCGGTTCCCCGATATATTTTAAACGCTGAAAGCTATATGAGCTAGGGAGTCTTGGCAATCACTTTACATGAAATGTTTTTAGTGGGATAACCATGACTGTAGCCCTTTCTTCGCCCTAATTAGGGGGATAAGAGCGTCGCCGAGTTTTTCGCTGAGTCTCCGCTTGCGAGGGCTTGCTGAATAAGGGATGGGTAAGGAAATTTATTAAAATATTGGCTTTTCTTCCGATCTCAACATAGAAATAGAAATAGAAATAGAAAAACATTTATTGCACAAAAGAATCTTAAATATACACGGAGGTAGGGTAAAAATTAAAACAATTACAAAGAAAAAGATTTAAAAAAAAACACAACAATAACACTATACTTAAGTTAAGACTCTAATGGGCAATGGGTCCCAGTCTCAGCATTGTGCTGGGCAACACGGCCCGGCGCTGGTTTTCAGACTGGTCCCTGGCTGGACCTCGGTCGGTCACAAAGTATATAAATAAGGATTTCAGTTCTTCTTAAACTTTTGTTAGGCATGGACCACTATCAGAATTTCAAAAATACCGCGGACCCCTGAAGGAAATGTTGAAAAAAAAACTCATTTAATAGAATCACGTTTATTACTTAGTTATTTTACTCGTGTCATGTGTCTATTCTATACCGCTTGGCAATAACAAAGTAAGCAGAATAACAATGTTTGCGCGAAATACTGCATATTTGTAATAAAAACGTTATGAACGAAATGGCCTTGGACCCCTAGCGATCATTTCAAGGACCCCTAAGGGGTCCATGAGCCCCACTTTAAGGAGCACTGATGGTCTAGAAGTTTTATTTTTTACTGTTTGTCTATGCTCAGCGATAATTATTAACGGTTTTAATGATTTATTTTTGGTTTGTTACCACAACGCATAATACGCTCAAATTTATGATGGGGTTCAAAAGAAATCGACGGAATTGCTGAATGATTTGATGATGAAGCCCTCGTATTTGACAATATTTTAAAGCCACGTAGTGTTTGCTATATGGGTGGATTGCAAATAATTTGTACACCGTTAAGGGCCTTAATCTAATCTATGCTTTCCGTTGTGTAACGAAAGTTACCCAATATAAAATGTATGGGTAAATTGCCATTACACAATAGAAAAAAAGCGTAGATTAGATTAAGGCTCTTAACTATGTAATTTTTTTTTGCAATTCACCCTTATACCTCTAGCTAGGTACCATATATAACATTTCATGTATCGCCATTATAAAAATTATTAGTGTTCTAACCACGACTAAAGATTTTCGTAACCTTTTGCAATGTCATCAGCCATAAATGAAGAGACAACCCTAGTCACCTGCATCTCGTAATGCAATGCGGCGCTACTCGACGCTAGAGGGCTCTCGAGCTCGAGCCAACGGATTTATACGCTGACAACTTGGCAAGATTGCTGCCAAGGAAATACGTAGGGTAAGCAATTTTTTGAAATTTTAAAATAACGGCGGGGTTTTGAGAAGAGTAATTTAAGTCTGAATTTTTAAAGAAATCTTATAGTGTGGCAGTAAACCACATTACATAAACATATATACATATAATCACGCCTCTTTCCCAGAGGGGTAGGCAGAGATTACGGATCTCCATTTGCTACGATCCTGACAAACCACTTTCGCTTCACTCACCTGCATAACATTCCTCATACATGCTCGTCGGTTTAGGGTACTTTTGACCTGGCCTTTTTGTAACATTTCTCCAATTTGATCGGAGAAAGTTCGCCTCCCCTTTCAACTTGCCTTATTGCAATTATTTTCCTTTTCCAATTACATAAACGTTAATTGAAAATCTTTGAAATACTTACTTGGTAAAAATAAGATGAAGCGTGATGTTTGTCGAGTATTTCCGTGAGTATTATTGGTTGATAATGAAATATAATTCAAATTTAAAAAGTTAATGCTCCAAGCCGGATTCGAACCGGCGACCACCTAACGTTCTTATATATCGACGGTGGAAATTTCAAATGTCGTAAGGGACAAAAGCCTGCTTGTCCCTTACGACATTTGAAATTTCCACCGTCGATATCATGTATGCCTGTGGTCACGTGTTAGGTTCGAACTCGAACCCGGCTCGAATCATTAAATTTTTCATTTAATTTGAGATTTATAAATTTGGTTAGCAAACGTTACTGTTTAATACAATATTGATATACTTAGCTTATTTTTACTGTCGTTTAACACCGTATTTCATAATGGCCGAGGCATCGCCTAGCATACACAGAAAGCAATCAAATTGAACCACCTCTTTTGAAGTCCAGCAAACCCTCGTGAAAGCCACAATTTGCATATTTTTTCAAAGAAAATTGCAGTCGTGCTAACAGCTCGTGACGAAGCATCGCACACAACACGGCATGTATTGTGCTTTGTGAAGGTGGACAATATTATACCCTATGATGTGGGAATAAGGTACTCGAAAATTATCAAAGTACCGAGTTACAGGTAACTAGCCGATGGAGCAGAAAAACATCCCGACTTGTGAAGGCATCGCTAAGTAGTATACTTGGAAGTAAAGTTTAGAGTAGTTTGCTTGAACGGTAGGTATAATATTTAATGTACAGTCGAGTTCTCCAATATCTATACAACCTTTCAAAAATATCTATACACAGTCCTTATTGTTACTGACAAAAAACGCTTGTGTGTAGATATTTTTTAAATGTTCTCGGTATAGATATTGGAGAACTCGACTGTAAGCAATAACTTCGAATAATTCTAATAAATTATAGGGTGACCATACATATACAGTTTGGAAACTGACGAAATGCCAACACTAAAACCCGTTTTATGAGTGAAAAGTAATTATCGTGATGGCACATTATCTTGTTTACATAACTAATAAAATCCGGTTCGAAGGACAATATTTTCGCACTTTCGTTTGTGTACTATAAATAGGTAGGTACTGTGTTTATTTCAAAAATATATCAGTAGGTTCCTACATATTTATAATTTGTATTTTGCGTCAATATGCATAAAAACATAGCTGCTCTGTGAATTTGGACCATAATAGCCAGAGTTAATTATTGTGGTATACCTATACTTACTCGTAAAATGGTACAGATAACAATTATAAAATCTAACACCTATCTTGTAGGTAGTTATTTAGCTCAGCAAATTGATGAAGGTTTGAAGTAGTACCTGTAACGAAAAATATAAAATAAATATCAAAGTATATATAACAATATTATATAAGGGGGGAGGATCCCCGCTCCGAGTCATTTGTGGTGCAAAGGCTAAATATCCAACGTCGAAATGCCGCTATATTATGGGCACCTTTGCATCGGGAACGGCAACGGGCGATTTATTAGAATTATGTATTTTTAACATATAATGAGTAAAAGTCATAATACAATGATGAATCATTTCTCGGCATAATAAAATGTTATTTTATTAACTTGTTCATTGGCATAAATCTTGGGGCACGCACGGCACCCACCAATATCCGGACCCCGATTCCTAATTTCGCAAGAAACGTCGTAGCATCGGTGGTTCAGTGGTAGAATGCTCGCCTGCCACGCGGGCGGCCCGGGTTCGATTCCCGGCCGATGCATTTCTTTTTGCATTTTTTAAAACGTTTTCTTAGTTTTTTTAAACGTGATTGCGTAAGTATACTTGAAACCATAATTAGATTCCAAAAAAACTACCCTTTGTGTTGCTATTAAAATGAGGAGGGTTGACACAGGTGAATTTTCATTTTTCTAAATGATAGACGTAGCTAGTTTTCATCATTTAGAAAAATGCAAATTCGCCTGTGTCAACCCTCCTCATTTTAATGGCAACACAAAGGGTAGTTTTTTTGGAATCTAATTATGGTTTCAAGTATAAGTTACATACATACATACATACAAAAGTAAATTTATTTTCGATACCCCTCGCCCAGGCTGTGAGCTGCGTACCTCCCGTGTCCTCAAAATATCCATACCTTCGCACCGCACTAGTTTTATGACTCACTCCTTCGCCGTACAGGCAAGCCGTCTCTGGAATTCACTCCCTCTCAACATCAGACAAGCCCCAAGCAAGTTTGCTTTCAAGCGGATGCTGCGTAAGCATCTGCTTAAACAAGAATTCGACTAAAATCCATCCACATAATGGTAGTATATATTGAATATGTAGTAGTATATCTTTTTGTATGTATCTTATATATTTTTATTTATGTATGTCTATATGTAGTGTATAATACATTTGTATTTTTTTCCTCTCTCCTCAAGTATATTCGTAACAGAAATTATCATACTTTTTTCTTTGCACCTGTTATAAGTCTCTGTTTAGCCCAATGGTTAGCTGGTAGAGAATGCCATCTGGCATTAAGCTCGCCATTTGTACATATATTTTTTTTGTATTTTGTGCAATAAAGTTTAAATAAATAAATAAATAAATACATAATTAACATACAATTAGCCGACATGTACGTATTCGTCATCGCTCATCGTGCATGTATCGCTCGAATATCGATTTACCAATTGGAGGTAATAGGGTCAGGTTGCGGCTGCATCTAATGCCCGGCTAAGGTCAGTTCATTATGTAATTAGATTAATAGGTAATCATGATTACGACCACTCACGTATCTTGTTTGAAACGACGAGTTTAATTGAAACACAAAAATTCATTACATTTTTGGAAAAGAGTTTTTTAATAATATTTAAATAACTTTATATACTTACTCGTCAATAATGTGCTCTATTATGGGTACTTAATAGGTACAGTCACGAGCGTAAATTTGGGACCCATCTAAGGTTGACAATCCTGTCAAATTGTATAGGAATACAAAGAATATTTTTGTGAAAAGGGTCCTAAATTAACGAGCGCGACCGTACAAACTGAGGTCGTCAAAATTGAAAAGTGGTTGGTATTGGTACAAATATAAAACTAATGAATAAAACACTGACGGAGTAACAAAATAATTATATTATTTTTGCTAAAAGCTTTTATACATTAAATTACTTCCCGCCATCAGGCGTCAAAGTTAAGAAGACATTAACTAAAATTAGATTAGAGTGACGACTCATTTAGGTCAATGGTCGCCTCAGAACACCCAGTCAGTTTATTAAAATAATCGGTTTAACCTAGAAACAGTTAGGTAAATGATCGGATGATTTTTGTTTTCACAATGATTTAAGTGATATATTACATTACAATGGTAAAATCGTAAATATAAACAAAAATAATATATTTTAATTATTGCATTGAGGATTCGTAAACAAGTCTCTGGTCGCTCTTGGCGAAAGCGTTAAAGTAGGTACCTATGCCCCCACATCTTCATGCAAAATTTCATCCAAATCGATTGAGCTGTTTAAGCGTGATTGCGTAACAAACATCCAAACATCCACGTCCAAACATCAAAACTTTCGCATTTATAATATAGGATCATGATCAAATATTACCTCTGTTTTATATCGCAACAATTCCTAACAAACCTGCTAAATAATTTTGATACATGCGCCCGCCAGCCAGATAACAATATGTTTTCCAAATAATTCGGAGTGTTGATACTATTTAGCACGTATAGAGTAATTTCGCTCACTTTATCAGCATCCGATATGGTCTAGTGGCTAGGATACCTGGCTCTCACCCAGGAGGCTCGGGTTCGATTCCCGGTATCGGAATTAACTTTTTGCTTTTTTTTTACGCACATATGCTACCATGTTTGTATTCCAAGACTAATCTGACACTTAGGGTGGATTGCACAAAACCGTCTATAATCGTAAGTGGTGTTCGTTAAAATCTGAATGTATGAAAAGTTAACTACATAAGTAGTTGGTTTCTATGGAATGACAGTTGCCGGCGCCATATTTATCATTGATCGGTCATAATCCTAAGTTGGCAACTTGGACATAGTACTCACAGTGCTACACGCGTAGCCAATTAGCATGCGTTATCCTATATGTCATAAACTGTCCACAAGCATGGGAACCCGCCGAACAGGTTCTGGCACTTATTAGTAACTAATTTATGATAAAATTTTACATTTCCAAGCTTTCAAACTTCACTTCCTCAGATCCACGTAATCGAAATCGATTACCAAACATCCTAAAAAGCTAAAGAAAAACAATAGCACAAGAAACAATGGTACCCACCTACCAACATATCGGTAACTTGAAACAGTCAGCGTTCCGTGGCACTGGCAGCACGGCTGACTGCGCCCGCGCCGGTCCAACGCACGCTGACCAGAAGTCAATTTACATCAACATATCGCATACAAATATGATAGTCGTAACAATGACGTACAGTTTGTTTTCGTCAAGTTTAGTTTCGTAACGGGTGACCGGCGGGGTGAGCCGCATTTGCGCGTAGCGAATAACAGCCCTGTGCTCTATGGAAGCGTCCTTTTAAATATTTGCTCCTGTTACAGGGCCCACCCTGTATAAGTATGGTTTGTTTTACTTAAAATGACGAAAAGTAGGTACCACTTAAAACCAATCATTACTGACATCTTTGTTTTTAATTATTATAGAGTTGTAAAACAATAATAAGCATAAACAATAGAACAAACAGTAGCTACTCGTATACGGATGACACACATTTTCTTAGGTTATTTTTGCCTTTAATTATTAGACGACAAAAGATGTTTGTGAAATCCCACGATAAGAGCATTTTTGTAATTTTAAGCAAAACTATAGCAGACAAACGTAGTGAGTCGATACAGTAGCACTAGTCCGAGTTTACAGTGAGTCGAGATACGCTACGTGAGTATCGAGTAAAGTTAAAGATTTGTATGAAAACTCTATACACCGCCCCTGGCGGTCACTCACAGAACTAAAAATCTAAATGGTACCACGAGTCCCTTATAAGTTTACTTTGCTCGCAACAGTTAACTCGATCGTTCGTATAGTAGCGGCACCATGAGTAGGTACGACGAATTTGACAGCTCGAATTTACGAGAATCGAAATCTATTCGAAGCGCGTTAGCTCGATCCAGGAATCGGATACCGGTATTTACTCCATACAAATGAAACCGGTATTATTTCGTTCCTTGGTTATAATATCATTTTTGATCGGGCAGTCTAATAATACGAATATGTTACCTAAATACACGATAGAGTCCTACATTAAGAGCCTAAAATAAATCAAAATATTAGACTACTTCGCGGATTTTTGATAAAACGGGTCCCTGGTCGATCGCGTCGAAAGTAAACTATTGTATGCTTTCGATGGCCACTCATGGTAAGCGTACTGGTGAATCGCACACCAGGAAGCGTAGGACCGTGTTTGTGGTAATGGGGAGGTGTACCCTAGTTGTAAATCGTACCGTTAACAATTACTGTTATTGACAGGTGGCGCTGAACCGAAGGTAAAAGCAAAAAGGGGTTGTCTTTGTTTACACAAGAATACTTTGTAATTTGGATGGGTAATCACGTAACGCGCGTTAGGACAATTTAACTGTCATTTTTCCATATAAAAATCGGACAAGTGCGAGTTCAACTCGCGTGGTGAGGGTTCCGTAAAATATTGAGAATTTTCCCGTTACTTTGAATACTCAAACTTCTTATAGGTTTTCCTGTAATCTTTAGACAATGAACTATTTTCCATATTTTATTCAGAATTTTAAGCCTAGTAGTTTCGGAGATAAGGAGGGGGGATGGTCAGAATTCGCCTTTTTTCCTAAATTACTTCCAATCTATTTTAGCTAAAATTATAAAAATATATATCTGAGATGCTTACAACAACCTCTTTCATTTGATATATCACACAATACAGATTGCGAAACTTTTTTTTTAATTTTCCAGTTTACCGGGGGGTTTGACGCGTAAAGTAAATTAATGAATTCTGAATGGCCACTTTAGGGGTAAAGTGGCCATTCAGAATTCATTAATTTACTTTACGCGTCCATTTTTGGGTCACCAATTTACATTATGTTTATCAAATTTCAACTCAATCGGTCCAGTAGTTTCGGAGCAATGTGTTACGTGATCGACCTGTAGATCGTTCAGTTTATGAGGAAGCGCCCCACTCCAAATTGTCCATTATGTAAAAGTTTTCGTGCTAGGGAGACGGTGTGTTGGGAGCGCTTACAATTTTACACCGTTTTTTTGGACGAAGAGGGAAACATTAATGCCTTGTACGTACCGAGTATAGTGGCGATGGCGAGAGGAGGGCGAGAGAGTGCCGAGCGCGTCACTCGGCCCTTGTTTTATTTACTCGCTCACCACTTTGCTCGGCCGAGAGCACTCTCTCGGCCACTATACTCGGTAACGTGTGATCAAGGCATAAGAGAACAGATCTCTGGCAAGTTGAAAGGCGAGTTGCTATATTGGTCACTACTTAGTTGAGTACCTAGAATACTATTTATTATACGTTTCATTCTTCTAAAATGCAATTTGATGTGTATTATACTAGCTGCCCGCGCGACTTCGCCCGCGTATAGCAAAGAATGCAGACAAACCCGAGGGACAAAATAAAGCCTTTGACCAGTATGACCACCAAAGTATCATACCACAATACAAGTCATAGTTGTGCTAATCATGTAAGTCACTTCATATATTTAAGATACTTTATTGGTAATTTGGGTCATTACCTTTTTTAGGGTTCCGTAGCCAAAATGGCAAAAACTGTCTGTCCGTCTGTCCGTCTGTCCGTATGTCACAGGCATTTTACTCGAAAACTATAAGGTGTATTTGAATAAAATTTTGAGGATAGGTGTATTTTGTTAGCCGCTACATAGTTTTGTAATTAAAATGACTACAAAATTTTTTTAGGGGTGACTCCATACATAAAACTAAAAGTCAAAAAATCAAATTCTTGTGATCCCACGTGTGGCACATCCATCGATAGGCCTTTCAAAATAAATATAAGGTATCTCAGCAACTTTTTTGATTAAGTGAATAGAGTCGGAGATAATCGCCCCGAATGTCACTAAAATTCTGTCCCCCCCCCCTCTAATTTTTGAACGGTGTATTTTAAAAATATGGAAAAATTCATGGACATATTTTCATTCACCAAAAATTGTTTTGAACAAGATCAGTTCAGAGGTTTTCGAGATATTGCTGCCTTCCTCAAAAAAAGGACGTAAGTGCCGCAAAATTTCTGTGATGATACGACCTTTTTAATAGGCACGGAACCCTTCGTTTTGCGTGGTCCGACACGCACTTGTTTTTCTGATATATACGGAATGGTTTTCGGTGAAGGAAATCATCGTGAGGAAACCGTTATCCGGTTTTTTTTTTATCATTTATTTTCTAAAGTGAATACAAGATGATGATTGAACATTAACTAAATTAAATTAAAAACCGGATTAATTAATTACGATTTATTTGCAAGTAACGTGGCATAGATCACCAATGACAGTTGTGCAAGAGAGTGTTGCCATACCCAACACACTGACAGGTTATCACAGATGGCAATATTTATTCCCAGCTATTACCTATATATCTGTCTACGTCCTGATTCCAACCTGACGGACTTTTTACCACTGTTCATACAAATAATAGTACTTATAGTCAAATACAAATATCCAGGATGACGTTTCAATAATGTTGAACAATCATAAAAGTATTTATTATCAGCTAAACGCGATATTTATCTCAGATAAAATTTTTATGCATTTTTTTTTCAATTAATAGTTTATTACAATGATAATGACCTTAATCGGTTATTAAACTTTTCGAAGATGTAGAAAAATAGGTATAATTTATTTACGCAATGTGATATCGAAGCAACCTTGAAATTCATTCAGTCGTCCAGATTATAATGTGAAATAACAAGAAATTAGGTACGTACTACATAGCTACATCATAATTAAGAGCTGAACACTTTACTTACATATGTATAATTAACTTACGTAATTATAAATTAGGGAAGTGAATCTGCCAAGTTTCGAAAAACTCTCACTGCCGTTTTCCACGATTCGATCATTAGTCGAAATGCTCATAAATCACTGAGCCTCGATCCAGGAAACTCGCATTAACCTATTTTCTAAAACCTTAAATAACGTAACATAGATCGCAAAGGAAACGGCCCATCATTCAGCGCATTTAAAAAAGGAATGTTTTCTTTTTAAACACAAAAAGATCTGTCACACACAGGCCGCCGTCTCTCGGGCGCGACAAAAAATAAATTCGTTCACATTCGTTCCTTTGTGTTTTGCGAGAAGTTTTCACACAGTGAAAGGAATGGTGCATTTTTGTGTAATTATAGCAATTTATGTGGGTTTTGTTTTAAGTAATGGTGTGTTTAAATATGTCAGCTTTCGTATAATGTGGCTGTTGGCATTGAATTGTTATGAACAACGGTATTTTATTATCGCTTTAGTTTTCCACGAGATAAGATTTATAGATAAAAAAACCGGACAAGTGCAAGTCGGACTCGCCCACCGAGGGATCCGTACAAAATTACAAATGTATAGTTTTCAGATTTTTCCCTGTACTTGTAATATAAGACGATAATACTTGCCAAACATAGTTCTATGTCAACTGAAAGTATGATTTACAGTACACAATACACATGGTGTTACTTTTCCGCACGAGTGCGGAAATGAGCACTTTCCGTGCTTATGTCGAAACTTTAAAGAGCCATATGTACTGTAAAACGTTGTACGATACACGTGCGAATAGGTAATTCGCAACTCGTGTCGATTTAAAACACTCCCTTCGGTCGTGTTTTAATTTATCGCCACTCGTTGCGAATTTCCTATTTTCTGCACTTGTATCGTAAATAACTATTCTTTGAGAGTGTCGAAATATACATTTTTCGAGGCATAAACGGCCGTATCTTTTTATTACATTAACTTAGATTGCATTGCTGACGTTGGAGCCAAGAGCGCCAAGCTGAAATGGGAATGGGCTGGCCACGTCTGCCGCATGCATCCCCAGAGGTGGGCTAGACTAGCCACGGACTGGGTGCCGCACGATGGAAGGCGACGACGTGGCAGGCCGAGACGGAGATGGCGGGATGACCTGGAGATATTTCACAACGATTGGCCAGAGATTTCTCAGAATCGGGACGTGTCGAAATCAGGAAGGGAGGCCTTTGCATGCCCAGCAGTGGGACAACTCTATAGACTTGTAAAAAAAACTTAGAAGTTTGTTTCTTATACAGCTTCAAGGAAATGTATATCTGAGTATATGGTTTTAATTTCAAATCGATTCCTCCACGCGTTCTTAACCGACAGACGGACAACAAAGTGGTCGTATAAGGGTTCCGTTTTTTTTTTCCTTTTGTGGTACGGAACCCTAAAAAGGTTAGCATTATATGTAGGTAACCATGATAGGTACCAATTGTAATATGTTAAAGTGTCAGCAGTGGAAACTGGGGCATGTGTCGTCAAACAATCAACACTGTTCACACTGGAGTGTCAATGGTGTAAAGAAAGCAGCGTGTTTAGTATACCGTAAAATGGGGCTAATTAAGACCTGCGAGGCTATTTGGAAAAAAAAAATTATAAGTTTTGAGTTCATATATTTTTTGTCATGGCAATGGTAGAAACGTAGATCTTCGTCTGGAAACCGTAAGTTTTATGTGAAGTTGGTTAGTGGTCGCAGTGTCGCTGAGGACTTAGCACGAGTGCTTTAAAAAAATCTTGATTGTGTCGCTGGAAAATCAGTGCAATTGAACACCGTCCTACTTCTATTCAAATGTTGGCTGGCTGTGGGGTAAGCTTTTTTTTAGTATACATACCTAAAAGTACATATTGTCGGGAGTTTTTTAAGCTATATCACATAATTTTAGCTGTTTATTTTGAATTAGATTTTAACGGTTTTTTTAAATGAGGCTATTTGAGACGGCTTTTGGGGTTATTTGGTTACTAGTACCAAATATCCCCCTTACTGTAAAGGTAGGTTGACCATCTTTTTTTTCAACAGGATAATGGTGCGAATTTCAACCCTACACTACACGTCATATACTCAAGAAGCATTGGCATGCTATGGCTGACGTGGCAGCTGGCCATGTCTTTGGCAGAAGCTGGCGAGAAACATAATTTACCCAAGAGTCGCTATCGCGGAAATGTAGGGGGTTTAATAATACACAAGATAAAGCAGGAGACCCAACTCTATTCACGCCTGCTGAGGAGAAAGCCTTCATTCAGTACGTGAAGGTGATTGGGGCTTTCCGTTTGATACTTTGGACTTAAGAATTTTTGCCTTAGAAGTTGACTTAGAAGTTATAATTTTTTAAATATATAATATGTAGTTGATTTACTGTTGTCATGGACGTTTATTTTATGTTTATATTGAGCACATTCTGGGTTAATATAAATGTAACTACGGTTCCTTAAATGTGTGTTACAGGTAAAAAAAGATTTTAATAAAACTTGACTTTGTTAGTACAACTTTGTGATTTTTTTTGTCCCGATTTTTTTGTTGAAAATATGGTTACACCGCTTTTAATACCTTCGGCGGTCGTTCCTAAAGCGTTCCAAATAACACTTGTTATGTTTTAAATAACACAAGCTTCAAAATTCAGCTAAAACCAGTTCGAAACCCGTCGATTCCCAAAAAGCCACAAAAACGAGGTTATTTGGAACACCTCTTTAAAAAAATAATACTCATCCTGTGTTAACAATTAAGACACGTGCAGTACATAGAATGACGGAGCATTATGCGTTTTATCTATTAAAAATATTATACGTTTGATAAACACATAAAACATGGATTTATTGATGTTTTAGTCAAAAAATTGTGCCAAATAGCCCCATTTTACGGTACTGTGAATAGTGCGAATGCAGATCAGGGTGATTCCACGAGCGACCCCCCCTCTCCCAAATCCGACTCACCCCCCCCCCCCCCCCCCTCCCGACACAACACCTTACCTTAATATTTCGATATCGGAATATAAAGGTTCCGATATCGAAACCGCTATTTTGCAACCTATACCTATATGACGTCATTTCGGTAACCCAATATAAAGGTTTTTTCCCTGGACTTCAGGACTGACAGACAGACAACAGGACTCCTACAAAATTATTAGAAAAAGGGATCCAAAACTTCAAGAACTTTGACAATAATGCGATCAGTGGACAGACGGCGGTTAGAACGCTCGTGGAATCACCCTCATTTCTACAATCGGTAATACTTGTGGTGTATAGGTACTCATTCAACTTTTCAGTTCTTAGGTGTATGTACCTATTTTCGATTACACACGGAGATGGCATGTTACAAATTTCGTGTTCATAGTCGCATTTTCCTGAAAAATTCTAAGATTTTTAATGTATTAAGTAACCTACACTACACTAAGTATAAGTTTATGCTAAGCATTCGTTTACATTTGATCATCTAACAATATGATATTTCGCGATACCACATAAAATCGTCAATAGATAAACACACAATGCCAAAGTTAATATGCTCATCACTTAAGCCTTGTGTCAATTGTCAAAGTCAAAGTCCCGAGTCAAGGAATATATTAACACGAAACCTTGGATACACAAGTAGTTAAGTAGTTGCGATGTTTATTTATTCTCGTTGTATGAAAATAAAGCATTCGTATGCTAAAGAGTCATTGGCCAACTTAACAGGTAACCGGTGAAATATTTAAAAGTCGTATGTGGTTACAACAAGTGTTAATTTTGATTGATTTTGTTGATACAATACGCAATCGTGAGTGTCATTTGTAATGACAACTTCAGAGAAGTGACGTTAGATAGACGTTTCGATTGTTAGTGCAGAATAGGGAAATTTAGCTTTAATTTGAGGCATGTTTTAACGGCGCAATAACCTGTGTTGTGTATACAAGTTAACAAACGATCAAGTTCTGTGATCTATGGTAGAGTAGTTATGTTTTTTTATCCAACTTAAAGAAAAATATTAGGTTCTCAATTAGGTTTATTTAATTTTATAGAAACACTAAAATAACAATACAAATGTCGAGTAACTAAAAATCTAGACGAAACTACAACGTTTTTTAGGTACTACAATATTTATAAATAGGTACCTATACCTACTATGTATTTAGCCGATGATTTGGCAAATTGAAAGAAAAAAAAAGATAACACATTTATTCATAGCACAAAAAACACTGGAAAATTAATGAAAACCCACAAATAAAATAAACGCGTAAAAATAAATACATTTTATTATGACATGTAGGGTATATATAGTAACATATGCATGGTTTTTAAAACATATATATCGACACTCTCAAGGGAATCAAAATTTATAGGGTACTTTTTGTTGACCTAGAACTATGAAATTTGGCTAGTAATATATATCTCTCGTCTAATGCGCCTTCTATACGGGCTATACAGTATAGCACATTTCCAGAAAAGTATAGCCCGTCTAGAAGCTTCAATTACAAGTACAGGGAAAAATCTGAAAAATATACATTTGTAATTTTGTACGGAACCCTCGGTGGGCGAGTCCGACTCGCACTTGTTCGGTTTTTTTTAATACTCCTACGCGCTACGACGCTGGCACATAAGGGTATTGCTTATACGATGGTACGACACGCGTTGCGTTGACGGCACTTTATTAAATTTAGGACTCGTCGTATCTGCACCTAGAGAGAAATGCAGGTTCGTCACTTCCAAATTCCAACACCGCGCACGGCTGTTATTCGCTACGCGCTGATGCGCCTCAGCCCGTGCCGTGCGTCACCTAACGAAACTAGACCTCTACCTAGGCTTAGCTACTACGCACCGCAGTGTCAAGATATATTTGTGGGTGAGCGTTGAGGTGAGCTTAAAACAAGTTACAGAATGGGGGGCTGGAGCTCTAGCGAATGTTTTTAAGTAAAATCTCCCGCTCTTATTTAAATAAAATAACAATAAACAAGCCCACACGTCGCGTGTCGCGTCGTACCTAACCTAATATATAGCTTATCAAATACAGAAAAACACGGCCAAGTTCGTAAATGAACAGATGACATCAGGTGACCGCTGTTCCATTTTTAAACATTGAACTCTTTCAATAGTCAACACATCATAATTGAATCATTATAAATACCTTATTTATCGATATTTTTTAAACAAACGCCATCCTTGATCGGGAAAGGCTACGTCTTGTTAACCTCGATGCGCTGTTCCAAAATTAAAAAGCAGTATCTGCATTGGAGCTTCATAAAGTCTCTAATAAATTAGGACTCTGTGTCCAGGGAACAAGATTCAAAATTACACCCACGCAGTCTGAATCATGACCACACATATTGCTTTTCTGTGGACAGTGTTGAGTTCATTTCCACGTGCGTGCATTTTATCGTTTTATCTGTGCCATAAGTCAACTTGTGACGTTTTGCCTTATCGGTCGATTCCTGATCCACTACTATTCAAGTAATCTATGTGTCACTATTTTTATATTTAGTATGTGGGAAAAGTTCCGCGTTATAGGAAAATTACGTATAATGTGATATTTTGCGTCCAAGCTGTTAGGAGTAAATAAGTAATTCCTTATTTATTCGAGTTAAATTTTCCAATTCATTAGAACAAATAGGTTCTAAATTCGTTATTGCATTTTATATTCATTTGATATATGGTAAACGTCGCAATGTTTGACACTAATGCCTAATAGTTAAAAGTGTATTAAAAGTGTCAAATATCCCACCAGTGTCAAACACTGGGACTGAGACGTTTACCTAAATAGACATCTATCTTTTTGCTAAGCGTTGTCTGCGTATACGGACATGGCACATTTAATTGAAAGACATCAAAGTATCCAATATACTTACCTCAAGTTCGTCTTAAACTCCGATTAACCAAGGGCATGCTAATTTTGGATTAAATATTGAAGCGGATAGAGTCAAGGTGACAAGGTACCTTCACACTTCATTCAACCGATTCGAAGCCAAGTGGAACCATTTCACAGCAAGTCAGACGATTTATCTAGTCAATTATTTATTCTTACTTGACTTTCATACTATTGTGACAAGGTTCTACAAGGCTTTACCGATCGGTAAGACATTATCAAGCTTGTCCTTCTTAAATTACGTCAGGTACCTATAATTTAAATCGCCAACGAGCCAAGTCAGTGCCTTTCGATTTGTGTCTTACTTATTTGATTAAACTGCTGTCAGATGTTATTTTAATTACTTAAGCGTGTTAACCTAATGACTAGATTAACATAGTTATGTTAGTTTTACCGGACTTTTATGCAAAACAATTCAAGTTTGCAAATGGTCATTGGCATAGAGAAGTAAAAAGCGGGAATATGTAAAACAAGAATGAATGCTCGCATATAGGCAATTGTGATTAATCGTATGTGACTTAGTATTAACAGGTATAATATTATGAATAAATGAGTATGAGTGTGAGTATAAAAAAACCCGGGCAGCGCCACGGGATAAGACATAGCCTTTGTTCATCTCCATCACGACGATACATTCTATATACTGGTGATTTTTTTATAATCCGAGAAGGAGTTTCGAGAAGTAAAAAGCGGGAATATGTAAAACAAGAATGAATGCTCGCATATAGGCAATTGTGATTAATCGTATGTGACTTAGTATTAACAGGTATAATATTATGAATAAATGTTCATCTCCATCACGACGATACATTCTATATACTGGTGATTTTTTTATAATCCGAGAAGGAGTTTCGAAATATCCCCTACATACTAACTAATAAAGCTACCAACCTACATTTCACAGACATTACAACCATTATTATTAGTATAGATAGTATAGACCATGGTAGAATAAAACAAGGTATGTCATTCCCGTGACAGCTCGTGACGTCAGCGTATCTCACCTACGTCATCAGTATCTTAAAAATGGCGGGCTGTCAGTGTGTTGCCACTGTGTGAAAGTAAATTGTATTACTTCACTTAAGTACGTACGTTCAATCAATAATTACGTTAAACTACTAATTGTATACAGTTGTCTTTTCAACCCAAATAAATAGTTAAACTAACATTTTTTTTTAAATATTAATCGTGCAGTAACAAGACTCCTTGTACAGATGTCAGTCAATGGCAACATTTGTGTGACGTAGGCGAGATACATAGTCGGGAATGACTTACCTTGTTTTGTTCTACCATTGATTGTATAGATAAGACGAGTCTAGAAATAAATGTCTGATACAATGTTAGCAAAACCTAGCAATTTCCAATTAAAACAAATAGGAAAGCAATCCAGGCTGCAATTATTGGGCCCCCATTCTTTACAGCTTGACACTCCATTAGTCCAGGAGGGTTATAAATTAATCAGTTATTAAATTGTACAAGAGCGATTGCAATTTGTGTAAAATGTATCCGTGCCTGACCCTCGGGCTAGGATGGAATCGTGTTAGCTCACAGGGAACTAAAAAGTAGATTACAACTTTAGAGCACAAAGAGAGGGTTCTTGTGTGAATATTTTTGTCTAAGATGTAGGGTGAGTGCTCCGGTCCCAAACCAGTTAAGGTGAAATTTTGACTTTAAAGTGTTGTTACGCAAAATAGTATCGACCTATATTACCAGTTTATTTTTTATCTCTTACATTATATAATTAAAAGTAATGGTTCAAAAGGAAATCACTTAATTCTTAATCGTTATTTTTTTATTTATTTTTTAAGTTTAAATTCTGGAATGTACCCTAGATTGACCAACCGGCCCCAGTTGTTGTTAGGGTTTGTACCAAAAGTTGACCAATTTTTAAAACGACAGATAAAAATTATAAATAAGGCAATAAAAGGGTTTTTTGAGATCAATTAAAGTAGGGGTAAATACCAGCACCGGCATGACTTTACCAGATGCAGCGAAGGTCCCTAAAACAGTTATGCTTTCTTTTTCTTTGTCTCTAATTTCATAAAAGTTTTCTATGCCTCTAGGTCCCAGTATAATGCCTGACGTAGGAGATACCTGAAAAGAGTTTATAGCTTCGGCATGTTGCTGTGCAATTTCGGGGTGTCTCTTCATGAAATTGTCGAACCATTTCCTGCCTAGTATACCTTCTTTGAATGGGGTCGGCCGATTGACTGTTGTAATTATTTCTGTTACTGTCTCTACTAACTGCTCTTTTTTAATAAGGATTCCTTTTTTCGCCATTGCACTTATTCATCTGCATAGCAATTGTTCTACGTCAGGTGTAAAAATTATTGACGGTCCCATTTTTCGTTGTATTGGATATCTCATTTAAATTTTATTAATAATTGTAGAATGTAGGATGTTGTATTTACGACATGTTTCTGTAATTTTGCATCCCGACTGTATTCCATCAAGTGCTTTATATACATGTTCTTCTTTATATTTGTACAATACTTTCTTTGGCGGCATAGTTAATCTACAACACGTGGAACAGAAATTATTTTTAAGGGGTTTGGTCAATCCTAGGAAAATCTTTTTTGTATGCAGTACCAATGTCAAACCACTGGTCAACTACTGAAAACTAGGCAATATTAACCATAAACTAGTGAGTGGAGTATCTAAGCATGCCATAGCTATGAAAAGAACCATTAAAAAAAAAGAAAATAAAGTTGTACAAGGAGCCAATAGTTGACCAACTGGTCAACCTTAGGAAATACATACAAATTGTGTACCTATAGTTAACCAGCCTTAAAAAAAATAAAACATTATAATATACACTTGAAATTACATTAAAATCGTTAAATACATACATTAAATAACTTCGAAAATAAACAATTATAACTAAATTTATACCAAAAACACATAAATTCAATAAAAATAGTCTTACTGTCGGAGCACTTTCCTTACTGCAATGGCGGTTGAAGCACAGTTGACAGCGACAAGTGAAAGTAAAACGAAGTTATTGGCTAATCTGTGGATATTTTTCTAGCACTTGATGTGATTGGTTGATTCGATATAGTTGTCAAAACCTATAGCCAACATTAAAAATAACGGCTAACGGCGGTAAATCTTATTATTGAGAATCAAAGTCACAAATGGTCAACAACCGGTGCATGGTCAACTATAGGGTCAACCATCCTACGAGTATTATGAACCTATTTTATATAGGTACAATAAAAATAATTATAGCGTCTTTATGGACAATGTTATCGTGTTAAGGTGGTTCGCTTTCCATACAAAACGTTTTTTGACATTCGCAGGCTAACGGCGTAATATTTTAAGAAACTTATGTAATAAACCTTCATAAATTGGCTTTCAATTTGCGCGAAATTCCCGCTTTCCTAAAATAAACTTGTATAAACTAGTTTTTTTTTAAATAACACAAAAGAAGGAGCTGTAATAAGGAATGGCCTATCGCCTTTATTAATTGTACAGAAGTCCCGGACGCCTACGAATTATAATATTTCATAGTATATGCCAGAGCTTAAAATAAATCCAATGACATACCTATTACCAACATTGACATCGCCAAAGCTGCAGTTCCTATATTTTAAAATCAAAACAACATAAAATAACAAACAATAATTTAATTAATTAATTGACCAGCGACCTCTCCTTCTCATTAATTAGGTTTTCTTATGTATAAGTTATAATTATAAGCCATATTTTAAGTTCTGTATCTCTCTCTGGGTGCCCTGAAAACCAGCGCCTTTAGCATATATTTTGGTGCATGCATTTCAGATGTAACTATAAACTTGTGTAATTTCTTTGTCACACCAAATAAATATATTTCTATTCTATTCTATTCTATAACAAGTACGACGGGACCCTAAAGCTCGTCTATTTGGTCGCCAGAGGCATACACTAGTACAGTACAGAATATACGTTGGAAAGGATTTTATGGAAGCTGCAAAAGAACAATAAAAGTCAAGTTTTTACATCGATGCCGCCTTTGCCGGCCATGTGGAAAATGACTTCACAAGGATGTTATTTAACTTTTTTGTTCCCTTAACTTTAATATTTAATGATATTAGTGCTTTCTGCGACAGGTTTTCTTTTATACTCAATGGTTTCTTTTGCTATTTGGCTTTGACATTTAATTGAACGGTCCGGGAGCGAGACGAACGAAGTTCCCTGCTTCAGTTTGGGCCAAAATTCTTCTCTCCCTACAGTTAGCATTTCTTAACCGATGCATTGAAGAGATAGATAAACGTTTCTACAGTATTCAAGAATTCCTAGAATAAAAGTAGATAGTTAGATATAAGATGATTTAATAATTTACGTGCCTTTTAAGGTAGATTTTAGTGATACCTCTATTGTACTGTTTGTGACCTGTCTTCACCTAAACTCGTGCAAATAAAGATTTACTTATTTGCTTACTACTTGATTGTAATCTTAAAATTGTCAGACACGAACATAACTCTCTGCTACTTTTTTGTTTCGCTTGTAATCTATTCTATCCCCTGCCATCGCTGCGTACAATTTCTTCCTCGCATGTTTATGATGATAATCCAGTTAGACAATGTGTACATGTACGATATACCTACATCGCGGCATGACATCCGTGGCGACATCGATCTTTGATAACCGATGCTCCTAGCGATAAGATCGTGATCATCCGATTGTAACAAGTTACTTCTTATAAATGCTTATCAATTGCATAGACGTTATTCATTACATTAATTATAGTTATTGTAGGTAAGTACCGCCGCTGAAGTAAAATGCGGTCCTTAAGCAGTAAAACAAAAATTATTCACAAACGGAAAACCAGACAGAACTTTCCTCCGGTTTAACATACTTATTTTAAAAGAGTCATCCAGACTAGAATTTTGGCTTGGCGCATCCGTTACATAATACTGGAGCACTATTCTCGACTATCGACATCAAAACATCGACATTGATGTCGAATATCTTATTCTGTGTCTTCTGTTGTTTACTAATCGGAGAATATGTCTAAATAAAAACGCCGTAAAACATTAATAGCTTCCAATTATTAACTTTGCAGCGCTATTGAGTACCTAGTATTTTATTTTTTAAATTGAAGTCATCAAACGGTAAAACGCTGTGATTACCGTAGACTAGTAAAAAACAGTTGATATTTTTAAAAGTTTATTTATAATCAAATGTATAAGTAGGTACCTACTGTTTAGTTGATGAGAAGACATAGTAAAACATTGAGTGTAGGTACACCTTTTGTGAGTATTTATTTATGAGTGTGACTTATTCTCTCGTCCATCTGTCGGCTTTTTGCCTTTTCCATAACACCGCAACATTAAAATTATCACGGACAGGCATAATCACCAGAATCGAAAACGCGTATCGCCGCTCATTTCCGCTGTTTTAAAAATAAAAACCACAAAAAAACATAATTATGACTGCCATTAAGCGGCAGTTAAACTACGTGAGGCCCGCGGTTCTGTTTGCTTTGATATTTAAAGTGCTAGTACTTACTTGCTTTGATTGTTGGATTAATTAATTTGGTGATAAAGCAGCTGGAGGTTTTTATTTGATAACTTGGCTTGGCTTTTACGGTCATAGCAATAAGGAATACTTATTGCTATGACCGTAAAAGCCAAGCCAAGTTAAGATATTGATAATTAATTACATTTTCGTTACACTCTAAAACATAGTATTACTCGTATGAGTTTTAATTATTATATTTTGTGCCTAAGCTTAAAAACGTAGCTTTTTATAGTTAGTCGTCTTACATGTTCATAATGTCAAAAGCAGTTTATTAATCGGACATTAATTTAACTACTTGAAGAATCATTTCATAAATCAAAAACGTCCAATTGCGTCGGCCAACAGAAGTAACTATTATTACTCAACAGCATCAGATAAAGTCTTTTAAAATGTATCTTATAATTAAAGTTACTAAATTAGACATATCAACCCTTCGATCCAATCTATTCCCCACTACTGCCCTCTGGCGGACCACATACAGCGACTTTAATTGGAAATTGGCCCTCTATTTGTAATGCTCACAGCCTTGCAGGGCTTCACGCTGTGTGGTCACCCTAGCTTTTTTACTTTTAAATAATTTGTAGGGCTGCTACGGTTATGATTGGTAACTTTGGTTGCCGAATGATGAATTATACATTTGAGCGATGGGAAAATTGTGATATAGTAACAAATTGGTGTTTAGTGCTGGCTGGTTAAACTTGTTTAGTAGTTAGTTGCTATTATTAAACTCGACAACCGTGAAAGTAAAATTATTTACGTTTTCTTGTATACTTACTAATAATATTTTAAATACCTTTTCAGTAGAAGATTATGCGTGGCAAAAATGCTAACTAGCAAATATGAAACCTCCCACGAACCTAACTAAACGGAATATGACACCTGCGTCGTCGTTGTTTATCTGTCTGCAATGTTGTCGGTTGTCATGTACCTGACACCATACAAATTAGCTGACGTGGTCTAATTTGCATAAACTTTGGTAATTGTTAGCACGTTACGTATGTGCACGTGTAGTTTTGCAATAGGTACTATTCTGACTAAACTGTAGCCAAGCCCAATAATTTTTCAGAAAGGATCAGTAGTAAGATATAGGCTATAAAAGCGGCGTTAATTAATTAGCAGTTTTGCTTAATGAATTGTGGGCATTACCATGAAATATATACCCACCGGCGTTGTGAAATTTTAAATTATTTGACATGCAAACACAATGTAAGTAATTTGTTAATGAATAAAATAAACACAAAAAAATACAATATGTTACTCACTCAAAGTACCTACCTAATAAGGAAGTTTAAATACTTTATTGGAGGTCTCGTATTTTGTTTTATTTATCATTTTCCAAACACATAAATTGTTGGAAAATAATTACAAAATATAACAAAAATAAGAAATTATACCTAGATTGTTATGGTATGTATGAAACTTCGGAGAGGCAACAACAGCCAAAGTCATAGTTATTTATTCTTCAATTTAGGCATATATGTATATATACCTATTACATGCACCTATGAATGCACTTGTGCAACGAGAAGAGCCGGCGTAAAAAAATTTGGCGAGGTATATTTTTTTCAAAACAGTAAGTACTTATAATATATAATTTCAGTATCACAGTCAAATTACAAAATTACTTGTCTATAATAGAAAACCTATTTTTGCGATATAGGTATTACTCGTGCAGGACGCTATCACTATCCAAGATGTAACCTTATAATATGCTTTTGAAATAAGTGTGTGACGTGAAGTTTGGTAAAAGTAATGAATTTTGGAATTTTACTGCAGAATTTTATACAATTTCCCAAGAACTACTTATTCGCTTTGCTTCCTCCCTCTGTCTTTGCTTGTAGAACATAAACAAAAGCATATTGAAGTAAATCGAAAGGACGTTGTCTACGTACTGTATTGCCGCAAATGCATTAGATACTTTGCGAACTACTTATGCCACACAATTTTTCAGGGATTCCAGTCAATGTCAAGGGTACTGTAGTACGTAAGACTAGTAAGTATAAGCATGAATTATGCAAATGTAAATTGCAGTGACAATACTAAAGCACACAAAAAGTATAACTAACGTTTTCATTTGTATTTAACGTAATGAAACTGAAGTTATTGTCAGAACCCATAATTAATTAAACCTCAAAATTAAATTACCAAAACGTGTTTCCCCGAAATTTAATTAAACGTAGACAGTTGTAACTGATTGCCATTCATATTAAATAAAAATAAAGCACGTAAGTTATAGGTATAGACTCGTAAGCATATTCCTCAAGCACAAGGGTCAAATCTAGAGGTCAAGAAACATAAATTTGACAAGTTACTCAACTCAAAGCGTCACAATCTTCATTTATGACTCCCAAAATTCATATTTAACTAAAATGATATATTTAAAGGTTTTTAATGTACCTACTTATTACCTTTTTGGTTTCCATCGTTTCATGAAAACTCCAAACATTTTGCTGATTTTCGACGTCAAGGAATTATCCGTTCACAACAAAGGTCTCACAAAGAAAACAGAGCACTCTCACACACTTATAGAACACCGGGCTTCACAAAACAACACTAATTCAAGGTAATTATGAGCTACAAGTATTCACAAGATTTCTAAAACTACAAAAACATGTGAACAATAGGATTCTAACATCGACTGTTATCAATTCTAAACCGATAACAACAAATCATTGACTTCTGTTTCCTACCATTGACATTGAATTACAAAAATTAATAATTGCACCGTTAGATAAGATAGACAAAGATTGTTAGAGCATTCCGTCTGCTGACCTAGACACAGTGACAGCTCCGTTCTACATTTCGAACATCTTTAAAATCGATAAAAATCCATAACTACATAATAAATTGACTCGGAAATCTGTCACTAAGCCATAAAACACATCATAGATCAAACGTCTGTAACAACGTTTATTGTTTTGTTTATCATGCTACTGAGTATCATTGTTCGATTTATAAACAAACAGAGGGGATAGCCGTTGAGCGACAACGTCTGTGCTTTAGTGCGGCGAGATTGCGACTGAGTTATAGCTGATAGCCGCGTCCGCCGAGCGAGAAGCTTGCGTGCCCGTCTGCCCGACCCTCGCACTTTTAACCGTCAGGTGCGGCGCGGTCGATCAGCTGCTCGCGAAGCGCCACCTTGAATTGAATTTCCACGCCATCTATCGGTGACCTTTGAAACTAAACAGGAGTCCTTTTAAATTGCGATAGAATTTGCGAACTTGGCGAATGCACTTCACAACATATTTCTCGACTGAAGTTACCTATTTATCGCGATTTAGTGAATGTAAGTATGACTTTTTTCTCGAATTTATATCAATGTTTAAGGGACGTAGTATCTACTTACAAATTGTTCTGATTCTGTTGAATGTGGATGATTCTATTATTTTAATTATTTAGCTGCCGAACATAAAAAAATACTTTAATTCTGTCATAAATTAAGGTGTCATTAAATACTGTCACTTTTTCTCAGACAAAAAGTTTATTATACTTATATTATAGGCGTCACTTCTATTTTAGCTAGGCGTAAGTTGGGCGTAAGTATTTATTTCCAAACCAAGTAACAATTTGAATTTCTCAAGCCAATGGCCGCCTGTTCTAAATTCCATATTCCACCTGAGCTAATAATCACTTCACTAAGATGCCGAATACTTACAGATACCTACCTACAGCCTCAATACAGGCTTTTGTCATCAAATTCCGTGTCGTCATATCTCTAAACACTTGGGCACATATTTTTTTGGGAACAATGAACTTTATATTGTCACTAAATAACTTGAGCAAGAAGCGGACAGTAGACAAGAAACTACCTACCTATAATACCTATATATATGCATGTGTACAAATTCGGTATACAAATAACCGAAATGCAATAACAATAATAACTAAAATAACTCTCTTCACTGTATTGACATAAACTTTTACCTACTTCGTAAATTACTGTAATTAGATAAGCTTATAAAGAGTTCTTATGTTGGTAGAATGTAGACTAATTTCAACCTCTCTCATACAAGCATCGGTGGTTCAGTGGTAGAATGCTCGCCTGCCACGCGGGCGGCCCGGGTTCGATTCCCGGCCGATGCATGCTTTTTGCATTTTAACTTTAGTATTTTTTCAACCCAGAAGTATGGTTATATTATTCGATCGTATGTATGTATGTGTGTATGTAGACATGAAAATTCTATTTCACTGGCTATAGTCCAAACGACTTGATGCATTTTGACGTAATATGAGGTGTCGTTGGATTCCTCATAATCGTGTGGTGACATAATATTATAAAAATGATTTTTTGAAAAATGTTTTGGTTTAAGGTGACGTAGGTAGTACAGGTACAGTCAGCATCATAAACATGTATACATTCTAGGACCTTATTGCTTGGAGATAAGGTCGAAAAGTGTATACATGTTTATGATGCTGACTGTACATGGTGCGTGTTCGGAAGCGCGGATATTTATCATGTTTTCTAACTTAAATTTTTTGTGCGTTTAAATAAATAAAAAGTAGTAGCTAAGTTTATTTAAACACGATATTGCCGATTTTTAGAACCAATTTTAATATGTTTAGCTTTTGTGCATAAGTTGTTACGAATGTTTTAAGTGTAGGTATTTTAGACTTATGTTCGTAATTATTTTTACCCTCGTGAAAGTCAAAACCTCAGGATTCGAATAGCTAGTCCCTCGAGAAATGATTTAAGATTGCTAATTAAATTTAGGCCAGACGTATTATGATCCAAACAAGCTCTACGACTTTTTAAAAATCCGTTTTTTTAACCTACTTTGCCTTAAGTAGGTAACTTGTTTTCTGTAGGAACACCATTTCAATTTATAACTGGCCATTATTTAACACACAAATACGAGTAAATCGTTCGTTTACCGTAACGATTATAATATAAACACCCTCTTCAGAAGGGTCGGTCGGTCGACCTTGACATTCAAACCCTTTTCAAGGGGGCCTTTTACAGCCGTGTTTATTCCAAAAGAGCTTAAGAGGAATGGAGCAAGTAAATGTTTCTATGTGTTTATAAATCTTTTTGGTTTAGGTAGCTTTGTTGGTAGGTCGCGACCGTTAACGAATGAGAATAACAAAATAAAAAGTAAACCCGGAGGATTATTTTGGTTTAGATAATTTTAACCCGACTGCCGAAGGAAAGGAGGGTTATGTTTTTCGAGCGTATGTCTGTATGTCTTATTCTTTGGCACGCCCTACAGCCTAAACCTTTTGACGTTCGACATATGAGGTGTAAAGACGGCCACGTTAAATAATCTCAACCGACTCACTCAGTTCATTAAGTTACTTAAGTTTCTGAGTGCCCGATAAGTCAAGTAAGTCAATAATTATATTAATTATCAATGGAATATATAAGTTACAATTTTAAAATGAGAGTGACAACTCTGTCACTGCTTTTTTAGAACAAAAAAAAAAAACAAAACTAAAATTATCCGAATGGCTAAGTTCATATTCGATTGTATTTTTTGTACGTCGGGTCTCAGGAGAAATATTGGTCGATAATATTGTCTGGTAACGTCTTAAGCAAACCTTAGCTAGCATGATTATGTAGGACATACGTATTCGTTCCTTCCTTACCAGTGGCGGATTCATTCGTATAATACGAATGCTTTGCGTCAAACATAAACCAATATTAAGAGACATATAGATTTAGGTAGATACCGACTCTATGAGTACCTAAAGGATAAATACATACAAGTCAAATCCGACATAAAAACAATCATGAGCTAGCATGATCGTTTTTATGCCTAGCGGAAGAAGCGACGGATTTTAATTTAACTCGGTTATACATATAGCTTTCTAAGCAGTATCGCTACCTATTATTACTTAATGTAATTTCAAACGTGATGTATCCATTATCGTAAATGTACATTTTTAATCTCAGTACTCGGTAGTGGCTGAAATAATATGTAATTAACTATGTTATTAGCCATAATGCACGTTTTAATGTTCATTTCAAAACGCTGGTTCAATACAATTTTTATGTTCTACGCAATATTCTTGTGTACTTATTAATATTTTCTAAATATTTGCTTGTTTATTGTCTTCCATTGACATGAAATCGCCAGCGCTGTTTGCCTGTGACCGCATCGTGCAAAATTATGTCATCATCATACAGTATATATATATATATATATATATATATATATAATGTTATACTCCAGCCCCGCTATTCTCTAACTTGTTTTAACTTCACCTCACGCGGCACCCATTAATATATCTTGACGCCGCGATTCGTAGTAACTAAGCGTAATCTGACGTCTAGTTTCGTAAGGCGTGACGGTTGAGGTGAGGCGCATGAGCGCGTAAAGAAGAATCCAGGTACTAAACAATACATAATCAGTACTTACTAAAGGTCAAGGTACCAAATAAGACATGAGTAATTGACGATATAGGTTCTACAGAACCATTTGGAGTAGGTACCTCTAAGACACATTCTGGCAAAGAGGATATATACAATATACATATTTGTTAAATTCAGATGATTTTAGAATGCCACTAAATATCTCTTCCATTTGGTTAGGCAGCTAACTAATACAGTACCTAATTCATAAGTTGCACTTTGATAATTTTGTACTTCAATGTTGTGTTAATGATGTTCTTTAAGTGACCTAACTTCTGATAGATACGATACCTGCTAAATCATCTAGATATTTTATTTAGATATGTATCACTGTGAAGCAATTGAACTACATCAAAATGAGCCATAAATAATCCAAATTACTATATTTAAAAAAAAAAACGTTAAAGTGTAACGATAAAATGATACCGAAAAGAAATAAATATTAAATACGTCCGCGGCCACCATTATGGTGTCAATTACGGGTGGTATCAATTTGATTTTATCTTAAATCGGATAAGTAAGATTATCGGCGCTGCGGGTCTATTGAAAGTGTTTCAAGTTTGAGATGCTTCAAGCCTTTATGCCTACAATAACCGAGAATAGAATCAGCTTCGAACTGTTATGAAATACTTTGGAGATGATTAAGGATCACTTCAAATTAAAGTGAAGAAAAAAATCTTTGAACTAGATTCGAATCAAGCATAAACTCTCTAACCAGCAGAGCTATCAGAACTTATCAGACAGGAGCAATCGGTAGCAGAAATGCACGTGAAAGAACGAACGATCGGTAATTTAATTCTTTGAAATAGGTTAGGTACGGGTTGAAAGGAGTGTTATAGAATTTTGCTAATATCAGAACAGTCTTTCTTGTACCAATTTACGAATCAAAGGCGGTTCGGAGGATCGTATCCGTATGTAAGTTGTTATTTAGTCTGGTACATATTTACCATATGGGTATTATTACATTGTTTCTCATGCCTACTTCATGGATCATGTTACATACACGACAGCGCAGTACATAAGTACCTAATAGATTATACCCACTATAAATAAGCATTGCTAAATTCTAAAATACAGGTTACATAGGTTGAGGATGTTAAATTCTTAAACACTGAAGCACAACTGAAGTATCTTAACTAAGAGCTCATAATAATATAAATAAAAATACGATTTTTTTTGAACATGTTTTTCTTTTCGAAGAAGACCATCAAACATTCCGGAATTGTTTTTAATGTCCAGTTCTACTACATATCATCCATTATCATCAAATTACTATATCCATGTGCAGACCGTTCCTCTAGTTCTCTATTCACTTTTTGGAGTTTACGCAAAAAGTAGGCTTTCGCTGAACTATCATCCACTTTAGTTCTTTTACCAAATTTCATTCGTAGATCTCTCGGTTGCTTCATTTTATTTATCATCTCATTGAGGACTTTGGATGTTTCTCGAACTTCAGAAATGTCCATCTTGGCTAGTTTATCCACCCATGCCATGTGACAGCCATTCATGCATGATGTCATGTTGTTAAACTTGTTTTCAGAAGGGCATCCATACCACAAGGCTTTGACGCAGGATTTTGCATTATCGCTGTATGTGTATACTTGCTTTTTTTGCTTACTGCACCGACTGGTGTTTAGAGGGACATCACACCGTATTGCTTTTACTGGAATAAACAAATTAATACCTATTATAATACATAGAGATTTAGAACAGCGAATAAATGAGTATTTGCTACATTGCATTGTAGCACATAGTCACAGATTAATGATGGAGTTCAATGATATCTAGTGGAACTGGTGGCGTTTGAAGTCTTTATAATTGATTAGTTTTTTGCTTATTTGTATATAATATATAATCCAGTGACCAAAATGTCATACGATAAAATATAATATCTATTGGTCTTTACTCTTTAGTTTATCCTTCCAAGAGCCTGGTTGGCAGAATACCGGCTAAAGATTGGACGGACGATATGAAAACCTTTTTGGAACCCGTGCCAAGTACGTAGTGTACCTACGTAACTGCAATTAGTGGGCCCATAGTCCGCTGTAAAAGATGAAAATAAAAATGTCCCGCAAGGACATTACGACGTACCTTCTTTATTCAAAAGGCAGAACTGCATACACTGATACTCGTTGACAAACTTGTTTTTTGTCGGACAGCCGCGCCATACAGCAGGGTGGCAAATGGCCATGGGGCTGAAGTTGGTGTACACCATGGTAGCGCGCTGGCCGCAGTCGCTGTGGTTCAATGGGGTAGTGCACTCGTTGGGGGGCTCTGGGGAGCAAAGGAATTCGACAGGCTTTTGATATATCAAGATGTTGACAAGCCTGTGAAAAATATAACAAACGCCATGCTCAAGATAAATGTACCATATGTAAAAAAGTTGGATTTTCAGGTGGCTGCAAGAATTAAGTACCTAGACATATTCGGGCGTTTTCTAAAAAAAAATTTTTATTTAACATTTTTTTCTGTTCTTTGATATGCAGATTCGTTAATACCGACGGTAAGTAATATATTATTTCGTGACGCAATTATTATAAGTATATTTAAAGTTCCTACCTAATGGTAAAATCTTGGACATTTTTGCTTATGTATAATTATAAGAATCGTTAATATTAACGTTTTTATAAAAAAAAACTAAACAATATTGAACTGCAAAAAATAGGTACTCATGTACATTTTTGTTGAAAAACACTCAGTCACATCATTGACTTGTGCCTAATTACCACCCTGTATATTCTCACCTGAATCAGCAATGGTTACAAAAGTAACAAATAAAATTGAATTCAATAGCATTGTACCGACCATTTCCACGGTGCATGATATATTACTATTAAACGGTTTTAATCATTATAATATTCGATATGCTTATTTACGATGCAAATTGGCGGCGAACACCTATCCTCAAAATTTTATTTAAATACACCTTATAGTTTTCGAGTAAAATGCCTGTGACATACGGACAGACGGATATGACGAAACTATAATGGTTTCGTTTTCGCCATTTTGGCTAAGGAACCCTAAAAACGCGCACGTAGTAATTCTAGAAACATTTTAATGTACCTACTTAATTTCCCTTAATTTCATGCTTTATCACTATAATGACCAATTAATTAACTTTCATATTTTGATTACTAATGAGTGTAATCTTAAGATTTTGTAGGTTCTTTTGTTGACGTCCTCGAGTATGAATAAATTGAAGTTGAATATTTCCCGATTTTTGCTGCTAATACTTTATTTAAGATGTGTACAATCACAATCAGGTAAGCCTAGAAATATAAAATATATATATATATTAAGGTAAACGTCCGAGTGCTCGACGCTGTACTAGTATATGGCATGGGCACTCTATGTCAAAGTGACATGGCTTAAATTCGAATGAAGAAAAATCCTCTTAGTTCGAATTTAACTCATATTGCTTTGACATAGATTGCCCATGCCATGTACTAGTTCAGCGTCAGCGTCGAGCACTCGGACGTTTACCTTATTGTTATATAGCTTCCGCCCGCGACTTCGACTGCGGGTCCACGCAGACAAATTCATGCAGCAAAAATCTTTGTTTTACCGCGCTAACAGGCATGGTCTCATTTTAGCTTTATATATTATTATTTTTAACACTACAGTGGCAGATAAGCGTTTAACTTGTTTAATGGTTGGCAGACACTTTAGCCTATGGCCGCTTGCTACTTACAACATAAGAACGTGGCCAGTCCTTAATGATTTCAGGTTTAGTTGTGTCGTAACTTTTGTGATATTACTCACCACCAGGAAGACCACCATACCAAATACTTGTACATCGATTAGTGGCGTTATGGTTATGCCATCTGCGTCCCGAAAGAATGCTATAATGCTGAAAATTGGCCTCTTTGTTGGAAGGTCAGATAGGGCACATTCTCTGCACTACACTTTATTATTATTATTGGTGATTTGTGGGCCTTTAATGTGCCGCTTTGACCAGCGAGTGATCTATTGAGGCAGCCCTTTTTTTTGTTTAGAGTTCACCGTTAAGGCCCGTTGCCTCCAGGAAATTCCAGATTCTTTGGGCGGTGATATGTTGTACCTCTTCTGGGTGCATGATGTGCCGCTCTAGGTAGGTACTTCTTTTTTGCATGAGTGGTCCGCAGGAGCAGAGAATGTGCATTGCTGTCTCCTTTGTCTCCTGGCAGAACCTGCAGGTTGCGTCCTGTTTCATACTCATTTGAAACAGGACGCAACTGCACTGCACTTACATAACTTAACAATCCACCAGACTTGGCTGAGAAGCTATTTGGGATCGGGAGATATATGTAAGTTTGCTATTATTTAAACCGATCTTGTTCAAAATAATTTTCGGCGAAAGAACTTAATTAGCCATGCAGTTAAGGAATTAGTTTTTACTTTTATTGTATACATTATTATTTATAAACAAACATAAACATGAGGTAAGCGCCGGCTCTGGGGTCCCCTGAGGTGTCGACCAGCCGCGACGACAGGGCTCTAATAAATGCCTTCATGTCAGTCGACCAGGGTCCAAGTGTCTCCACTGAGAGCGCCGCAAACTCGTAGTCTTTTAATAGAGACGAATATTTGCGGCCCTTAAGAACCTGGGCCAGGTCGGCTGAACCACCGGCCTGAGATCGGGTCACCTAGATGTGGGACAAAGCGAATGTGTCGACACACGTAGCGTCCCACACCAGAGCCCTACCCAGCTTCCACGGCACCAAAGTGACTCCATCGGGGCGCTTGCCATCGTCTCTTGAAATACCTACGGGTTCTAAGGTCGCAGGCACAGAGACGGTAGCAAGCGGGGTCTCTATTGGTTCCCATAAAATTTAAGTTCCGATTTTTTCAGTCCATACCGTTATCCAACATAATTGTTATAAGTCATATTGTCGAAAGTCATAAAATTATACAATATAAATTGGAGTTCCGATTTTTGCAAGTCATCATTATTGTTTGTCATAAAATTGTTTAGTCATAACATTCAATGTGCAGATGGTATGCCATTTCATATTATTGAACGCAATAAACTTGCTTATTATAATTGTTGTAAAGTCTTTTTTCGCAGGTCATAATGATGGGTAGTCACGTGGTTAGTTAGTCATAACATTTAATGTGAGGGTGGTGTCAGACTTCATAATATTACAGTCAATAAAAACACTCGCAATAATTATAAGAAGGTATAAAATTCTTGTTCTAAATAAATTGTTGTTCTTGAACTAACGAACCTATCCAAGTGGTTGTACGAGTCAGTATAATTTTTTTAAAATACTATTCCAAAAATATTGCAATGACATACGATTTATATCCCAATTTAAGTAGTGCGTAGGATAAAAACTACAATGTTTGTGTTGCAAAATTATAATATTTTTTTGCAAACAAGTGTTTCCGCTCTTTTATAAAAAAAATAACCTCGAAGACAAAAGCGGGAGCAAAGCTCCCGCTTCCGTCTTCTAACCTATCCGCGATCCGAGTCGGTTTTGCCACTAAGTCCCTGTTCTTGTTGTTCTTTGAAAAACTTGAACTTTATACACCACTATCCTGGCATTGGTTGATCTCAAAAGTTTATTTGACGTTTTATGCTTATTTTGATAGGTTCTACATTTTGATAGGTTTTATAGTAGTTTTATTATGTCTAGAAATGTTTCTGAGTAATTATCTATATACCTATGGATGTTATAGATTTGGTTTCTTAGACATAATTAACTTTAGGCATTAATACGATATGAATAACAACCATTAGTACGTTGAAATGAATGCCTTACAACATTTCTAAATAATTATCTATAGACCTTTAAACATTATAGTCATCAATTTTATGACTTTTGAGATTATAGGATTTAATATTATAGGTCATTGATATTAGAACTATTAAGCGTTATACTTAACAAAAATTATGACTACTGATATGTATGTCTATAAATTTTATGGATATCAACTTCTGACCATCGAAATTCGGAACAACAAAATTATGGGAAACAAAGGGCACCCTAGCAAGCGAGCGACAGACTAGGTCATTAATGGTGCCGAGGCGATATAAACGGCCGGCGCTTCTAAAGCAGCAGAGGCCATGTCGTCCCAGCTGATCCACACCCTTCAGGCACACGTATGGGGTACACAGATTCTGGCGCCAAGTCTCAGGCATATTGCAATCCTTAGAGAGCTTGGATCCAGAACCGTGCCTATTTGTCGGGATGGGAGAGCGCGGAGCCAGTGGCCCGATTCCGCTGAAGATACCGCCAGAATACGAGCGCGTTCGGAGTCGTCCGGACTGTTCGAAAGGAGATATGCATGGGTTGCCAGCAAACGTGGGGAGTCCCACGCTCTCTAATTATGCCGGATCACTGGGATGTCCACTCCAGGGCACGAACACACCAAGCTTCCCTGGCCGCCTTCAGGCACGCCATCTCGTCGTCAGGTAACTGAGGAAGGTTTAAAATGTTGCTGACTAGAGATAGCGAACCATATCGACGCTGGAAAGGAGAAATGGAATAAGCGACACAGAGCTAACTTTACAGGAGAGGCAAAAAACAGCGAATTTTTTTGAAAAAAAATCATTAAAAATGTTTATTTCGGTCAATTTCTTATACGAAGCATTTTTCATGATAATATTGATGTTTTCTACATGATTGCTTTATTATTTTACCTATTAATGGATTATTTTAGAATTTAGAGTCGCTTAAGCAAAATGGTCGTAAAAATAGATTCAGGTAAAATTATCTAACCGACACGAGTTAATGAAAAACTTGTCAGGTAAAAGAGTCCAATCTAACTTTTACACAAGAATTATTCGAGCTTAAATTATCTTAATGCAAAAAATGCTTTTTTTATAGTCGGGTAAAAATATATTATGTGTATAAATAACCACGAAATTAATCAGGAAAAGTCATCTAATCCCTTTTTTAGCAACAATTTCAACCGTGATAAACTACTTAAGCTACAATGAAACCCCATAATGTATGTTTTCATCAGAAGAAAGCCTTCATTATTATAAAGTAGGTACCTAATGAATTCCAAGTTAATGATTTACCATAGGCGTGATAAACAAAAACACTGTTAGGATTTTTTGAAGCTTTATTTTTAGTAAGTCTTAGGCTTTAAATAAGTCTCACAGTACCTAAACAAACATAGGTTATTTATCTTACCTATTTGAGATCAAAATATCTTATATAAAATCAACTTAAAAGTACAACATACTCATACAATGTTGCATTAGGTACTCAGTAAAACACATAATTGTTTATGTTAAAATATAGTTACTTACAATGTTGAAGAACAAACGCGTTGGCAACGTGTGCCCTAGGCGACGTCTCGTAGGGCACCGCTCAAGTTAGATGGCGTTTGCCGCATTTGGATGCAACAGGCATGCCCGAAAGTAATGCGTAAGCGACACTTTTTTACACTGTGTGTGGTATTAACCACCTTTATAAATATAACAAGTTAGTACTAAATGAGCTATATTTTAGAAAGCATAAAAGGTAAAGTTATCTAACAACCAAATTGTAAAACAGATCTGTGTTTTTAGTTCATTCTAAACGACAAATGTGTGTAAAAGCAATTTGGGATAAACGACAAATTGACTGGAATTTCATTTAAGCAATTTGGGGTAAACGACAGTCGTATTTCAAAGTTGTTTGAAGTAAAAGTGGATAAGCGACAATAGTTTTATATTTGCAATTAGGTAAATGTGGATAAACGCCAATATATTAGATATGACAACCAAGTAATTTTATCTAACCACATACATTTTATATATAGATATAGGTAAAATGTCTCAAATGACATTAAAACATTTTATACGGGCGGGTAAAAAAAGATAACCAACAAGTGAAAGGTAAGTTGTAATTAAGTAAAACTATCCAAGTTAAGTTTAATCAGTTCTGACAAATAAGTAAAAAAATCTAAGTTTCATTAAGTGATATAACATTTTATCTAATCTCCATCTTCCACAAAAGAGTCATATACCCAGTCGGTTAGTAAAAAAAACATGTCAGTCATCCTCTAAATCACCTATGGGATAAGCGACACCAAAGTCGTCAGACGGAAACGAGACCTAGCCCATTCGATGCAGAAAAATCTGCCGATTCCAATGATGTATATAACTCAATATCTCCAAAATTGTCGCTTATCCCATTTCTCCTTTCCAGCGTCGATATACGGAGGACAGGAAAGCCGGTAATGCCATGCTGGACGCGGAGCGAACACCTAGCCCCCTAAATCTTATGGGAAGTTTATTTTAAAATATTTGTTATTAATTTAAATTGTTGGATTATCTTTCAGTGCCTCATAAATACTGCTTGCCTCAGCTGAACACGAGTGACTGCGGTAAAGAGCCCACTGCCGTCTTTTCCTATTACAAGCCAGGGTCTCGGTGTGAGATCGAGACGTGGAGAGGATGCCCCACGGCAAACATGTTCGAGAACGAATACCATTGTTCACACTACTGTATTGGAAGGCTCAAATTCTTCGGTCGGGGAAAAGGTTCTTGGACAGGAAGACTCAGTGAGTCAATAAACGACTTGAATATAAAAGAACTGGAGGAATTAGACCAACTCCTTGAAAAAGCAGATAGTACTCTGGAAACTGATCGTTATGATGACTATTCATTGGAAGTTTTGTTAAATAAATCATCATTACCTACAAAAGTAGTCGATCATGACTCGAAACAGAAATTGGTTATTTCTAAGACAACCGAAATGATTTCTGGTGAGACTACGATCGATGGCTTCATTGACGGAGCCGATTCGGGCGTAGATGCCACAGAAGATACGAAAATTACTGAAGGACATACAGAAGCTCATACAAAGAAAACGAAAATCAAATTGACTCTTGGCCCTGTAGGGACTACTGATGAATTGAAAGCCACTGCGTGGGCGAGTGGATAAATAGTAAGTCTATAAGTAGTAGATTTCTGCTCCAAAAGGCAATCATAGGATATGTGAATATGATTCATGTTAAGTATTTATAATTAGACCCCGTTATCTTGTGTCACTAACATTGCTTTTCCGTAGAGCGTTTTGTATGTATGTACGCACGGACCGATTTTTTTCCGATTTGTGTTCGCTCCGAATAGTAGAATAACTATTTAAACATGGGAAAACTGCACGTCTAGCACAACTTGCTGCTCAGTCGCTTCTCGCGCGACTAAGCGTCCCCTATCTCACTCGCACCGTACAAATTAGAAAAAGGGGGGTAGAGCTTTCTCGACTCGCGTCGCGGTGCGGCGTCAGTTGCGCTAGCCCCGCTGACGAAAAAAAAACTTGTCAAATTCTTTTTCTCATACATTGTGATTTGTGTATGGTGATATCTGGAAGTGGGTTAGGTTTTTGATCTATCCGTCAGTTAAAAAATAAGTCTAATGACTTATTACATTTTTATCACTGACTTAATACTCAGTGATAAAAATTGACGATTTTTAGACGTTAATATCTCAATAATCGTTTTACCTGTATACAGCCCCTGTAACATGAGCAAAGATGTAATTATTAAGCTTGTGAGCAATTATTTCCAAGTGGTTTTGGCTCCAGAAGCTATCGACCATAGACACCAGATAAACCAAAGCTGCATTGTAAAATAATATTCGAACATAACATTTGTCGTTATCTGTAAATGCTTGATTTTATAGCATGGGAAATCATCATCATCATCATATCAGCCGAAAGACGTTCACTCCTGGACATAGGCCTCCCCTAAAGAGTGCCAAATTGACCAGTCCAGCGCCACCCGCATCCAGCGGACTCCCGCGACCTTTACCAGGTCATTAGTCCACCTTGTCCAGCCTACCCACGCCGCGCCTTCCGGTACGTGGTCGCCACTCGAGAACCTTTCCGCCCCAACGGCCATAGCTTCTACATGCAATGAGCCCCGTCCACTGCCACTTAGTTTAGCGATTCGGAGGGCTATATCGGTTACCTGGTTCTGCTGCGGATAGCCTCATTTCTGATGCGATACCTAATATAACTCTCTCCATTGCCCTTTGGGTGACTTTGAGCCTTCTTATGAGGCCAAGTAAGCGACCAAGTTTCAGTGCCATATGTCATCAGCATCACTGGCAACATACACTGGTCAAAGACTATCGTCTTGAGACACTGAAGTAAATCATGGCTCGGCAATATTATCGAATAATCTCGAATGGTTGCCTAGCTGGGGATGGAGGTTGTTATATGCTTGCATAACCAGCGACCGCCCAAGGAGCCACACAGGTGGTGCCGACTTAGCATATCGCAACCAGGGATCGAACCGGTTTTTTCAAAAATCCCCGAAGTAGTCTAATATTTTGAATTATTTTAGGCTCTTAATGTAGGACTCTATCGTCTATTTAGGTAACATATTCGTATTATTAGACTGCCCGATCAAAAATGATATTATAACCAAAGAACGAAATGAATACCGGTTTAATTTGTATGGAGAAAATACCGGTATCCGATCCCTGATCGCAACACCGTGCCCCGTTTCCCAAAAATACTAAAGTACTTATTCGTCACTCTTGGTTCTCACATGACCAATAGGCACCTCTTAAATATAAATAATTTTAATTGATATATTTTAATCTTGTGTAATTCTATAATTAAAGGAATTAATTTTGCTGCATTCACTGGTTTCTCTCGATTCCTCCGACTCCCTACATAATCAGTTAACCTCAAGTTAGTTTGGATTTGGATGACAATTCAATATGATGCTTCTAAATATATTAAGAAAATGAATATCAAAACATTGCAATTGTACTGCAATACTTAAAGAAATAGGTTCATAAATGTTTGGTAGAGATCGATTAATTTGTCCACATGCAATGGGTTACTAAAAAATTAGAGCATTGTTTTAGAGTTACAAAAAGACTGCATCGGCCGGGAATCGAACCCGGGCCGCCCGCGTGGCAGGCGAGCATTCTACCACTGAACCACCGATGCTTACGTTATGATATTGAAATTATACTTTAAAAAGAGTAAAATATACACGGTGATTATTAATTTGTGATCAAGAACCAATAATTCTAATTCAGTTATTGATCCCCTACACGATTAACTCGTATTTACCTAAAACAAACGTTCTTTTTTTTCAAACATCAAAACCCATGTGATGTGTACCATTATGACCATTATTGATGCACAAGCATGAAAAGTAGATGTTAGAGTTTATTGACCTAAGACCTATCAAATTTCCCGCCAAAGCGCTGAAATATCAGTGTTAACATTATCATTAAAGTTAATGAACAGTGATGTAATTGCATGAGACTTCGTCCATTGAAATCTGTTTTGGCTGTTTATTAATCGGCTCGGACGGATTAAAAATAATCACCGTGATAGAAATTGAAATTAAAGTTATTTTACACTTGAATGCTGTCTATAGTTTCTATGCAATGAATAAGGATAATTTATTAATTTCTAAGACTTGAAAAGATATGGAAAATTTAGATACGTGTACGTATTATAACGTCATCTATGTTACATCAGAAGTACTAAGAGGTCGCATATATATTTGATGCGTTCAACTCCGTTTATTTTACACCACCACGCAATCAAATAGTACGCTCCGGTGCTCATAGATGGCGCTAAATACAATACAAATTGGTTGCAAATAAAATCTCATAAGTTTCATTGTAGTTTACTTTGTATAAAATAAAGCGATTTCTACAATGATTCATGATTCATTCACAAAAAATATAATAAATTTAATTTGTATTTTTCAATTCCTAGATCTTAGCTAGTTCATGGCAGATCCGTTTGGCACATTAGGGTGTGACTGGTGTGAGGGTGGCATCTAGCGGTGAGGGGTTCACTTTGCTGGCGGGCCGTGGTCGTCAACGTGCTGGTCATCTTTATAGTCGTTATTTTTTTTATGGACATTTTTTCGAGTTTGAATAATAAGTACTCCAAATATGACAGCAAGAGACTGGAAAATAAAAATGCTTATTAAATTTCTTCTCTAGTTAGCAGAACGGCTATTACAGGACGCCGCGAGCTGTCTCGCGGAGAGATATAGATACTATCCATCTCATACGCTTAGAAGAGATGGATCAACTCTATGTCGTCGCGACACAGGTCGCGGGCCGTTCTATGATAGCCGCACAGACTAGTCAATTAGAACCTAGATTGTTCACTAGATGGCGCACATGTTCAAACAGTCTGCTTTGTTCTTCGGACCGATTCATTCTCCCTTGTTGATTTTTTACTCTTTGGCGGAATTGGATAAATAAACGTGGGTAGCTTATAATTACATAATATAAGAGCTTGAGATTCTGTACAAGTACAATCTACATCAAATACAGTGTAGGGTGAATCTAGATCCAACTCTGAGTTGTTGACGATAAAACTTTTCTATGAGCGGCAAAAACAAAGGCCTTATTGCGCAAGCATGGCACTAATACTCACTTATTGATAATACTTAAAAGTATTACATGTCAAAATATTACAATTACCTATTAAATGATTTAATTATCTTAATTTAGTTTATATAATTGAACAAATACAAATTGTTTTTCTTTTACAAATAATTGAATATTTTACTATCTCCCTCTCCCTCAGTAGTTTAATTAAATTTGTGTGAGACTTTATTTTATAGTAATCGTCTTTTAATTAACTTTATTACTGTTTTTGTATTATCGTCATAGACCTCTTAGTTAAAAAAAATATTTCTTTACAATGGTGCCTAGGTAAATACTACGGGCAGAAATTAGGTAGATTACCTCAAGACAGATGAGTGCAATACCCATTGCGCCGTCTCCCGTTGTCGCCAACTAGTACAACTAAGCTAATAGGCACAGAAATAACATTTCCTCAAACCAGATGAGTGTAATAGAAACAGGGAACACCCATTGCACCGTCTCCGGCACGTTTCCGCTGCACCCGTTGTTGTAAAACTAGTACAACTAACGTAATATTTAGGGACACAAATAAGATAACCTTGAGACCGATGAGTGCAATAGAAACATGGAACACCCATTGCACCGTCTCCGGTACGTTTCCGCTGCACCCGTTGTTGTAAAACTAGTACAACTAACGTAATAGTGACAGAAATAAGATTACCTCGAGACCGATGAGTGCAATAGAAACATGGAACACCTATTGCACCGTCTCCGGCACGTTTCCGCTGCACCAGTTGTTGTAAAACTAATACAACTAACATAATAGGGATATAAATAAGATTATCTCGAGACCGATGAGTGCAATAGAAACATGGAACACCCATTGCACCGTCTCCGGTACGTTTCCGCTGCATCCGTTGTTGTAAAACTAGTACAACTAACGTAATAGGGACATAAATAAGATAACCTCGAGACCGATGAGTGCAATAGAAACATGCCACCCATTGCGCCGTCTCCGGCACGTCTCCGCTGCAGCTAGTACTTACTAACCTAATAAGGACGGAAATTAAATTACCTCAACAACGATAAGTGCAATAGAAACATCGAACACCCATTGCGCCGTCGTCGATATGAACAACAGCACGTCTCCGCTGCAGCCATGGTCGTAATACTCGCGTCTCGATTTACACTGCTCTCGGTCTCGCTCTTGCACTATGTCGGAGCGGTCCGGGTCATAAGTGGGACAGCAAGAGATGGGCACGTCAGGTGGAAACCTCGGGTTGTCTCTGTAGTCGTAGGCGTCGTGGTAACCGCAGCAATGGAACTGGAAGGAACCACATTATTCATTGATCATGTATATTACCAATCATCCTTTGACACTCGCTACTCTCGCCAGATGTAGCCGCCAAAAGTTAGAAACAATAAAAATACAATCCTTTCTTTAAAGTCGGTTAAAAAGTAGAAATGATTAAGGCCTACATCACACTGACGCGGCCTGCGGTGGCGGTCCATAGTAAATTTGACAGCTAATGACAAGTTTACTATAGTCCGCCGCGGCCAGGCCGCGCCAGTCTGGTCAGGATATGTCTAACTTGTGGCGGTACCTTACGCTAGTATCTAAGTATACTAATATTGTAAAGAGGAAAGTCTGAGGTCTAGCTTTGTGAGTTTATAAGTAGGCGGTAAAGTGTACAGAACTTTCTGCTGATCCGATCAACTCTACCGTCGAAGGTAGAAGATTCCAAAGTTTTGTGAGCTGAAATTAACTCACAGTACTTTCTTTTTTTGTTTCCCGGTTTGGCCTACAGCGCGGCCAGTTACAGATGTGCGGGCAGCGAACAAAAAAAAATCATAGAAGGCGAACTCTTATTACAAATTTCTACCCAAATAAACACGTGCCCAAATCCCGGTATCTCAAAGTCAAAGTCAAAGTGATTTATTCTTCAATTTAGGCATATTACATGCACCTATGAATGTCGATAAACTACCACCGGTTCGGAAAGTAAACCTCTGCCTCGAGAAGAACCGGCGTAAAAAACTCGGCGACGAGGTGTCATTTTTTCAAAACAGTATACAATATATCATTTCAGTATCAGAGTAAGTATTATAAAATTTTAAAATTACATTGCTACAGTTGAAAGCCTATTTATTTTACGACAGATATGCGCATGTGTGCGCATGTTCGAACTAAACGGCTGTTTGGCATCCTTTTGACATCCCGCCCCCACGTCCGCATACGTCCGCATAATGGCAATGTGCATCCTTTTTGTGGGGCCACTTTTCGGCGCTAGTTAGACTTCTATGGTTTTTTCGTTCGCTGTGTGGCTTATGGGCCGGGCCGCCCAGAGGGAAATTACTCACTGTACTCTGTGTGGTGGCCCATATCTTGACGTGCCTCGGGCTACGCTGCTTCGCCAGATTGAAGGAGTCCAGCAAGGAGTTCTCGATGCGGTGCGCGTCCTTCGCCGTCACTCGCACTGATGCGCCGGCGATGATGCCTTGGATCAACACCAGGATCGTCAGCACTATCGTCGCCTGTAGAAAACAAATGCTAATACTAAACTTAGTTTAGTACCAACCTAAAACTATATATCCTGTTCCATATAACATTAGAAAAATCGTGCCTTAATCATCATGCGATTTCAAGGAAAACCATTTGTGTAACGTAAAAAAATAGTATTGTTATGTAATCCAGTAACCTTGCCGCCTGAAAAATGGGGTAGGTACTTTGCGTCAAATACAAATACAAATACAAATATTTTATTGATAACGCCAAGTTACATGTCAGGTTTTTACATACCTACGCATATTTAATAGGTTAATACCTACTCGTACATTATACATGCACATCATTCTAATCATTCATCATCATCATCTGCAAAAAAATCAAATCCGTTAGTTTGATTTTTTTGCAGATGATGTTAGTCCAATGAATAATCCAAGTTTGTGATCTTGAGCGCCGAACACAACTTTGTCAAAAATCTAAAATACCGTGAAAATTTCTAAATAATCTAGTTTTTGATAGTACCTACCTTCTCGTAGACTAAATTTCCTACAATATGAGACTAGAATTGCCTCTGTAGACCAAATAGTTTCCGAGATAAAGCCAAAAAATGAAAAAAATATTATCAATTGATGTGCCAGTCGTGGACATACAATGTTCTTTTTGACTTGCAGTTACATGTATGGAGTGCCCCCCTATAGTACATTGTTGAAGAGGCTAGAAAGTAAGCAATAGATGGACGAGTTAGTTCGAGGGCCGCCGCGTAGCGGAGGCCCTCGAAAGTACGAGTCCAGCTATTGCACTTTCGGCCGAGGCTTAACATAGTGCTTTTCACGCCTACTGCAAGGAAATTGCAAATAATTATAATTTTAATCAAAATTAAAGATCTTAATATTAAACAGGCTCGCTTGCCTCGCACTCCGGCGGAGGAGCAAGGAGCACGCACGCCGGCGCGACCGCGTGCGGGGCCCTGTGATTGGTCGATCGCTGTTCAAACTGTCCAACAATAACATTGTTGGACAGTTTGAAGTCATAGATGGCCTGTTCGTGCGACGTCCAACTACCCCAGCTTTGAAGCCTAAATTCTGACCATCTTTTGCCACATTTCCGAGCAGTTGCGTGAAATAGTACATTGTTGTAGAGGCTAGAAAGTAAGTAATAGATGGACAAGTTAGTTCGAGGGCCGACGCGTAGCGGAGTTAGTTTGAGGGCTGACGCGTAGCGGAGGCCCTCGAACGTACGAGTCCAGCTATTGCACTTTCGGCCGAGGCTTAACATAGTGCTTTTCACGCCTACTGCAAGGAAATTGCAAATAATTATAATTTTAATCAAAATTAAAGATCATAATATTAAACAGGCTCGCTTGCCTCGCGCCCGGAGTGGACTAAGAGGAGAGGGCGCACGCCGGTGCGACCGGGCGCGGTGCCCTGTGATTGGTCGATCGCTGTTCAAACTGTCCAACAATAACATTGTTGGACAGTTTGAAGTCATAGATGGCCTGTTCGTGCGACGTCCAGACTATACCCAGCTTTGAAGCCTGAATTCTGACCATCTTTTGCCACATTTCCGAGCAGTGGCGTGAAAAATATTTTTTTGTAATTTCTTTACAGAACTATGCAGCGGCTAACAAAATACAGCTACACTCCAAATTTCATTCAAATACACCTTTTAGTTTTCGAGTAAAATGCCTGTGCCATACGGACAGACGGACGGACATGATGAATCTATAAGAGTTCAGTTTGGCAATAGCAGGATTAGCTTGGCTATATATGTATATCAGTTATCCATTTAGGAAACAAAGAAAATTTACCGGACATTTTCAATTAAGCAATTTCACCAGAAGCAAGCACCTCACGTCAAGGATCGCGTGATAGGCCAATACACGTCGACTAAACTTCAGAGTGGTACTAATTTAACCTTCAAGGCCATTGCCCTGCTTACCATAATACTTACATGCTTTTCAGGCATAGAGAAAGTATAAGTATAGAGAGGCTCACACACACATACAAACATGAACGACAAAGATAATAGACAATAAAATAGTGGGATCGAGATACAATGTCATATCTCCTCTCCCTTATCGGTAAAGGCCTTCTGATATTATCTCGTCTCGTTGGATCCAATTTAGATTGTTTACACACCAAATAAAATAATCAATAACGATGAATTTTCTCCAAAAAGGATTAAAAATTTAGTCAAATGGAGAATAAACTAAAGCAGGGGATTAAATTTCCCCCATCACATCAATAGTTCACAAAATCTTAAATATAAAAGATTATAACTATAGATGTAATGTAGAAATAAGTCTTCTTTATTGCAATAAACAGCTTAATTTTTTTTTTAATAATCGCAAAGTTATAAGTATTCAAAGTTATCTGTCCTTTTTTCGCAAAACGCGAATGCTCGTAGAACAAGAAAACTCCCGACTTCACGAGAAGTATTGTAACGTAAGCATAAAAAAGTGAAATCAAAAGATTTTTCAAAAAACCCAGCTGATTTTTTGCAAATATTATAGTCACTCCCACGATTAAGAGGAATCCAACGACACCTCATATGTCGAAATCCGTCAAACGGTTTAGGCTGCAGGGCGTGCCAAAGAATAACACATACACAACATACATAGAATGTAACTAAGGTTTTTCTTCCAGTGCGTCACGACCATAGAAATAAAAAAAGACAGCATACAAAAATGTGACCATCTGGAATGGAATATTTGGGACACTTTTTTTCTTTACATAGATACATACATACATAGATAGATAGGCTCATTAAGTTGAGATAGATATAAATAAAGAGTTATTCGCTAAGTCTGGTCAAAGAAATAGACCATGCCAGATTCAATCAACTCGACATATATTTTATCACCATTTGTATTTCACATAAATGACTAATACCTATAATTTTTTTTATGACTATCCATTGTTATTATTATAGTACATTGTTCTTATTTCCAATTTATGGCGCTTAGATAATTTGTCGATATTCTTTAATGGGTACCAAATAGCTTAGGATACTATAGATAGACTGAAGTCATCATCATCATCATATCAGCCGAAAGACGTCCACTGCTGGACATAGGCCTCCCCCAGAGAGTGCCAAATTGACCGGTCCTGCGCCACCACGTACCGGAAGGCGCGGCGTGGGTAGGCCCCCCACAAGGTGGACTGATGACCTGGTAAAGGTCGCGGGAGTCCGCTGGATGCGGGTGGCGCAGACTGAAGTACTTTATAGAAATATAAAAATATCATCACATAATATTAAATCAGAATAATGAAGAGTTGGATAATAAAGTGTTAAAATATCAGATTTAGTTGGACATCAATCGCTAGGTATCGATCGTATCAACATTATATTCGTTACACAAAGGACGGTAAGTGTGACACTAATGCATTTTCGTTACACAATGAAACTTGGGATTTTTTTGGAATGTTCTAGAAATGCCTGATATTTTTTGATCCTAAACCCGACGTGAAACGCTGGCTCAGTGGCAGAAATGTCAGTCCATCTGTGCTCTCCATGACCTTATACTGAACGCAAGTCTCTCGCGCCTTGGTACAGTCTGCATCAAAAGTAGCTACGCAACCGAAGACATCAAAAGTCTTTATTAAATGGGAATAAGAGCTTTTGACGTCTTCGATTGCGTAGTTACTTTAGATGCTGACTGTACATCTGGCTCGTCCTAGGGCAAAACTGTCTTTGTCGCCTTCTCTTGGGTTTTTAGGCGAGTGCCGCCGCCACATGGGACACCCACAACCCAATGACTCCCTTTAGTCGCCTCTTACGACAGGCGGGGCAGAGAGTCCGAGCCTACGCGGTTGACTGGAATATTCCAAGGTCTTGAAGTCCTTCAATGGGTACTTACCACAAATATCGGTCTTATCTTCCTACTGCACGTCGCGACTTGCGCATAGATAGACATAGTGATCGCCACCGCAGCGGTGACCGCTAAAACGACCAATCCGACCAGCCGGCCGGAGTCGCCATGCGCGTCCATTCTACTTGCGGCTACGGCTGACATCGTAGATACAGTGATCAGGGCTATCGATATCAGCTGAAAATGGTTAAATTATATATGTACATTACACACCGAGGACATGGATTCGTTGGTCATAGCTGCTGGACATAAATCACGATAAAAGATCTTAATATATTTCCTTTATTTTTATTTATCTATTTATTGCCTGCCAAAATAACACCACATCATAATAAGAAAACACAATATACAAAAGAAACTTAACTATTACACTTAAACTAGAATAACAGATAAAAAAGAAGTGGCCGCAAGTGGACACCACTCAGCATAATGATCTGACATTTAACAATGCCACAGCGCTGGTCTTCCGTGGAGCCCAGGAGCCGTAGCATGGTTGGCCTTATCACGCGACAAGTGACAAGATAAGAGCACGCACGCTCTATCCTATCACCTATCGCGTGACAAGGCCAACCATGCTACGGGGCCAGGGCTGCAGGATAGATTTCAAGCAGCAAAAAGTGGTAGACGTGGTACTACATATATTTAGTTAAAAATAATAATAATAATGATAACTAGGTAGTAAAGCATATGAAGATATTTTAAGAGAGGCGCTTGTACGTGGAAAATTGCATGCATACTAAAGACACGTACAATGTACTTAGCATGTATTAATAAAATATAGGATAATCCAGGATAAATTATGACGATTTGACATACATGATATAAATGAGATGAATTTGATTATTATAGTTTCATTAAAGTTATAACGCCGCATTCCTTTTTGAACATCTTATGAAGTTACTTACAATAAGGTTGAAAAAAAAATAGTTATAGTTATATCAGTATTTAAGATTGTTTATATTTACCACAATCGCAACGGCCAGTAAGCAGAATGAGATAATGAGGAACTTGGACAGGCATTTCAGATGCTCTATCTTCTTCAAATCCTGCTCTAGATGTAATTTGACTTCTTCTTCCCGCTTCTCCACTTGATCTTTTGCGTGCTTCACATTTTCCTTGACGTCTTCTGCGACTTTAGCCCCGCCAGCTGATAACATAAGAAAATAAGTTTCCCTCAAAAATTTTATTTTTGGTACAAGCTTTTATTGCGAACTGTACTTTTCTGTATACTATCATCAACTACTCATTGAGACAATTCTAACGAGCCCAATCTCAGGGGGTTACGTCGGTTAAGTACTGAATTCCCACTACCACCTTCTGTTTCCATCATCAGATCAGCTCGATACCATATTGAATTGCCATTCAAATTATACCTGTACCCAAAATTTTAGCTTAAAATCGGCCACCGGAAAGTGGGTCAAATTTAACTTGCAAGATTTCCTCCTTTGGTACCGTTTAGTAGCCAAGTTACGTAACTGGCTACGAACAGGGATTTTTGGATTCCCATTTTGTAGTTGGCTACCGGATGGGCCTGCGTAGTACCGTTTGGTAGCCAAGTTTTGTAACTGGCTACAAAATGGGAATCCGAAATTCTCTGTTCATAGCCAGTTACGTAATGGGTCTGCGTAGTACCGTTTGGTAACCAAGTTTTGTAACTGGCTACGAACACAGAATTTCTGATTCCCATTTTGTAGGTTACGAATCGGTAATTTAAAATTCCTGTATTGTAACCAGTTACAATACGGGTTTTTTTTCCTCTTTCGAAGCTGGTTCGTAACCGCGGTTACGAATCGGTAATAGAAAAGTCCCGTTTTGAAGCCAGTTACCGAATGGGATTTTTTTCCCGTTTCGAAGTAGGTTACGAGATTTTAGTTACCAAACGGTACCAAAGGAATTTCCTTCACTAACAAACTTAACTAACAAAACAGGCTAAGTTAAATAAAAGCTTGTAATTACACGATTGTACACAAAAATAAAGTATTTAATCTATTTTTTACAAATAAATAAGATATAGTACAGTCACCAGCGTCAATATCTGCCATATTACAAAGCGGGCGAAAATATCCTAACGGCCGGCGGCCCTAGAAGTCGTGTCAGATATTTAATGCTTGCGCTGATGACTGTGCCTTACAATATATAGTATTTGTATTCATATTTGCATTATTTGACAGCTGTCATCCCAGTACAATTGAGTCGCTTAAATTCAAACTCAGGTAAATCCATCTGTCAGATCATGCGATTTTGGTATTATGAAAAGGTAATAGGGTAGATATTTGCAGAGAGGGTCGAATGGATTTATCTGAGTTTGAAGTTAAGCGACACGATTTATGTCATCATATGTTATCATTGACATATGATGACATGAAACGGATTAATATTAGTTTACTAACGTAGTTTTATAAGTGTTTTGTAACTAACAATATGTGGATCTGAGGTTATAAATTAGTTTTTAGTACCTTTGTGAATATTATTAAATAAAGGGTTAATTAAATAACAATTTTTGGTCTCCGTCACGCAAATGAAAGTCAGTGTCAAACATTACATTTTTCGTTACACAATGGATTGTAACCACTAATAATAAATCAGCCTATATACGTCCCACTGTTGGGCACAGGCCTCCTCTCTTAGATGAGGCAACGAGCAGTAGTTCGGGTTGGGGACTTCACATTTGAATTTCTTCGCAGATGTATGCGGTTTCCTCAGGATGTTTTTCCTTCACCGAAAGTAAGCAATAAGTTTGTATAAAATTATTATTATTTGAGTAAGCATCACTGCCGTGGAGCGCTTTTAAGAGGATTGTGTAGTGCCGATGCCGATACGCGGCGCGAGTAGGTATTTAAAAAAATGCTATCTGTTTCACACCGCTCTGCCTCCCGACCCGTGTCGTGGGATAGAGAGTTGCAAGTTGGGGTTGGTTCAGTACGCGCTCATGCGCCTCATGCATCACCTAACGAAACTAAACCTCTACCTACGCTTAGCTACTACGCACCGCAGTGTCAAGATATATTTGTGGGTGAGCGTTGAGGTGAACTTAAAACAGCGTCACCTAACGAAACAAGACCTTTACCTACGCTTAGCTACTACGCACCGCAGTATCAAGATATATTTGTGGGTGAGCGTTGAGGTGAGCTTAAAACAGCGACACCTAACGAGACTAGACCTCTAACTACGCTTAGCTACTATGCACCGCAGTGTCAAGATATATTTGTGGGTGAGTATTGAGGTGAGCTTAAAACAAGTTACAGAATAAATAGGGGGGCTGGAGACAATTGCCTACATTTCCTTATTGAAATGTTGTTTCGGGTCAATAAGGAAATGTATACGTCGATATCTTGACACTGCGGTCTACGCACCGCAGTGTCAAGATATCGACGGTGGAAATTTCAAATGTCGTAAGGGACAAGCAGGCTGTTGTCCCTTACGACATTTGAAATTTCCACCGTCGATATATTTGTGGGTGAGCGTTGAGGTGAACTTAAAACAGCGTCACCTAACGAAACTAGACCTCTACCTACGCTTAGCTACTACGCACCGCAGTGTCAAGATATATTTGTGGGTGAGCGTTGAAGTGAGCTTAAAACAGCGTCACCTAACGAAACTAGACCTCTACCTACGCTTAGCTACTACGCACCGCAGTATCAAGATATATTTGTGGGTGAGCGTTGAGGTGAGCTTAAAACAGCGACACCTAACGAGACTAGACCCCTAACTACGCTTAGCTACTATGCACCGCAGTGTCAAGATATATTTGTGGGTGAGTATTGAGGTGAGCTTAAAACAAGTTACAGAATAAATAGGGGGGCTGGAGACAATTGCCTACATTTCCTTATTGAAATGTTGTTTCGGGTCATAACGTTTTAAACCCCCTAATGGTATTATTGGATTTAGTACACTTGAATCTATGTCTGTACGTTTAAATTTTTTAGTAAATCAGTTTAGATTAATTAAACAAAAAAAATTATAAGTAGACAAAGTTTTTAAGTCTAAAATATAGATTTTTAGATGCTAATAACTTTTAACGTAAGCAATATTTTTTAAAAATCGAAACATACAGACCTAGTTTTTCATTATCTCTACAATATATCCAAAAATATAAATATCGAACTATGAAAACGTTATCGCTTTTTGTATGAAAATTTACAGGTGCTCAATCCTCTTAAATATCGTTCTATGAATTACTATTTAGTAAGGAATTAAATAACACAATGAAGAGTATTTTGAGTTTCAGCAGGTTAATTAATTGTAGGTATAATTGATGAGTTGGACTGTATGCACTAAAATAATTAATTTTGTCTCATAAATAAAATACACAATTAAGTGGGTCATTTTACGGAAAGTTGTACACTCGACTTTTTTTTATTTGATAAAATCGGGTTTTTTCTACTTAGAATCGACAGCACTTTTGAATGTTATAGGAGAAAAAAACCGGCCAAGTGCGTGTCGGACCACGCAAAACGAAGGGTTCCGTGCCTATTAAAAAGGTCGTATCGTCACAGGAATTTTACGGCACTTACGTCCTTTTCTTTGAGGAAGGCAGTTTTTCAGCAATATCTTGAAAACCTCTGAACCGATCTTGCTCAAAACAATTTTCGGTGAATGAAATTAATAAGCCCTATGTCCATGAATTTTTCCATATTTTTAAAATACACGGTTCAAAAATTAGAGGGGGGGGACAGAATTTTAGTGACTTTCGGGGCGATTATCTCCGACCCTATTCACTTAATCAAAAAAAATGCTTAGAAACCTTATATAAATTTTGAAAGGCCTATCGATTGATGTGCCACACGGGGGGTCACAATGAAATTTTTTTTTTTGACTTTTAGTTTTATGTATGGAGTGCACCCCTAAAAAATTTTTTTTTTGTCATTTTAATTACAAAACTATGTAGCGGCTAACAAAATACACCTATCCTCAAAATTTTATTTAAATACACCTTATAGTTTCCGAGTGAAATGCCTGTGACATACGGACAGACGGACAGACGGAGAGACGGACAGACGGACAGACGGACATGACGAAACTATAAGGGTTCCGTTTTTGCCATTTTGGCTACGGAACCCTAAAAAGTGTCCCAAGATTTTTTATTCCATTCCGTTACCGTTTCCATACTAAGCTTGTATGGTGGTAACGGAACGGAACAAAAAACCGAAAATTGTATGTAACATTTGGACACTTTTTTTCTCCTTTTATTAGGTTCGAAAGTGATTTCGATTCTGAGTAAAAAAAAACGTTTTCATCAAAATTAAAAAAAAACTCGAGTGTACAACTTTCCGTAAAATGGCCCAAGTAACACACCCAAACAACAATCGAAACGCTCGAAAGATAAGTTCCAAATCATTACGAAGTATTTGACATTTTGGCGTTTTAATTTTCTATTGTGTAACGAAAATGTATCGTTTAACTCTACATTTCATTGTTTAAATATTTTATTTGGTGCACCCAATTGCAAGTTTTTTGTTATTATTACCTCGTGATTTTCTGAACGCGAGCAGCCACGGTGGCATGACAACTGGAGAATAAATAAATAATAAAAATACAAACTTACAAAAACATCAAGCTAATGAAATTGTGTAGTAACTGTAGTGAGTTACAAAATTCTAATTCAATTAAATGTATACAATTGGTCGGGAGACATTTTAACACCATATTGTTAGATTGTTACAGACACCGTTTATAATAGTAAAAATTTATACGTGACTTAAAACCGATTTTTTTTAACGCATAAATTCAAAATATAAATCTGGCTGATAATAGATAATTTTATTTAATACGATTTATCTTTAGCTCATTTATATGAGGTAGGCTTACGTCAATAACATAAAAATCAATGAAAATTAACCTCAGAACAAGAACGACAATAAAATTAGGAACATTATAGGTATATAGATATAGAAACAATGGATGAAATACCCCGCACTTCCACCATGTAAGGGTACTGACCCAGCATATAGTTATAAAATTGTTTCTTAAAAGGTATTGGAATAAAATTATCTATTATTTTTTAACAAATATATTTTAAGTAAACACTTACAGATTGGCTGCTTCTTGTCCGCCATTTTTATTTCTTATGTGTCTTGCGAAAATCCGACCCAGGGAGTGGCGAGAGCGCACTAAAAAAACATGGCACTGTTTTAACAAACGAGTAAAATTAACTGAGGTCAACAATTTGTAAAGTTGCATAAGAGACTTGCAGCCAGTCAAATAAATAAACACGCATGTTTTTATCATAATAATGTAGAAATCACATCGAAGTTTTCTTAGGCCCTTCAACGTGCTTAGGTAGGATGGTTTCTTGGACATGATGTGGGCAATTCTCTGCGCCGAGCCGTTTTGCGTGACTTCGGTGAACATTTTTTTTTTTCAGTATTTGATACGAGATCTACATATTCAAAAACAGGTCGAAATAATTATAAAAAGATATTGGTGGTAAAGGACTTCATATGAAACTTGTAGTTCACGAGAAATTCGAGTTTATAGTTACACCGAAATTAACATAGGAAATAGTATCACCGAATTCAAAAAATATTTCAACGAAATTGAATTGAAACAAGTAATTTACTGTACTTACGAGTACCTCTACTGGCAAGAAAAACTTGGAATGTTTGAAAATACTTGATATTTTAATTAATATAATTGAACCGAGACGATCTGTTTTATTTATAAAAAAAAAAACGTAGGTACATATATATGCAATCTTACTATACGACTTTCTTACGATTTACGATACACTGTATTTCAAGAACCACAACACTACCATATAGGTCAAAAAATCTAAACTCAAAAGTAGTTATCTTTTAATACAGTTTAATAAGATTTAAGGATGACTCACGCTAGAACGGGCCATGTCCGGCCCGGGCCGTTTTCTAACAAAAACGACGGCGTTTTTGCGCGGCCCAGCCATACACCCAAGTCCGGCCGAGCCACGGCCGAGGCTCGGAAGCGGCTCGGTGTCGGCACGGCCCGGGCCAGACACGGCCCGTTCTAGCGTGAGTCATCCTTTACTTGAATTTATATCATAATATTTTTTTTTCTAATTTTCTGACCACCAAAAAGTGAATGAAACATTAAAATACAAAAAGAAAAATACACTAAAAAAAAACTTTACAATAGATCTGAAAAACTTCATATATCAGACAAGAAAGTACTGAAGATAGACTTGTTTTAAATGAAATGTCTGGTTGATGTAAAACTGGTGACCGAAGAGCTGGCGGCTTTCTCGCGCAACGCATCAGCATTGCATTTCAGCGAGGAAATGCAGCCAGCATTCTCGTTACAATACCTCGAGAGTCTCTTTTACATTTAACTTAGTTTTAATTTAATTTAGTTAACGTATATTATCAACTAGTAGACATAACTTGGCTAGTATATAAAAAATAAAGTACATACCTTAGGACGTGAAATATCCCATGTCTCGCACGCCCAGCCTCTGACAGTGTGTGCGCCGGCGCACCATTTATATTGTATTCACAATGGACCGCGGCCCAACGGTCCGATGGTTCGATTCCTGCGGATAATACACCATTAACTCTACGCGCTGCGGTGTGTGGCGATATAATTTAGATGATAGTGAATTGTCGATTAAGTAGGTATATACATTTTCTCAAACATGCATTGAAATTATTGACGCTGTGTTCTTTATAGGCTTCGAAGTATCACGTTTCGGGCCCGGCGAGACCGATCTGTAATAGAATTGCATACGAAATTGAAGACCTAGGCCTGCAAACCTCTTTTGTTTCATTATCAAATTTGTGACCCCAACATCGTGGCGTTCAGCCATAAAAAAAACTAGGAGTGTGTTTCTATTTCATTGCATGTTTGAGAAAAACACTATACTATAATTGGGCACCATGTGACAGAGGACCTCAATCAAGGACGACCTCGATTTGGAGAGGGAACGGAGAGCGTTAAAGTCAAAGTCAAAGTCAAAGTGATTTATTCTTCAATTTAGGCATATTACATGCACCTATGAATGTCGATAAACTATCGTATCGTTATCGGTCAGAAGCAATATGTTGGCCCGTAGGTTTGCCTGTTGTTCAAAACAAGTTAAAATCACCCTTTTTAAGGCGTTCTGTCAAGTATTCTACACGGGTAGCCTATGGGTCAACTACACGCTGAAGGCCTATAATGCTCTTCGTATCCAGTATAATGATGCCTTCAGAATCCTGTTGAGGTTGCCACGGTTCTGTAGCGCGTCGGAGATGTTTGCCGAGGCGCGTACCGACGACTTTTATTTTATGCGATAAGGCGAAAGCGGGTTGCATCTATCCTAAGCCGCATCCGATGCAGCGACAACAGGATACTGAAGGTAATCGCTGATAGAACAGACGGTTCCATCCTGTGTGCCTGGGTTTAAATAATTAATTAACCACCTTGACATTTTCACATTTACTCTGTTGACATTAAATTATTTATTATTGTATGTATACCTTAGGAATAAAATAGTATCAATTGTTTTAAATTATTTTAATTATAATTTTAATGTAACTAATGAAGTTTTATGTAATTTATATGGAATGATTGTTCTGAAATAAAGATATTTTATTTATATTTTATTTTATTTATAAAAACATAATACCTCGGTGTGAAACGCTACGCTCGCTGCGCTTGTCCGTCTGTATCTACTTGGCCGGCAATCCCTATTTTCCCGGCCTCTGCAGTAATGTACTATTCTAAAATACTTGGGTTACCAAGGGTTGAGATCAGGGTTAGATCAATTTGATAAGATGCAGTAAATCGCAGAGAAGCTGCACGCGCGACCGTGTCAGTTATCGTTAATTTAATTTTTATTGCACTTATTTTTTTATTTTATTTTTATTTCTTCTGGAATAATTTGAATAATTATTATGCCCTTAACTACACCCGCTTATTATCGAAGCCCAATATTTTATGAACATGACTTTGTTAAGCTTTTTAACGTAGTGAAAATACGGAACCCTAAAAATATTTACAATCAAATTTTATGGACTAATAGTGTCGTTTGAAATATGGACTAGTGGATCATGGTTATAAACTATAATATTGTATTTTTTTTCCAACATGGCGAATCTAAAAAGACCTAGTAATAAGATTGCCATACAACGAGAACACTGCGATAATCATCATTCCGCTTTTACTGTGGTCCATATTACGAACCCTAGAATTTGTATTAAAAGTGAATGGGGTCCATATTAAGTACGTAAACTTTTTAGTTTAGAAATATGTAAGTTTTTTCAGCAAATGATGTTTTAATCACATATTTATATTAATTTATAATGACCTGTTTGAGTGATAGTTTCCTGACCGATTTGAGTTAGTTGCAATTCCTTTTCTTCAAAAAATAAAATATCTTAATATCACTTTACAAACTCAAATGAAACAAAATTTACATTAATTACTGCACTGAAAAATTCTTGTACAAAATAATCTTTAACGGAATTTTTAAATTTAATTTTTTTAGGGTTCCGATGTACCTCAAAAGGAAAAAGCGGAACCCTTATAGGATCACTCGGTTGTCTGTCTGTCCGTCTGGCACAGCCGATTTGCTCCGAAACTACTGGACCGATTGAGTTGAAATTTGGTATACATATGTAAATTGGTGACCCAAAGATGGACGCGTAAAGTAAATTAATGAATTCTGAACAAGGGGGCCACTTTTGGGGGGTAAACTGGAATAAAAAAAAAAGTTTCTGAAACAGTATTGTGTGACATATCAAATGAAAGAAGTTGTTGTAAGCATCTCAGATATTTTTTTTTATAATTTTAGCGTACACAGATTTGAAGTTATTTAGGAAATAAGACGAAAATTGATCATTCCCCCCCTTATCTCCGAAACTACTGGGATTAAAATTCTGAAAAAAATATAGAAAATAGTTCCTTGCCTAAATATAACAGGAAAACCTATAAGAAGTTTGACCCTCACCACGCGAGTTGAACTCGCACTTGTCCGGTTTTTTTAAATTCTATTCACTATCTTAACAACTTAAAAATTTAACCAAAATCACTCGTTTTACACTTTTTAATGATCTAAACCAGGCCGCGTAGCATGGTTGGCCTTGTCACGCGATAGGTGATAGGATAGAGCGTGCGTTACTGGCTGACACCGTTCGATAGAACGAGACGACGCTCTTATCTTGTCACTTGTCGCGTGATAAGGCCAACCATGCTACGGCTCCTGAATTACAATAGAAATTTATGTTATTAAAATACAAATCGCGAGAGAGCTCGGTTGGCACTTGGCAGCGAATCCCAGCCCGTACTAAAGACATAAAACATATGGAAGACAATAGGAATTCGTCAAATAATCGTGTTAGCGTACATTGTGGTAATTGGTGCTAAATAAATTGTTACCTACGAAATATTATTCTTCTTATATTAGCCAGAAGACACACCTTCCTTAAAGTGTGTGTTTACCTCCTAACGTCATAGGTATATCGTCTAAATACATAGTATCGATATAGTCTGTTCAACTTAAAATGATGAATAATGTAACTTAACGTAACCACACTATAACATCCATTCCCTCCAAAAAATTGTGTGAATTGGTACACAGACGGACTTTAATTGTTGATCCATTTAGGGACACTTCATAACTTCATTAAAAAACCAAAATTAGTTGCCACCTAAATGGCTCAACAATTAAAGTCCTTGACCGTACCGGATAATTTTTCTACCGAACTCTATATTTTTGGAGTAATTTACGCGTGTAAGTAAAAACAGTATAAAAGAAGAAGAGTAACGAGTCCATTGTTTTTACCCTTATGTATAATAGACAGATTCATGTGAGAATATTCCTATATTGTCAAGCCCAAAACCATGAGTTCCTAAAACTGAAAAACGGAAGCTAATCCCCATTCAATTAGTTAAAGGCCAATTATTTCCTCAGCCCTTTGAAATTGGACAAAACAACGTTTCGTAGATGACGTAGTTCACAGAAACCAGTCATTTTCTTTGTTACAATTTATGATCCAACTTGCGCGTGAAAGTATTGCTTAAAAAGTACAGTTATGATGAAAATGGATTATGAAATAAATTAATAATAAATATATATTTTGCGGATAATCTTACACAAATCGACCTAGTCCCAAACGAAGCAAAGCTTGTACTATGGGTACTAGACGACGATAAACATACTTATATAAATAAATACATACTTAAATACATAGAAAACATCCATGACTCGGGAACAAATATTCGTGCTCAATGCTCATCACACAAATAAATGCCCGTACCGGGATTCGAACCTAGGACCTCTTGCTTCGTAGGCAGTGTCACTACCAACTAGGCTAAAGCGGTAGTCAAATATAAATAGAAATATAAATATAAAGCATTGATCTTGTGTTATTATCGTCATCATCCTCTCATGAGTCATCTGTAGGGATCGGATAATCGGATAGATAAATACCTACACTTTGGCGGTGGCTTTGATGTTGAGTTTTTATGGAGGCGGACTCAATTCAATTTTATCAATTTTCTGGGATGTCTAAATTAACTAATAACCACATATGTACAATAATGTACATCGTTACTTCTGACTAATAACTTGTTGGCTTACAAAATATTCAAAAATAGCCATAATCCTACTAATCCTACTAATATTATAAATGCGAAAGTTTGGATGTTTAGATGTTTGGATGTATGTCATGTATGGATGTTTAGATATTTGGATGTTTGTTCTTATCTTATCTAGTTGAGGGCCCTTTCGGATACACTTCGACCCATTGGGATCTTTTGTGCATTTGCCCTCCCCTTTATAGCTACTCCCAAGCTCGCTCCATCATTTCCACAAAGCGGATGATGCAGATCAGTGGGAGTACCCTGAATTCCTTTGGTTGCGGGTAGCCGTTACCAAAGAGATTCATTCTTTGTCTGGCAAGGGCATGACATTCACACAGTAAGTGTTCCATAGTCTCATCCTCCTCGCCACACATTCTACAATCTGTACTGTTTGATAGTCCCATCTTGGCCAAGAGATCCAGGATGTTTGTTACTCAATCACGCAAAATCGACTGAACGGATTAAGATGAATTTTGGTATACATATAGTGTATCCTGGATTAACATATAGAATACTTTTTATCCCGGGAATCATACCTTAAGGGGCGAAGTGGAGAACGAAAGTTTGTATGGAGCTATGACATAAACGACGCCACCACGCGGACGAAGTCGCGGGCAGATGCTAGTCTAAACATATTTGCGAGATATTACATTCTCGTCTCGTGACGTTTATGTACAATCTTTTAATTTAATTAACCTGTGAACATGACAGTTGCAAATATTATACGATACCTATTTGACACCATAATGACACAGTATAAAGAACTACAACCAATGTACAATCCCGGAACAAATATATTTAAAATCATTTTTTTACAAGCCGACTAGAATAGCTTCATTTTTCCGGGAATATGCCAACTTTAGGCATTTATCTATCCAATTATCCGATCCCTGGTCATTTGAGACTACGGCCGGTGAAACCCATGCCGAAACATCAGAAATAAAGATAATATATACAGGGTGGCTCATTCAAATCGGTCAGTATGGGAATGTCTGAAACTATAAGACATACGAAAATTTGTTCTTAGGAACCATGTCACCGATTTTGATAAAAAGAAAAACTGCATTCATACATTTGAAAAAAAAAACTGTACCCAGCTCGGGAATCGAACCCAATTGTTTTGAAAAAATAAACTTACACTTTTTCTATTTAAATATCGATTGTGTAGGTCTTAAGCTCTAAATGTCTCTAAGAAACATGATGTCTAAAATGAATAAAATGCATTGTTTTTACATACTTTCATTTATCATAGTAGGTGTTCGAAGTGACCACCGTTACAATATTCAACAAGTTCAGGCATGTAAAATTGTCTCTATGGCTGTTTGTATGTACCTCTCTACTTGTTACATACACCTTATCATGTGGCATTAGCATTGCATTAAATCGATACTTAAATAGAAAAAGTGTAAGTTTATTTTTCAAAACAACTGGGTTCGTTCCCGAGCTGGGTACATTTTTTTTTCAAATGTATGAATGCAGTTTTTCTTTTTATCAAAATCGGTGACATGGTTCCTAAGAACAAATCTTCGTATGTCTTACAGTTTCAGACATTCCCATACTGACCGATTTGAATGAGCCACCCTGTATATCGCGTTAGACCCCTGTATCTATAATCATTTAAGTTAAGTGCGAGAGTTGTGTGCTAGAGCCCGGAGTCCCCTTTGGCACTAACCCCAAGATTTTGAGTACCTAGGCACTGGTTTCTCTTCGTCTATATTATATATCTAATTAATGTTAATGCGCTCAAATGACTACTTGTGCCAAATTTCTTATCACGTGTAATTAACATTGTTATTATTTGGGTTCCGTACTCAAATGCCATAAGAGATTACCGTGTTCACCTAGTTTATGCTGCTGATTGCAAACAGGACCATTTCACAAACTTGACAATTATCACCTAAAGGTACTTTTGTTTTCCTTGTTTTAACCGAAATACAGTCCCCGCGAAGGATACAAGCGCCTCAAACCGCGATTATTTAAAAAAAAAAACGGTGAAAAAACTAACACCGTTACATTAGCGTTTCTTAATTGCATTCCTGTTAGTAACACCCACGACTGTGCCAGTGTGCACAAAAATGACCCAGGGGTGTAAACTCAAAATTTATTATTAAGTCAAAAGAAAGAATCCAAAAAAAATATGTCTAATGACGAAAATCGCATTCAATTATATCTCAAAAAATTATGAAGCTACAACCGTTTTAATGTCGCTTGGTTGAGTGAGAAAACGCTCGGGGAACGTGACGTCATGATCCTCGAGCGTCATACATAGAAATGACAATCGTTTCATATGAAGATGCGTTTTAAGGAAAAGGTACAGAATATACTCCCTCTTAAAACTTTGGACACTTGTGATTATTTTACATCTTGCGTTGATTATTTCTCCATTTGACTACATTTATAATCCCCTATTAATTACACTTAAAGCTTATTGACTTTCGAAGTTAACTGTACCTACTCGTAGGTCAAAGCTATCGAGCCGTCGTCATAGTAACGGCGCCACAACACCACGCACAAAAGCTACCCTGGCGATACCATCGTTCGCAAAATAGTCAAGTGGTAGAATACAGCTTTTGAAGGCTTTCATTGTAATGGTAACGGGTGGGGAAATCAATGAGAAAGTCAAAGTCGAAAAAGAGTTGGGAGGTTGAATACTCAACACGGATTCGTTTTGTCAGTGCTCAATAAAGCTTTTCTTAATGTAAATTTACTGGAAGATTTTCACCTTTGTACAAATGTCTTTTTTGTATTCTCCGTTATGTAGGTACTTGTTCTTTTTTGTGCAATAAATAAAGTGTTAACAACCATACCTACTACTTAATTTTGTATTAAGCAGTATGCTAACAGAAATTTATAAATTTCAAATTATTGAAACATGTCTTGCTCCGAGCTGGATTCGAACCGGCGACCACAGGCGTGGCCTGTCGCTACTAACTAAAAAACGGTCGGAGCATTAAATTATTCACTTAATTTGAAATTTAAAAGCACATTGTGTAATATTGTTCATGAATAAACTGCTACGAAAGCTATATATAGCTGAAAACACTCACACAAACTGTAGAACTAGAAATATATCTTACTTGTCCATACAACTTACTTGTTACATGGAAAAGTAGAAAGTTGAAAGGTCTTGCAGAAAAAAGCACTGGTGGAAAAGTACTTACCTATCGTGTTATTTTTTTTAGCTCTGTATTGTATAATCAGTCAGAACTTAACCAAGACCTCGCTCTTTCTGTATTATATTAACCCATTCAAGGCCCGTGACGACACGTATGCGTCCCTACGCCGTAGTCGCTTTCCGCTACATACGAGGATAACCACGGGATCGGCTACGAGCGTAGCGCGTAGCGAGTCAGGCCCCGTAGCATGGTTGGCCTTGTCACGCGATAGGTGATAGGATAGAGCGTGCGTCACTGGCTGACACCGTTCGATAGAACGAGACGACGCTCTTACCTTGTCACTTGTCGCGTGATAAGGCCAACCATGCTACGGCTCCTGGGCACTGAATGTGTTATATACCAGACAACCGCACGGCTTCGCCCGCATATTAAAAAAACGCAGCCAAACCCGCGGGGTTATCTGCCATATTCACATTCAAACGTTCTTTGTAATAAAAAATGTTAAGGATATTTCATGGAAATAGGAATCTAAAACATGTTTGAAAATTCATCATGGCCGCCTCGATTGTTACGATAGGAATGTTTTGACAGGTGCCATGACTAATGATTTACAGGAACTGCCATGCTATTCACGAATTGTCATTCAACCATCTACATCCCCAGTATATTTTGACCGCGAGATTAGTATTAACAATTAGTAATAGCATTCCAAACTTGTATTGGTTTGTATGAAACGATTTGGTGGATTTGTGGTTACGGTGGGCTTACATATACAACGCTAACGCCCATTCAAAGCTTTCTATTTACAATCAATACCCTACAAATTGGTTTCTTTAGGGTTTCGCTTAAATAGGTCATGTTGCTACAGGGTAACGTCCATAAAATATGAGTGGTGTCACCGTTACACAAAGGAACTAGAAACTTTAAAAAAAGTGAACACATCGAAAAATTTTTTTTTTTTAAATTACTGAATAGAGCAACAGACAACAGAAAACAAGTCACTATAATGGAGAAAAATATAAAGATGAACAGTCGGTGAGATTGTAGCGTTGTAAGTTTGTATGACAGTAGAATCCACAATTAGGCGAACTGACAGTTAATAACTACAACTTAGAAAAGTCGGATTTTGATAAAACATGAACACTTGGGTTAAAATTATCTATGATACAAAAAATACCTCATTCAAATCGGTTCATCCGTTTGGGAGCTACGATACCACAAATAGATACACAGTATCATTTAAAAAATCATTAACTGAATAATAAGTTTTTTTTGTAAGACATGTTTCAACATTGTTTTAAATAAGTTCACCTCAACGCTCACCCACAAATATATCTTGACACTGCGGTGCGTAGTAGCTAAGCGTAGATAGAGGTCTAGTTTCGTTAGGTGACACTGTTTTAACCTCACCTCAACGCTCACCCACAAATATATCTTGACACTGCGGTACGTAGTAGCTAAGCGTAGGTAGAGGTCTAGTTTCGTTAGGTGACGCTGTTTTAACCTCACCTCAACGCTCACCCACAAATATATCTTGACACTGCGGTGCGTAGTAGTTAAGCGTAAGTAGAGGTCTAGTTTCGTTAGGTGACGCATGGGGTGAGACGCATGAGCGCGTAGCGAATAACAGCCCTTTGTCCTTTTAGTTCGCCTATAATTGAGAATCCGCAATTTTATAGGGTAATCGCCGGAATCACTTGACCGATTTCAAAAATATTCTCTACCACTATGCTGGCGGAGCTACTTGACAATATTTTGTTACGGTCTACCTTAGAGTATACATATATATCTCTACTCTACCACCTATACCTATCTACCCATATCTGTACTACCTCAAATTTATTATGTAAATAAAATGTAAGTGTGCCGAGAAAACTCAAATCGGGGTTAGATAAGGCGTGTCTTTATGAATATATTTAGATTAAACGAAACCGGGACAAAGGTTTTCTTGCTCTAGATTTTTATACATTTAGTTTAGCCTCTGACCGAATAGTCAGAACTGAGGTAGAAGGATGAAATTACTTGACTAGGCAAACCACGAAATGTTGGAAAAATATTCTAGGACGCTCGCGGGCTGCAACCAACGCGTGCAAGTTAAGGACCTCACCATCGCCATTAATTATCATTTAATTCGGAAGTATTTCCATAATTGGTTAGTAACAAATGGTCTTTAGTAACAAATTAAATACTCGACCGCTTCTCTCTATAAGTTGACGATACATTCGGAAACTGCAATTGAAAATGTAATTTTATTCTGGGCAATTGTTTCATTTCATTTATATTTTGTTTTATTTATCGAATTTACTTCATGTGTCTAAGGCACTGGTCCCACCGCGAGCGAGTAAGCTATGACCTATCGGCTATTTTCTAGCTCAAGAAACGAACAAAAGATAATCGCTTTCGTGTAAATAAAAGAGAGAGTTATATATTTATAGTTTATAGCTGGCTGTTCACACCGCCGGCGATGAACTATACATTTATTTACACTTGAGCTATTATCTCTTGTTCGTTTCTTGGGCGAGTAATCGCCGATAGCTTATAGTCTGTAGCCGGCGGTGGGACCAGTGCCTTAAGCATATTGTTCATACAATTTCTCTATTATTAATGTTTGCATATACGTACACTTACACAGTCATATCTAATGTAAGCCCTTATCTTTAAGGGTCGATCATTTAACGAGTCCAGTGACAAATAAACCATTTGTCTAATATATTTTTCATGGTTCACTGCGATAACATCTGGACCCAATTTTACTAATTTTAGTGTCTTTTACTTACTGTTTTCCTGGTAGCAATTAGCAATTTCTGTTGTCTTTCATCATAAAGTAGTAACTGTTATAGTAAAAATTATATAAGCTGTCCGTTTAGCACTTGAAAGCTGATCTTGTGAACAATGGCACTGTTATTGTATAAGCCCACCGCAAATCCTCCGACCAGATAAAAGTATTTTACTAATTATTATCTATAGAGGATTCATTTTGTTAAAAGGCCTCTGATAACCAATTGGTTTGAAGCTTCTTGGATTTAATTTTTATCTAGTTTTAATTAAATTGTTGGTATTTTTCCCCAACCCAAAAGTTGTCTGGAAAGTTGATAATACCGCCTGTCGTTTAGATCTACTTTAAATATTGTTCTTTATAGGTTTCATATATTGCGGTGTATACAAAAAGATGTATATGGCAACAATTAATCGTCAATTTTTTATGTAACTTTTGAAAATAAGGACTTGTCATTTTTTTTCTAACGTGACAACACAGAGCCATAGACAGTGTCTACCCTACATTCATGTTATTGAGATCGGTTGTTTTATTCAAAAATGATGAAAACTATTTAGAAGGCACTGTCGTGTTACCCACAACTTGTAGACCGATAATAAGCGCTACATCAACATAAAATAAAAGCAAAAGTATTCTTCAAATGAATTCTAGGCAAGATTAAAAAATATAGTCAAAATTTACTTTTGACGAATTTTTGGCGATCACTCCCCGATACCTATACATAACTGGCCAGCACAGCTTTCCAAGCTTTACTGAGGTTCATTAGGTGGAGAAAAAATGGCATCTATCACTTTTCAAACAGCTGTCATAGTTTGCCTTTAAAATTATTTGTTACGTTCATCCCATGTTACTTTTATACCTGGTCTCCCCTACCTACAAATACGCTTTCCCTCTAAGAAACCAGTGTAAGTTAGAGCTCAGATTACGCGTTGTAATTACGAGTCCCGGTGTCAAGATATACTAGGGTTGAGGTGAAACAAGCGACTAAACGATTCACAACTGCCTGTTTCAACTAGATAAAACTCCTAGGTTTGAAATCGTTGGATTGAAATCCTCCTAACGCTCGTTCGAAAAGTCACGCAATTACCTCTCGGATCTGTAATTAAAAAGCTAACCTATTCCTTCGTTACAGACGACCAGGTATAAGTTGACCTCTGGTTACGCATGGTTATAACGCTGGATCCAATTATATTGGGGCAGTGCTCAAAAAATCATACACAGGTTAATGAACCCTAGAGTTATAATCTAGACCTAGGTCCAGTGAACTTGACTTTCGACACGCTATTAAATGGATTACGTACTTAAATGTCAAATTATAAAATAATATTTCTGGTTGCATATGTATGGGTATTTTATCGGGCATTGAGTGGGGCGTAGGCGGGGGGGGGGGGGGGGGGGGGGGGGAATGTAATGGCTCAGCTAATAGATTAAGTGGGTCAAGTCACCCATAGAAAAATGAATACGGTCAACTCAGCCCGCGGGCTAATTGGTCTGTGGGCTCAATTGACCACAAAGCCCTAAAGCCACGGAAATAGATAGTTATCAAATCAATAAAGTAAGGTGCAAAATAACATACGTATAAACTCTCGCCTTTATTCTGGAAAAGGGCAGACAGAGCACCTGAAATTTAATTTTCAGCGCCACTCCTAGTAATTGTAATAGGTTTAAAGATGGAAAAATTAATTAATATAATAATTGTTCCACAGTTTACTTTAGTCTACCAGCAAAGTACTATAAAATATTATACAATATATATGCAAGTAATGGAATGTAACTATGCATGTCGTCCTAGAAAAGCAAACCATTTTTCGGCCACTTGGCTGCATCTGATGGACCCTATCCAAGGTTCCCGCACTGGGCTAAGATAATAAATAAATAAATATTAGGGGATAATCTTACACAAATCGAGCTAGTCCTATAGTAAGCTCAATAAGACTTGTGGTATAGGTACTAGACGATGATATACATAACAGATATAATACTTAAATACATAGAAAACATCCAAAACTCAGAAACAAATATTCATGCTCATGACACAAATATTTGCCCTTACCGGGATTCGAACCACAGGACCTTCAGCTTCGTAGGCAGCGTCACTACCCACTAAGCTAACCGGTCGTCATAAAGTAAGATCTTAGAGTTTAGATTTCTACAGAGAAGCTAAGCGTTGCCACAATAAAGGGCGGAAAGGCTCCTATGCAGCTAAATTAAGAACTAGTTGACGGCTTACCTTATACAACCTACATACTTAATTTGGGCGGATAATGGTTTGTTTGCCGCAACCTCATACTGACTCAGTTGCGGCAAATAATAAAAAGTGGAACTATGACAAGGACGACGAATGCTATATCGCTTTATGTCATGCTTATTGAGATTTGTATACTACTATCTCGCTCGGCCGTGGTTTTATCATCACCAACGGTACTGGCTGAAAATCAGCGCTGTAGGTGTCTAACACCTCAGCATAATGCTGAGCCACTGCCGCAGAGACACACTTTGTTTGATGTTTTATATGATTCTCTTGTTTATTTTATTGTTTAATATGTGTGTCCTGTGGGTTTGCGAACAAATGTATCTTTCTTTCTTTCTTCTTTCTTTCAATATTACCATAGCTTGTGCTGAGTATCTATGAGGTCTATGGCTAAGATTCCTATTCGTTTGCGTGTTTTTAATTTAAGTACTTAACATCAAACTAATTCCTAAGGAAACCATCAAACAACTAGCTCTATAACTATGGAAATTAGGGAGCCATTGAACTCTTAAAGTAAAACACGGGTGTTGCCACCAAGGTGAAGGAACCCGGTGGTTCGAAAATGTTGCCATGGCAATGCCATAATATGACGTTTTTGGCTGCAACCAATAACATTTTAATAATTTTTAATACGAAATTCATGTTTTTGGGATAATTAATCATAGTGCTTAGTAATTAAAAACATATTTAAGGTTTAAACTTTTAATTGTTTTAATATTATAATGAGAAGTTTAGAAGTTATTATTTTCTAGCTTCCGCCGCGACTTCGTCTGCGTGGACCCGGGATAAAAACTATCCTATATTTGAATCCAGGCTACAAACTATCTTCGTGCAAAATTTCATCCAAATTGGTTCAGCCGTTTAAGCGTGATTGAGTAACAAACATCCAAACATCTAAACATCCAAACTTTCGCATTTATAATATTACGAGTAGTAGGATTAAACTTCGTGCCGCTCAATTATCAAAGGAATAGGGAATTACCATACCGTCGTATACACAAATCATAATATATCATCATTCATCATCATCATCATCATCAATAAAATTGTCATTGTTATTTATCTCCTCCAATGAATGAGATTAATCTCAAAACCTCAAAAACACATTGCATAGGTAACCATTTATTCATTTGTCTCGATTGGAACAAAACAAATTCAACTTTGTATTAATTTTTGATTGTCATAAAGGGTGTACTTGTTGGAATAGTATAAACATACTCCTTGCTTAATACTGTCAGCTTATTAGCTAGGTGACTTAATGTATCAAGGTTTTAAATAACGTTCGTTGTCATCTGTCTATCCAACTGAATTGTGCTTTCTGTGTTCTCGATATTATCTTCTATAATATATTCGCGTTTATTCTGCTAGTTTGCGTGTTATTTTCTAGAGTACTAAACCATTTTCTGATTCAGTCTAAATGCATTTAACAGTAACATTGAAACAGCTCGACCATATTGACGATCCTTTTGTTCACAACAATGTTTGACCATGAGTCCCAAGGTCACAACAACACTCTGATTTGGAATTGTTGAATAGAGACCTGTTGTACCTACTTTACAAAAAGGATCGTCACGTTTTCATGGGTCAGAGTAGCAAAGGGGGCCCGATTTTGGGACTTAGAAAAATTTGAGCAGCCCTACCTACTATATTTATTAAAGATTTGTAAGTATACATAATTGTAAGTACTTCATGAAAATGTTTTTGTTATTACAATACCAAAAAGTTTCTAGTGAAGTTTCTAGTATGGATGGACATACTTTTTGGTATTTTTGAATTTCAGTAGTTTTCTACCGACTCATAGGTATAGTATTGGTACTATTTATATTTAATAAAAAATTTTTTTATGAATCGATTGACACGATTTATGACGCGTCGAAAGTAAAAAATACCATTAGTAGAACTCCACCGTATTCAACCAAAATTCTTGTAAAAACACGTACTAACGACACGGAAGTCCATTATCTTCAAACTAACGTACCTACCGCCTACACCATCACACATTAACAAGCCCGAAACCCGGGACCAATAACCGATCAAAACCAAACCATTTAATACAGATCCTTGTAAATACTACACTACCTAAAAAAAGGAGGTCAAAGCAATTTGGGGGTAGCTAGAGCGCGCGACTTCAACCCTGCACGCGATTTCACACAATCAAACTCGTGGGGTACTAAATGCCCGAACGGTGCCACCATTACGGCACTTTATTCGAACAGCGCTGGCTGTAAACACAGGAGTCGCCGCCTCTGTGCCGAGTGAACGCGTCCGTGAAAAAAAAAACGCTCGTTTAAATTTGGAACTGTCAGTTTTGGCGCGTAATAAGTTTGTGTTGTTTTCAAGATGGAGGGCTGCGGCAGTAGATGTATAAAGTATTTGCTCATCGTCTTCAATGGATTGTTTATGGTGAGTGGATATTAATTATTCAGTATGAGGAAACACGCGTGTATCATTTATTTGTGGGTTTAATTTATGAACTTACTTAAAGTTGACGTTTATAGGCTTTGGTGATGATTTATGATGAATATTACCTATTCTATACCTCACCATTAAGTGTTTATTCCTGTAAAAGAATATTAAATAGATTATTTATTAATATAATACAAGTATCATACTTATCCCAGACCATAACTGCAATAGCGTTGTATATATTATATGATAGATTCAATTTATAAAACAATATTTACGGTGTCATCTATACGAAACCTGTTGTATTATTTATCATATACTCATGCCGAAGTATATACGTAATAAATACAGACTTCACGGTAAAATTAAAACAAACACGAAGTATATTATAAATAAAACTTGCACCTAACACCAAACGCGTTAAATGAAAAAAATATTCCGGTTAATCCATTGAGAGGCGGCCGAATTTCCATATATTTACCATTCATAATTCACGGCTGATACACACTGATGGCAACTTACAACTCACAAGGACCCGGATTATATAATCTGTGGTTTTACGGTGTTCTACATAGGAGTCTTAATTAACTAACTTACCAATCCCTCAGACACATCATGACAGGATCAGATCACTGTTTACATGTCCCAAAGTATATCCATACCCGCGACCCACAACCCATTATAAGTCGTGTCGTGCAAGTTAAAACTGCGCGAGTCACTCCTGAATGAGACTAGCACGGGATCGGTATGAGGGTTTACTGGAAGAACCTATGCTCAACAGTGCACGATTACAGGCTAATAAAGATTTTATTCTTGAATGCCCCTCTGGCTGAGAATGTCGATGATGTTAAGACCTTATGGCGCTACTGTAAACTCACATCTACTCTTATGTCGAGTAATCCACAACTAGGCCTCTGGGTGTCACCGCGCTCTCTTAGGAATCCAAGGTTCAACACGTTTTTGCGAGTTAAGAGACGAACCAAATAAGTATAATCTGGTATTTTAATGAAGCTGTATAAATAAATTTTATCTCTGTCCTAAACCTTATCAATGTAATGTATTTGAGATTAACTATAATATGTACGAGTTAGCTCACATTAGTAAATATTGCACATGTTTGCAATCCAGATTTTACCACGTTTTGAAGACGTAGGTATACTTTTTTATTACAGTTTAAAATTTGGCTGTAGATCTAGTATTTATTTATCTTTCATGTTTAACGATGCGACTATTTCCATCTAAGTAATGGCTTTTTTTCCTCCCCTGAACCATAAATTCACCTATTACGGCTCAAGTAATGGGCCTATCGGGTTTACGTTTACGCATAAGTATAATAATAGTGCTGTTTTAAATAACGCGGATTAAAACATCCCTTTAATGTAAGTAAGAAGGTTGTCTAAAGCATTCTAAAGCGATAAAACATTGGTTTTTATACGGTACCTAATTACTTACCTACAGCTAAGTTACCCATTTATTTTTATAGATAATTATGCCATTAAACGTAATAAATAAAAACCTAGCCACCATCCTAGGGAAAATTTCAAGCAAAAGAGATTATTTAAACCACTAGACATGTTTCTATAACTTACCTCAACTTTTGAAGCCTGTCTCTAAAAAATCATTAGTTAATACGATTCCAAACTCACTTACACTGAACTCTTGTTGTAAATGACAGCCAGTATTTGTGCTGGCAACACTAAACCCACAAAGGCTAGATTAAGTTCAAATCTGCGTCAGCAAATCGGGTAATACCAATTTGTCTTACTATTACAATTCCCGGAGCATTAAAAGGAATCTCCGATGTTCAAAATCATGGTCCATGTATGGTTTCCAAAAAACAAGCTTCGCTGTTGATTCGCAACCAAAAGGTACGAGTAGGTATTCATTAACTAATACTTACTTCATTAATTCTGCTGTACAATAAGTTTTTTAAAGTCTAGTCTTCTTATCAGTTAGTGTACTTAACATTGGACGAGCTGAAAGACTAAAATTTACGATTAATTTAATAATTTTCCCGGCCCAGATAAATTAAATGTTTCATGTCGGCCATTTTTGTTGTTGAAATCCGTTAGCTATTTTTTAACTACACATTGAATGGTTACATTTATGTTTAAATTCAGATTTCACTATGAAATACGAGAAATCGACGGAACTTATCAAATATTAGGCTTATTTTTTTTTAAAGTTTTGCTTTCGGAATACATGTTTGGATTTGATCAAATCGATCACTCTATCCTCCTAGCGATTTTTCCGGTTGTAGGTATCCTCAGAGTTCTGGGTCCGTTTTGGCACTTAATTCCAAGATTTCAAAGAACGTCGTATTAAGAACTTCTTCATTTAGTAGTTACTTCTTAAAAGATAATCATTTTGTCATAGCATAGATAAAGGGTAATAATCTTTGGTCATAGATACATTTATGCGAGATACTTGTAGTGATCGTTGACGTAATAAATAACAGGTGACTCAACTTTCAAGTCATCACTAACAGGGTTATAAACCAATTGGCTTCCACACTTAGTCATAGAACGAGTATTTCCCGCAAGACAAAGACATCTACTCCCTTTATTCGTAATTCTACGCATTTGAGGCTTGGGAAATGTTGTTGTCTATGGAGCTAGATTTCTGTGGAGCTACCGGTGCACCGATCAACTTATTAAATAAACGTTTACAAAAGCTATTTTAGCTGATGTCTTATAAATGTTTATATTTGTGTGTTGTGAGAAAGGGCCAAACACATTTTAACTAACAGAGGTTTGTTAGGTATTATGAAAGAGGAGAGCACTGGCCCAAGTCGAGAGTCTTTGACCAGTGTGTGTTGCCATATATGGCACTGAAACGTGGTCGCTTACTATGGGCCTCATAAGAAGGCTCAAAGTCACCCAAAGGGCAATGGAGAAGGCTATGTTGGGAGTTTCTCTGCGTGATCGCATCAGTAATGAGGCTATCCGCAGCAGAACCAAGGTAACCGATAGCCGTCCGAATCGTTAAACTTAAGTGATAGTGGGCGGGGCACATTGCACGTATAACCGATGGCCGTTGGGGCGGAAAGGTTCTTGAGTAGCGACCACGTCCCGGAAGGCGCGGCGTGGGTAGGCCTGATGTGACAAGGTGGATGACCTGGTAAAGGTTGCGGGAGGCCGCTGGATGCGGGTGGCGTAGTACCGGTCACTTTGGCACTCTTTGGGCCTATGTCCAGCAGTGGACGTCTTTCAGCTGAAATGATGATGATGATGATGAAAGAGGATACCTACCTAATCATGTAACAGGGACGAGGTAAAGCTTTTGTCAACGGGAGAAAACTATGTTTTCGTACAAATAGGTCAAGCTAACTAAACTTCGACACGTTGGTTTAGAAATGTAGCTTACCTTAGTTGTGGTAGAATAACCTGACCGAAACTATACGCATCGCGGCGAATCTTGATCCCTATGACAGCTGTCATCTTAGTACAATTTTACGTTTTAAGGTTACGGAGATGATAGCTGACAGCTGACAGCTCGATCCCTATCGATTCTTACTATTCGCCGCGATTTGTATAATCAGAAGGAAATTAAATTGTTAGTCGAAATGGAAGCACCCTACGTTCTTTACAAAACAGCATTATTTACAACCAGCTGCCCCTGCGGCTCCGCCCGCGTATTACAAAGAACCCAGTCGCAGGCGCAGGATATAATTTATATACTCTATGTCCATACTAAAGGTACGTTACAAACCTACAACCTCGTAGACTTTTCCTCTTTATAATATAAGTATAATGCCATTGTTTTTTTAAGTTGGGACAACTTTTACTGGGGACATGTTAGGCTGGTTAGGTTCCTCTTGAGCTGACCTACCTCGGGTGTCACTGTGACGTGGTACTTCTGGGACACCCTGTAGATGTGGAACTTAAAACATTGGCTATTCTTCGTTTCTATAACTGTACCAAATTCCTTAAGCTTTTATTTTCAGAACACAAGCACTTTTATGTTTCTTAGATAAATCAACCCCGATAGCAGTTCTGCGTATTGCCTTCGTGGAAGTGGTCACGCGAGGGCACGATTAAGGCTGGACTTGGGTTTAGTGACTGGCTTTGTGGTACTCATAACTTTGGTTCACGCCTTTTTAAATACACCTTGAAGTGACGGGGTATTGCTGGGCATCATGGCTTAGCGGTGTCCGCGGACCGGCGATGGTCCATTAAAGGCGACGTCGGTCGTGATTCAGGATAGGTGACCGAGTGTTTGGGTCAGTCAGGATCAAAAACTAGGTGTCTTTTTTAGGTACAGCCAGCAGCAGAAGTAGCTAAGCGGGCCAGGTGTTCAAAATTACCTGCACACGACTTTATTCTTAAGAAATTAAGAGCGTGTGTAGGTAATTTTAAACACCCGGCCCGCTTAGTTACTTCTGCTGCTGACTGTACACACATAAATTATGCCCCGATCGTAGAAGTCGTAGGTTGCAAATATACAATTTGCTGCATACCTGTCGCTCAACATAATTAGGATTTGAAAACTCGAAAATTGTGAATGTTTCAACAGGAAAGACTTAACATTAACCTATACTAAAAAATGATTTAGACTCGGTTAACCTATACTAAAAAATGATATAGACCCGTTTACTAACGGTACGCTACCAAATTTGCAGTTAATTCCAATTCTTTCTTCCCTGACAGCAGTTGTTAAGCCGTTAGAGGCTAGTAGGGAATTTTCCGAGTCAAGTTGCCCGTTCACTAAACAAAGCCTTATTTTATTGGGGCGTAGTGGCATTCATCATCGTCATCATTATCAGCCTGTAATCGCCCACTGCTGAGCATAAGCCTCTCTTCGAGTACGCCACTTATCCAGGTCCCGTGCTAGTCTCATCCAGAAATGACCCGCGGTCTTTTTTACGTCGTCAACCCATCGAGCTGGTGGATGACCGACGCATTGGTGGATGGCATTGGCTTACACAAAATGTATAGACGTCCCGAATTCTTGGGATAGTTGCAAGCGGATCCCGGGTTTCTTCAGAAATTTTAAACATGACCTTTTCGAATTACATTAATTCATCATTTTCACCTGGAAAGGTTCTCGAGTGGCGACCACGTACCGGCAGGCGCAGCGAGAGTAGACCCCCAAAGTGGACTGATGACCTGGTAAAGGTCGCGGGAGTCCGCTGGATCCGGGTGGCGCAGGACTGGTCACTGTGGCACTCTTTGGGGGAGGCCTATGTCCAGCAGTGGACTATAGACTATAGACCTTTACCAGGTCATCAGTCCACCTTGTGGGGGGGGGTCTACCCACGCCGCGCCTTCCGGTACGTGGTCGCCACTCGAGAACCTTTCCGCCCGATTTCCGATATTATTATTATAGTTATATTATTGTAGTTACAGCTATTCCTAAAGATATAAATTACTATTCGTGTACAAAGTTTTAACAAAACGCAATTTTGTTGGCGTTATCGCTAGTATCTGGCAGTTTTCGAGGTCAAGTTGGTTTTCATTTGAATTCAAATGGGTATTACTGGTCAGCGCCCATATTAACATTTAAGTTTAAGATCGTACCGGATATTATGTGACAAAAAAAACAGCAATTGTAGGTATCAAAGGATCACAGCAATAGCAAGTCTATCCGACGGCCTTTTAAAATTTAAATCCAAATGAAGTATGTTTTATTTCGTGTTTATATCAGACAAGCTTTGCGCGATATCGTAGCTCTATTAGAAACGTTCGCCCCCCATTTCAAATCAGGCATTTCTAAAAATTCCATCCATTCCCAATTGAGAACTATTACTAAGGACTGTTGGCAATGATCGCTAGAGAATTCGCATTTGTAAATGCAAAATGGCTAGAAATGTAACTCGTTAAAGAATTGGTAGAATCGATTATTGTTATTCAAATTCAAATTCAAATTATTTATTTCAGACTATGTCCATATCATGTTAGTGGCAATAAAAAATAAAAATACTTATAAACTATGTTAGTTACATTAAATTATACACTGAACCTCTTGAGCCCATATGTAGGGCGTTCCAGTGTCTCCATACCGCGCAAGCAGGGCTGTTCCAAATCAGCTGAAGAAGGCTCTTAGAACTATCACGCACACGACGCATTAGGGATGCGGTTCTGCTTCTGATAATGGCACTGAAACCATCGACCCGTGCCTCTGCGAACATCCCAGATGTGCTGCAGTACCGTGACAGTCCCAACAACCCTCTGAAGCCGTTGTTGTATTGGACACGCAGGGCATTGAGCGACTTTTTAGTGTAGTTCGTCCATAGGCTGCACGTGTAAAAGGACTGACAAAAAGCCTTGAAAAGAGTATTTTTAACATTCCCATCACAGCGTGCAAACCTACGTGTGTTATACCTATGACTGTATATTAAAGTTAGGTTACTTCAATAATTAATTTAACAAAACCATGTCTGCACCATGGATCATTAGAACTAATTCAATGGAACCAATTCTACTTTTTGTTACGTATTCTATAAACGTATGACTAACGTTTGTTCATTTCGAAGCGTGAAGGTCAATAGATTTTATTTGACGAACAATCCAGTACAAATAAATACAGGGTTAGTACCTAGGTATAGCAAACGTTTGAATGGAATGGATTTAAATGAAAATTGTCATAAAATAGATTGGATACTAAAAATACAAAATTGAATACAGGTAAAGGAATCGATAAGAAGTAATTAACATGGTGTAAGCATGCAATCAAGAAAGCAATGTCATTCATATCATGAATAAAAAAATTAAACGTTTTACGAATTAGATTAACTGGAGAATACGCAGGCAGATATGCCTAATCATCATATCAGCCGAAAGACGTCCACTGCTGGACATAGGCCTCCCCCAAAGAGTGCCAAATTGATCGGTCCTGCGTCATCCGCATCCAGCGGACTCCCGCGACCTGTACCAGGTCATCAGCCATATATTATGCCAGATATTCCAATAGTCTGGACGTTTAGGTATTTAAAAAATGTAAACAAAAAACACCACGTGACTTGGTCTTTCAGCCAATAAGATAATACCATAGATACAAAAAGTTGCTATGATTGGTTGAATGACCAAGTCACGTGGGTTTTTTGTTTACATATTTTTAAATACCTAAACGGCCAGACTATAGTATGGAAAAAATTACAAATTTGGAAATAATTTATAATAGCAGATTTTTTTATGTGTAGCCGGATATATATAATCATTGAAGAGAGACAAAATCCAACAAAATATCACCATAAAAATAATAACTTACTTAATTAGCCCCTGAAAAATCTGAAAAAATATTAATAAATCTTTATTTTGGTTAATTCATATTAAATTTGCTCTATAATATTCAAGATAAATTATACAGAAAAAGACAATGAATGCTTCTTTTTAAATCTATTAAATTTAATAGATTTAAACAAATTTGTAGGGTTCTTGAATGAAGCATCTTAGAATAACGTTTCAAAATTAAATAAACAAAAAACATCCTATTATAAATTAATGTAAAAAAAAACCTGTAGTAACAAAAGTTCCTAGAATTTCAATTATTAAAAGCCAGTTTGTACATGTTAACTCAGCAAGCTCGTGGGACGGGTAGCAACATGGTACTGACGACAGAGATTATAAGGAAGCATTTCATATTTTCCTTTGAAACATTAAACTAATATAATATATATATTTAAAAAAAAACACTATTTTCACACATTGTTTACTACTGACGGATTTTTACCCGACTGCCGAAGGAAAGGAGGGTTATGTTTTTCGAGCGTATGTTCTATATGTGTACTACATAGATACACGCATACATACATACACACATACATATCTACATACATACATACGCTCGAAAAACGTAACCCTTCTTTCCTTCGGCAATCGGATAAAAATAACTAATAACGATTGAAAGGAGTTCTTAACATCAAAAGTGATAGTGGCTCCTTCCTCCTACGACTAACATCATCGTCATTCTTCTGGCGTTTTTCCCGGTTGCATCTACCCTAAAGGAGCCAGGGGCCCACTTTGGCACCTATACCATCCTCTCCACCTACGCCTAACGACTCCTCGAACTATCAATTCAAATAATAATTTAGAACTGACAACCCTAGTTATTCCCAAAACCGCGGCAGCGCGCTGACACGTGGATTATGCAACAGCTAAACCGGAGGCTTCTAACGTTGGCTACACACTGAACAATCGACCAGCCAACGAACGCGAAGCATTTATATAGTAAACATTTGTTTAAAGCGTCTGCTAGACGGTCGCCAACAAGCACCTCCGACCGAGCGACCTTGGTCGGCACCGACCGTTTTAGTATGAAATTTTGCTGCAAACAACTGTCTACACGGTCGGTGCCGACCAAGATCGCTCGGTCGGAGGGGCTAGTTGGCGACCGTCTAGCAGACCCTTCAGAGTCCGCAGTAAGCTCGGTTCTCCAAACAAACTTAGTTACGCTCTCATTTTAAAACGACTATCTAGTTTGCGCTTAAACTTTGTACTTAGAATAAGTTAAGGTATACCAAGTCTGGTAATTAGTTTATGTAGCTTCAGATACCATAGTTAGAAAAATACAGCGATTTTAAGTTTTTCATACTAAACTTGTTTTTGCTGTATTTCGTTTGTTTTATAAACTGGAGCCATATAAAGTAATTGGGTACTTTCCTTGGTAAAAAAAATATAATTCTATTTAGCCCGTCAGTAAGATTAACAAAAAAAAAGACAGGTATTTTTTCGTTTATCGATTAAACAAAAAAATATGAAGATATAGCTTGTTATAGTTCCGCATGACGTCACATTATGCTAAAAAGTGTACCATAATGTGACGTCACGCGGAACTTTAACGGGCTATATCTTCATATTTTTTTGTTTAATTGACAAACAAAAAATTACGTGTTCAATATTTTATTGATAATCTAACTGACGGACTAAATATTTTTTTTAGGAAAGTAGCCAATTACAGACCTAGATATACCTCATGTAATTGTATATGCAAAGTTTCGTTACAATCCAACACGGAGTTTTAAAATGAGAACGAAACTCCGTTTGTATGGGAAGGTGAAATTAAGTGAGATAGGTAGCCGTTTGTGTGTACCCAGCATAAACCAGGGACACACACACATGCTGATACTTATTCCAAAATGACTTAAGTCCTCTTATATGTGTTCCTGTCTGTGCCGTTTTGACATCAGTGACGCTGCGCCCAATGCTACCTACGTGATCAGCTGACAAATGGCTTTTACAATCTTGATTTCTGTTACAATTATATCGTTCGTTTATATATTGTTGCATGCGTAGAATTTTAAATATGACATAGATTTTTGTATAGTCAGTACCTACAATATATATTATATTATATTATGCTCGCCGACGGTGATACAAGTTGATTTACTGTTTTGTGAAGAGTTGTAGGCTAAGAAACTTTGGCTTCGATTAAACAATAAAATATAAAGTCAAAATAGATACTTACCTACACATATAATATCCTAAAATTAGTTACCTAAGTATTTTGTTCAGTCAATGCATGTACATTTTATAAAACAGGTATATTAAGAGTAGTCAGTTAAAATAAACATACTGCCAACTTTAGAAAAGTTTTAAAAACGTATCTAATAGTTTCAATTTAATTTTTTGTATCTAAAAAAAATGTACAGAATTATATGCATTATAAATATGAAATAAATAAATTATTAGATATACCAAAATTAATTAATTATACTTATATCGCACTGGCCAATTGCCACGGCCTACTAGATTGTAATCGAGTAGGCCGCGACGAGACTAATCTAGAGGGCCATTCTGAAACTTGAAAAAAGCATTATGGCAGGCAACCAAAACTTACAGGAACGATTTTGAACGAAAAAAATTGACCAACTGTAATAGTATTTTAATATCTATTGTTTGTAATAAACTCGTCTTTTATAGTATAGCTGTGTTTAGATATATGTAAAGCTTTTATTTTAATAATATGACGTAACTCAATTATATTCGACTCCGTGGCTGGTCGTAACAATGAAAAAAAATACTTTCCACCCTAGGGCAGAAAACGCTATTTTGCACTCGGCTATATACCTATGAAAAGTCAACTGAAGGAGGGATGAAAACGTTTTTATTGTATTAGCATACTCCATAGTTCTACAAAAAATAGTATTTTTATAGACCTAAGTTTGTCCACAAAGGAAAGACGCGAACCTAATCCTCTGTATGAACCTAATATATGTAGACTGTTGATGTTGATACGTTTGACAAGTAGGTAGGTACGGTCGAAGTCAAAAATATGTTAACACTCTAGTACTTTGTCTAATTAACGTCATGTTCGAACTGCCATATATGAATTGTAACAGAGATAAAAGTATATATGCTCTCCTGACCGGTTTCGGCCACGGCGACTGCTTCAAAAATGAGCACTTTCCGTGCATATGTTGGAACTTTAAAGAGCCATATGTACTGTAAAACGTTGTACGATACACGTGCGAATAGGTAATTCGCAACTCGTGTCGATTTAAAACACTCCCTTCGGTCGTGTTTTAATTTATCGCCACTCGTTGCGAATTTCCTATTTTCTGCACTTGTATCGTAAATAACTATTACAGTACACATGGTGTTACTTTCCCGCACTAGTGCGAAAATGAGCACTTTCCGTGCATATGTTGAAACTTTAAAGAGCCATATGTACTGTAAAACGTTGTACGATACACGTGCGAATAGGTAATTCGCAACTCGTGTCGATTTAAAACACTCCCTTCGGTCGACGAATTTCCTATTTTCTGCACTTGTATCGTAAATAACTATTTGACTTCGACTGTACATGTAGTTTCGATAGCAGGTATTGTCATTAGGGATCTGCCTAAAGTATTTTTTTAATAAACTTATGGTATCGCGGTATTACATTACATGTGTGCAAATTGTTATTCCAGCTAATCTATCTACATTACCTATCAAAATTACTTCTAATACTGTAGGGTTAATAATGTTAATATATTATTAGGTAATACTATAATAGCTATAACTAGTTAGAAGTGTGACGTCCATATTCCTGGTTATATCCTAGAGGCATTTCAAGATTTGTCATAGGCATTAGTTTAACAAAAGTGGCTACCATCTGAGCTTGCGACCTAGAGGGAAAACTAGTCTTTGTTGGGATTAGACCGGTTTCCTTCCTTCACCAAAAACCTACTATTGAATATTAAATAATGATAATTAAACTAAATTTATTATGTTAATAATGATAATATGTATAAATGTCAATTAAATAATCGTAACTTACGTACAAATCGTACAATAAAGATTTTTCATACTTCAATGTTATTCCAACTCAACTTGAAACACATGGTTACACAGTCTCATCAGCCATTTCATGCCTTCATCCGATTATGTCATTAAGGTTAACTCCCATTCCCATTACGACCTTACTTTTCAAACCTCCTATCTTCTTCAATTAAACAATTGAAATTAAACCATGTTGTGTACTCAACAGAGTTGAGTTTTGAACTCTCATGGGATAAAGATGTACGGATCTGAAATGTACGAACGATGTCCGAAGCATTTCGAAACTTTTTATGATGGTTATTTAAGCGGGCACGTGCTTATGAATTTTAATGATAGATTTGATTTAGTGTCCATTCTCCTGTCGTGCGTCGTGCCTATATTTGGAAATAAGTTACTGGAGCCTAAATCCTGAACAAGTTTTTGAAGTATTAAAATCGACTTGATCCGTCTTTCATAAGGGGAAAGAGTAATGTGTGAGCGAGATGCAATTATACTGAATTAGCTACTTTCCTAAAAATATATATTTAGTCCGACAGTTAGATTGTCAAAAAAATATTGGACACGTATTTTTTTTGTTTGTCAATAACAAAAAAATGATGAAAATATAGCCCGTTAAAGTTCCGCGTGACGTCACATTATGGTACACTTTTTAGCATAATGTGACGTCACGCGAAACTTCGGGCTATATCTTCATCATGTTTTATTTAACCCTTTATTCGCATAAAACAGCGAAGGTCCTTAGTACAAGTCTCGGTGACGCTGAATATTCCAAACGATTCTGGTAAAAAAAAAACAAAAAGACGGTCTACGATTGTGTTAAGCCAGCTTAAAGTTGCGAATTAAAGGGTTAATTGACAAACAAAAAATACGTGTCCAATTTCATAATCTAACTGACGGATTAAATCCTGACCTCATGTTAAAATTGCCAACGTAGTGTTGGTAAATGGATAGTAAACCATCAAATTATTGTAATAAAGTATAAATTATAAAATGATATGGACCTTGAAAGATTAGGAAAAATTTAAAGCAACCAATAGAACCCTTACGCTTTTATAGAAACAAAATTGTATGACAACTATGGACCTACACGCAGTATTTCGCGACCGAAACAGCAATTTACTTGATTTTCCCTACAATGATTAGTTCAAACAGCAACGTGTGACGTCATGCTTTTGAGTCAATCTGTATGAAGCGTTTCGGCTGCCGCCAGCGAGGTCCATCTTTAACTCAATTCTTTGGGTATTTATGTTGTTTAATTGTAGTTGCTCCCATACAAACATTCGTTCCTCTCCAAAAACTGGTTCGAAAGGCATCATAAAAAAATCGCAGGTAAAGCCTATTGGGATTGGAATAAAATTGATATGACATTTGAAGGAGCAAAATGATAAGTCAGATCCGTCGAATGAATGTTATTTGTGTGGTTATCATGGACCTTTGGGATGTCTGTTATCCTGCGTTTCACCTGCGTTCTATGTTTTCAGGAGCAACAAAGGGAAGGTAGTGTATCATTACAATAATTTGGTACCATCAAGTTGATGATGATGGAGCCAGAGGGCGGAACTTTTCAATGGTGTACATAGAGACTGATTCCATTTTATATATGTATAAGAGTCAAACTTTGTATTGTCTTATACGGAAACAAAAAAGCCTGCATATTCTGAATTTAAGGTAGTTTTTCGCAAGCGTTTTTTATCAAAATTTTAAATATGAATAGGTACTCTAACATCCTTAAGCAAGGCATGGAAAGGTCATTTAAAGCTAAATTCTTGTATGACGCAGTTGTACTGAGTAGATAAAATCAAAACAAACTAAACACAAGCATAATAACTTAATTATTCGCCACTGTTTCTTAATTAGAATTTTAATTACAGAATACTTTAACTTCCTCAACTTAGGGCACAGAAAGGACATTTGAACCTAAATCCGCGTGTGACTAAGGTTTGTCCACGAAAAAAATACCCACTTTTGTATAATTAAGGTTTTCAATATGAAATGATTTATTTAAAGAATTTAATTAAAAAGAAGGTTTCTTCACCTATAGTTTTGAGTGGCGTTTATGGATATTTATATCAGCTGCTATCCATTTTTGGGCTAACTTTCGAAATCTCTGCATGCTGTCTTAGATTTTGTAATTTTCACGTTTGGGTCATAGAGGTTCTTTTTTTTCCTTTCTTCAAATATATTATCGATGCTATAATGTTCCGCGAATATCTTTCCAGGCTCTTAATTACCGTATGCAGGCCATAAATTGTTTTAAATCATGCCAGAAGTAGACACATTTCTATGCAATAATTTTAGCTTTAAGCCATAACTGGCATTACGTAGGATTTCACAAATTTCAAGGAAATATGGATGGATTTTAGGTTCTTACACATAAGAATACTCAGTTGGCTATCTAATGCAGTTTGAACTACCTAGACCTACTGGGTGACCGTGGAGACTTAGTTTTCGATGGCTACTTTTTTCGTGAACAAGCCTTATTGTAGGGACCAAGTAGATAAAATCAAAACAAACAAAACAGTAAAACTACACTTAACAAATGAAATGTCATTACGTCATTAGCCGTAACGACGGAAAACTATGGGAGTGGTATTTAAGTTTTCAATCGATATTTGGGTCAATGGAGCAGGGCTGTTAATATTCCCAACGATCCTCGCTTTAATAGGACCAGTGTAAATCAGACCTTCGTTCACGCGTTCTTATTATGAGTCCCGGTGTTAAGATATACTGAATTTAACAGTGAGGTAAACAAATTGTGAAGAATACCGGGTCGTGTCCTAGTGAACGATTCTATCAACACTGTCCCAACAAAGGGACACAGTGTCATAGATGTAACATGGGATGTATTTCCTTCTGATTCTAATAGAATGACAGTATTGAAGAATACGTACACGTGGATTCAGGAGAGGAGTGTTGGTGCCCACACTTATGTATGGTAGTGAAAGTTGGGTGTGGCAGAAAAGACATCAAAGTCGAGTAAATGCAGTAGAAATGAGAGCGTTGAGAAGTATGTGTGGAGTGAAATTGAGTGATAGAGTCAGAAACAGTGTGATAAGAGATAAGTGTGGAATGGATGGAGATATAGTCACGAAAATTGAGAAGGGTATGTCAAGGTGGTTTGGGCATGTAGAGAGAATGGATGAGAGAAGATTAACGAAGAGAGTGTATATAAAAGGAGTGGAAGGGCAAGTTGGAAGGGGAAGACCTAGGCGAACTTTCTCTGATCAAATTGGAGAAATGTTACAAAAAGGCCAGGTCAAAAGTACCCTAAACCGACGAGCATGTATGAGAAATGTTATGAAGGTGAGTGAAGCGAAAGTGGTTTGTCAGGATCGTAGCAAATGGAGATCCGTGATCTCTGCCTACCCCTCTGGGAAAGAGGCGTGATTATATGTATGTATGTATGTAGGAAATGTCTTAAGGAATGTATTTTTATATGATCACATTAAGGTGATTGACTAGTTTCCTACCATGAAAAGCTACTTAGTATGATATAGGTAATATAGATTGATGCATTAGCTTTACACAGTTTCTGGTAATTCTTTAAGTTTTCCAATATCAATATTACTTTTTTATAATAAATACAATTTGTATTTAATAAGTGTTGAATATGTTATAGCTAAACGAATTACAAAGCAATAATTCAATATTTGAAAAATATCAACTTAACCTATGTCCCTAAAATAACTAATCAAAGGTCAAAAATAAAAACATAGTGCCCATAATGGTAGCGGCATTTCCACGTTGGATAGCCATTTTGGACAACATCTGCACCAAAAACGACTCGGAGCGGGGGTCCTCCCCCTTTTGCCTGTACACAAGTCTAATGTATTTCTTTAAGAGTTTTTGATACAAAGGGGGAAAATAGGGGCCATACAGAGATTTAGGTTCTTTCCTGTGGACATTGCCAAAGTTAAGGACTATAAAGCTTAATTTTTGTTTAAACTCTTAATCAACATAAAGTTACTTATGCTATGCCATAAAAGCATTTTATGTATTTTATATATGCAAGCCTCTTAACTCTTGACCACTGGAAAAGCGACTTTTGTTTATTTTTTATTGTTATGAAATTTTCAGTTCCATTTTCTATCGAGTTAACTTTATGTAATCTTCCTGGGCGTATTTTACTAAGTTAATATGTCGTAAGCATATGCCGTCTCTCGATTTTATATGCATCAGTCACATTGGCATTTTTAACTGACTTCAAAAATTTGTCGTAATCTTTTATTTTTTATGTATGTTCCCCGTTTATGTACTCGAAGACGCCTGGACCGATTTGCAAAATTGTTTTTTTGATTGAAAGGGTATCCTTTCCAGGTCTCATGGTCATTAGTTCAGGATCCAATGAGATCCCGGAGAAATTGAAGGAACTCTTCAAATACTTAAGGCCAATTACTGAATTGAAGTCTGTTAAAACTTCGGTCTGAAAGTAAATTATTTATTCGCTATAGTTATCTCAGTACATGTTGTTAGGTGATCAATATCTCGTTAACAACAAGGTTAACTTTTTATAGAAACGTAAAACAATACTGTTGCTGAGTCTCATTTAATACTAGAGGTATGTCCTCACGAAAGTCTAAATTAAACCAATCAGATGAATCTTGTGTCGTCTTCTGATGTCATACCCCGATCTGAGCATAGATGTAATTGAACCAATTCGTTCAAGCGCCAACCAGTGACCCCAGGCTACCAAGGATGGACGTGAATAATGAAAACAATACATTGTTACACTTGATATTATTTTAGTTGGCAGGATTGCATCAAAGTAGTCCATTCAAAAAGCGACTCTACAGTCCAAGGTAGAAGATTCCCATTCCATAGACAGTTTTACTTTTATTTTACTCAACCGTACCTACACTATAGGTATTATTAGTGATGGCCGCCCACGTTTGGAAGTCTATGACATTTAGTGTGGTCTTGTCAGTCAAAAGTCACGATTTTTTGTTTACCATCAATTGTTTCGAAATACAATAGTCGGCCAATACTAAGTAAGTATATGCCTCTAATCAATGATGTAATAAATAAAAGGTAGATTAGATATGTTGTCTATACGAAACTCCGTGTTTAAAAATGGCCACCAAATCTGACAGCTAACGTTTCCATTGACGACTCGAAACTGAGGCAAGTTGTGCTAATTGACACAATTTTAGTGTGCCATTTTTCGAGCGCGTATAACTTATCTACCTCTTTTTAGGGTTCCGTACTTCAAAAGGAAAAAAACGGAACCCTTGTAGGATCACTCGTGCGTCTGTCTGTCCGTCTGTCACAGCCGATTTGCTCCGAAACTACTGGACCGATTGAGTTGAAATTTGGTACACATATGTAAATTGGTGACCCAAAGATGGACGCGTAAAGTAAATTAATGAATTCTGAACAAGGGGTTAGAGTTCCGCGTGACGTCACATTATGCTAAAAAGTGTACCATAATGTGTCGTCACACGGAAGTTTAACGGGCTATATCTTCGTCAGATTTTGTTTAATTAACAAACAAAACAATATGTGTCCAATATTTTTTGATAATCTACCTGACGGACTAAGTAACTTTTTTCAGGAAAGTAGCCAATTATGTTTTTTTTTATTTCCATATACCTTTATGATATAAGTACTTTGATCAGAATGCAGTATTAACTAAGACAACGCACTCCTTGAACTAGACACGAATGATTCAAAATGACGTCATATACCAGTCATGGTGCATCATAAGTGGTCACGCGAGTTAAAATTAACTGCATAGTTGTTGTATCACTCGTTTACTGAAATACTATAGACAACATTGTGGAATAGACACCGTGAACGTATGCCTCTATTTTTAACCAACTTTGAAAGGAGATCCTACTTTCGTGTTGTAGTTAATGTTATGCTACTTTGCTGTAGTATTTTGCGATTCCATTTTCTTTCAAGCGAACTTTCGTTTCACCTCCTAACGAAACAAATTATTTTTTAATACAGTTGCTCAAAAAGTGTTACTTTACGTAGCTGTTTATAGCGTGCGGAAAGTTGGTTTTGCGAACTAGTGCTTTTCACTTTTCCTTGTACAAATTGTACCATTCATTGTCAATAAAAAAAATAAGATAGACCTGTATTAAAAAAAAATTGAACAACTTCATTATTTTTCAACTGTATCACAATGATGTTACAGAATTAATAATATAAAAGTTTCGAATTCCTTACTTATTGTTTTACTTATTTCTTCGCAACTGTATTAAAAAACGTCGTTCGATACACGTGCTTCACTCGTCCCGAGTCTTGCCACTCGCCTACGGCTCGTGGCAAGATATCTCGGTACTCGTGACGTAATGTAATGACATACTTTCCGCACTAACATCGAAATGTACTATATATTGTTAGATATTTTTGTTCCGTGTCAATTTAACGTGAAAGTTAAGTACCACCTATACAGAGATCGCAAGTTCGAGTTTTGCCATGGGCTTCAAACGATGATAGTTTATTTTTCTATTATATTTGTTTAATTCGTTTAGTACTTTAGCTTATTGAAATTCTAAACCAGCAAAACTACTAAATACTTACCCTATTTTTTATTTCCGTTTTTATCTGAAAGAACAGACGAATTCGAAAATGAACTGGGTTTTTTTTTAATAATATAGGTAATGATTTGTTTCATGAGGAGGTAAAATAGGCTCGGTTTTTAACTTATATCAATGTTATTGCTGCTTTTATAAATTTATATAATATACAAACATATATTCATTGGGGTTAAAGGTGTTGTATAAATTTATTTATTGCCAGTTACCTAACTTGCAGGTGTGCAGTCTAGTCATTATGTACCTAGGTACTTAGTACTAATCATTACCTACCTCTATCACATGTTTACTATATCCATCATTTCAGTTTGTTGTTAAGTACTCTTTGGCATAAAATATCCTTCCGGCCGCCATGGCAACTAAGCTTCGCAACCAGTTGTGATGCAAGACTTTTTATTCCTTTTCCGCAACTAGTTGCCATACAAGACTTATTTTTCATTCTACGCAACTGGTTGCGTACAAAGAATTTCTAAAAAAGATTAATTGCGACAGAAGGATGTTTTTTCTTCATATGCAACAATTAGCATTATTCAAAAATAAGCGTGGGACATTCGAGTTGGCAATGTCACGGTGTTTTCAGTCCCTTATAATCCTTATAAAGGTCAAAAATAAAGCAGCACGAAAATACGTGTAATACTCGTATCCTGCATTTTTTTCTTTTCATTCATTTGGTAAGAATAAAAAGTCTTGCATCACAACTGGTTGCGAAACTTAGTTGCCATGGCGGCCGGAAGGAAAATACTGCTTTTTATGATCGTATAGTAAAAATGCTTACCCCAATTTATTATTTGTAAGCCGTAAGGCGCCACACAGTGAAACTGACCATAATTCTGTAACATCCTGTAACCTATGTTGGACAAATAAATGATTTTATTTTTATCTTTATATTTCCGGTCAAACTGCTACCTCGGCCCCGGTGCGATAACTTTGTTTTTTAAGCTATAAAAACACATCCCGTATTGCCTATCGTAATCAGACTGAATTTCTGGTAAAAAAATATGTCAGCAGATATTATAAAAGAGTTAAGTATTAATATAGCCAATTGTATGAGGCTAGTACAACCAACCCCGTATCAGACGCATGCTTTCTGCAGTGTACAAAAGCTTAAAAATACTTACAATAATAAAAATGGTTCTTTTCACAGTTCAGACCAGTTTCGATCCTTAAAAATATTAGTAACAATGAAACCTTATAGTTACGTTATTAGTCAGTGCAAATATTATAAAAGTGGACAACTTGAGCTTGACGACAACCGGATCGAGTATTAACAATGTTCTTTCATGCCACCAAAATGTTCCGTTCGAAAACACTCGCAACACCTTTTCGGTCGCTTGCACAGTGTACAGGCACCTAAAATGTATCAGGATTTCAGCCAAAGTAACTAAGGATCATTGATATTATTTAGGAAATCCCCTGTCTGCACTAGGGTCCTCGTGGGGCTATACTAGGTGTACAGGGTGGATTTTTTATCAGTGTCCAAATTGAAGTATGTTAATCCTTAAACAAAATTATAATTTACGTGTTTTTTCTTTTAGTATCCCTCGGTACTAAAATATTGAGTTAGGGCACCTCAAAGTTGTCTCAAAAAAGTCCTAGTTTGTTGTCAATGTTCGCTGCGCACCGGCATCGCCGCCCCTCCCCACCAGTAATTCATAACAACCGTGAGTCACGCACGGCTCTTCCCCGCCCCGGCACCCCGCCGCCGCGTCAAATTGATACGAGTAACACAAGTTGCTGATCGGGCGACCAGCTTCATTGTTTTTTTATAAATGAAATTTATAAATGATGCCTAATGCCTGGAAAAAAATGGATACTCATAAAAACACCCTGTATAAGCTTTCCTTCTCCACCATCGAAGGAGGCATGAGGCAGTTTGTATCCCTGCTTTTACTAGTACATAACTGCATGCAAAACCATCGTCCCGCTTAATCTTAATGATAATGATAGTGATGATTCGCCCTTCGCGGACGGATGCAGGTGCATCGCTGCACCGGAAATTCGATGCACTTATTGTAGCTCAAGGTAACCTTTTATATGTAGCTGGTACTGGTACGTTACACATCGCAAATCACGCTACATATTTTGTTTTTCCTGTCTATTTTCAAGGTCGATCCAACTTTTATTGTTTCAATTTGCACTGTTGAGCCAGTCATCGAAATGGCCCTTTTACTGCGGACTTAGGACGCTCGAGTTTATGGCGTGTCAAAGACACGTAAAACTTTTCATAGCTGTTGCATGGTTTGCTTTCTTGATAAGATAATTGTGATAAACATGGCCAAAATATGTCATGATCTCTGAAGGTATCTTCAGTTGACTTGTCTATCAGTCAGCTACTAGTTTCATAAGGGGTATATACATATACCAAATTTCATGTTTCTATGTTAAATAGATTTTGAGTTATTAAGGAGTCAAAAGTGGCTCCAAATGGTTCGTGTTCGTTTTTCCACACGGCTACTGCGTCGCCAGTTCCTTTTGGCTTTGAACTTGGCTGTACACGCTGCCACGTGACTAGATCATATAAAGCTTGACGTTTCTTATAGAAGACAGCTAAGTATAGCAGCATAACTGTTAAGTAAAATTTTGTAGTACCCACACAGATACATTTATAAATTAATAAGTACCCCATAATTATACACAAATCAACGATCTTTACTTTCCCACCGCATCTCTGGCTAACAAAAAACCAGTTTGTTCTTTATACTCACTGCCTACGTGTATAAAGATTCCCCAAAGTATGACGCCCTACCCAAAAGCCATATGAACGCCATCGCAGTCACAGAAGGGACGGTTGCGACACGATCGAAAGTTTCATCATCATGTTTTACGGCCTATTTCCTCCGCCTATGACGGTCGCGTATAAGGTAAACTGACCTATTTTAACTACCGAAGAAACGAGGGGGACTGTGTAAACGGAAAAGTAATTTCTATGTTGACGTGTTGACGGTACTGTGGAATGTAGATAACCCGGCATTTAATGCCTTGATACTTACTTATTATGTCTATCGTTAAGGCGGGAAACGCACAGACAGGTGGCTTGCTTAGTGCCTAGAGCTTAGCGATCGCATAGCGAGTAGCGAAGTGAAACGAACGTTCTATATTTTTTGTAACCGGCTGCTGTATACACTATTCACCTGGCTAGTCTCCTAGCGGTGCAGTGCAGCCGGTTAGGAATATTATAGAACGTGCGTTTCACTTCGCTACTCGCTATGCGACTCGCTAAGCTCTAGGCACTAAAGCAAGCCACATGTCTATGCGTTTCCGTCCTTAGTCAACGACTAAGGCTAGTCTAACTTAGGAAGGAGTGCCGTCCATTTGTGGATTGAATGATTAATAGAGTAAACTCTAAAGCTGTACAGGGCCAGTTGAGAGAAAAGCAAAAAAGATAAGATTTAGGTTCAGGTATAACAATTCTGCAGGTATATTACAACGAATTGTCAGACCAGAAACTATCGACGGTGGAAATTTCAAATGTCGTAAGGGACAAAAGCCTGCTTGTCCCTTACGACATTTGAAATGTCCACCGTCGATATTGAGCGGATAATGAGGCTGCACACTCCATTACATCTCGGATACATCTACGTCCGCGAAACCACCACTGCTTGCTCCTCCGGAGACGCGAACTGTGGCACATAGTAATTCCCGCTTATTCGAGCTCTGCACTGCCTCAATGTACTTCTCACATCTACATCTGAGGGCCTACCGCGAAACGATATTCGTTTTAGTTCGTGTATCTCCCTCTTTGTCGCTCGAATTAGCAAGTGCAACAGAGACGGAGATACACGAACGAAAACGAATATCGTTTCGCGGTAGGCCCTCTGACTGGGATGTTTGTGCTAGTAGCTGGGTAAAAGTCTGTCGTGAATGCTTGAGGTTCTGCGAGGCGATGGATGACCGTCAGTCTTCGGTAGTATATTAAGTACCTATTCAGGTAATTTTAATTCTAAGATTCACAGTGCATTAGTTTTGTAACTGTAATACTGTGTAATAATTGTTTCTGAATGGGATGGAGAAAACTTAGGAACTAGGATGATGATTTCAAAATTATGAAATACTTAGAATCAAACCTGGTCAAATCTGCTCAAAAACTGTAAGGAATACAGTTAGTTTCTGGTCTCCCTCATCCCGAATATAATTTGGTACCTATGTAGATAATTCACGATCACTTTGACCGTACCTACAACCGAATAGGTGGTATCTAACTGTGCGGGTTACATCATCAACTAATACTCGTAGGAACTATTTAGTAACTGACATATACAAACCGATTAACGTTATAAATGGCGCCGACAGCTGTCAATCCCATAAAAGACTTGCCATACAACTTTGAATAGAAAGTCACGGTTTGTCTCTTTCATAAACATAAGAAAATGCATAAAAACCTTTACGTAGGTCTAAAATGTCACAGGTATATTGTGAATGGTATATTCGATTGTTTTGCCGATAACTTGCACTCGGGCAACAAATTAAACGTTAACCAACAAATATTTCGTAAAACAGGCTGTGTTACATTGGTTAGAATTGTTATCGAACTGGTATTCCTTCTAAACTTCTATTATGACTACAGAAGAACCATTATATTCCCAAGATATTATATAACCTAGAAATAAAAGGATGGGTCGCTAATTAATGGGGCAAAATAATACAAAATGTAGAAATAAATGAGCTATCATAAATTCCGGGAGTTTTGCTGGGAATGTTTAACATAAGTTATTAATTTTGGCTCTTTACGCCGCACCTACATACTCGCATGGCATGATAAAAAAATATACAAATCGTCTACTGACATGAAATATTTTGTTTGTTGTTTGTTTTTTAATTCAAAAATGGTGGAGAACACGGCTGACTATATGCCTGGCTACTTTCTCGGTCAACGCATAGAAATATTCAACGAGGAAATGTGGCCAGCCCTATGGGAAAAGTATACCTCAGAAACTAATTGTATTCCTTACAATTTTTGAACAGATTTGACCAGGTTTGATTCTAAGTTTTTCATAATTTTGTAATCGATGTCCTTGTTCCAATAAGTTTTCTCTGTCCCTTTCAGACCGAAATGCAAATGTATAGGTATATGTTAAGTTTTGTTTTTCATTTTATTGTGTACCTTATTTGTAAATGTTAGTATATTGTGAATAAAAGTATTTAAAGATAGATAGTTATTTGATAGTTTTAAAGTGTATGGCAATAGTTCCAGATTCAAATACTTATTCAAATTGTTATTAATTTAAAAATCTAACTACTTAAGATAATAGTCCCAGTGATTGACACATTAATTTCAATAATTGACACCCTGAGTGTCACTTTATAATTGCCTACACAGATTGGTTTGCGTATAAGTTGACAGAATGCTTCTTTCACTAATCCGACAGATTAGTTAGAGTAGAGTAAAAATTCCATAACCATAAAAAGTTTAAAAAACTATATCCCGACTACGAAAACCTTATGAATAATATTTTTAATATATTTGAACTCAAAATTTTCTGCTCTTTCATTTGATAACAATTTTTGTTAAGTCTGTCACTTATTGGTATCATATTCATATTTTTTGTTTTTTATACGAAAGGTAGCCTATGTCTCCCGAAAAATAATTTCGAAGCGATTGACACCCCATTTTAAACGCTACAGTGGAACACACGTACATACAAACATAGACTGCTAAAAATATATCCCTTCCTTTCGGCTCTAACGGCAAAAATAACTATTAAATTTATTTCACTCGCAGAAAGTCTTATATAATTCTAACAATACAGTTGGGCAACCAAGATATTAACCGAGATGCGTAGGCGCCTACAAATTGGAGAGAACAACGATAATTGGTAAACGCTACCCACTTAAGATTAGCCCAACATATGGTTTGAACCTGCGGTCACGGCCGAGCACTTTTTAACCGACTTCAAAAACAGAGGAGGTTCTCAATTCGATTGTATGTTTTTGTTGGGTGTTTGTTACGCGATATCTCGCTAATTTATGAACCAATTTGAAAAATTATTTCTTTGTTTGAAAGCATTACTTCCAGATTGGTCCCGTTGTCACCAAAATCCAGTTCTGATCCTGATCCTGGTGAAATCGAGGGAACTCTTCAAATTTTATAGGCAAACTTGAAGCAATTTGGCTACTGACTTGAAGTTGGTTAAAACTTTGTTTTTAAAGTAAAGTATTATTACTTAACCAGAAGTATAGCCAATCATTAGTGTCACTGGAGAGCTTTGAATACTGATCCTCTCTTTCTTTTGAAACCTGAGGGGCAAACATGTAACATTTCAAAATGCAAAAATTGACATTTAGATCTACCTGACGCACGTACTGTACGTTACGTTATCGACCAGCAGGACTATTACAAAGTCAAAGTCAAAGTGATTTATTCTTCAATTTAGGCATATTACATGCTCTCAAAGAAAAGGACGATTAGGTACATGTTTTCAGTTTGTCTTTCAGAAAAAAAGGAAAATATTTAAAGAACAGAAATCTAAAATGCAATATGTAAATTTTAACATAATTGATTTATTTAAAAGAACAAGGATGATAAAAACTTAACCTACAAAGACAAAAAAAAGACTATAAATTAAAACTTAAAGATAAAAAATTTGGCCCTATGTAAATACAATATGAAATACAATAATCTATACATATAATAAAGCTGAAGAGGGTCGAAAGTCTGTACATGGAAGATAAACGAAAAAAAATTGGCTGGGGATACTTAGAATTGATAACAGAACACGTTCCAACAGTTTTTAGAATTTTTGTCTGTTTATCTGTTTATCTGTTTATCTGTTTATCTGTTTATCTGTTTGTCTGTTTGTCTGTTTATTTGTCAGAGTATCACGTGAAAACGGCTGAACGGATTTTGATGCAAACTTTACTAATCTGTCGAGAGAATCCCCGGATAGGTTTTAAGCTATAAAAATCTTAAAGATTAGGGTTCAAAGGGGGTAGAAAATAGGGTTGAACTTTGTATGGGAACTCCTTGAATGTACGAGCTACAGACTTGAAAATTGGTAACCATAATACCTATAATAAAAACAACACGCAAACAAATCAGTCTATATTTTAATAGTATGCTACCTTTCTTGCTTTTAGTATGTGATATACCTATTGAAGCTTTAGTACAAAGGTACCAAAATACCAGTTGAATGTGTTGAAGCGCAACGAGCCAGTAAACCAAATTAGATTTAAATTCAAATTGAATTTGGAGGCCTAGTAGAGTCAGCGTCGAACTACCTACTCAATATAAAATGACTTCTGGGTCAAATGGCTAACTATATGTCAAGAGGTCACTGAGTAGGTGGTGTCAAATTGTAACTTGTCTTGTAGCTTCGCAAAACGAGCCACTGGTGTCAACTTTACTCACGGCAAACATCAGTCCACGCCAGTTATTGATAAACAGAATTCTCTGAATTGTGTAATATGTGTCTAAAACACATCATCATTCTGGTTTCACGCCCTGTTAATGGGAATTCAATGGCATTTTTGTCGATAATTTATCCCGTAACCGGTATAAAATGTGGTCGGTATATCTTTACTTTCTCTCTCAGTATAATAGAAGTGAAGTGGCTATGTCAATGGATGATTGTTTAATTTGGGCAGGATTTCATTTTAAATCGTTGGATCCAACAAATACCGTGAACAAAAATTTGTTACCAATAAATAAATTAACACTGATATTGGAGGCAATTCATCCTCCTAAGCTTTTATTCAGTTTGTTTCAAATTTAAGGTTCAATACGATACATACCTATCAAAAGCACTCTTTCTGAAGTGAAGTGAGCGCGCGTAACACACTGAAATCACACTTCTCTGTTGTCTCAAGTACAGCGAACGAAAAAACCATAAGTCTAACTAGCGCTGAAAAGTGGTCCCACAAAAAGGATGCACATTGCCACTATGCGAACGTATGCGGACGCGGGGGCGGGGTTTCAAAAGGATGCCAAGCAGCCGTTTAGTTCGAACATGCGGGTTTTGGGCACGTTTTTGGATAGAAATTTGTAAGGAGTTCGCCTTCAATGGATTTTTCGTTCGCTGCTCAAGTATGAACAGCTTTCGTCAAGTTTCACATGCTGATCAGCCATTTCTTTCCAGATCTTCGGCATCGTGCTAATAGCAACAGCATGCGTGGACATGGGCATGCTCCAGGGCTTCGCGGACATGCAGACGGGGCACGAGACTGACGCGGTGCTCATCGCCGTCGGCGCGCTCATCATCGTCGTCGCCGCCTTCGGCTGCTTCGGCGCGTGGCGGGAGAGCCCCAAGCTGCTCTATATTGTAAGTACAAAAGGCTAAGTGTAAGGCCTGAGTGGACGCACCGCTGTGAGCGGGGCGTGCAGCGTCCATATAAAACAAATGCAATTTATATGGACGCTGCACGCCCCGCTCACAGCGGAGCGTCCACTCAGGCCTTACACTAATAGATAAGGCATCCCTCTCTATGCCAAAATATGACGAATAGAAGAAAATCCTCACTTTTTGGGACTTTCGGTGTGAGACGGGAGAACCCCAAGCTGTTCTACATTGTAAGTCATCATCACTGCATGACAGCAGCCTCCTGAACACCATTGTTGATAGGTTGGAATGCCCGATGGTGGAGCACTGGAACTCCTTACATATTGTAGCTAGTAATTGTATTGTGTTGTTTTAATTTTGCTTATTTGATGTATTTTGATTAATTAATTAACTTTATTTTGTATTTTATGATTATACCTATGGACTTATGGTTCGAAATAAATGATTAATAATAATAATAGGTCTCCAAAGAGTTCCACGATGGCCCGCGCCGCGCGCATTCAGAGGACTCCCGCGACCTTACCGCGTCGTCAGTCCACCTTGTCCAGTGTCCATTGTACACTCAAGTGTATAAATATGTGTGCATACAACTTACTCATAAATATTTCCCATCGCTTTTATGTCAGTGGATTAAGGTTTCGGTACATATTTTTGAGAGGATTAAATCGATACATATTTTTGCACTTGGCTGTAAGTATCGAGAATGTATTTTATAGCTTAATTTTCCACGTGATAAAGCTGCTCTTTTGAATGGATGAGGAGTGTCAAAAATATATGGGCAAATGAAAATTGCAAACTGCTGTACATTGTAAGTAGACGATGACCTAAAGCGAACCTAAGCATAAGCTTGATGAAGACTTGGCAAGGCATCTCTTTTGCATCAAGTGGATGGTGTCAGAAAGAGAGTTCATTGGAACTGCTATTATGTATATGGTAAGCATCTACTACTTAGTCCAGAAAAAGTATTATTGTTGACTTTAGCTCGTTAAACGGGTCGTTCTTCTTTTCGACCGACAATAGCTTGTCCTTCGTCTTATTACGGCATCTCATTTGAGTAATGATGTTTACGGTTTTATAATGTTCAAATGAACGTCCATATTATTTTATTAATTAGTGATATTTAATATTTCACTTTCTCTAACTAGCATTTTTTTAAATGTGTTTTTTTTTCGTAGAATGCCGTGACAGAGTGGTAAACCAAAATGTTGTCCCCACTGAAAGAGTCCACTTTGTCACATGTTTTTTTTAGAAACCAACCGTAAATAAATATTTATATTGGCCAGAAAGGAAACTTTAATTAGTTCTAATGAAGAAACCTATGCATTTTTTTTTAAATCGCACTTCAAAACCACAATTTTCGATAGTTCAAAAACCAAAAAAACAGAAAAACCTCGGTTCATTGTCGGTAAAAAAGAAGAACGACCCAAACACGACAAGCAAGTTAAAGCTTCAGAATTAGAAACAAATGAAAGAAAGCGTGGAGACAGAACCAGATGTAGCTGTGGATTGTCAATTAGTGATATGGCGGAGTTCTGTCTTGATGACGTTGATTGATGATGATGGAGACATCTCGCCGTATTCGTCTACTTTGACGTTCTGGGCTTTTTATGCACCCAGAGGCTATAGTAGTCTGGGTGTTATGCTATCGTTCCTACTAAAAGCGACAGTATGAGCTGAGTATTAATGTGTAGTACACACACACACACAGTTTCAACATCGATAATCTCCATTAATTAATGTTTACATTTCCAACGCATAGTCGTAGAGACTAACCGTATAATCCAAGCGTGGCAGAACTGAATCCTCGGATTGCCTTGAAAAATCTATTTCTCGCATAATCATATGTTCCGTGTCCCAAATCTCGATCTCGTCTATTTCGGTAACAGGCGCGGTAATTCGATCACCGGGTTCATTATTTGAAGCGTTTCAGTACACCTAAGAATGTATCTCTGAAATTAGCCTCATGAGTTGTTTCATGAACATTCGTACTTCACTCAATCTAGTGAGCTAAGTGTGTCAAAACTAGACATTATAGGTTTGGAATAAAGTCTAATTTGGTATCTTCAACTTTAGGTGTGAGTGATGACCAATGAAAACAGTGAGCTGTATGTGATTCGTAATAAAGCATACTGCAGAAAAGAAAAAAAAAGAAAGAAAAGAAGATTTATTCACTACACAAAACACACAGAGATAAAGGGAGCTGTAGCATCTCTAAATTTAGACGATGAAAACTGATTGCACTGACTGACCAGCCAGTTAGGTCTAAAACTATTTATTAAATGACAAAGCAGCTGTACCACTTGACAGAGTCGTAGTTGACCGATGTAATCATCCCCTGTAGTTGATATCATTTAACGTGGCCGACTTTTTATAAGACAGTCACTGGAATTAGAATCTTCTACCTTGGACGGTAGGGTTGCTTTTTGAATGGACTACTTTGATGCAATTCGGCCAACTTAAATAATCTTAAGTAGGTATACGTAAAAGGACTCCCCTGTGACCAGCGTCAAGGTGTCAACACATTTGGGGTGAATATTCATTGAATTAATAATGTGCGATATAAATTGTTTGAACTGTTTGATCGCATGTATATTTTTGACGTTTTCTTGAAATTCTTTAGAAAAACACGCCTGTTGTTTGCATTTAGGTATACTAATTCAAATTCTTTAATTAATTAAATGTGAATCCTCTTTGTTTCTCGTGAATATTTTACGTTATTGTTCTAAAAAATATTGTCTATCATTTGTTCAGATATTTATTAGTTAGACAATCAACGACTTTTTTACTGTAGCTACATTAAACAAACTTTTTCTTTACAGTATTCCGTATTTATGTACCTAGTCGCTATTATACATGGTGAGCAATCCAAATGGGTCAGTATGGCGGTTTTGGAAACCATAACAGATAGCGAAATCTTGGCTTAGGAACCATGACGTTGATTTTAGTAAAAAGAAAAACTGCATTCATATACTTACAAAAATACGTGTACTCGGCCCAGGAATCGAACCTGGACTTTTTGAAAAATTAAATTTCGTTGTTTAAAAACAATGCATTTTATTAGTTTTAGATATCATGTTTCTTAGTAACATTTACTATTTAAGAGCTACATAACCGATATTCAAAGGAAAATAACGAAATTTAATTTTTCAAAAAGTCCAGGTTCTATTCCTGGGCCGAGTAGGTACACGTATTTTTGTAAGTATATGAATGCAGTTTTTCTTTTTACTAAAATCAACGTCATGGTTCCTAAGCCAAGATTTCGCTATCTATTATGGTTTCCAAAACCGCCATACTGACCCATTTGGATTGCTCACCCTGTATAATGTCAATTGTATAAAGTCTTAAAATAATTGGCACATGATATTAACATGCAGTGGCGTGTTTATTATATAAATAGCGTGACCACATAAAGGTACATAAATGTCAAGATTTTACTACTTAAATGGGTGGATTGCAAAACATTTGTACATAGTTAAGGGCCTTAATCTAATCTATGCTTTAACTTTTTTCCATTGTGAAACGACTACACCCATATAAAATGTTCTTCGAAGGCTTAAACGTGAATAACAGGGTGTCAATTATTGGAATATAGCTGTCAAATATTGGGGCATTGACCTGAAACCTTAAATACTTAAGTAGTACAAGTTCAGTACCTGTAAGTTTACACAAAACCATATTTAAACCTTAAATATTATTTGTGTTGCTTCTAGGTACTACAGGAACTCATTTGGCACATATTCATATTTTGAACATACAAAAATTTATGTAGGTTGGCACTGACAAATAAAAGAGTTTCATATTTTTCTGGATCAATCAGAATTTACAGTACCTAAATGCGACGGTAAAACTAATATAAGCGGCAAGATAATAAGCTATTTGGACAAAGAATTTATAATATTGGACGACCGGTTAGCCTAGTGGGTAGTGACGCTGCCTACGAAGCTGAAGGTCCTGGGTTCAAATCCCGGTAAGGACAAATATTTGTGTGATAAAATAAAAAAAATAAAAATAAATATCGTGGGACAATTCACACCAATTGATCTAGTCCCAAACTAGGCAAAGCCTGTACTATGAACATGAATATTTTTGTTTCTGAATCTTGGATGTCTTCTATGTATTTAAATATTTATATCTATTAAATATATATCGTAACATAACACAAGCCTTATTGAGCTTACTATGGCACTAGTTCGATTTGTGTAAGATTGTCCCCTAATATTTTATTTATATATTTATTATTAGTGATTCAATTTGAATGTGGAAAATGGACTGGGAATCCAAAGACACCTAACCTATAGTTCGATTTACGATCTGCTACGCTCTATTAGCGTAGACGAATCGGTTGAATGAGTTGAATCTAAACTCCTACCACATTTTTAAAAGCAACAAGGCACGCAATCGGTTGAACGAGCCTAGTGAGCCATCAGGCATATTATTTATTTACCACAAGACGTAGTAAGCTAATCGTTTTCTTTCTTTTCATAGAAGGTGAGGGTCAAAACGCTGCGTAGTAGTATAATATTGAGTAACTAATTTAAGGATAACACAGTATATGTGCCGAGCATGAATGTGCCGTTACAGAGTCATATAACCCTTCTAAGCGTCTAAATGTAGTAATATTCCTAAATTATATTTATCAATACCTAGTACATTAATGAAGGTGAAGGAAAACATCGTGAGGAAACCTGCATACATATGCGAACAAATTCAAAGTTGTATAGGTCCCCAATACGCACAGGGCCAGCGTGGGCACTACTGCCCGTTCCCTCATCCAAGAGAGTAGGCCTGTGTCCAGCAGTGGGACGTATATAGTCTGATTTATTATATTATATACATTACTGCACACGCCGGGAAAATAGAGACGATACGAGGCTGGCAATCCCTTCCATCCCAAAAACCGGCCAAGTGCGTGTCAGACCACGCGCAGTGTAGGGTTCCGTAGTTGCCTGTCTGTCTTTGTTTAAAACGCTATATCAGGCAAACGGATCCCTGAATAGAAAAATAGCATTAAAATACCCTTTATATTTTTGAAAAAACTATCTAACGATACCCGACACCATGCAATTACCAAGAAAAAGAAAACTTCCCTACTTTACGTGTATAGGATGTACTTACTCTAAAAAAATGTATTCTACCATTTTGTTGACGTAATTAATTTATATACCCATACCGAATTACAGCTTTCTAGTAGTAAAGGTCCCTGAGCAAAGCCGCAGACTAGACTGACAGACGGACGGACGGACATGGCGAAACTATAATGGTTCCTTGTTGACTACGGAACCCTAAAAATAACTCCAAACTTATTTTAATGGCTGAACACCACGACTTCGTCTCACGAATTGATATTGAAATAAAAGAACATCGCTTTGCAGATCTCCAATTTTGTATGAAATTACATTACGGATTTCTCCGCGCCCGAAAGGTGATACTTCGAAGCCGAATTATAAAGAAAAGAACACTATGTCAAAATATTTCATTGCATTTTTGAGAAAGATTCCATCGCGATTTTCACCGTTTGCCGGCCAGCGCTCGTACCGGACTCGGTGTACTACTTATGAGTCATTCTTCATGTTCGTTGTCTAAAGATAGTAAGTAGGTATTATTGATCCGACATTTTACTACACACGTGTGTTCAGTAAAAATGCGTTAGTAGTGCATGACATCTGACCCGAAAATCAGACCGTGTCGGCCCGATTATTTATTTTGAGAACTCATTCCTAAATAGGGCTTTAATAATAGACATTAAAAACCAGACAGGAGCGAGTCGGACCCACCGAGGATTCCGTACAAAATTACAAATGTATAGTTTTCAGATTTTTCCCTGTACTTATCACATCACATATTTGCCCTTACCGAGATTTGAACTCAGGACCTTCAGCTTTGTAGGTACGTCGTTTAATCGATTATTATTAGTATTAGTGATTTATGGGCCTTTAATGTGCCGCTTCGTACAGCGAGTGATCTATTGTGACAGCCCTATTTTGTTTATATAGAGTTCACCGTTAAGGCCCGTTGCCTCCAGGAAATTCCAGATTTTTTGGGCGGTGATATGTTGTACCTCTTCTGGGGGCATGATATGCCGCCCTATAGGTACCTCTTTTTTGCATGAGTTCCGTAGGAGCAGAAAATGTGCATTGCTGTCTCCTCTTTCTCCTGGCAGAACCTGCAAGTTGCGTCCCGTTTCATACCCATTTGAAACAGATGTTTGTTCAATTTGCAATGTCCTGTCAGGATTCTCGTCACTGCGCAGGTTTTGTGCCTTTTGAGTTGTAATAGCTCTTTAGATAGTTTATTATTGAACCCTTTAATTAAGACTTTAGCCTGTTTTTGTCCTTTGGCGGACATCAACAGCTAATCTAATCGGCTCACACTAATTGTTGTCATCTTTTGTCTTTTAGTTCGCTGGTTTGCTGATCATCATCATCCTGCTGGAGCTCTCAGTTGGCATCGCGGCGGCAGCGCTCCGTCCCCAGATTGAGGAATCCTTGAAGACTAACCTGCGGAAGTCCTTCATCGACAACAAGTCCCTTCGCGAAGAAGACAACAATCAAAGGATGCTTTGGGATCGCATTCAGTCTAACGTGAGTTTTTAGTATTTACTTCAGTTCTGCTATAGTCATAAGTGTCATGACATGACCTAAATAAATAATTATTGTAGCAATAATTTGTAATTATAAATCTTATTGTATCAATTTGACGGACATAAGTATCAAGCATATCTACCTAAGTATATCCTACTAATATTATAAATGCGAATGTTTGGATGTTTGTATGTTTGGATGTTTAGATGTTTGTTACTCAATCACGCTTAACCTGTCCTTTCCCACGACTCGCGCACTCATTACCCCCCTCGTTTCCCAGCGGCCCAGATTCGTGCCAAAAATTTCGAACCTCGCAGTTCCCAGGTCCTGCGCGACAGCTGGACTCCGTGTTTCCCACTAGTAATTTGACACCGAACGAGCGAACCACTTATGTCGTGTTTATAGCTTGTGGGACTGAGTGTTTATACTTGGATAAGAGAAGTGTATGTTTTTATGAAGAGGATGAATTAAGCTTTATGATAGTGTGTGTAAAATACTGTACCAGCGCCTATTTCACTCTAATAACCATACGTACTCCAGAGAAAAAAGAAAAATGGTGGATTGATGAACAAATAGGCTATTTGTAATCAGATGTTTGATCCCGATTACTAATACTGTTTGTAATATGAAAGTATATAAAATCAACTTTCTAATGATGTATATACTTCCAAGCTTTGCATATAAAAATATAAAAAAAATCGCTTTCAAACTTCACTTATTGGTAAGCAGAATTTGACCGTTATGCTCGGGACTCAGCCATTTTATATTTAAAGTTGAAAAAGTAAATATGTTTGGTATATTATAAGAAAATATAAGTTCTACATGAAATCCGTAATAATATATAATCGATTTATATATGTTTTCTACCAGAAAACTCAAAATATCACTTGAAAACTTTGTAACGGACATGCTGACCTCTAACTTTGATTTTCGAATTTTACACACAAAATACATTATATTATACCATTGATTGTATTTAGTACTAATCTATAAAGAATGAAAATGATAAAAAACAATAATTACTTACTGTTTTATTCACAAAAACCACTTTTTTCAACAACACTTGGAGACGTATACCTAGGCTTACTGATACTTGGAAATCCGAACTTTGACTGGTCGTAACGCGTTTTATTTCTATAGTGAGTGAGTGGATGTCTGATATCAATCTTTAGGTCAGTTCATTGGCAATCGAATGAAAGTGAGCCCAATTGAATATAAATCGTGTACTTTTACTAATAAAGTTACAAATCGAGTAAAGAATTTGGACACATATTTGAGCCGTGGGAAACAACGGGGTACAAAATTGGTGGCACAAATTTGTGCCATTGGGAAATGACGGAGCGTAAAGCGCTCAAGGTCGTGGGAGCTTGCGAAATTTTATTTTTGGCACCAATTTGGGCCTGTGGGAGAGGACAGGTTAAACGGCCCAACCGATTTGGATGAAATTTTATATATAAACGAAGGTAGTTTATAGCCTGGATTAAAATATAGGATAGTTTTTATCCCGGGTTCACGCAGACGAAGTCGCGGGCAGAAGCTAGTGGGAAATAAATGAATTATGAATCCCTTTCATAATATTCGTAATGTGTTCACGAAACCTTCCGATAACGTGCACTACGTTATCGGAAGGTTTCGCCTTCCAGAAATCTATAATTTTATATGTTTGTGTTGTTAACGAACTAACGATTCTTTTGCCTGAGAACAGAATCGTAATTTTTTTGTACAGCTCAAATTATTTAGGTTGGTCATACCAAAGAATCTTCTTTACTTTTACTAAGACATTTTTCGAGCATTTCACTTCTTCATCATCTCCTGTCATTAGGTATTAAGTGACGTTCTTCAGAGTCAATGCTGTGGCGTCACGGGCACGTCACGGGCTTAACCATGCTAACAACTTAGCGTACTATCTTTCAAATCATCAAAGTTTTCATCTTTTACACGATCATCTGCACGGTTTATATTTTCATCTTTCCCTTTCCAGCTCCAATGTTGCGGCATTACCGGTCCAGAGAACTACCGTTCCAACGACCGTGGCCAGCAGATCTCTGTCAACCCGACCTACAGCTGCTGCCCGCCCGACAACTCCGACAAAGCTGTGGAGATCAAGCGCTCTGACTGCCTCAACAACGAGGTCTTCTACAAGGAGGGGTGTGAAGAAAAAGTGCTCAGCGCTATCCACAGCGCCGGCATGACCGTCATTGTCTGCGGGATTCTGTTCTGCTTTTTGGAGGTGACTATCTTTTTGTTATTATTCGGTCAGACCAAAGATTGTCCGACTGAAGATATTAGCGAAGCCTTTTAAAGGGAGAAAACAAAGTGCGCTACTTATTATAATAGATTTTCTCCTGCTTTTGACTTTACTAGCAACTTTCCAGATACACATGCCATTGGCTTGAAACTAGCATGCTTTCGTGCTACTAAAGAGCATGCGTAACATTACCTTTCGCTAGAATGCTCATTAATAGTGAATGCACAGACTATCAGCACCTTTAGTTACAATCCGCATACTACTTTCCTGTTTCCTTAGTTAAGGTTTAAGCGCATACTAAATTCCTTCTTTTATATATTCCAGGTTGCCGGTATCGTCCTCGCTCTCTGGTTGGCGCACGCCATTAAAACACAAGGGAAGAGCCGAGACTCCGCTTAAGCATTTACTTTATCATTTAGGAAGAATACCATATTCATACTCATATATTCTTGCTTATTTACCTCAAACTTTTTATTTACAGAGTTTGGGCTTTGGACAGAATCTCGAACGGTTATAAAATTATTGATATCGTTCAAATTATTTGAGATGGATATACAAAATCCCTGAATGTATGCACTTTACGGTTTAAACTTTAAAGTTTTTGTTAATTTCAAATAGTATGGAACATACTCTTGCTCTCTTGTAGCCTCTCTTTGAATCAAAGTATTATCTCAATTATAGTTAAAGCTGTAGGTATTTTTTTCAGTACCTATCATCATGGTTTTAGATTTTTATCAGAATCTTGACCATTATTGAATACAAATTGCAAATTAATGTGAATTGATTAGAAGCTTCATGTAGCGTATATGGGTAAAAAACTTAAATACAGTCCCTTTTGTATTTAATTGTGACCCGTTTTTTTGGAAATCAAATTACCTACATTGTTGAAGAAAGGTTATGTCAGTCACCTGCGAGCTCACGAACGACGCTCCAGTTAGCCACTTTGATTATATTGTTTTATGATAACAAATGCCTATTCGAACAATCCACAATCACATGCAAGAAGGGATTTACTTAAGTTTTCACCAATATTTCGCTTGAGTTTACATATTCAGTGACGCATTTGTATTTCTCCTAAATAAAATAGTTTTAACTGAGTTTTAAGAGTTGAGAATGTATAATGTTTTATTGAAACTGTTAGCTTGTGACAGATTAATTTATAATAGTTACTAAGTAATATTTGTTACCTCGACATAATATATTATTAATAATCCGCAGAATAGCGGACGTAGATATAAATATTTCTATGTTAGAAATTAGAAGTTGCTTAGAATTAAAGACAGCATACGGTCACCTCAAAACGTAATTTTGTGATAATTCTTAAATTACCTTATGGTTTACGTATGATTTCTATGTTAGGTTTGTTTTGGAGAAGTATCAATTATCCGACATCAACGAACAAATTTTAAAATTTTAATCTTTGATGGCGTTTGTTGGGTCTTTTATCGTTACTACAAACATCTAAGTATATATACTTTTAACTCTATTTCTTTACGTTTATAAATAACTTAGCAACACCATAGAAATTGCTGTAAATACGCTGATTAGATAATAAGCTAATATTAATATGAATGCACTTAATTTCTAAACCAAAGTCTACTTGTTGTAAGTAGAATGAAATGTGTTTCGCCTCAAAGTTTGTGATATGTGCACATTTTTTTTATATGACTATGAGCTCCGAATCGTACTGTATTTTAGATATTCTTAGACATTTTGCTAGAGTTCTCCGTGTCGATAAGTATATGATTATATGTACCTACCTATATTAATTGTCCTACCTGCGAAGTCATCAATGGCGCTACATGGAGGTATTAAGACCACTTTAGTAGACATCATCGTTGGCGTGCCTAAAGTTTCCAAAGACGTCTATAGCAGCTGGTCGATCACGTAACGCATTGTACGCGCGTCAGGTAGATCTAAATGTCAATTTTTATATGGAAAAATGACAGTTGGATCTACCGGACGCGCGTTCGACACGTTACGTGATTACCCCCCTGATGTAACATGTTTTTGTTAAAAAATATTTAAATTTTTATCTCTAGTTATGAACCCAGACGGCTTTATCGACATACCTATGTAAGGTTTTGTATTTGTACTACCAATCAGTATCCAAAAAAGTTCTAGAGACTTAATAGAATTAGGTACCTAAATCACATATTCAGTTACTTTTTGAAGATATTATTTACTTATATCCTAGTCAGTATATTTAACAAGATTTGTTTATTACAAAATTGACTTATAATATTTATTTTATGGAAATAAAAACTCATATCAAATGTTAAATAGATTTTTGTTATAAAATAAACGTGTTCCAACTAAATGATTTTATTTCATTACAAATAAGTAAAATGAATTAATACCCGTTTTAGGGTTCCGTACCTCAAAAGGAAAAAACGGAACTCTTATAGGATCACTTTGTTGTCCGTCTGTCTGTATGTCTGTTAATACCCTTTATCTCAAGAACGCGTGTAGGTATCGAGTATTTCATTATTACAAATCTACAGTCCCTTGAAGCAGTGAAAAAGTTAACGTGAAAAAAGTTACGGTCGTTTATACCGCAAAAAACGTATATTCGAGACTCTCAAGGGAATCAAAATTTATAGGGTACTTTCCGTTGACCTAGAACTATGTGGCAAGTAGGTAATATCGTCTTATAAAGGAAAAATCTGAAAAGTATTTTTTTTATTTTGTATGGAATCCTGTGTGGGCGAGTCCGACTCGCACTTGTCCGGTTTTTAATGTAGAAAATAGCACCGTATCTTTCTACTCATAACAGAGTAGGTGTTAAGCATTAATTTTGTCTCTAACAATTAAATTTACGATTATCATCATCATATAAAATCAATAAATAAATAAATATTAGGGAACACTCTTACACAAATCGAACTAAGGCCTATATAGGTCTTTTGGCTGCATATCAGCCAAAAGACGTCTACTGCTGGCCATAGGCCTCCCCCAAAGAGTACCACAATGACCGGTCCTGCGCCACCTGGATCCAGCGAACTCCCGCGACCTTTACCGGGTCATCAGTCCACCTTGTGGAGGGGTCTACCGACACTGCGCCTGGAGGTACGTGGTCGCTACTCGAGAACCTTTCCGCCGCAACGATACGAGACGATACGATGCCTACGATGGGTAGGTATATTTTTATTATTATTATTACTCACGAAAGAACTGAGAAGGTATATGCGTTTAGGATGAGTAGTTGTTAGGTAGTGTTAAATCGATGCAATTCAAAAACGTTTCTACCTAAGCCAATGCCTAGGATGGCGCAGATTCGTTTACACAATGGTTGGAAAATGGCCCAGAAACTTATACCAAAAATTAATAACACTTAGTGACTGTGTAAGGTAAAGAATATTCACGAGGCGGTATTTTTTTTTTTTTTTGAAAGACTGAATCGACAAAAAAATTAATAATTAATATTTATTAATTATTAATTTTGTTGTCGATTCGAAAAAAAAATTAATTAATGAAAAATTTCACGAGAGTCGGTTGAGAAATGCGACCTGTAGGAGAAAACACCCGGACTGCTGCCCAAGTTGAAAAGGAGAACTTCGTTCGCTTCGCACGCTCGTTCAATTGAACGAGCGTGCGAAGCGAACGAAGTTAATATGCTACTACTAGTATAGACCTTTTTCTAATTAGAAAAAGGTCTATACTAGTAGTAGCATATTTTGACCTCGTAAATTAAATTGTTATTTTACAATCGTTAGGTAATATTCCTTCCATCACTTTGTACATCAAATATTGTTTATTAAAACTCGCGATCTGAGTGATATTTATTTATTGATCCACAAAATATAGCCGTAAAGTGACCTTAAGATGGTGGCTGCATAAACGGTACATTCAACACATAAGCATTATAACAATAAGCATCCAAACATATTACAATCTAATAATAATATATTTAAACTTACTAGAAAAACCTTCATAGATAAGTAAGCAAAATTCATTTTGGCATTTTATTTTTTCCTCTACAGCGTGTAAATTTCACACGGGCGAATATTTTGATGGCGATTAGTGTCGGTCCTAAACAACACGTTTACATAAATTTCGTTAACTGCTTCATTTTTTCATCCAAAATAATTGAGCAATGTATTCATCATCATATCAGCCGAAAGACGTCCACTGCTGGACATAGGCCTCCCTCAAAGATTGCCACAATGACCGGTCCTGCTCCACCCGCATCCAGCGGACTCCAGCGACCTTTACCAGGTCATCAGTGCACCTTGTGGGGGCCTACCCACGCTGCGCCTTCCGGTACGTGGTCGCCACTTGAGAAATGTATTCACTACACGCCGTTTCATTTGTTTACGACACCGTAACGACACCGATATAAATGTCAATAACGTTTGTTAAGTCAAATAAGTTGGACGTAATACATTGTTAGTACGTGCTTAAAAAAATTAATTCTTTATTAATTAAGCTATTTAACAAAATTGCTGTCTCATACCATGGCTGTTTGAAATATACGCTCGTCTGAAATTTACAGGACGTATTAGGTATTAAAAAAATCAATAAACAGTATAAATCGTATGAAGGTTATCGTGTTGTATTAAAAATATACATTTATTTTTAATTCTAATTATTTTGCAGAATGAAACAACCTACATGGTATAACTACTTAATTAACGTTATACTGTAATGAACGACAATTTCCATTTTCTTATTACTTATTACTTACGTACTCATAAAATTGTGTATACTCAAAATAATTACTAGCTTAGCTAACTTACCTATGCTTATTATTAAGTGCACTAAGAAACCTTTCCATACTTTAATTATGAACTTCCAATATATGCATGTATTTAATATACATTTCATAATAAAATGTGTACATATGATAACGAAAATATGCTAAAACTGAAAATTAAGTACCTATTTATTATACGTATATAAATACCTTCTATGTCTGCGAGGTAACAGAGCATCTACATAATGTTATTAAGTAGTAGTTCTTCATACATATACAGCCTCTTGATGGGCAATATGTTACTTTACTTACAATTTAATACTTATAGTAGGTACTCATTGTTCTCGTTAATATCTAAGATAAATTGCAATTCATCATCAGACATTTATATTTTTAGCCTAACTTAACCTAACTTACGAAGCAAGAAAGATAGCTAAATTTTAGGATAGCCGGTGGCAGTAGGCAGGTAAACGCAGTGTCCCGGAAAACCAGAGATACCGGGTTCGGGTTTTTTTTTAAAATAAGCATACGGTCTGTCTGGTGGTAAGCAGACATCGTAGACTATGGACGCTTGCGATTCTAGCAGAATCACAAGCGCGTTACCAACCCTTTATTCATTTTTGGATTTGTTGTGTTAATGTTCGTAATTTTGTTTTTGTATAAATGATACTTACAATTTAAATTCTGCTTTATCCACTTAAAAAACACGAAACGAAATGTTTCTAAAAGTTTACCTTGCTTACACCTTATGCAACGCCCCATATGTTCATAAATAACATTGAAAAAAAATACATGCAAAAAGGCTAATTCTATAGAACACTGATTATAACTTCTTCTCAGTCGTATTCTCGTTGCTGAGCGCCTTGACTACCACAGACCCCTGGCACCACCTTCCTCCAAGCATCCCTTTTCTGCTCTGGTTCCTGCTGATGTCTTTACTGTCTCTATCCACCGGGTAGGTGTTCGTTCTCTACCTCCCTTCCGTCCCACGTAATAAAAATGTTGACCAGGCCCCGTAGCATGGTTGGCTTTGTCACGCGATAGGTGATAGGATAGAGCGTGCGTCACTGGCTGACACTGTTCGATAGAACGAGACGACGCTCTTATCTTGTCACTTGTCGCGTGATAAGGCCAACCATGCTACGGCTCCTGAATAATAGGATTCTGGCTAAAAAAATACAAACCTCAATTAAAGAACTGTAAGACTCTATCAAAATTTCAACCTCTATTTCAATCTCTCTGGCTGTAAAATATCTAATAAAATAAACCTTAATTTTTATATACAAAAATACACTGTGCACTTCTTCCTTTAGCTACTTCTCCCATTTTGGAAGTTGGTTGATAAAACGTCATAAGATTACGACTACTGGTGGATGCTGGGATAAAATATATTCGTGAGGAGTTCAAAATATTCATTATACTGAAGTGCAAAAATTCAAATTAAGTGCAAGTCATAAAGCATAGTTTATCATCTAAATGCTTGTAACTACTAACAGAAGTAACGTCTCTAATATTGATAATCAAGGAATACTCCAACATTTTCTAAAACGCAAAATACACATCATGATCATCACCATATCAGCCGAAAGAGGTTCACTGCTGGACATAGGCCTCCGCCAAAAAGTGTCAGTGACCGGTCCTGCGCCACCCGCATCTAGCGAAAAAAACTCATGACAAAGTATTAATCAACAGGTAACAGAGCGCAACAAGTACATACCGCGTAACATACTTTGCAACACCAAGCAAGAAACTTTGCAACAATATGTAACACAATAACTACCTACGTAAATTCGAATTCGACCGTTTGCTACCAGGTAAAGCATTATATACCCATTTATAATGATAAGTGCGATTGATTAGATCAATAATATCGTCGGGAATCTAGTAACTGTTCTTTTATCTCTTTTTACAAGCTTTTATTTACTTTCACCTGACCGTTGTCTGTAATCAAATCTTGCAAGTTAAATTTGATCCACTTTCCAGTTTCCGATTGAGCTGAAATTTTGCATACATGTGTAAAACGCGTGTCACTGCAATATTACGATGACATGGTGCTGATCTGATGATAGAGCTAGAAGGTGGCCATAGGAACTTCGCAATGAAACGACACAACCTCATCGAGTTTGGGCTTGTTAGAATCGTCTCAATGAGTAGTTGATGACGGTATACAGAAAAGTACAGTCGGCAATAAAAGCTTGTACCAAAAATGAATTTTTTGACAGAAACTTGTTTAATGGTGGATTGCTACACAATAAGGTCACATATGGCGTAACTGACTTTCCCCTTACAAGTAATAGTAGATTAAATAAAGTAGTGCAATGTTAAGATTTCAGTATTGTTCTAAAGATACTATTGACGTTTAGGAGAGAGTCCTATAGAACACACTATAGAATTACTAGCAAAAATTACGTTTAGAAAACTAATGTTAAGCACCTATTCACTACATACACGCCATCTACATATACAACTCAAGAATTTCCTACAAATTATTAACTTAGTCTAAATATCCTACATAAAAGAAAGTAAACTAAACAACATACTAAACAAAGACCCTTCTCAAATAATAGTATCTTAATATGTTTTTGTCTCGAATAAATGTCTCTTTTTTTTATTTCTTTCTATTTAACAACCTTTAATTTAAATAGAGACTTGACTTTAATTTAACAGTTTTGGAAATATTAACTTTATTGCATCTAATATTGGTAAAATAAACTGAGTGGAAGGTGAAAAGCAAACAAAAATATGCCTACCTTCGTCAATTATAAGAGATAACATGACAATAGTCTTTATAAAAGATTGTAGTACAGGTAAATTTTTCGTGATACATGAAGTAACTCTTTTAAATTCAATAATATTGGTCCCAAGCGGCTCTATAGCCTCAGCTGATTTGCTTAAACCTACTTATTATCACAGGATACAGCTACGAACGAACTCAATTGTACGTTTCAAGTGCAAAAGGTAACATCTACCGTGACAGCACCCGAATTTCAATTTATTTGTGCATTTTAAACTCTTTACAAAACAGAGCAACATCGGGCTGAAACAGGATTCTTAATTTAAACACTACTAACTAAGTAATTAATACATACTTATGTGCAATCTATTATATCAATTGAGATACTTAATCAGGATTAGTCGATGTTCATGCCAATATCGATTCTTCCTGTTCGCAACTCTGCACAATCTGAATTCCACACAATAGAAACCCATAATATTTTTGAACAAGCTACTATAGTGTGGAATTCAGATTGTGCAGAATTGCGAACAGGAAGAATCGCTACTGTACACAAATAATGACTGTGCACAATGGCGAATGTGGTGAAATACTATTGTGTGGAATTCAGATTGTGCAGATTTGCGAACAGGACGAATCGATATAGGCATGAAAATCGACTAATCCCTTAATTAGAACATTACTTATATCACTAACACTTCACATAATACATTTTATGAAAATGAACACATCGACATTTAAATACAACAATATAACATTCATAAATATGAACATTTTTTTACAATGGCAAAAGTGGATGTGAACTTTTTTCTTTGTAAGATCTTGCAAATATTTCATATAGGGAGTAAAAAATATTCATTTATTTTAATTAGGCCAGAGGGCTGGCAGCTATTTTAGTTATTTTAGCCTAGCAATCCAAAGAGGTAACGCTGCTAGCCTTCTGGGCACCATGGCCAACGACGGGGACCTGGGGGGTTTTTACTTTTTATAGGTTTACTTTATAATATAGGTTTAGTTTATTATAAGTATTTCTTTATAAATATTATTATTTTACAAAAGAACGTTTAATATAATTCGATAATAAAATTACTGTTAATTAGTGTGATGATATTTGCTAGTTTTCGAAGTGTGCTTGAAGATTTTGCTGAAGTTTTCGGCGCTCCACTCGTATTGTTCTGGCCATCCACAGAGCCAGGATGATGCAGAGTATCTATCAATCCAAACAAATTATGATTAAAATCTTGTTTGTATCTTTTATCTTAAATCACATAGTATAGTTAGTAAAAAGGTCTATTAAATTGCCAGCGTGAACGTACCGGTGGTACTCGAGCCGGTCGGAATCGCCAGAGACGACGGCAAGACACCGGATGTAATGACACTAATTCAGTGGAAGATGGGACGGGTGGTAGTGTGGGACGCGACCTGCGTAGATACACTGGCTCCCTCCCATCTCAGCGGTACCACAAATAAGGCGGCGCGGCGCTGCCGAAGCGGACAAAAGGCGCAAATATAGGGGCCCCCATACCAACTACAACTTTATTGCTTTTGGTGTCGAGACCCTTGGTCCGTGGGGCCCAGCCGCACATGAACTCTACCGTGATTTGGCAAAATGGTTGGTGGACGTCACAGGGGATAGGAGAGCTAGTAGCTTCCTCGCTCAACGCATAAGCATTGCTATTCAGCGAGGAAATGCTGCCAGCGTCCTCGGTAGCTTGCCGCAGGGCCCCGTTTTAGAATTCGATTTTTAGTTTTATTACTAACTACTTGTATTTATTTATATTTTAGGCCAGCTTAATTTTATTTATTTAGATTTGTGATGCGGGTTCTGAACCCACACCCATATCCTCCAGCCTTTAGGGCCTTAGGGAGGTTTCCAGACTAACTCAGGGGCACTACGAGAGGATCAAGGGTTCATTAAATGCAAACGCCGAGTGTCAAGGTAACAAAGTGGGTCTTACGCCCGTTTATTTACAATACTTAATTAATGTGATATTCTAACGCTATTTGTGAGACCTAGGTATGCTACGGTAACACGGTCGCGGACCTATCCTGAGGGACTACGGGATATTAGTGGTATCGGTTAATTTGGAAGCTCAAGGCGGACGTGGGCGTGCCAATACCGCCGCCTTAAAAGCTACGGGAACCTGGAACCCCTGGCGAATGAGGGCAGGCCACAACCACCGCCGTGGGGATGATTCCAGGGTGAGTTTAGTCCAAGGCTGGTGAGGACGTGCCAAAACCACCTGCCTAAAAGACTCGGGAGTCGGGAAGGAGGAAGGGAGGGGCAGTGCTATCCGGAGCGGGCTCCGAAGAACACTACTGGCGTCGTATGCGCGCTCTCGCTTTTTATGCCCGCGCGGCGGCCGGTCGGTGTGACGTCACTGCTCTGCCCCGCGCGCCGCCCGCGCAGCCCGCGGTACTTTTCCACGGCGCGCCGCCGTGGTGTGTGTGACGTAGGCATCGTCACATGCCCCCTCCGCGGCTGGAGATTTTTACCTGTGGGAAAAATCACCGTTAGAATATGGGCTATTAAGTCGACCCATAAACCCCCTTTTTTTTTTATTATATATATTCTTTTCTTTTAATCATCTTTTTTTTTTTTTTTTTTAGCTCTTTTTTTTTTTTAGCCTTGTTTTTTTTCGGTATCATTTTTTTTTTTTTTATATTTATATTTTTTTTAATATAATTTTTTTTTTTTCTATATATATGTACTTATATTATGTTCGCCCTTATTCCCTTGCGTTATGGTTCATATCGGCATGTGCCTCGGTTGTATTCGTTTGTTTTTCCTAGGTACGGTTGGCGGGATCGGAAAGTTTGTTTTTACTATTTCCACTGTATTTGTTACGTTTTAGAGTCTATATTCGCCCGCGCATCGTGGCCATTGCCGATTGTTGTCATGCCCGTTGATGTTGTATTGCAAATATTTTACCCTTTTTTCTTTGTCGTTCGATTCCCAACCGTATCTCGTAAGTGTTAGGGTCCATATCTGCACGATAGTCCTATGTCCTCCCGGTAATCTTATTGTGTTGAATTTTCTTTCCTCACTGCTTGCACGTGGTTTCTGCATCGCCGTGCGCTGATTCTGGGCCTTATTGTCTTCACGTTATGGTTGATTTTCCCTTGACACCGTTTCTGTTTTTCTTATGTATTTTCTGTACTGATCTCGGGTCGCTGTGCACTTGTGACGCTATTGTATTTTGTGCGTTATGACGTTGCGTTAAGTTCGTTTTATTGTTTGAACGGTTTTAGATCTTTTATGTGTGCTGTTTGCGTTTTGCCGTTTCCGTCCGTTTGTCGTAATATGTATATTACCGGTGATGTTCTTTTCTGTACTTCGAACGGTCCGACGTACCTCGGTGCTAACTTTGCGCAAATGTTTTTATCTGCATTTGATAACACCTGGTTCCTTTTCAGTACCTGGTCGCCCGCGGCCGGCTCCCAATGCCGTCTTTGTCTGTCGTAGTAGGTTTTTTGTATCGCCGATGCTTTATCCTGATATTGCCTAACTGTTGCGTATAATTGTTTTAAATCTGCACTATCTTTTACGTGCGGAGTCGGGAATACGTTCGGGTCCTTCGGGTTCCTTAGCTCTCTCCCGTATAGTAGAAAAGCCGGCGTGTGTTTTGTCGATTCCTGGACCGAAGTGTTAAGTGCGAAGTTAAAGTCTGCCAAGTACTTGTCCCATTGCTTATGGTTGTCGTTTATAAATGTTGATATCATGGTTTCGAGTGTACGGTTCTGTCGTTCGGTGGGGTTGCAGTGCGCACTATACGGCGGGGTTAACTTGTGTTCTGTCCCGTATTTTCTGAGCGTGTCATTAAACAGTTTCGACACGTATTGCGGGCCATTGTCCGACAGGAGTGCGCGTGGTGCCCCGTGTCGTAATGCCACGCAGCATTCGAATGCTTTTGCGACGGTGCTCGCTGTGGCGTTTCTTAGCGGTGCTATTTCGGACCATTTTGTAAACTTATCGTGAAACACTATTATCCACTTGTATCCCTTCGTGGATCTGGGTAATGGCCCTATCAAATCTGTTGTTATCACCTCCCAGGGGCTTCCAGCGTTGTTGATGTGCATCAGACCGCCTGTCTTTTGTTGTGGTACCTTATGTTTCTGACATGCGCTGCACTTCGTAACGTGTTTTATGATTTCCGATTTCATTTTCGGCCAATAGTATCTTTGAGCTATTCTTTTTATTGTTTTTGCTGTCCCCAAATGTCCAGCGGTCGGTAAGTCATGATTTTGACTTATGATATGTTGTCTTTCGTCTTTCGGAACGCATATTTTCCACTCGGAATCTGGATGGGTGTACCTATCGTTTGTGGGTGTGGCTGCTCTCCAGTACAGCTTGCCCTGCACGATGCGGTATTCTTGCGATTGTTCCGCCCCACTTTCCACTTGGGCTCGTTTATCCTCGTACCAGTCGCGTTCGTTCGTCGCGCAAATTGGGTTCCGTGATAGTTCGTCCGCTATTTTATTTTGTTTTCCGCTCCGGTATATTATATTGAACTGGTATTGTTGTAATTCGAGCGCCCACCTGGCTAATCTACCTGATGGGTTCTTCATCGTATTTAACCATTTTAGGGCTTGATGGTCGGTAATTACGGTGAAGTCATAGCCCTCTAGGAATGCCCTCATCTTCCGTACCCCCCATACTATGGCCAAACATTCCTTCTCGGTTACTGAGTACCGTGTTTCTGGTGGAGTTAATTTCCTACTGGCGTACATTACAACCTTGGGCACTCCATCGACTAGCTGTGTTAACGCTGCTCCTAGTCCGACGTCACTCGCGTCGGTCTGTATTGTGAACGGACGTGTGAAGTCCGCCCTTGTTAATATCGGATCGGTTGTCAATATTTGTTTTATTTCGGTTACTGCCTGTTCTTGCTCTTGTGACCAGATAAATTTCTCGCCCTTTTTTAACAGCTTTACTAAGGGGGCCGTTATTTCTGCGTATCTTGGGATGAACTTCCTGTACCATGAAGTCATTCCGATGAATGTTCTGATTCCTTTTACCGTTCTTGGTGATTCTAAGTTTGTTATGGCTCTAATTTTTGCTTCGTTCATTTTAATTCCGTCTCTAGTGACTGTGTGGCCTAGATATTCGACCTCGGGCTTCGCGAATTCGCACTTCGCTTTGTTTATCTGTAGTCCGGCCTGTCGTATCCTGCGGAAAATCTCTCTCAGGTGCCTTGTATGTTCTTCGAAATTTGGACTACATACTATTATGTCGTCTAGGTACACGTACGCGTGTGGCTCAAGTTCCGGTCCGATTACCCTATCGAGTAGTCTCTGAAAGGTGGCTCCGCTCGAGTGCAAGCCGAATGGCATGACCTTGAAGTGGAACAACCCTCTCCCTGGCACAGTGAATGCGGTGACCGGTCTACTGGCTTCCTCCAGAGGCACGTTCCAGTAGCCGTTCTTCAGGTCTAGTTTCGAAAAGAACTGTGCCTTTCTAAGTTTCTCTAGGGTGTCATCTATCTGTGGTAGCGGGTAGGCGTCTTTCTCTGACGCGTCATTTATTTTTCTGAAGTCGATACAGAAACGGTGTTGGCCATTATCTTTCTTCACCAGCACCACCGGAGAGCTATATGGGCTGTTTGACCGTTCGATGATTCCTTGCTCTAGCATTTCTTTCACATGTGTGTCTATTATTTGTTGTTGTTTTGGGTTTCTCGGGTAGTACCTCTGTTTGATTGGTTCCTTGTGTTTTAATTTAATTTTATGTTCGGTCCACGTGTTCCCTTTATGGCTTGTTTCGCATAATTCGAATTCTTCCTTCAGTATTGCCTCGAGTTGTTCCTTCTGTGCCATCGTTATGGTTTTTCCCATCTGTTCTGTTGTAGCACTTGACTTTACCGGGTGATCGCCCTCCTGGGGTCTGACATGGGTTTTTTGATGTCCCTGAGACGTCTCGGCTCCCTGTCGCTCGTCGTTCTTTTCTTGTGTAGTTGGCTCCTCTGCGTGTGACAGTTCACCCGCCCACGTTATTGCCATTCCTACTCGTCTGAGGACGTCCATCCCTACAATCGTGTGTGTAGCTGATGGTAACACCCGCACCCAATGTCTTATCGCGGCTCCCTTCATTTCTATATTCACCAATATACTGTTGTTGATCTCTGTTCTCGTTCCGTCGGCCAGTATTATTCCTCTTTGAGTTTGTTTTTGTAAAGCGCCTTGTGCTTTACAGGCCTCAAACACTTGGTCATTGACATAGGTGTTCGTGGACCCTGTGTCCACCAAGCAGCGGTGCGTGTCCCCCATTATCTGTGCTTCTACGTAGATCCGGTTTTCTTCACGATCCTGTACTCCCGCGGACCCTAGGTATTCTCTTTTGGTCCGGGTTTCCACCCTGCAGCAGTTCTTGCTCAGGACGCCCATTTTCCCGCAGCCGCTACAGAAAATTTGGCGTCTCGACCTGCATTCCCTCGCATTGTGTCCCGGTTTGCCACACGACCAACAACACTTGCTTGAGTCATACGCGGGATGTATCTTGCCTGTCTTTCCCCATTCCACTCTTTCCTTGCCCGGTTGTTGATGCTCCCGTGCCGGCTGTTGCGTTGTATGAGTGTTAGTGTCTGGCACAGTAAATTGTGTTGGATATTGTCTGTATGGTACCTGTGCGTTCTCGTGCCTTGGTGCATACGGTCTCTCGTCACCCGGTGGTTGTCCCCTATAGGACGACGCGGTGATTCCTTCGTATTCGTGTGCCAACCTTACTAACCCACCGAGGTCCTTGTAGTCCTGTTTTTTGATGTATAATTTATATTCCTTGACCATGTTCTCGTGTATGCGGTGTAGCTTTTCTTCCTCTGTTAATCTCCCGTACCTACGCATTAAGGTCTGCAAATCGGTCAAGTACTCGGTGAAACTCTCTCGGAACCTTTGCTTTCTCGCAATTATTCTCACAATTAGGTTTTCTGCGTAATTACTGGGAAAGTAGTGGAGCTTGAATTGTTCCAGGAATTCCTCCCACGTGTTTCCGGTGTGTATGTTATTTCTATACCATAGTAATGCTTTTCCTTGTAGAATGCGTGGTAGCGCGGGCAGGATCTCCTCCTTTTCTATACCACTGGCCGAGGTCAGCTCTTCTAGTCGCTCTATGAACTCCACGGCGCTATCGGATGTCGTGTAGGACAGGTTCCACTCCCTAATAAGCTTGTTGAGATTTGCCTTACTTTTCCCCTCGTCACTTGCCATGTTTTGAGGTTGGTTTTCCGGCGATGTCCTATGTTCCTCTGAGCTGATGATGGACTCTACTAGTAACTTCCGTATTTGTTCCACAGTCAAGCCCTCTGTCGGTATGTCCCTTTTCTCGGCCTCTTCGATCAGTCTTGGCTTTTTAAGGAGATATATCCAGGCTGTCGGCATTTGTTTGCGTCTGTTCGGCGCTACCGGATCTCTGGAGAATGTTATTCGTCGTGATTCGGTTCACGGTAGTCTTCCGGGTATGCTCGACGGTATTGTACGGTCGTTGGAGCGGCGATAAACTTCTAGGTTGGTGAAACGGTAGTAACGTGTACGGCGGCAGATTATCGGGAATATAGCACGGTCGGTAAATTATACGGTGTTTTAATCGTCGGTGAATTGTACGGAATTTACAATAGCGGACGAGACGCGTCGCGCTAGGTATGCTAGACACTATTACACTCCCTTGATCCCTCTTGAGCTAGAAATACTCTAACGTGAGTTTTTAAGTTGGGCGCCAAATGTGATGCGGGTTCTGAACCCACACCCATATCCTCCAGCCTTTAGGGCCTTAGGGAGGTTTCCAGACTAACTCAGGCGCACTACGAGAGGATCAAGGGTTCATTAAATGCAAACGCCGAGTGTCAAGGTAACAAAGTGGGTCTTACGCCCGTTTATTTACAATACTTAATTAATGTGATATTCTAACGCTATTTGTGAGACCTAGGTATGCTACGGTAACACGGTCGCGGACCTATCCTGAGGGACTACGGGATATTAGTGGTATCGGTTAATTTGGAAGCTCAAGGCGGACGTGGGCGTGCCAATACCGCCGCCTTAAAAGCTACGGGAACCTGGAACCCCTGGCGAATGAGGGCAGGCCACAACCACCGCCGTGGGGATGATTCCAGGGTGAGTTTAGTCCAAGGCTGGTGAGGACGTGCCAAAACCACCTGCCTAAAAGACTCGGGAGTCGGGAAGGAGGAAGGGAGGGGCAGTGCTATCCGGAGCGGGCTCCGAAGAACACTACTGGCGTCGTATGCGCGCTCTCGCTTTTTATGCCCGCGCGGCGGCCGGTCGGTGTGACGTCACTGCTCTGCCCCGCGCGCCGCCCGCGCAGCCCGCGGTACTTTTCCACGGCGCGCCGCCGTGGTGTGTGTGACGTAGGCATCGTCACAGATTTAATTTTCGATATTATTGGACCTAGTTACTAATTGTTTCTTAATAAACTTATACAAATACATCCTCGATAAAAAAATTAAGTTAATAGAAAATATACTCATTGTGATTCAAAATCTAACCCGATTTCGTTTTATAAAACAAATTGGACTGGCTTCTTAACTGAACCAAAAATAAATAACTTACGCATTAATTTAATTAAAGGCAGGTATTTCTATTCATTTGTATCGAGAACTATAACGTGCTGTATTTTGTAAGTAATCCGAAATAATGGAAGTAGCTAGTGAAAAAATGAAATAAAGTTCGGGAACAAAATAAAAAAACCTGGTCGAGAAAAATAATAATAATATTGAACCGAACATGTCGTCGCCTGTCGCCTCGCAATAAAAAAGCAACACACAGCACACACACTCACCTCCAACAACGCAAAAATGACCCCAGTCGTGATGAAAATGTTCCCTTTCAAAGTTTTCTTCTGTCGCATGGCCTCCTCGCACCCTCGCGCGTAGTAAGTCCGTTCCTTCAGGCAGGTGCCGTGGAGGCTTCTACGCGCACCCCCTTCACGGAGGGGGTGAGCCCGGGCGCAGCAGGAGGGGGGGATGTCGCGGTGGAGGATGTCGTAGTCTTGAGGGCCGTCGACGCCGCAGCATTGGTTCTGATCGATATTAACAATGACTTATAGTTTGGAAACTCAAATTTACTTTGGGCTTCATGTTGTTACTTTGAAAACTTATTACTATGAAAGCGTTGTTTGACTTTAATTTTCCTGAAAGCTCTTTTACTACTCTATTTTCATCTAGAAATACTAAGCTAAGTAGTTTAACCTGTTCATATCTTCTTTATCGCATCTACGTCGAAGTTTTTTCATTAGGACAATGAAATTCGATCGGGAGAAAATATGTAGTTTTCTATGAATGATGTCGTTTCAGACCTTTGAGTAAGTCTTACCTCTGACTGCAAGTTATCCCAATAATTCCGATGGCTGGCGATCTCATCTTCGACAGTAGCGTTCCGGTAGAACTGCATGCGCATCTCGCTGCTCCCTCCCACCCAGGCGCTGAGCACTGCCCCTCCTACTCCCACAACCACCTCCACCGATACAAGGAATATGAAGAAGCAGGCGTGCTGAAAATTAAAATTACTTCAATCTAACTGATGAACACAGACAATAGATCCAATTTTATAGCCTACTTTCAATGTCGACATCAATCGATTAGATACGCTCAAGGTCAACTACACTTCTGAGCATAGAGTAACATATTCCTCAAGGTGAAATTCTAGGTTGCAAGTTAAACACATGTTTTGCCCAGGGATGGTGCCCTGGGCAAAACATGTGTTTAACTTGGTCACAAACATTTCTTCGCGGACTTTTTTAGGTTATTATAATGCACAGAAAATTACTCACCACGTATAGAATTTTCACGTGCTCTCGCAGGGCACCGATACAGCCCAGCACGGCAGTGACTACCAGACATAAGCCCAGGGTCAGCAGGAAAGACAGGACTCCTCGAGACAACGAGGGCTGTCCGTCAGGACTGGTCCGATCACGCATGTTCATTACGCCTATCACCATTATTATTAGGCCAAAGAGCTGAGGATAGGAATTTTACTGGTGAATTGCAAATTTAAGAAGGTGTATTTAATAAATTAGCAATAAAATAGAAGCAAGTCTTTTTAACGTATTAAGAAATTGTTTAGATTTCCTTTCGCTTTCAAAGTGATTTAAAATATCATAATATTCATAATCGAGCAGTAATAATACTCGTACAGCATACCCTCTCGAATATTTCAAAGAGACATTCACAAAGAAAATGGCGTGCGTATACTTAATATAAAGTCCATTTAGGCACGGCGTCACAGCGTAACCCATGTCACGCAACAAATCAACACACAAAGTAATCGATACTAACCAAATCAAATATCGACTCACAGCAAAATATTACTTACGATGCATATTATATTGAATAATGTGAGGAAAAACTTCATGCAGCGTATGTTGCGCGGCTTCATGTTGGCGAGGGCGCAGTGACCGATGTCCGAAGCTTAGGACAAGACCAAAGGAAGTGAGCCTTGTGGAGTTGGTATCGATCATCTGCATTTGACGACCTTTTGGTGATTATAGGAGCGCTTAGTGACGAGCGGAGCGGGTACTTAAAGAGCTTATTGTAGATTGTGTCGTGTTTTTTTACCCGTCGGCTGAGGAAGAGAGTAAGGAAGAGAGAGGGTCATTTTTTTTCAAGCATATGTATGTATGTGGACAAGAAAATTCTATTTTACTTGCTACAGTCCTAGAGTAATTTTTACTAAATTATGTCCAATTGAATTTTAAATGTGGTTCCTTTTTACTGACAATATTGAAATAATTTATTGAATCAGGCGTTACTTTGCGGAAATTCATGATATATTACGAAAACAATATTCCCTTGCTATTCCGCTAAAAAACGTGCAGGTCGATCAGCGGAGATCAAATGCAACTATTTGCGTATAAACATGCAAATAATTACAGCAAACCACCACCAATAATGAAAAAACCTCGACACGTGTTTCGCCTCTCTACGAGGCATCATCAGGATATGCTGGCAGGAGATGTTGCTTGCGCCACGTCCACTGAGTAAATCTCCTGCCAGCATCTCCTGATGATGCCTCGTAGAGAGGCGAAACACGTGTCGAGGTTTTTTTATTATTGGTGGTGGTTTGCTGTAATTATTTGCATGTTTATACGCAAATAGTTGCATTTGATCTCCGCTGATCGACCTGCACGTTTTTTAGCGGTATTCCGCTATTGCAAGGGAATATTGTTTTCGTAATATGACAATATTGACTTAAAGATTCATCATTTTCATTTCTTATTTATTATTTACTCAACGTGACTTTATGATATGAACATATTGCAAAATAGTTGGTTTGGTCGCTAGTATGTTGGTTGTATATCAGTTCGTTAACTAAAACTCGTATTAATAATTCAATATTTAAGGAATTACGACATCGGCTTACTAAAGGAGCTATATAAGCGTCGTCAGTGATCAGCGGGGCTAGCGCAACTGACGCCGCACCGCGACGCGAGTCGAGAAAGCTCTACCCCCCTTTTTCTAATTTGTACGGTGCGAGTGAGATAGGGGACGCTTAGTCGCGCGAGAAGCGACTGAGCAGCAAGTTGTGCTAGACGTGCAGGCACGTAACATACATACAAGTACTCCATTATTCCATCTTCTGCTTTACATATTTCACCTACTTCGTAGCTTCGGCGCTTGTCTCTACGTTTTGCGGGTTGAACCCAAGACTCCAACTAATTATATCTGTGGGGTATTCCCATTTTCGATTTGTTTATCAACCGAGGCTAGCAACGCTTCGCGGCCGTCAACGTAAAATGTGTCAAGCGAATATTTGGCTCTTCCTGGAAGCGACATGATTGAATAATTTGGAGTTTAGTGGTTAGTCTGGGTCTTCTACCCGGGAGTACACACCCGTCTCGGCCTCCCTCGACCGGGCGGACGCAAAGCATTCTCCCAACGGTAAAAATGGTTAGCAACGCTCCACTACCCGCTCTTCTCATCACTAAGCCGCAATATATAGAGCGTGGGAATCCAGGTGTCCTCTTCCCCACACATCAGGGTCTGTCTTTATCGGCCGCGCACCAGTCTTTGTTCTGTCGACCAACGTCTCTTGCGTCTACAACGACTTCTATCCCTTTAACTTAAGAATCAATTTCATTTGCTTCTATGGCGGGTTTACGTTGGTCACAATGAACCACCACGTCACCACTACGGTTTCTTCAGCACCAATTTAGACTTGGATCGTATCACGTCGGTAAAAGGGTTATAATTGTTTGAGAACATGCCATCCTTGTGTAGTGCGTTGCTGCTATTGCAATTAATTCATTGATATTGATTACTTTTCGCCAATTAGTGAGTATTTATTTGATTTAATGTTGCATTTCGCTTCAATTGACATTGTAACATCGCCTGAAGGGATGCGACGTGATATCCCTTTGTCAACGGGTCAACTTTATTGATTTTATTGAAATAGACACTTTTGCATGCGCCTGTGGCAGTGGGGGTAAAGACTCAAAATGTATCATTACTCCAAACGAAAGAAGGCAAAAATATATAGAATATACCAAAAAAAAATATATAAAATTACGAAGTTACAACCGTTTTAATATTGCTTGTTAGAGAGAGAAGATCGCGACGTCACGATCCCCGAGCGTCATAGTAAATGACAATTGTTTCATATGAAACTGCGTTCTGCGGCAAAGGGATAGAATATACGCCCTCTTAAAACTTTGGACACTATAACTTTGTGATTATTTAATCCCCTGCTGTACTTGTTTCTCCATTTGGCAAGCTTTTTCGAGAAAATCCTTTGTTTTATTATGAGTGACCTGCATTTGTATCGGCTGGCAAGTCAAGATAACGAATCCTCAAATATAAAGCGTCGGATAACGCGTTTGTGATTTTTCTGCGGTCGCAAGCGTTGGTGTCGACCAGCTGAACGAGGTTCTTAGGCGTGAGCAAGGAAAAAATGGACCAATAGGAAGCGATGCGCGAGGACGGCCTGCAACGCTATTGGTGAACTTTTTCCTCGCTAACTCTCGCAACATCGCACGGCTGTGGTGTATATTCACCCTTAATAGGATAAGGAGGATGGCTGATGGCACCATGCTGGCCGTGTGACCATTTGCCACCGAAATAGTATTTAAAAAAACTTTAAGACGTTTATTCAGGAAATAATAAAAAAACCTGACAAGTGCGAGTCGGACTCGCCCACCGAGGGTTTCGTACGAAATAACAAATGTATAGTTTTCAGATTTTTCGCTGTACTTCAAGTATAAGGCGATATTCCTTGCCACATTTCATAGTTCTAGGTCAACGGAAAGTACCCTATAAATTGTGATTCCCTTGAGAGTGTCCCAATATACGTTTTTTGCGGCTTAAACGGCCGTATCTTTTTTGACGTTAACTTAGAAGTTTCTTTTTTTCACAGCTTCAAGGGACTGTAGATTTGAGTATATAGCTTTAATTTCAACTCGATAACTCTACGCGTTCCCGAGATAAAGGGTCTTGATAGACAGACAGACAGACAGACCGACAGGCAGACAGACGGACAACAAAGTGATCCTATAAGGGTTCCGTTTTTTCCTTTTGAGGTACGGAACCTTAAAAAATACTCAAGTAATACGTAAGAAATTTTTGCGATACAGCGATAAAATCGCAAAACTTGTGGACTTGAAATTGTCAATTAGAATATGTTGCTTGTATCATTAATCTCAATTATTATCCATCCAACCTGCACATAATCACATACGAACTCAATTAAAAATCATGTATATGATAGGGATTCGCGGATTCAGCCACTAATAGTTCCAATACCCTTCGCGATGACTGGATTCGGTTATAGGTATCACACGACAAAAGAAAAACAGACTAAGAAAATTACAACCGGATAAAATAATGCAAAATATACTAAATAATAATATACAAAATATTTGGAAAGTATAAAGCTGTCTCGGCGCCCTTGGGGAAAAAGCGCGCGTAGGGTCCCACGAGGAGATCAGCCCCCCTATTCTGTAACTTCTTTAAGCTCACCTCAACGCTCACCCACAAATATATCTTGACACCGCGATGCGTAGTAACTATGCGTAGGTAGAGGTCTAGTTTCGTTACGGGTGACCGGCGGGGTGAGCCGCATTTGCGCATAACGAATAACAGCCCTGTAAGCGGTTGAGGGAGGCAACGGGTGACCCTCGCGGAGGTAACTTTCTCGCTCAAAGAATAGCGATTGCTATTCAGCGCGGGAATGCTGTCTGTGTGGCACCCTTTTTTTATGACGATGTGAAAATGCTTTACGGCTACCCCCGACCCGGGGAAGGCCCATTTAGGGGTTATGTGGGACTCTCTCCTCCCACCGCCATCCGAGGAGCATACCCACTTAAAACACACCGGCGTCACCCGCATTACCGTTAAGGGGGCGCCATGGGATCGCGAACATTCCACCACGACGCCCCCCCGAACCTGTGTGGCACCCTGCCTAAAGGGCAAAGTTTTGATAATTTTGTTTAATTGTTTATTACTTATTTTAATATTTAATTTAAGTAGTTTTAATCCCATGCATTAATACTGTGCATGCATGTTTATAATTTTTTTTTGTTATATAAATAAAAATACAAAATAGTTATCAGTATTTTTTATTAAGTTGCCAACTATTGCATTTTTTCTTTGCCACCTAGTATTTAACAGTTTTCTTGTAAACTTGCACCCTGTTCTTCAGATTGTTGGCTACCACCAATGACAGAACAACCCCGGCCACCTGAAAATATATTGAATAAAATACACAATATGTTCACATCACTGACAGTACATTATTGTCATCATCCTACTAGGTTCTCCCTTGCTATACTTGTTCCCAACCAAAGTGACGACTGAGGCCATAAAGAAAGACAATGCAAAAGAGATAACGCGAGCCTATGGTTTTATGGCCTCAGTCGTCACTTTGGTTGGGAACAAGTTATAGACCTAACTACTTTAACCCTAAATGCTTAATTTGACCTAATGTTTCATTAGACCTAAGGCATTTTTTTCTAGGATTATTGCAAAACAAACCTTACCGAACCCGATGACTTCTATTTGATGATATTCAAAGAAAACCAGAAAAGTTCACTGTTTCCAAGAAAAATGCATTAGGTCTTAGTGAATTAGGTCTAATAAAATAAAATAAAATAAATAAATAAATATTTGCGGACAATCTTACACAAATCGACCTAGTCCCAAACTAAGCAAAGCTTGTACTATGGGTGCTAGACGACGATAAACATACTTATATAGATAAATACATACTTAAATACATAGAAAACATCCATGACTCAGGAACAAATATTTGTGCTCATCACACAAATAAATGCCCTTACCGGGATTCGAACCCAGGACCTCTTGCTTCGTAGGCAGGGTCACTACCAACTAGGCTAAAGCGGTCGTCAAACATAAGGAAACATAATAATAAAATGAAATGAAACATAAGGGTAAAAATTAATCGGTCAATGTGACAGGACCCCATTCTACTATATATAGTGGAGCTAGAATCAACGTGCCGATGGAGTGTTAAATCCTTAAGTCGAACGTCTCACTTCCCACGTGGTCGTCCAGGCCCCGTAGCATGGTTGGCCTTGTCACGCGATAGGTGATAGGATAGAGCGTGCGTAGTGACGCACGCTCTATCCTATCACCACACAGCCAGTGGGCTGACACCGTTCGATAGAACGAGACTACGCTCTTATCTTGTCACTTGTCGCGTGATAAGGCCAACCATGCTACGGCTCCTGGAGGTTTCTTCCGGATATTCCCCATGCTACAACTCTCCCACCGCGAATCACTCAAGAGTGACTATTGCGAGTGCAAACGAGAGCTCCGGCGTAGTGACCTATGACTCAATCGATTCTGGCCCTCAACAACCTCAATGGCCCTATTTGACTCTATTATAGACTATACGAGTAACCAGTTGTCCGACTTCGAGAAAGAGCTCAATCGTCGAACCCGACTCGGCTGGGCAGCATTCGGAAAGCTACGGCACATCTTTTCGTCCAATATTCCGCAGTGTCTCAAGACCAGTGTGTGTTGCCAGTGATGACGTATGGCACGGAAACGTGGTCGCTTACTATGGGCCTCATAAGAAGGCTCAAAGTCACCCAAAGTGCAATGGAGAGGGCTATGCTGGGAGTATATCTGGGTGATCGCATCAGAAATGAGGCTATCCGCAGCAGAACCAAGGTAACCGATATCGCCCTCCGAATCGCTAAACTTAAGTGGCAGTGAGCGGGGCACATTGCACGTAGAACCGATGGCCGTTGGGGCGGAAAGGTTCTTAAGTAGCGACCACGTACCCGAAGGCGCAGCGTGGGTAGGCCCCCGACAAGGTGGGATGATGACTGGTAAAGGTCGCGGGAGTCCGCTAGATGCGGGTGTCGCAGGACCGGTCATTGTGGCACACTTTGGGGGTGGCCTATGTCCAGCAGTGGACGTCTTTTGGCTGATATGATGATGATGATGATGAAACTATACAAGCAGTGCCAAGAAGGGAGACAACGTCTTTTATGTCTGTGTATTCTGGCCCTACTACAGAATAATGATGATTATTGATCATATATGATGTACCTCAAACCAGAAGCACATAGACGCGACGCCGAGCATGCAATCACCGGAGTCACGTACCGCATACAAAATGGCGTTCTCGCAACCTTGAGTGTAGTAGTTTCTCGTGCTGTGAACAAGATTAATGAGATTAAAAATAAATCCAGCGGCCCGTTTCCCGAACTTGTACCTAAACCGGCAATACTGGCGGCACTTGGCCAATAAATAAAGACCATATTACCAAAGTTGATTGTTTAGATTTGTAAAATTACCATCAGGCAGGTAAAGACCTGTTCTTACCAACAGGCCGTATAATATAGGTATGTTGTTTGATACCATTGTGGCATAAAAAACTACTTAACGTAAAATCCACGACTTCCAAAAGTGTTAGTACCTAATACCTACACATGAGAAGTTTTTTAGAATAATATATCCCTTTGCTATTCCGTTAAAGAATTAGTGATAATGAGATGTGCCTACTTGCATATTTTTGGATGCAGTCAATGTTTCCACCCTCCCTCCACACGCATAAACACACAAATAAATACAACAAACCACCACCATCATGAAAAAACCTGGACACGTGTGTCGCCTCTACGCGATGATGATGCCATCAGGAGATTGCTTGCGCGTCGTTCACTGAGCAAATACGTCTAGCAACATCCCCATCATCATATCAGCCGAAAGCTGGACATAGGCCTCCCCCAAAGAGTGCCACAATGACCGGTCCTGCGCCACCCGCATACAGCGGACTCCAGCGACCTTTACCAGGTCATCAGTCCACCTTGTGGGGAGCCTACCCACACTCCGCCTTCCGGTAGGTACTTGGTCGGTCCGGTCATCCCCATAGAGCACATGAAATTAAGTGTTTTTAATATATATAAAGTCTTTGTTTTAGAAATAACCATATAGCAGCATCTGGGCTAAATATTTGCAGAAATCGATCAGCGCTCTACGGGTACAATATAACGCCATCAACGCATTTAGTATGGTTGCCATTTATCACTTATCGCTGTCACGTTCTGACAAATATGCGAGTGCGAGAGTGACCGATATCTTATCTAAATACAACGATAAGTGATAAAATGTCGACCATGCTCTGCCCGCTAGGTGCCGTTGCGTCTGCCGGGCGCCTGCAGCGCGTCAGGCATGTCTGCGGACGCGCAAGTAGACGTTGTCCACACCACAGTGCGCGACAGTACGAACAGCATTCTGAGAGTGATAGCGGACAGACCTGACAGTGTAATTTTACCTAAGGCAATTACGGTAGAGGAGGTTCTGCGCAGACGAGGTGCGGGAGCGGTATGCGCGCGGGCAGCAGGCGATGCTTAGTGGGGAGTTGATCACGTCGTAGTCCCCTGGCCCGTTCAAGCCGCAGCATCGGTACTGGAAACATATTGTTTAGTTTAGAAACGTAAAACTATGACAAAAACAACGAATATCTCTCTGTCACACTAATTGAGATTTGTAACAAGAGAGACGGTACGATTCAGTAATAATTGGGTTCGTCATTAAAGCTGGTAACTATATTTTAAACAATTCGTAATCAATTATTCCAGTCAATGAACTTGTATGGAAAAAAATACAATTTTGGAAAATATTTATAATAGCTGATTCTTTCTATATAACGGATATGTTTACTATAAATAAAAAAAAATCAGATATAAAAAATTAACTAGCTTCTGAAATGTCAGACAAAAAATTAATAAATGTTTTTATCTTTATTTTGGTTCACATACATTTGCTCTATAATATTCAAGATAAATCATACAAAAAAAAACCATGCATGCTTAATTTAAATCTATATAATTACTTCCGGGAGGAAAGTTTGGATTAGTAAAAATAAACCATGTGTTAATCTTAGAATAACGTTTTAAAATGAAGAAACAAAAGAATCGCTAATTATAAATTAATGCTTTTCAAAACCGTATTTTTCCTGGAGTAAATAGTGTAGTTTCGGTAGGTAGGTAAAGATTTAATACTATGCTCACATTAGCCTCCAAGAACTCCCAGTATTGTTGGTGCGACTGCAGGTCTTCTCCAGTAACGTTGCGGAAGAAGTCTTCTCGCAAGTAGGTGGTCACTTTGTACTCGAGCCCGAAGCGTTGCACGGCCACGTAGATGGCCAGCATGATCTCCAGCACGATGAGGACTATGTGGGTACCGGCGTACTGAAAAAGTGGGGTCTTTATTGGAAGATGACAATAAACACCGTACACAAAGAGTCCTCAAATAGGGATGTGGACACTAAATCAGATGACCAATAATGTGAAATTTTCTGGAAAAAGGTTTAAAAACATAGTTAAACGAAAAAAAGTAACACACGATAATAAATAATCACAAAGTTGTGTCCAAAGTTTTAAGAGGTCGGATTTGGTTTCATTTGTCCTTTTCCTCTACATGTATTATCATATGAAACGATTGTCATTACATAAATATGTAAAAATTCTCAGAAGAAACTTTCTAAAGGAAAGGCTATAGCCGTGTTTCTATACAAAAATTGCCTTTCTGTCAAATGTTCTAGTAATTTCATTTTTAGATACTCCTTGTAGGCAAAGGTCTGTTCCCCAAAGAAGAGCCATGTACACTTGTCAGTTTTCGTAATATGGCGGTTTGTTTTTTTTCACTTTTTAATTATTTTTTGAATTCGGTCTTTGCAATTAATTTGATTTTTTGGTAAACTATACTGCATAATAAAACCCATCACTACAAAAAATATTGCCTGAAACTTTAGTACAAATATATGTCAAAATAATGGAAACTATAATTTGTTTTTTTTTTTTTGGTGTTCTGGTGTAGCGGCACCTACAGTTTTTATTCTAAAAAGAAGTGTAGCTTATCAGCACGGTCAACGAGATAGGTATCTCGTTGACCGTGCTGATAAGCTCTAATTCAATTCAATTCAAAACATTTTCAGGACTGAAATCAGGATCATAGAAACGGATGGTTGCGTCTTGACGTATAAGGGCAACAGCTCTTACCAAATTAAGGAACTTGACGCTGCTTTTCTTAACAGCAACGCAGGCGAGGACACCAATCAGAACTAGGAGAGCACAGGCACCGATCATCAGCATGTCAGCAACGAAGGTGCCGGCGGCCTCCTCCTCCCCGTATTGGTGGAGGATGTGGGTGTCCACCACTGCGAAGCCGAACATGAAGAGGGCCGTCACCTAAAACATGTCACCTCGTCAAATATTTATTACTAGTAATACCTCTGCGTAGCGAGTCTTTCTTTCTTTCCAAAACTTGAATCGACAAAAAAAGCCATATAATTATCGATCCATAAAATTTCACGAGAATGGGTTGAGAAATGCGACTTTCAGAGCTGGTTCCCACTATGTTGGATGTCGGATTCCGATTTTAATCGGGTGTCGGCGCCTCTGTTCACACTAGTCGGATGTCGGGCACGACCGAAACTGGTACCAGTGGGGAAGGTTGTCGGTCCCGATATCCGACAAATGTGAACAGCGTCATACATACTCATAGGCGTGCGAGATCCGATACGATTTTTTTCCGGACTGTCGGCTGGCATTTTTTGTCGGCGCCGACACAAAATCGGTGTCGGGTAAATGTGAATAGCTTCATATAAAATGTTCTGCCACTGGAACATCCGATTAAAATCCGGACCGACATCCGATATTGGGAACGAGCTCGTATAGGAACAGCCGAACGTCCGCCGAAAATACATAGAAACCATTTTTGCTCAATCTGGAACGGAGGATTTCGTTCGCATCGCTCACTTGGTATGGGTACTAGGTAGACGCCGATACATTTACTTGTATCTAATAACTTATTGACGAGCATAAAAACCACTTTAATATTCGAAAAACAACATCTCTAGTCAATATTTAAATGAAGTAAAACATTAAACTACACTATAGGTACCACCGAATATCATCGCCCCAGCTTGCTTTTGACGTCCTCTTATTTAGTTTTTTTCTTTTGCTTGTTTCGTTGTTTAATTGTGTAATTTGTGACGTTAAAAAATGTTCTTTCTTTCTTTTACCACCACAACATATCCAAAACAATCAACATTGAATTCAACCGGTAAGTCAAAACTTACGATACACAACACGTTCAAGGTCACGAGCAGGACTTTCGTGCATACATGCCCCACCTCGGACATTTGGTACACCATCTCCCCAGCGGTACCACTACCAGTACCAGTAATTTTAATAGCTAATCGAAAGTACCTCACGGAGACCCGTATAGGTCAACAATGTGACATTGATTGAGGCAGGTGGAAGTATGGACTAGGTATACATTCTGGGGAAACGCCAGGTGGCGAATAAGGCGGTGAATTTTTTATGGCGAAGGCAATAATATCGATTTGCTTTTCTGCTTTTTGTATGCATTTTAAGTCTTTGAGATACTTTGCATACTTTGCATATCGTCATATTAATGATTTCGATTCGACTCTACCAGTCAGCTATTAGGCTAAAAAGTAACATTGCAAGTTAGGTACTCGTACGTATCTCATACACTTACAGACAAAAAAAATCGACTCAAGCAACATTTTTTTATTATTTGTAATATTAGTTTCAGAGATATTGCACATTGAAACCAGAATAATGTTTGAGTTGGTTTTTTTGTCCGTAAGTATATAGCAATCTTTGAAACTAGTGGCTATGTGAGCTACAGAATTCGCGAGCCTCTAGAGAAAAAAAAAGTTGTTTTGAATTTTGAAAAAGTGACTCGACAATTAATCTATATAATTAACGAACCTGCTCTCAAAATTTCACGAGAATCGGTTGAGAAATGCAACCTGTAGAGGAGAACAGCCGGACAGCCGGACATACACCGGATATACGAACGATTTTCGGCCCCAGCCGAAGCATAGAACTTCCTTCGCTTCGCTCGCTCTTTCGATCACCATTACTAGATCTGATATTATTTATAAATAGAAACTGCACAATGGAGCATTACTCATTTACTGCTAAGCTACGCTCGTAGTGCTACGCCGTAGTTCGTAGCAGCTAAATGTCCATGTGTAGCGAAAATGGCACGTAGCAGCGGTCTGACGCATATATATACAGTGCGTTACAGGCAAGTGGGCTTTTTTTAAGTGGGGTAAATTAACGTAGTTCTTTAACTTAACCATCCCCTTAGTTTAATTAACTAAAATTCCGACTTCATAAATATTCAAACAAAATTTAAATTGCCAGTATGTACAGCAAAGTAAATTTACAAGTAAATGTAAATGACAGCTCTTCTTATATATATTTATTACGATTTACGACGTCCTAAGTACATTGAAGATGCGGATTTTGGGAATATAATTGCGCAGTTAATTTACATAATTATGATTTGCTAATACGCTAATGGGACATATTATTATAAGTTTTAATAAACGCCCGCGTGCCGGTAACACACTGTATAATATGTCGTGATTAAAAAGCTACGGTAGCCTAATGGTTCAGGCATGCGGCTGTCAAGCGGCGGTCGTGGGTTCGAATCCCGGCTCGTGCCAATGAGTTTTTCGGATCTTATGTACGAAATATTTACCGTTAGCTTTTCGGTGAAGGAAAACATCGTCAGGATACCGGTCTAATCCTTTCAGGCAAACTAGGCACGTTGGATGTCGATTTGCGGAAAATAAAACTAGTAAAACTATGTCGTGATTAGCGCTGAATGGGTTAGCAGCTTGCCTTGCCAGAGATCGTCTAAGTAGTTAATGTCAGGAATACTTGTTGTCATCATAAAAGTCGCGTAAAAGGAGATAAAAATAAATAGATACTTTCTGCTGAATGTAACACTCTTTATTCGTAAAAAAGTATAAACTATGTATTCTATACAATGTTATACAAAAATAAATACTTATATATTATAAATAACTTACTAATTACAAAGATAGCACTTAGGGCTGCGTGATTGTAGTAAAGCAGTGTCACAACCCAAAATAAACAAAATTATACAAAAGCAGTGAAGTAATATGCCCAAATAACTAAGTTAATTACGTGTCACTGGGGTATTACGATAGCTAGTAACAGTGATAGTTACATCGTAAGTAATAAAAATAAGTACACAAAGTAAGGAATACAGAACAAAGCTTCAGTAAAATGGTTAAAACAATATTAGAGTCTGGCAAACGTAAGGTTGAACTGTACCTACTAGATTCAAATACGTGGCAACACGAAACGTCTCTTATTATATTATATATCATCATGCGTCATCCGTGGTACCTAATTAAAATAAATACATCACACTCGTGAATACACAAAGCTATGTTTCGAGCAAACTAAGACAAGAACATCCAACTGAATACTTCTAGATATTAGTTAAAATACTAATAAGCTTGCCGTTTCGGTTTGGCAACTCCGAGGTGACGATACACCCGATCGCTTCAAAACAAAAGGGCACGTGCTATGCGGTGACGCGGAAAGCCATGATTAGAGCTATTTCACCGTTAGAAGTCCCTAGGAGCCTCGACCCATTTTTTTTCTATTATATTCTAGCACCAGAAACTAATTTTCGACCTAGATATGGCGGATACCATTGTCTATACAAAGTTTCATATTATTCCAACACGCAGTTTTAAAATGACAACCAAACTACGTTTGTGTCGCCGACTTGTGTCGAGTGTCTTGGGGACTCTTAAACGTAGGTTTTGTTAGACAGTGGGCCTTCTGTACGCCAGTGCTATTATTCATTCTGTGGTAATACTTACATCAGGTGCAGACTTTATCGTACAATTATATAAAATAAAATAATTTGTACTAATCTTAGTACTCGGAAACTTTGGATGTTAGTAAAATGTCAAAATAAGCCGTATTAACGCAGTAAAACTAGTAAAGATGACAGGAGGAACACGGAGGGGGCGATTGTGGACAGTGAAGCTGCGCTGCTCCAGCCGGTGACGGGGTCACTGTAAACAGAAATAAAGAACCAGTCAGAATATTTTTATCACACTTGCTCGTAAAGGGCTTCATAACGCGCATGCACACAGAGCTACAATAGCCTTTATTACGCCCATGGGCGTAATGGTTTTTATCTTAAATTGTAGGTATCTGTCACTCTTACGTCAATTATAAAGCAAGGAGATTTTAACTCAAACGTGATGTTTGAAAACGTATTTATAAATAAATTTAAACGTAAAAACACGAATAAAGTATGATTAACAGAATGATTTAAAGACTTAAATGTAGCAATTTAGTGTCCGTGTAAAATATTTTTAACTGTGATTTTAAATCGTGGCTGTGTGCCGAAGGGTCTTTGCTCTTAAACGCCTCACGTGAAATTCAACAAAATGGACGACTGACATTTTGTAGGTTTTATTACGATTACTAACAATTTAATTAAAAATATATTGGTTTCCTCCAAATGTGATGAGATGAAAAACATTGTATGCGACACGTAAGGTGAGATTGTTACAAACTCGAGTCAGCTTCTAATAGACTCTCGTTTGTAATCCATAAACGAACAGTTGCCTCTAAAATTAAGACAAAAATACTTGACACTTGTCAGTGATACTTTCTTTTTCAGTTGCAAAAAGTTTTTCTTGAAAAAGGTCTAAATGATTTTAATTGAACGGAAGATTGTATAACATTATTGCAAAATAATAGCCTATTGCATTGAGAATAAAGATCAAAATAACATGATTTTAAATGTCAGGCATGTCGGATACCAGACAGACGTAAATGAGGAAACTGTTTATATTTTTCAAAAATAATTGTCGCAGCTGAAAAATCTGAAACTTTGTTCTGGTGCTAAGGAAGGTTATTCCTATCACCAATCAGGCATTTCTAAAATGTTCATCCCTTCCCCATTGTTCATCTCTTACACTCCGTTAGAAAAGTCAACCTTAGCGATAATTAGATCTCACAGAAACTTTTGTCAAAACTGGTAGACCACTTTCTTGGCCGACTGTACACAGTCTTTATTACTGACATATGTAGACGTGACATATATATATATTTTTGGAAGGTTGTCTGTATATATATTGGAGAACTCACTTGTACTAACATTTGCTTTAGTTACTGCATTTGTTATGTATAGAAATGTTTAAGTACTTAGTTGCTCAACACTTTGTTATTGTAGCTACTAATAAAGTAAAATGATTTTACAAAGATTCCGCAAAGTCAACACACGCGCGTGAACTTGTTGAACTTTTATCTAAGTATAACAATTTAATGTTATAATCGAGGCGTAATTTATATACTAAGTAAGACCTTATCATTCCTTTTGCTTTCTTTTTCTTTCTGTAGGTACAGTCAGCATCAAATGTAGCTACGCAAACGAAGACGTCAAGTCTTTATTTAACCTTTTGACAGCGAGGGTGCAAAACAAAAACGGTGCCCAACTGTGGCAAAAACAAAACAATAGCAGGAGCCGTAGCATGGTTGGCCTTATCACGCGACAAGTGACAAGATAGGGGCGTCGTCTCGTTCTATCGAACGGTGTCAGCCAGTGACGCACGCTCTATCCTATCACCTATCGCGTGACAAGGCCAACCATGCTACGGGGCCTGGACAAAATATGAATAAAATGAAACTTCCGATAAATATTGTCATGTTAAAATGACAATATTTATCAATATTATCATGTGGCCGTCTGTGGCTTCAGTGGCACGAGTTTTCGTCCGCGTCCACAGCCGTCTTTAGCTCTCAAAGGATTAAAGGGAATAAGAGCTTTGGCGTCTTCGATTGCATAGTTACTTTTGGTGCTGACTGTACTCGGTACACCCGTGTGGTGTCGGAGTATAAGGCCTGAATCACACTGGCGCGGCCTGCGGTGGCGGTCAATAGTAAATTTGACAGCTAATGACAAGTTTACTATTGACCGCCGCGGCTTACTGACCAATCACGTAACGCATTGTACGCGCATCAGGTAGATCTAAATACCTATCAATTCTTAATATGGAAAAATGACAGTTGGGCTGTCCTAACGCGCGTTCGAAAGGTTACGTGGTTACCCCCCTGGCTGCGCCAGTTTGTGAGAGGCTTAATACTTATGACCTAACACCATCTGCTTTCTTCCTGTAGGTGTTGTAATAGTCGAATAAGGGTATAAGGTTGAATAGGGCACCAAACCAAATAAAATAACCAACAAATTGTCAAATGTAGAAAAAAAGTTAAGCAGGGGATTAAATAATCACAAAGTTATAAGTGTTCAAAGTTTTAAGGGTATATTCTGTCCCTTTTCCGCAAAACGTACCTTCATATGAAATGATTGTCATTTACTATGATGCTCAGGGATCGTGATCGGACGTCACGATTCCCGAGTGTTTTCTCTCTATTACAAGCAATATTGAAGACGATTACAGCTTCGTAATTTTTTGAGATTTTCGTCACTAGGCATATTTTTTGCCTTTTTTCTTTTGGAGTCATAATACATTTTGAGTCTACATCCCTATTGTGTTGCGGGCGATCTTCAATCGTTAAGAGCGTTTCAATGAAGCCAAAAACTACATATTGTGTAGTTTAGGAGTTGCTATGACCAACTTTTGGTCTTCATGATTAGATTAGCTTGGTGGTGCCAATGTAAATATTACATTGGCACCACCAAGCTTAATGCCAAATTCCAATTCAATCGAAGTGGCTGAAAGTCTTCTTGCAAATGTCGAGGGACAATCATGCGAAAAGTGGTAAGTAAACGTAAATTAAAGTAATAGTACATTGTTTAACGAGGGCCGTAAGTGGAATATTGCTAACGAGAGTGTATCAGAAGCCCGACGCCGAAGGCGGAGGGCTTTTGATGACTCGAGTTTGCAATATTCTTACGCCCGTGTTATACACAATGTTTTTCATCACATTTGCGAGGAAATAAATAACAACAAAAGACAGAAAAATGTATGTTTCATACAGCAGCACCAATCAAAAATTGACAACTTCACTTCCAGATCAGTGCTAGTAGAGCGCGCAGTTCAATATTTCAACCAATCACAGAGCAGTATTCTTGCGGGGCGGGGCGTCGTGACCAACTAGATTTTTTTATTCAACCAATCACACAGCAACCAGATTTGCTTAAGCCAATCAGAGGGTTCTATTATTTTAAAAAAAAACCATAACGCCCATGGGCGTAATATAGCCCATTACAGCTCAGTACGCTTGCGTATAATAACACCATTTTCGAGCAAGTGTGATGAAAAATAAATTGTTTGTTCGATGTAAGTACCTACCTAGTCCCAATTGGAGTTCAATACGAGCTACCCTCAGGCCGATTTGTGATATTTGTTACTATATATTTTCCATCGAGCGTACTTTTTATATAAACAGATAACCATTTAGTAGTTTTGTTAAATTGACTAAGTATTCTAAGTAGTACAGTCTGTATCAAAAATAGCTACGCAAACGAAGACGTCAAAAGTCTTTATTAAAAGGGAATAAGAGCTTTTGACGTTTTCGATTGCGTAGTTACTTTTGATGCTGACTGTACGACTCAGTGGGCTAATAACAAAACCTCCAATACTATGATGTATTATATTTCTCCTGTACTCATCGTGGGTTCTTGTTCATGAGATCAAAGGTTTCGTGGAATCATGGAATACAGAGGACACATCAACAAGGGATAGAGTGATGTTGACTGCTAGTCAAATCAGCATTTTATTATGAACGTCAAAAACGCCCTTTTAGTATTAATAAGTTTCTAGGGAAGTACGAACAAGTGACGTCATGGTTTTCGATGTTCAATAAGCGTCAATTGTTTAGGTAGATATGTTATTATTATCTTACTATTACCATATTACTGTTATTACTCTCCTGCGAACCCTATGTCCCTAATGACGGATAACAGGAAATACATCATCATCATCATGTTATAACCTATTTGACTTATCCACTATGAGTCAGTGGTGCCAACGTTATATTTTATTTTATGTTTTGACGGGCAAAAACAGCCAGTATTCATAATACAATGGGTAAGATGAGCTTTAACCAATAACCACGTTCAAGCAAATTTCAACCCTATCACAACTTACCACATTCTAAATTTGAACACTCTATGTGTTAAACACTGAGTATAATGAGAAGATTGAGGCAGTCCATTTTGTACCTTACCGCTAGTGTTATATGATGTGATTTAGGATGTACATACGCATAAGATATAAGAAGTTTTATGTGAAGGGTCGTATGGTGAGTCGTGATTGTGTTCTCACCTTGAACACTGACTTGAATGATTGTGCAGATTAATATGTGTGCATAGAGGTTCGTGACTTACATTACTGAGAATTTATAAACATAAATGTTTCTAGTTAGTAGGTATAACAAAAGAAAGGCCTGGAGAAACGCAGCTTACTTTTCTGGAACGGCATTAAGTCTAGCTATTTATGTTGACGCTAATTTCTATGCATATATTAGGGTCAATTTTCCAAGCTTAAAATTTTGATGGCAAGAGTGAAAACGGAGGTGCAGAAAGTTTAAATAACAAAGCATTTTTTTTTGAGAAACATCTACCTATCAGTTGTCTACCTCGGACAATAGCCGAAATAAAAATATTAGTTCAATTAATATTTTTTTTAATAATTATGAACTAAATTCTCATCGATGTGGATTGCCCGGAACCTAGTTTTGTTGACAAAATGCCACATAAGTCGAAAACTATGTATTATTACAAAATGATTTTACCTTCATTTTAATGCCATATAAATACGGAACTAAAATATAACTTGTGTAATGTTGTGTAAAATTTAGACATCGTCTATTTTTTTTTTGCATTTGCTTAAAATTCTCCAATATTTGTCACTGGTCGTAAGATTGTACTCTCTATTCCAAATATTAGTCTTACACAAAAGAAACACACTATTAAACTTTATCTTTATTAACAGTCAATACAAAAACGTCCACCGTACCTACCAGTAGGTACATTGAGCAACTTAAACCCGTTCCTCGGACAAATAAATATTGCGTTCGGTCGCCAAACCAGTATTTCTGGATATTTGAACTATTGCAACGGCTACATCGATTAGCAAACAAGCTTAACCATTATTCAATTTTCATGTTTTGTGACCACCTGGCTATAAAAAGTATCTACGTCATTTCTATTTATAAAGAGAGCACAAGCGAATTTCGGTACTGGCTTAAAAGGAAACAGTCGAAATTTAAATCTGGAACGTCAATTCAATCTTCTCACCGGCCAGTGAGGGAGGATACAAAAACCCTAAAAAGCATAAAAATTTGTTAGTGGAACGTCATGAAAATACTGGCCAGTTCGAAAAATTCTAAAGCAAAAAGCAAACAACTGGCCAGTAAAAATTAAGACGAACAAACACTAAAATGTAGACGCGGAATGTCATGAAGACACTGGCCAGTACGAAGCAATCTCAAAAAAACAAATGCCTACAGGATGCCGATGACGCCGCAAGCGACGCGGCCGCCAGCGTTGCCAGTCTTCCTCGAATCGGGGTGGTCGGAGCGACCGTAGTCGTCAGCCTTCTCGTGGAGGACGACAGCACGACCAAGGATGCCATGGTCGCCGACAAGGGAGATCTGACTGTCGACGAAGTCGATGCGACCGATGCGGGACTCGTCGAACTGCACATTGCCGAGATCACCGACGTGGCGCTCTTCGTCGTTGGGGTGGCCGTGCTGCTTCTGAAATTGTGGTTTAGACATTTTAGTTATTAATGGAAAAGTACTAGACAAGTAATGCTGATGTCAGTGTTTTGGGTAAAATATTCTGATTGGCACTTTAAGTTTCGATACTTGGACAAGATGAATATTTTGTTTTAGAATTCTAAATGGAAACGATCTCGTGATTCGTTAGCGTATAATTTACACAAGAGAGGAGCGCGTCATAGTACACTAATGTGACACATTATTAATATCAGAGATAATAATATTTGTGGACAATCTTATACAAATCGACCTAACTAGTCCCAAACTAAGCAAAGCTTGTACTATGGGTACTACTAGACGACGATAAACATAGAGATACCTCAGATAAAAGAAATGAGCGCTACATTTCAACACCAATCAGAGGTGACCCCTGTACTACATGTAGAAGACTGTGTGATTATTTAGAAAATTAAGGTAAATATTGTGATCCCTGGACATCAGTTCGGACTTACATGTTCCGGGTTGAAATGCCCGCCAGTGCTCAGGCATCCTCCAGTAAGGTCTCCCTTCTCATGGACGTGGAAGCCATATTGTCCGTGAGGAAGGCCAAGGATGGTGCCTTCAACGCGGACTTTACCGTCCTGCTGCTGGGTGAAGGTGATGTTGCCCTGGATGATGGCTGGGTTGTTGGGGTCGCCTAGGCGGGCGATGGCACGGAACTCGGGGAACTGTAATTTCTTGCATATTGAGGCACGATTTATGAATATTTTGGGACTTAATACGAGAATATTGAGCTAGTGTGAATCTTGGAGCTATTCTTGGTTGATCGGTATGAGACCTCCTGTATTAAACTTTTCTGAGTACGTCTGATTTTGATTATGATCGAATTATTGGCTTGAGATGATCATTATCATATAAGCTTTACGTTAACTTTTAGGTATATGTTTCATAACTAAAAAGTGAAGAGTACTTAGATTGTGATTGAAATATTCTTTAAATAGGTAATTGCACAATATCACCGCATATTGTTCCATTGACCGTTCAAGTGTTTGACCAATTTCAAATCGCCAAACACTTAAGCAGTGTAGGTCTTACACAATATTCGCACCAAGATTGCCATAGGTTCTGCGGACAAAATGGCCGACATTATCGATTTTTAAGCAGCGTATAATTAACACTTACGTTCCCGTGATGGGCCGCCGCCATGGCGACGGTGACCGCCAACAATACGCACTGCTTCATCATGGCTGTTTCTGGAAGAATACATGAGAGAGAGTTATGTTGACGCTAGAAGGACTAGCACAAACAGTGCTTTACTTTTATGTCACGCCAGTAGGAGTCATGGTGTTAATGGTCATTTCCTTCTTTAATTGGTGAAGATAGATCTTAGACCTGATCAATTTGAACCAGGGATTGGAACCGGTTTTTTTCAAAAATCCCCGAAGTAGTCTAATATTTAACTCTAGTCTAGTCTTTTTTCCTAGGTTGATTTGTGTAAGATTGTCTCGTAATATTTATTTATTTATTTTATTTATTTTTATTTATTTTGAATTATTATAGGCTCTTAATGTGGGACTCTATCATGTATTTATGTAACACTTTTGTATTATTAGACTGCCCGATTAAAAATGATATCATAAACAAAAGAACGTATTAATACCGGTATTTTTGTATGGTGAAAATACCGGTATCCGATCCCTGCTTTGAACAACGAAGCCCTTAAGACGACGAGGCTCTGGAGATTATGATTTTGTATTTGACTTTTGACTTGCCATACGAATAAATAAATAAATTGGTAGGTACACTAAGAGGACACAAACGAATTTGTATACCAGTTTTATGCTCTTGGGTATACGATCTAGAGGAAGACTATCTTACCTAAATACGTATTGCCACCGTATAACAATGCGTACGGCAAAAGAATGTGGGAATATGTGTTACCTTACATATTAAACGACTGGCTTAAGGCACTGGTCCCACCGCCGGCGACGAGCGATGAGCTATCGGCGATTTTCTCGCCCAAGAAACGAACAAAAGATAATCGCTCCCGTGTAAATAAAAGAGCGAGATATAGTTCATTATAGTTGATCGCGGTGTGAACAGCTACCGATGAACTATAAATATATTTATCTCTCTTTTATTTACACGGAAGCGATTACCTTTTGTTCGTTTCTTGGGCTAGAAAAAAGTCGATAGTTCATATCTCACTCACCGGCGGTGGGACCAGTGCCTAAGGATGTTCTACAGAAACGTGTTTGTAATCGTAACAAAATAAAAATCATTACAAAGAACTTGTACCTATTTGTCAACTAACAATGCGCGCCCGAGCGGTGCACAAATTATGTAATAAAAACTACCCTTATTGTTTGTACCCTATTTTTTATTTGTTATAATTTTTAACTAAAAATTATTGTAAAACGAGCGACAATGGTGACAGATAAACTGTACGTGGTTTTCGCTCGCTGTTCGAAACATATTAATAGTCTTTATATATATTGAATAAATAAAAATAAAACATTGAAAAGACTAGCTAAAGTAACACGACACAATGCTGCATGCGACCTTTGGATTATTACTCTCTGCTTATGAAAAGCGAAAAATATGGGGAAAAGTTTTTAGTCCGACAAGCTAGGTCGCAAGTTCGCAACTAGCGCTAATATTTTCTCACTTACTGCAGTGAGTCTCCCTTGTTATTGACTGGACTGAGAAAAAAAACTACCCGTATATGTAGATGAAACTGGGCTAGCACAATAGACTGCTCCAGTCCCTGTTAATACGTGACAAATATTAACTAAATTAAAAACGGGAGATGCCAATGCCGCGCGACAAAACTCCGAAATATGCTATCACACATCCTACCCTATCGGAAATAATATATCGAAGATACTATTCTAATAATCCATTAAGTATGTTTGTAACGTAACTAAATAACTGCCAGGAAAAGACCGGTTCGGCCTAAATTGACTGGTTTGGAGAACTTGGCGGTTGGTGACCCAAAGGAGCATACTGTTACTTGCCAACTTTTAAGTCTTGTTTATTTTTACTTAAGTACAAAATTAGCTACTTAGGTCGCTCCATTTGCCGTACTAAAAATCTCAAGAGTTTGCATGAACCAGGAAGAATATGTACGCCAAGAAAATGTAAATCAAAGGCCTTTCAAACTATTACAGACTACAAAAACAGTGTTTAAGGAAAGGGACAACGTTTCAAGGTACCTATAAAAGCCGACACGGGAAAGAAATAACATATTATTTGCTAATCAATCAGTATAGAGCGGCGAGAACATTCACATGAACTTGGGCACTACATATATCTAAGACAGAATTGACAAAGTTACAAACTAGATTTAGTTCGTATAAGATCACAATTGCTAGCATGTGACAGCTATTTTGCGCTAGTGAACTGTATTTCCTATTTAAATGCGATCTCAATAACGCTTCTTGGATGCAATTTCTTTTCTGCGCAATGGAATAACAACTTCAATGGAACGGGCACCGATTCGCCTTTCAAAACGTGATATTATCGAGTTATTATCGCCATACATCAACAGATTGCACTTTGTTTTCGAAACTTAAGTTATATGTGACCGTATATATGCGAAGCGGAAGTCATCACGATACCTTCATTTGTGATGTTAACGACCGTTTTTTGTTGACGGTCACCCATTGTTTGTTACGAGTTACGACATGGGAAGATACTATATAGTAGGTACAGTCAGCATCAAAAGTAGCTACGCAAACTAAGACGTCAAAAGTCTTTATTAAAAGGGAATAAGAAATTTTGAAGTACTATATCTACTATGAGACTATACTTGTTCCCAACCAAAGTGACGACTGAGGCCATAAAACCATAGGCTCGCGTTATCTCTTTTGCATTGTCTTTCTTTATGGCCTCAGTCGTCACTTTGGTTGGGAACAAGTATAGACTAAGCGAAATTTGATTTGATAGCGTATCTCACGGTTACACAATAATCCCTTGGGTAAATACTAGGGAAAAATCTGTGAAAGCTTTTCAGTGGCACGCGAAATCAAAATATGTATTACACTATTTTAACAAAAAATGATGAAGTAAACTATAAGCTATACCTAGCTTTACATAAGAATGAATCAGCTACTGGCGGTTTTTGTACTTGTAGTAATAAGATTTAAAACAAAATCAAACTTCTTAGATGGATTCCGTTCAACCGTTTGTATAGTAAGTAGGTAGGTACTATTACTACAAAATAATGAACTACATTGTTTTGTCGATCCATTTAAGTAAGTAAGGTACTAAGTAGTAGATACTACTCACGGTTGAACGGAATCCATCTAAGAAGTTTGATTTTACCTATCAAAAATACAAGGTCATACAGAGATTAAAGTTTTACGTCTCTTCTGTGGACATTGCCTTTAAGGGCTAAAAAGCCAAATTTTTGATTGGACTTCTAATCCGCATAACGGCGTTTCCTCTTAAATGATTTGATGTAATCTAAACTTTTTTTATATGCAAGCCCTTAAGGACTACACGAAAAACGACTTTTCTTTTACTCAATCTGTATGACCCAATTTGATGCGATAATGATAGTAAAATCACGCGCTGTTAACCACAATAACAAGGATATTATTAGTTCGTTGCACATAAAAGTCTCAAGGTGTCAACACCCCAAGCGAGTTCGAAGCATCGAGATTTTCAATTATCTCTTTATCATCCCTCGCATAGGAAATCCAGTAAAGGAATCCCCAATCGAAAGTAAAGTAAAACACAAACCAACAAAACATATAAACAAAATAATTCAATAATAAACGTACGACTCACCTCTCTGAGATCTCAGCAAGAATGAATGCCCTGGTGTACCACATGACACAGGTCCCTACGCATTACCGATGACCATTATACTTGGGCCCCTGTTGCCTTACCTAATTAATGCTATTGGTGTGATAGTAGCGAGACGAGGGGGCCTCGGTTGACTGGACAGCGGACCGGTCTATCAGAGTAATCTCGACTAGTTTGTTCTGCAGTTTTCCTCGACGCAAGGTTGTTTAAAAGGTTATAAAAGTTATAAAAACGCATATCCTTGTAATCTCGTGTGCATTTTTATAAAAAAAAAATCTTAGATGACTGACTTTCATGAATCATAATATAAATTTGCAAAGTTTGGCAGTTTAATTTAATGAAGGCACTTTTTACAATAAATAATTAACATACAAAATTACTATTTATTATATACTAGCTTCCGCCCGCGACTTCGTCATCGTGGACCCGGGATAAAAACTATCCTATATTTGAATCCAGGCTATAAACTATCTTCGTGCAAAATTTCATCCATCAACATCAACATCTATCATCATTTTCAACATCTAAACATCCAAACTTTCGCATTTATAACATTAGTAGGATAATTTAAACACAAATAAGTTAATAAGTCAAATGACTTGCGGTTGATTGTGAAATTGATAAGAAATAGTTGTTTCAACTGTTGACGGAGCATCGTTAACTATCGATTGATTACTCAGTGCATGCGAGTTGATGATTAAATGATTACACAAGATGGCAAAATAATAGATAGATAGATTCAATTATTTCTTTAAAAATAACATATTATTTTCCATAAAAATAAAATGGATTCACTAAAAGATCGTCAAAAGGTATATAGTGCTTATGGTTGATGAGAATCCATGATGGCGACTGCTGGGACAATTTAGGAGCACTTGGGCTGTAAAGGAATTTCTGAATGCCAGTGTGATCATGTTGACAGCAGACCCTAGACACCATCAAATGATGTCCAGAATTATTGATCAAACTCTGCAATAGGTACACAGTTCTACAACTATGTCGTCAAAAGGCACAATTAATAATTTGATAATTTAAAAAACAATAGAAATTGTCACACGTGAAAGTCAAATAACTGGCGAAGCGGCAGTCGAAGTCGCTTACCGAATGATTTAATCTTGATGAAAAGAAATATTCTTGATCGTATCTTTAATATTTTCTGACCAGTATCTTTTGAACTAATCGGTGTCTGCGAGGTTTGGCGTTCAGTTCATGTTTATTGCGCTCTTTAAAACAGGCACTCAAAATGGCCTAGACTAGCTGCCCGCGCGGTTTCGCCCGCGTATTGCAAAGAACGCAGGCAAACCCGCGGAATAAAATATAGCCTAAAACCATCCATAAAGTCCATACACGCAGGTGTATAGTGATAATTTTTGAAATCGGATAAGCGGTTCCGGAGATTTCCCATTAATTACGTACAAACTTACATTTTACAAAGCTACAATCTCACAGACTTGTCCTCTTTATAATATTAGTTATAGCAGTATAAATATAAGGGCGACCAGTCCCCTTCGTACAATATTGATAAAAAACAAATAATAAACAGTTCAAAGTCCAAACCAGCTTATAGACGTAGCAAAAGGATTGACCTCAGTACTATAATCACCCTCCTTTAAAGAGGCGTGGCAAGGTGAAGGTCACAGTTGACTTATTGCTATTTCGGACCTCAGTCGCGTTCGGTTAATATAAAATATCCAGTAACTTCCGCAACACACACGCCACGCGAGAGTTTGACTTGTAATTATTTATTCAATACAAAAATTATGCTTGGCTGTGGGCTTCGCCGCAAAAAGAATTGAGATCTAAATGAGTGCCAAGTTATGCAAAATCCAAATATGTATTTATAGGAACAAAATAACATTATGAACACAAGTATTAAACTCTATTTCTTTGCTTTATTGGATACCTATAACAATTGCTGTTATTTAAAAATGTGAGATCTTAAAGTTAGATTTGACTTGACCAGTTTTCATTACTAATTTTAAATCTGATAAAAACTAGCCAAGTCAAATCTAACCTACTTTAAGATCTCACATTTTTAAATAACAGCAATTGTTATAGGTATCCAATAAAGCAAAGAAATAGAGTTTAATACTTGTTCATGATGTTACTTTGTTCCTATAAATACATATTTAGATTTTGCGTAACTTGGCACTCATTTAGATCTCCATTCTTTTTGCGGCGAAGCCCACAGCCAAGCATAATTTTTGTATTGAACTAGGCTCTCCTTTTTTACATTTATGTTTTTGGTGGGATATCATTACTTTTTGTAAAGAACACTAGGCAGGTATTGAGATTTCTTGCGTTTCCGTATTGCTCGGGAGCGCTTTTATGTAGTTGCTTCTGTTCTGTGTATGTGGTGCCGCGCGCCGCCGACGACACACCGTTGGCCGGTTGTTTAGCGCGCGTATTACAAGTTTTTTTGTATGGGGATACTACTTATTTTTTGACTTAACTTTATATTACATATATTAGGATAGTTTCAAATATCTGCTTGAAACGGTTCCAACGCTACAATTTAAAAAAAAATTGTATGGGGACCCCCCAATTTTTTACTTTTTTTATTTTTAATTTTTTTCCTACGTTTACACACAATTATCGAGCTGGATTCCAAATTTCATCCTTCTAGGTCATCTGGAAGTAGGTTAGGTTTAGGTACTATATGTCAGTAAGTACTAAAATTTACGACTTTTTGACCTTTATATCTTTATAACCGTTTGAGCTAGCTTCATGAAATTGGAGCGTCTAGATGTCCTTATAGATATAATTAAACACATGTAGTTTTATGTGTTTAAGTTAGAGGTTTTGAGTTATAGAAGGGTCAAAAGTGACATCAAGTGGTTCGTGTAATATTACACTCGGCGCTGGCTAGCCAGTTCCTTTGCTTGACACGCTGCCGCGTGTCTAGATCCTTGCAATCATTATTCATAGAGATATCTGAATGTGATCTAAGTCTCGAAGTGTGGGACTTTGAGTGTTAATTTCACAAAAGGTGATTGCGATTTTCCAATTGGTTTGCATGAAAAATATCCTTTCGGCTCTCCTATAGTCGGACAATAAAAGGCCCGAATGGCTTCGAGAAAAGGATGGTACGGCCGTGTCTTTTTTTGCTCTTTTGCTAGACTTGTCGGGGCACCTGATGAGTACCTAGGTACTATTTATAAACCAGGTCTCTGGTAAATATAGGGTTAGGTATGATGACATTTGTACATTTAGCGAACGCGAATAATCCAAAATGGCGCCAGCGCTCTAGGGTCCCTTTTCGGAACGAGACATATATCTGGGCCATAGTCACTCCCTTTACAGAATACATTGTATTTACAATGGCGGGGTGTCATTTATTATGCAAATTCTGGCATTATGTGGGGACAATGACCTCGGCATGCACTTAAAGTATGTATGAGTCATTTGCGCTGGTTGATATTTAATTTGCTGTAATGAAGTCTGGAATCGTGGCGTCATCGCCATCTGGCAAGTATGCTGATAAGGTAGTTTGCAAGCATTTACTTATTGTAAAGGATATCAATTTATTCTTTTAACTCTCACCAAAAACATTTCATGTAAAGTAATTGCCAATATAAAAGACTCCATAGCTCATATCGTTTTTAGTATTGGAAATAAATAAGATTGCAAGTATAGCCTTCTTCTACAAACAACTTTATTAGACACGTCTTGGCTAAAAAGTATATACATATATACTTAATAGGAAAATGGGGATGGATTTCCAGGAAAACTGTTTTGAGTTGATGTTTACTATACATACAAATACTCTTTATGTTTACGTAACAATTGTAAACCTATTTTACGTCACCCTAGGCCGTAAGTGAGATTTTCTGCCCGCGACGCGAGGCAAGGCAAGACGTACAACTTTAGACAAACCACGGGCGGTAATTCGTAAAGCCCATCGCATATTTATGGCCCTCACCTTCGGTTCGGGCCACACAACCTGCGATCTGGGACATTCGCGAATTCACCGCCCTGGTATGTAATGTACTATTATCATCTCTCCTATGCATGCTAGGAATTCATATTGTAACGATTTTTCTAAGACACTTTGACGCTCTTGTCTTCTCGCTTATCAGGTCCCGTAGCATGGTTGGCCTTGTCACGCGATAGGTGATAGGATAGAGCGTGCGTCACTGGCTGACACCGTTCGATAGAACAGAACGAGACGACGCTCCTATCTTGTCACTTGTCGCGTGATAAGGCCAACCATGAACAGAATATCTACAAGAAAAAGTTTATCGACTGTGTAAGTATTTTTTATTTTATTATTATTATTGATGTTTGTGGGCCTTTAATGTGCCGCTTCGACCAGTGAGTGATCTATAGTGGCAGATCTCTGTAAGTAACGTGGTAAAAGTAATGGTAAGCAATTTCCTTTGCTGCCTATTCAATAAGGTACTTATGCCTATGTACTTTGTTGTTGTTATAAACTCTTTTGCGGTCAATAACGGATCTAAGCAACAGGGTCGACCTCGTAAGTATCAGTCTAGGCTATTCTCTAGGTCTATTGTCAACAGAACTGTCGTAATAGTGCGAATAACTGTCAGCCTATACACTAAATGTCTAGTCTTAGTCATAAATACTAACTCGCCGAGAAATTAACATTTCCTAGCTAATTATAACGTAGATGTCTTCGGTTTAAGTGACAAGCGCATTTTCTCGTGGGAAATATATGGTGTAGGCACTATTCCATACATTTACTATGAGATTATTGTAATGGTAGTGCAGTAGCACTAGCAACAACTTGCTTTCACGAAAGCTAGTGGGCGCGTTCCTATTATTATGACGATAAATTCTTTCGTCAAATCCAAGTATATTCAGTCGCGGATGGAAATAACTACGGAAATTCCTTTACAATTTTTCTTGAAAAAGAAAATTATGTTAATGTTTTTATCAAGCAAAAGTGTCTGCTTATACCTAATTCATTAAATTCTACTCGTTTTACTACTCTGGAATTGCAGGCGCCCAAAGCCTACGGTGTCCTAAAGTCCTAATCAGTCACGCTGCTGGCTACCTGTCAGAGAAGTTATTGAGTGTCTCCGACGATCGATAGTAATCGACTAAAATTTCCACTCTGTATGTCCCACGAATTGTGTAGGGTCAGTAGGGGCAAGTGCGCCACCGGAGTAAGTGCGCCTGCGTGCAATACATGCAAGCATTACGCAATAAACTTGTTCATACTTGGTTCCCCAAGGATTCAAAATCCATATGTAAGGGCCTTATCACACTTGCGATTTACAAGCGATTTGAAAGCGAAGCGTACGCGCGGCGTGTTCGTCGCGTGCCCGTAACCAATTCGCCGCGAGTGCGTCGCGATTTTGCCGCGATTGCGTAACGAATACGCTGCGCAGCCGTCAGTAAATCTCAACTGTTGACGCGGCGAACTCGCTGCGCAGTCGCGGCGTATTCGTCACGCGGTCGCGGAGTAATCGCGGCGAATTGGTTGCGGGCACGCGACGAACACGCCGCGCGCACGCTTCGCTTTCAAATCGCTTGCAAATCGCAAGTGTGATAAGGCCCTAAGAGGTCGTTAGTTGTGTAATATCTGTAATCATCATCATCATCAATATCTGTAAATTTAAGATATTTTTGAAGACCCCGGTGGCGCACTTGCCCCTACTGACTAAGTGTTTATCAATTGTAATAATACTAATAAAAATATAATAGATTATGTCTCGAGTGGCTTTATAGATCTTATTACTCGTGACCGCGCACATAATCTCGTCTAGAGATTTGCAAAAACATAATTTAATACATACATACAACGCGATTACCACAATCAACCGGAAATAGCCTCCGAGGTGCAATGATCATCGATCATGATTGTCATCGGCCTTGCTCAGGTTGTTGAACTTGACACACTTGTAGTTGTAGTACAGTCAGCAGAGTAATGTGGGCATGACAATCGGTTGTCAGTCCTAGCCGTATAATTTGGTGGGCCATAACCATATATTTCCAGCACGGCTATCACAGGACGGCCCGCCAGCTGTGTCGCAGCGGGATTAGACTATCCGTCTCTTTTTCTCTTCTCGCAGGGTTATGTATGTATATATGTATGTATGTCTTATTCTTTGGCACGCCCTGCAGCCTAAATCGTTTGACGGTTTTCGACATATGAGGTGTCGTTGGATTCCTCTTAATCGTGGGAGTGGCATAGGCTATAATATACACGGTGCCCGTGAGCATTGCGAGAGATTTTAACAGGATATTCCTGACTATATTTTAAGTTAAAAATGTTAATTAACGTCGAGTAAATTCGGTTCGGTTTTAGAGATATTTCCATTTTTGTGTAAATATGTTGTAATGAAATCTCCAGTATGAAACACCTTTATGATTGCGACGTTGCGAGACTTAACCATCTACTTTGACATCTCGTCCTAAAGACACGTTTTTACTAGATTAGCAATTATTGTGTACCTATGAAAATAAGAAAAAAATTAAAAATCATAATTCGACCTAACTTCATATAACATTTATTACTCCTTATAGCCTCAGGAATTCGTGATTAAAATCTCTCGCAATGCTCACGGGCGGTATACAAAAAACGGGTTTTTCAAAAAATCGTTTGATTTTACTTGTTAATAAGAACGCTTCTGGTAAATTATTGTAGATTTTAATCCCAGTGACGTATGTGCTCTTTTTAAGTATATAGCTAGAAGGACGGACTGTACATAAGTCATACCTATATTGAGATCTTAAATTTACCTTAAAGTTACTTTTTTTTAATAAAAATATCTTTGTGTTCTTTTACAAATACACAAATTTCTAGTATAGAAATTATTAATTGGGTATTTCAGTTAAATTATTGAAGACTGTACCCTACTAAGTATTCACGTCTACACTTATAGGTCGGTTGGTAACTGTAACTAATGAATGACTTTTTTCAATTAGCATACCCGTTCAAAAACGTAATTACGGATGCCATAAAAAGTAATAGCTTCGTTACTTCCACTAATGCAAACTATGTCCCTACAACCCGCTAGTGCCTACGTTCACATGTAGTTTTATCAGTTATTTTATCACACAAAGTATTGCCTCGATTCGTCTTAGAAATACAGAACTGAATGTGTACTATACTGAGGTGCTTTTATATTAAAGACATTGTCTCTCTCCTGTTAACACGTGTACTTAGAGCATACATAACTGGAGTAGCCTTATGTCGTGTTTGCGCACAAAAATGTCTGCCGAATTTCGCGGGGGCGGGCGGAGCATCTTAATAGGATATTGAAACTCAATTACTTATATAATAAACGCATGAAATGGTTGAACGTTTATAATATCAAGTGCTTACTGCAACATGCTGGCATTTTTTGAGTTCCGTAGGTAGGTACCTCAAAAGGAAAAAAACGGAACCCTTATAGGATCACTCGTGCATCTGTCCGTCTGTCACAGCCGATTTGCTCCGAAACTACTGGACCGATTGAGTTGAAATTTGGTACACATATGTAAATTGGTGACCCAAAGAGGGACGCGTAAAATAAATTAATGAATTCTGAACAAGGAGGCCACTTTAGGGAGTAAACTGGAAAATTAAAAAAAAAAGTTTCGCAAACTGTATTGTGTGACATATCATATGAAAAGTGTTATTGTAAGCATCTCAGATATATTTTTTTAATAAATTTAGCAAAAACAGATTTGAAGTACTTTAGGAAAAAAGACGAAAATTCACCATCCCCCCCCCCCCCCCTTATCTCCGAAACTACTAGGCTTAAAATTCTGAAAAAAATATGGAAAATAGTTCCTTGCCTAAAGATTACAGGAAAACCTATAAGATGTTTGAGTATTCAAAGTAACGGGAAAATTCTCAATATTTTACGGAACCCCTACTAACCACGCGAGTTGAACTCGCACTTGTCCGGTTTTTTATGATCAGTGTTCTCTTGCGAGGCGATTTTGTGATCGATCGTGAAATTGTCTTTGTATGATTTTTTGCACATTGTACAAGGTTTTTTACAGAGCTCAGAGGGGTAAGTTACTGAAAGGCTACTCCAGTTATGTATGCTCTAAGCACGTGTAGCTTGACTTAAAGTGGAACTTAAGGAATAAATTAATTAATTTTAAAAAAGTTTTTCCAATTAATGAAGTGGTAGAACGTAAAAATGAAATGTCTGAAAGATTGTAGCTTTGTAAGTTTATAAGTTTGTATGTAATGGGTAGGTGTCTTCGGAAGCGCTTATCCGGCTTCAAAATATATTTTACCTGCGGCGTGTAGAATGGAGTTTCTCGATTATATGCTATGTTTTATCTCGCGGGTTTATCTGCGTTCTTTGCGTTTATTTTCCCGTACCACTAATGCTATATAGTCAGCTTTTAATTGAGATTTCGAAATGATCAAAAACTTCGTTTAAAATGCGGAAAGAATAGTCCTCTCCAAATAATAATGAGGCTGCTGTTGCATTTACGCATTTTATTACAACCTTTTCCATTGCGTTCATCCATGGCATTATCATGTTAAGTAGAGGGTCTAATTCTCTAATTGACACACGAAATGAATGGTACCTCTATACTTAGAGCATACACAACTGGAGTAGCCTTTCAGTAACTTACCCCTCTGTAGAAAACCTTGCACAATGTGCAAAAAATCATACAAAGACAATTTCACAATCGATTAATGGTCATTGACAAAATCGCCTCGCAAGAGAACACTGATCATAAAAATGCCCGCATGTTGCTGTCATCATCATCATCATGTCAGCCGAAAGACGTCCACTGCTGGACATAGGCCTCCCCCAGAGAGTTCCAAATTGACCGGTCCTGCGCCACCCGCATCCAGCGGACTCCCGCGACCTTTATCTGGTCATCAGTCCACCTTGTGGGGGGCCTACCCACGCCGCGCCTTCCGGTACGTGGTCACACATGTTGCTGTAAGCCCTTGATATTATAAACGTTCAACCACTTCAAGCTTTCAATATACAATTGAGTTTCAATATCCTATTAAGATGCTCCCCCCGCCCCCGCAAAATTCGGCAGACATTTTTGTATGCAAATACGACTTGAAGCTACTCCAGTTATGTATGCTCTAAGCCTCTATATTCTCTATAACAAAACTAGCTACGCAGACTCTTTCTTCTAAAGGCAAGCGATATTATACAGACATGGCAGTCTTTATAATAAGCTTGTTTCTGACAATACCACGACACACAGGGCGTTCCTCGGTCCATTTATTCATTCCCATTTAAAAGTCAACGGAAACGAGTAATTTCTGCACGTTTCTAGACAGATGGCGCTAGGAGTCAGTGAACCGCCGAAAAGCGGAACCACTGGCCCGGAGATCCTGCGCGGGCGCTCGCCCGCTCCTGTTACATTTCAGTTGAAATAAGGTCGTTTTTTCCAATGGCAATTCGTCAAAATTATACGGTGTAGCCCTGCAGATTAAAGGTACGTAATCTAGACAGTGTTACGTTAAACGGGAATGAACTTTAAAAGCACAGACGAAGGTTCAAAACTGGAAGTTGTTTAGGAAGATACGAGTACACTCTTCAAAAGGTTTTCTTTCGCCTGAGTTGCTTTTTTTTGGATGGTTTGGATCCGTTGCGCTAAACTACATCCGTGGTAGTTGTGAAGATGTGACTTTTTAAATATACTGTGTGGAATAAGCACTCACATTTGAAATAATACGAAACAAGGTTAAAAGCGCATTTCTTAAATAAAAACAAAACAAAAACTCGAAGCTAGGCGTTGTGTAGTGTAGTGTAGGTAAATAAATCCAAACATACAGCGTGGAAGTCGACGAGGGACTTTTGCGGTAATGGGAGATATTTTAGCCTTAGCACTATATTTCCCCCATACAAACTATGTAAATATGTGCAGCCGTTTTCAACTTATAGAGCCTTTTGAACATTCACGAAGAAAACTAGTTGTGCCAACCCTAAACAGGTGACGGGGTCAATGAACTTACAAGTAAATAATATTTTATCATTTATTTGATTTATTTGACATTTATACGACACAATCATACATCAGTGCGATTACGTCAACGCTCGGTACTAAGCTTAACCTCTTCAGCGCCATAAAACTAACGAAGTACGCCAAGGAGATGCAATAGGGTCATCACCATAGTGAAAAAGTAGTAAATTTGTTTTTTTTTTACTTAATTCATAATTCTAACCATTACAAATCCACTGTATATCACTTAAACGATTCAATATATCCGGAAACGTCCCTCATCGACTTCCACCCTGTATATCTCGTCAAGTTGGGCAAAGCAATAATTGTTTCGACATTGTTTGAGTCATCTCAATTAAACTTAAATTGCACGAATGCCCGAATGTACAATTGAACAGACGACGAACACTGGTCAAATTGCTAGTTATTATTGGTAAAACGCCTCAGGCTGCGGTCTGGACGCTAGCGGGCAGCAGAGCGGCAAGCGGGTGCCCATAAATTGAACTCGCTCGAATGTATGAACAGCCGCTGGTCCCATTTAAGATTAGAAGTTAAGATTGTAATTATTATGTATTTTTTAATGAAATAAACAGTTAATTTTTTTTTTTTTTTTAATGATGCCAAACTGGCAAGCCTTTTGAAAATTGTAATGTAATGTAGCTTCATGTAACAGGCCACACATGGCTACCATCATCATCATCAGCCTATATACGTCCCACTGTTGGGCACAGGCCTCCTCTCATGAATGAGAGGGAACGGGCAGTAGTCCCCACGCTGGCCCAGTGCGGATTGGGGACTTCACATACCTCTTTGAATTTCTTCTCAGATGTATGCAGGTTCCGTCACGATGTTTTCCATCACCGAAAAGCTAACGGTAAATATCAAATGATCATATGAATATCATGGCTACTATGCAAGTCATCAATTTCAACTGTCTCGCCGTATCACCAAAAATGATTAAGTTAAATCCAGTCTGATTGCCAGTAAATTCTGTCATAATAGTGTAAGTATGTAGAGTGCACCCAACAACTCAAACTACACCAATCCAACCTAATCACAGAACAACAGTAGCGAGCGTCAGGGGCAGCTCTACCTATAGTGCAGGGGGTGCACCCGGGCGCACGGTCCTAAGGGGCGCCCGAGCGCCATTTGATGGGACGCCACTCGCGACTGGGGGGGGGGGGGGGGGGGGGGTTGCTAGGCGCTAGGGTAATGATTGCACCCGGGCTCTACATGGGCTAGAGACGAAATAGAGTGCTAACATATACATGTTAATTGTATTTTTTTGTACATTCTACATATTAGCAACTCCACGAATATGTGTCTGGCAAACTTTAGACCAACTGGCATATTAGTCACGGTATAATATAATAGGAAACAGTTGATGAGTACCTACTTATGGCATTCAAAATGGATATGATTCAAGTGTTACTAAAGGTGTAGGTACTTAGATTTTTCATGGAAGAGCTTATTTGCGCATGCGTCGTTTGATTGTCCACAGCGATGGCAAACTGGCATACGGCCTGATGGTAAGCAGACCGTAGCCTAAGGACGCTGGCTCCAGAAGAGTCACAAGCGAGTCGTCGAGCATTTATTGATCTGAGGATTGATCGTAGCAACGGCTAGAGACAAATGAACGTGCCTCATTTTCAACACAGTAAAATAAAAACAATAAGATTTTTTCCAATAGGTCAAAGTCAAATTCAAAACTGTTCGTACGGGAAAAGTAGTAAAAATTTGTATTTGATATCGAAACTATAAGCAGACTGATATTTTTCCCACTTATGTAAAGCACATTGTAACGGATGTGTTTTGAAGGGGATATTTACCGGTTGCCAATTTGCAATAAAACGAAGTTGCTGGCGGCAAATATGTCAGGCAGTTGCCAAAACTGCCAAGCTATCATTTCGCTTGTTTCATTTCTATTATTGTTTCAAAAAATATCGTTACCTACATAAGCAACAATATTAAGATAGAGCTCTTAATTATTGTCAAATTAATGAAATGGCCGACGTATTTTTTAGAGTTTTACTTTTATCACTAAACAAATTATTTGCAGTTATTTTCACACGCAGATATTATGAGATTTTATCCCCAACCTACATAGATAAAACAATATAAAACAAAGGAGAAATTCTCCAACGTAAATCTTTCACCGGCTGCTTACCAGATCAAAACGAACGCTTCCATATTCAAAATAAACAAACTTACCAGGATTCAAACTTAACACAGTCACTGGCCACTATATTTCAATCGGAATTCCAAATTTAAAATTAAAAACGGCGCGTAAACACTGGCTGTACGGACAGCCTCGAGCGTGCGCGTGCTAGTACTGAACAGTCGGCGTGCACGCATCCGTTAAACCTGTATTTGTTTGACATGTACATTCATAGGTACCTATAGTAATTGAGGGGTATACTCCCATAGAAACCATGGATGAGTCATTGTGAGATTGAATGGATCTGTACGGTCGGCCTCAAAAGGGGCTTAACACCTTTGTACCGTGTCGCATTAAAGTCATGTTAAACTGCCATATGAAGTTTTCAAACGAGTGAAAACGACAAAGGTACTTAGGTGTTCAGCTACTTATGATGGTGTACAAAAACGACGTTGAATAGTCTCGTCATCTTTTTTAAACGACATAAATATGTCCGTTGAAATTATGGGAAGTTTGACAATTCTCTATGAGATGAGAGGTGCCGGCGCCATTTTGGCGATTACCGGTCAGTAAAATCGATGTAAAAGGCAAATTTGAGCCGACTCAGTTGGTCAGAACGCCAAAAAAAAAGAAGAAATCGATGTAGTCGCTGCAACCCTAGAGTACATTTAGTAGATAGTTACAAACAAGCATATATAATGAATACCGTAGCCTCATATGCATAAGCGTTGCCGACATTTAAATAGGTAATATAAGATAAGAAGTGGAAGAGCCAGAGCCTAAGATAATAGTATGTCGCATGTATACAATGCAATGCATTAATTTCTTTGGTCCATAAGGGAAGGGAGGGATAGCCCTATAAGTAAATATCGTCTCTTGACAATTGCATTAAAAGTAAATTAAAGATCACTTGAAGAGAGAAGAATTTGATGGATGTCGGTTAAAAGAAAGAAGAAAAGATGTTAGAAATGTACAAAATATGACTAAAACGGTTATAAATAAAACAAATTTCTACTAATTAAACTTTGATTTATATGTGCGCCATCTATCAAGAGCTTGTAAGTACTTTTAGATTACGTTCAAGCCTATAGAGCGACATATGACCATCAACCATTAACCATGAGTCTATGATAATGCCAGAGCTATGTAGGGACTATTTTAGTTCATTTGAAAAAAACTAGATGTCTCTTTTATAGAAATATGTGTTTGTTGTATTTGGAGGCATTCTAAGTAGTAACTCGTGAAAGCAATAAGTATGCTAAAGTGAAACAGAATAAACACGGTTTTTTTGTTAAATATGTTATTTATTTTGTATGTATGTTCCATCACCCCGGCCGTCTATGGGCCGATTTTTCTTTTGCTTTTTTTATCGAGTTCTATATAAGTTTGTTTCGGGTCAGGTATCTGAAAAAGAGTCGCCATATTTAGATACACGTCAATATAATTTATGTCATTCGGTATTTTGAGGATGTACCTATTTACTGATCCTTCTTACCCGGTATCTGGTGAATCGAGAAAGTTCTTACGGAACTAGTGAAGCAGTCTTAAACTATACACTGCCGATGCCGGTCACCATTATTCTCGAAGCCGGCAGGCGGGGCCAACCTGTCAGGATATTATTTAGTCAGAAAGCTTGTAGTATTAAAATAAGTTTATTCATGACTAGATTGATGCTCGCGCGGCTAAATATAGCTTCTGTCCATCCTGAAGTTCCATTCTATATACCTATTGCAGTTTTTCGTTATACAACGCTTCACGTCGGGTTCTCACATTGTCGTAATTATATTTACGAGCTTAAACAATAGTTTGCGACCTCACTCGGTATATAGTCATTGTTAATATTATTTAAAATAAAATATTATTATTATTATAAAAGAGAAATGTCAGGCTCGAGGGCCTTTGCCAAAGTCAGTAAGCGTATAAATTAACTACGAAATAAGGAATTAAACCATTTATAAAAACAAATAGACGTACTCTCGCCAAAAATAAAATATAAACCGTGAACTATTTGAATGAACGTCATAAATTGATAACTGAGTTTTAGCCTTATTTTTTAAATCGTAGATACCACAAGAAAATATCTGTCAACAAAATTTGGTTAGCCAGACTGTACCTATAGTAGAATTAGTAGTAGGTACAGTCGAGTTCTCCAATATCTATACAGACAACCTTTCAAAAATATCTATACACAGTCTTTATTGTTACTGATATAAGGTTCATGTGTAGATATTTTTGAAATGTCGGCTGTATAGATAGTGGAGAACTCGACTGTACCGTAGAGCGAACATACGTGTTTCAATGTTCTTGACTACGCAATATGAGAAAAGCGAGCATAAAACTGAATCGATGATTTTGACGCAGTGATCCAAAGAGGGTCTTGCCCGCGGACTTATTAGTTTGTCCAACTAACCTCACTGTTGGTCGACGGAGCCGGCGTTCTCCAACTTAACACGCTCTGCTGAAGTCTTGGGGGGCAGCGGCGGCGCCGGCTCACCCTAAGATCAACATTCAACAATCATTTACTTTAGTTATAATTAAAACTTCGTATCCGTGAACATCGGCCAGCCCCGTTTCCACATTCAGGGCCCAGACTCGCTACGCGCTACGCTCGTAGCCGATCCCGTTTTCCTCGTATGTAGCGGAAAGCGACTACGGCGTAGGGACGCATGTGTCGACGGGCCGGGAATGGGCTAGGAGACAACACGGCAGAGTTTCATAGAAAAAATATATGGTCTTGTAACCCCAAATGCCCAAAAAAGGGTTTAAACATTATATGAGGTGATTCCCATACAATTAAAAGTAACCCTATTTTATCGATAACCGGTTAGCTTGTGGGTAGTGATGCTGCCTACGAAGCTAAATGTCGTGGGTTTGAATGCCGGTAAGGGCAAATATTTGTGTGATCAGCATTAATATTTGTTTCCGAGTCTTGGATGTTTTCTATGTATTTAAGTATTTATATCCAATAAATATATCGTCGTCTAGTACCCATAGCACACGCATTATTGCGCTTACTATGAGTCTAGTTCGATTCGCCTAGTATTCATTTATTATTTATTTATTTATCGTGGAGAACACACGCAAAGGAACGTATAGGGGAACTGAAATAGTGACTCAGTAGATGTAACTATGGCAACTAGCTACAGAAAAAAGTTGATTGGGTCAATTAACATCATCATCATATCAGCCAAAAGGCGTACACTGCTTGCCATAAGCCTCCCCCAAAAAGTGCCACAATGTCCGGTCCTGCGCCACCCGCATCCAGCGGACTCCCGCGACCTTTACCAGGTCATCAGTCCACCTTCTGGCCACCCACGCTGCGCCACGCGGTACGCGGTCGCCACTTCCCCCCAACGGCCGTCGGTATTACGTGCGAATGTAAGAATAATTATGGTTGACAGTGGTCACACGCATCGGGTTTGCAACAAAGACGATATGTTTGAACACCTTTGTTTCAACTTTCAACTTTACCTATCAACCCTTTGATGGCTGTGGACGCGGACGAAAACTCGTGCCAGTGAAGCCACAGACGGCCACATGATAATATTGATAAATATTGTCATTTTGACATGACAATATTTATCAGAAGTTTCATTTTATTCATATTTTGTCGGCTATTGTTTTGTTTTGGCCACAGTTGGGTACCGTTTTGTTTTGCACCCTCGCTCTCAAAAGGTTAAGTATTATTGACGGATAAACCATCAACAGTCTACCACAGGAGACAGGCATCGTTTTATGGATGGAAGAGAATATTGTGGGGAACTGGTTCCTGGCTAGTGATTTAACTGGAGCTGTAAGCGTCCATAGCTTCTGTCTGATTACCATCCCTATGTTTATTTGCCACTGTCTTGTTATTAAAAAGACGTGTGGCACTCGGGCACTGCCGCGGTAAAGCTATTGCATAGCATTTTGTATCAACTTATGCAATTATAATTTTTTATTTATTTTATTCATGCAGTATTTCTTTTTCTTTGATATTAATTCAAGTTACACTTTTTGAGCGTGGTGACCGATAAGAAAACAAATTTTTCTATTATTAAATAAATAAAACAAGTACAGCTATTCACTGTTGTACATAAATACCTATACACCTATATACTTTCTCATAAACAGCTGCTTATGTATTCGTCCGATTTCGGAGCAGCTCGTCTCGATTCGTGCGAGTTTCGTAGAGTCGTACAATACGTCTAATCGCACACAACGCCGTGTCGAAGACAAGACTGCCGAACTGAAACGACGTTAGACGATGCACGGCCTTCAAGCCACACCTCCTTGCCCGTCGGAGTGGGGAGCGTGAGGTTTTTTCGTTACGGAATTTCTGGATTCGGTCCCCGCGCTCAAGGCCCGCGATAGAAGCTATGCAATAGCTTAAAAAAAGTAATAGTAGTAAACACTTTATTGCACAATAAAAAACAAGTTCTAACAGAAGATACAATAAAATACTTAAGTACTAGTATATTCACATTCAGACCAGTGACGCATACTTGCAGTATCCAAGAGGCAACGATGGCTCGCGGTATGTGAGCCCCCGAAGTGTTGTGGAACCGCCCTGTGCAACCCGAACTGAGCCAACTTGGCCTGGGGCGGAAATTGCATGAAGGTGGAAAAAAAACACGCGCGGCAGTTGATTGAAACAGCATTTCATTAGCAGTTTCAAACGGCTTTCGCGACAAAAAAAAATTCACACAATTTCCTATTTCCTCCCCAGGCCAAATTAGCCCAATTCGGGTTAGCCATCCGCTTGCCTCTTGGATACTGCAACTACGCGTCGTTGCTTTAACTAGTATAAAGTTCACGAGATAGGTATACCTGCAGCTGCGACAGCGCGCAGCGCACGGCGCTGAGCATCTCCGGCGTGGACTTGCGGCCGCCGGGCGCGTGCGGTCGATGCGGCCGCGCTATCCGCTCCGCCGCCGTACCGGTGGACTCTGAAAACAAGCATAAACAGTTCAAAAACCGGACAAGTGCGAGTTCAACTCGCTTGGTGAGGGTTCCGTATATAATCTAAATTTCATAAGTGTTTTTGAATACTCAAACTTCTTATAGGTTTTCCTGTAATCTTTAGGCAAGGAACTATTTTCCATATTTTTTTCAGTATTTAAATCCTAGTAGTTTCGGGGATAAGGGGGGGAAATGGTCAATTTTCGTCTTTTTCCCAAATTACTTTAAACCTGTTTTTGCTAAAATTATAAAAAAAAAAATCTGACATGCTTACAACAACTTCTTTCATTTGATATGTCACACAATAGTACAGTTTGCGAAACTTTTTTTTTGAATTTTCCAGTTTACCCCCCATAAGTGGCCCCCTTGTTCAGAATTTATTCATTTACTTTAAGCGTCCATCTTTGGGTCACCAATTTACATATGTGTACCAAATTTCAACTCAATCGGTTCTGTAGTTTGGGAGCAAATCGGAGGTGACAGACGGACAGACAGACAACCGAGTGATCCTATGAGGGTTCCGTTTTTTCCTTTTGAGGTATCGGAACCCTAAAAACTGTAAAAATAAACCTTTTTTTATACAAAAGGTAGCCTAAATCACCCGGAGCATAATTTCGAATCGATTGACGCTTCATTTATCAAAATCAGTTCACTATCTAAATGCTTCGGTGGAACACACGTAAATACAAACATAGACTGCTGAAACATATCCCTTCCTTTCGGCTCTGCCGTTACGGCAGAGAGCCGAAAGGAAGGGATACGAACACGGATACGGAATCTGTGCAAATTTGTAAATTACCGTACTACCGTAGTAGTCGGGCCAAAAATTTACTGCACAGAGTCCGTGGTTAAAAGGCAGTATTTTAAGGCTAAGCTAGGATATTAAAAGTCCCAGGTCGCTAGACACAAGTCGGCTCCCTATGGGGAAACCAAGCCAAGCTACGGTTGTATGCAACCGTAGCTTGGCTCTCATTAAAACGGCGTCGTGCCGGTATAACATGAAACTTTGTATACATAGAAAAAAAATAGAGAGAAAAGAAGTTTAGGATGAAAAACTCCTTCTATCTTTATTTTTTTCTAGCTACAGAAACTAGTTTCCGACCTAGATATAGCGGATCCCGTTTTGTACCTATACAAAGTTTCCTGTCTGCATGCCGTTTTTAAATGAGAACCAAACTACAAGTTCAAGTTATTTACAAGCATCATGCATCATGTTGTTTACAAGGTCTTAATTTCTAATACATAATTGAATAGAATAGATTTTTTTTCAGTATAAGTATTGCATTAAAAAGTTTACAAGTTAAGTTACATTTGTATGGAGCATATAGAGTACCAACAAACATAAAGCATAAAGACCTGGAGGTTCATTAATATTATGATACTTATACTTCCCGAGGAATATACAAAAGCGAGTGGTAACACAAAGTTTCGAGTCCAAAGTAATGGTTTTGTTTTACTTTTAGTAAGTAGAAGTCAGTTATTAAATATGCATAATCATTTGTAGGCACAAACAAAGTAAACAAAACACAAATTGACCTCGTCTGTATGACGAATAGGTAAGGTATACTTTACCGGCCAAGTGCTGGCACAGCTTCGTATTTATAATATTGCATGGCCTATACTTAGTTGGGAAAATGATATCGTATTTATAATAGACTAAGACGCAGCGTAGTACGACGTGATTTATAGGAGACCATGGCCTTAGAGTCTTTCGTTCACGCCTACAACCGCTTACAACGTCACGCCATCCAGCTCAAGAGTGACCACTGCAGTACATTTCTATCCCATCAAAAACATAAATGTGAAAGGCTGCCAAGTTCGATACTATGGGAATGCTTCGCCTATAAAAGAAGTGAGATCTGAATAAGTACCAAGTTCCATAAAAATACCTCAAATCATAAATAGTTATGGGAATGCACACTTGATTTCCAGCAGTTTTTAAGGTACATTTTGAATAAGTATCACGTTACATAGAAATACCTAAAATTATAATAGTCAGAGAAACGCACACCGGTTTTTTTTAGCAGTTTCCTGATAACATTTAATATTTTCATTATTTTTTAATGATGTTACTTGGCAAGTTTTCACACACCACACACCTTTTCAACGCACCTTTGGACTGCAATGTGTCAAGTATATAATTTTCTATTAAAACTTGCCAAGTTACATCATTAAAAAGTACTGAAAATAATAAATGTTATCAGGAAACTGCTAAAAAAACCGGTGTTCGGTTCTCTGACTATTATAATTTTAGGTATTTCTATGTAACGTGATACTTATTCAAAATGTACCTTAAAAACTGCTGGAAATCAAGTGTGCATTCCCATAACTATTTATGATTTGAGGTATTTTTATGGAACTTGGTACTTATTCAGATCTCACTTCTTTTATAGGCGAAGCATTCCCATAGTATCGAACTTGGCAGCCTTTCACATTTATGTTTTTGATGGGATTTCATTTATTTTTGTTAGAGTATATATGATTTCCATGTTCTTGAATTTGCGATTTTATTAGTTGTAAAATTAGAAATTATTTAGACTATGCGAGAAAAAATAGTCTTTTCATTTTTGTTTGACTGATTTAGCGCACCTAGTGTACCTAGTGACCTGCTTTGCACTTCGTAAATCGTAGGTTCGGTTCCCGCAACAGACACACACAGAGTGGTGAACAATTTTATTGTTCTTGTCTTTAAGACAAACATGTATTGTCTTAAATTGGTATGTATCTAAATTTAAATAAGTCTTATCTCATTTCCACTCCATACCTACTTATAGTAGAACAAAATTACACATTTGTTGTTTTCGAAACTGACTCACACTTAGCCGTTTTCACATTTTTACTTTATTTCGACCTAAAGACAAACCTTCGAGCCAAATTTCAGGTCGGTACGACCATTGGAAGTTAGACCCATTTAGTTAATTATGACTTCATAGTAGAACAAAGTTACACCTTCGCTGTTTTTAAAACTGACTCACACTTGGCCGTTTTCAGATTTTTCCCTTTACTTTGACCTTAAGACCTATCTCCATGCCAAATTTTAAGTCAGTACGACTATTGGAAGTGGTCTAGGTTTTTGATGAGTCAGTGAGTGAGTGTATAGTAAAAATAGCGATTTTCTGACGTCAATATCTCAAGAACTGCTATAGGCAGAATAATGAAATTTTGTATTCTAGACAATTAAGGGGATGTCAACAGACACTCGAAATTTCATATGCGTAGATAAAATATGTTTTGAGTTATAGGGTGGTCGAAATTGGCCCGAAATGGTTCGTGTAATATAACCCACGGCCGGTGTGTCGCTTTTTTTTGCTCGAACTTGGCGGACACACTGCCGTGTGTCTAGATACTAATCATTCTGACGCAGTATGCGGCGTGATGCTGGAAGCATCATGTCACAATACGCATTGCAGCATTGCAGCTTCTTAACAGCTGTCGCCTGTCTATTTCCCTCGCATCTGGCATATTCGCCGTTATTTTTTGTACAATGGATAACTATTAAGACACGGGGCGCCTACGATATAAAAGACACGCCAGTAGAGATTTAAGGAAGCCAGTAAGTTCTTCGGACACTTACGGTGCACTCTCGACCGCTCCCGCTCTCTGCTATGGTCGACCTTGACGCAGCACGTGCAGAAGTAGCAAGGCGCCCCGGGCACGCCGCAGCACAGTGCGCCCCATAGCCACTTGTTCAGGGTAGTGCTGGTCCTCGACCACACGCTAGGCCGGTCGTCATGTATGTTGTACACGAAATCTCGATTCATGCTGCATGCCTACATTGCTGTCGGGGTGACGTTTGTTTTTTAAGGTTGCACGGTTGGAGGTTGAGTTCAATGTTGAGTTGGACTAGTTGGTTATGGATTTAGAAAATAAGCAAGGAGGTGTTACTTTATTGTGAACTCCACTTATAATTAAAATCGGTGCAAGGGTACGGTCAAGGACTTTAATTGTTGAGCCATTTAGGTGTCAACTAATATTGTTTTTTTTTTATAGTTAAGCTATGACGTGTCCAGTATAAAGGGAGCTCAACAATTAAAGCCCGTGACTGTATGTCAGAAATGGTTTCAATACATCGCTATTCATAATAGGTACCTATTTTTATGATCACAAAACTATTTATTTGACCATAAAATCGGCGTCAAAATATTTTTAACCACTTGCATTAAATGTATTATGCGCTAGGATTATCACAAACATTCTTTTTATATAAATCGTAATTTACATCGCATGATGAATGCTAAAAAGAATAGTAGGTACAGTACAGTACAGTCAAAGTATCAAAGACCTAAAACCCAAATAAATATTAAATAAATGCTGCATTATTTATGATTCCAAACGAATATGCGTAGGTAGGTAGGTGGCCGACCTTAGATTTTACGCTCATACGTCAATTAATTGCATTATAAAACATAATAATACAAACACTGAACGCCTATTAATCAAGAGCTACCACGATCACGACGCCAATCACTCGTTTCCTCTTATTTTACATACGGATTAACAACAAATTAACTTCCCCTCAATAACTCAAACAATGCCGTATCTAAGTTATCATTACATCATGCCTCTCAATTACGGAGCCTTGGTGATCCCACGAGCGAGTAATCACCACTACCGCTCTGCCTGTCTCACGTTACACCCGTAAAAAAACAAAAAAAAAACTTAATTCTATCTGCCGAGCCAAAATCATTGATACCCTGCCGTTTGGCAAGCTCACACGTCTGCCATTAAAAATAAAACAACCATAAATTATTGCAATTTGCCGCGCAATTGTTCAGTTTTTTTTCACGATGAATCTGCGGCTGCATGTGTTTTTCGGCCAGTTCTTGTGGTTGATTGCGGCTTTGAATGGCAAAACGTTGCAAGGCATACCCGGTTATGGGAGGAATTTAGTTATTAAAACGCTACCGGCGATTGAAGATTATCAGAGCAACGTTTACGAAATCTTCATGGAACCGTATCTTTATGTAAGTTTTTCATTTGTCATTTTAATTTTATTTCTAGAAATATAGGAGCCGATTAGGCTGAACGACCTACTTAACACCGTCAACCCTACACTGTATGACCTACCTACTTACTTTGGTCTTAGCTGGTCATACTTTGGAGGAAAAAGAAGAACCCCTAAAATAGTGTAAAATTAAAGACTGTAAATCATCACAGCTGCTTACTTCTTTTATGGAAACTTTATGTGTACAGACATTGGATTATACATATTAGCATTGCATCGCATGGATGATAAGAAGTACTTACCTAAGAGGTATAAGTCATACATTAAGGTTCAAGGTATTCTAACAAACATACGGTTTCGGTTTAATGCATGTTTTATTTCTTTGACATTTCATAACAAATATCGTTTTTCAAGCAAAAGGTAACTGGTTCAACTCTCATTAATATTATTATTAATACAGCATATACTAAACATCAATAAATTAATTATTTATAACTAACGATAAGATAATATAAATTTTATTTAGCTTCAGAAGACCTAGGAGGGATGAGAGCATAAAACCGTATAATGCATGTTTTCTTACGGTTAATAATGCCTACGTTTTTCCTGAACTAAACTATTGCAATGATTATAGAATCGGTTACAAGTAGCACTGAAAATTAAATTCTATAATATATGCTCTGCCTACTCCTATTGGAAATACAGCCGTAAGTTTATCTAGTAGAGTCCCGATGTTTTTATTGTTGACTTTACACTCTGAAACTCAGTTCTTTGGCAGAACAGGTATCATTTGCGCCGAAAGTTAACATTCCTGACTTTTTAAAATATCATTTTATACAGGGTTATTATTGGTAAGTTGACGTATTCCTGTTGCCATTTTTGAGATAGATAGATAGATATAATAACTAAAAAAAACTAAATCTCGAAAACGGATCACCTTTGCATTATGGGAACGATAAAAAATACATGGTTTCTATTTTTAAGGAAAAAATGTATGTCAAATTGTTATTGGATAAGGCCTCTCACAGACTGGCGCGGCCTGGCTGCGGCGGTCAATAGTAAACTGTCATTCATTAGCTGTCAAATTTACTATGGACCGCCACCGCAGGCCGCGCTAGTGTGATGTAGTCCTAAAAAAACGTATCAGTCGAATTAAAAAAGTAAGTCTACGGATTAAGATTTTTTTACGTCAAACAAGAGTAGGCAAATAAAAAACTGATATTGCGGTCTACATAATACAATTTCTCTCTAATATCAAATCTGCAGCGACAAGTTTTTAAGTTTATTGAACTTGTGCACAAGGCGTATCAATTTTTGCCGTAATTTACTTTTTACGCGGGTCTACGAACTGGCAACACATTAAAACCGACTTGACAGTTTTCTAATGGCGATGACAAAAAGTGGACATGAAATGTTGACTCGGCCATTGACCCCGCCCACGTGGATTAGATTTAATTAAATTGTTGACTAGTTTTTTGATTAATATTTAAGAGTAATTACTTTGAAGTGTCGAACTTATTACTAAGTTTGATACAAGTCTCAATATGTAGGTACCTAATCAACACCAAAAAAATTGGCACTATTAACTCTTTGAAAAAAAATATCATCAGAATCTAATTTATTTATTTTATACCTGACTGTAACTATTGCATGTTTTATTTAATACCTCCATCTCACACATGAAATGGGTCTCACAGGGTTTACCACAGTGATAATAACACCACTCGAATTAATATAAATTACTTAAGGCTAACTGTTTAATATCGCATCTTATCCGTATTTTCCCGGTCACCAAATTATTCCCTTCATGTCCGTTAGTCGTAATACCTACACCCTGTAAAAGGTAGTGGGTCCTACGTAGTTGTATTTTGACCAAACTTTCAGCATGGGTCCTCGTCAGCCCTCTATCCGATTGGAGCGAGATGGGCTTTGGGCGCCATTGGTAGACCCTCTACGCTCGATATTTTTTCGCTTTTGGCGCCCTTTCACATGTGGCGCCTAGAGCGGCCATTCCCTCCGCTCTGCCCTGGGGCCAGCCCTGCCTGGTGTCATCAATCACTATTCGTCATCAAAAACCTTAATTACTGAAGACCTATATATTTCAGGACCTCAGCCGGCCAGCCTACGGGTTTTCGGGAGACCGGTCGCAAAAACAAATTGATTTGGCCGCTGTAAGTTGTTTAATTATCCCTAATAATAAACTAACATTAATATTAAAAAAACACTTTTTAAAACGAATGGAGAATTGGACTGAATACCTATTGCTTGTTAAACTAGATATGGTTTCTGAAATTATATCTATCTATTTTAGACCATGATTTTTCAGAACTTCGTATCAGTAATCAGAAGAAACGTCTGATGTACCTACATAATGTGCATCTCTTGAGTGTAGTTAAGTAAGGCCCTGGGTTTTCTGACCACCCGTCGCCGGCGGCCGGCGACCGACGCGTGTCCGCCGCCGGCGACGTTCGGATGTTTCGTTCGGGAATGTTTGAGGGTGGTTTCTCTGAAACGCCGCCGGCGGCGGGTAGGTTGCGGCGTTTCAGAATTGGCTATAATATTATATTAGAAAAAAGCAGTTGGGTTTTTATGAAAAATCTTTTGAGGTCACTTAAATAAACAAAATATTAGAGGACAATCTTACACAAATCACCCAAGTCCCAATAGTAAGCTTATAGTTAGGTTTGTGTTATGAGTCAGCGATGTATTTAATAGATAAACACATAGAAAAGGTACATGCTCATCAAGCAAATATTTGCCCTTACCGGGATTCGAACCCAGGACCTTCAGGAGCCGTAGCATGGTTGGCCTTATCACGCGGCAAATGACAAGATAAGAGCGTCGTCTCGTTCTATCGAACGGTGTCAGCCAGTGACGCACGCACTATCCTATCACCTATCGCGTGACAAGGCCAACCATGCTACGGCTCCAGCTTCGTAGGCAGCGTTACTACCCACTAGGCTAACCGGTCATCAAAACGTCACTTATGTCTAGGAATGGCTCTACGGCCCACAAACTGCCTGTACAGTGAAAAAACTTGATGTACTTAGCACGTTTTTACGTTGACGTATGGTATTAAGACAAAACAAGGTGTCATACAAACCATGAAGACAATTCATTCGTTTATTATTTATTAGATTCGTTGACTCATAAGCTCGGCATGTTAGGTTCGTGAATCGTGACTGGGTCATATTTGGGATCGGGTCCGACGGAAACACCAAGGCCTGTCACTCATGACTGACATTATGACGTCATAGACGTGTGGAGGTGTAACTTAAGAGTAGAAGACTCGTCATCATTTAACCTAGGTATAGTGGATATCTTACTATGGGCCTCATAAGAAGGTTCAAAGTCACCCAAAGGGCAATGGAGAGGGCTATGCTGGTAGTATCTCTGCGTGATCGCATCAGAAATGAGGCTATCCGCAGCAGAACCAAGGTGACCGATATAGCCCTCCGAATCGCTAAACTTAAGTGGCAGTGGGCGGGGCACATTGCACGTAGAACCGATGGCCGTTGGGGCGGAAAGGTTCTTGAGTGGCGACCACGTACCGGAAGGCGCAGCGTGGGTAGGCCCCCCACAAGGTGGACTGATGACCTGGTAAAGGTCGCTGGAGTCCGCTGGATGCGGGTGGCGCAGGACCGGTCATTGTGGCACTCTTTGGGGGAGGCCTATGTTCAGCAGTGGACGTCTTTGGGCTGATATGATGATGATGATGATAGTGGATATGTCAGGGGGTTAAATTTAAACGCCTCAGTATAAATACTAATAGCAATGCAAATTGCGAAGAGGATTAACGTTTAGAATTAATGTTTTCAGTTCTCAATATGGACTACCTCCCGAAGCATCCCTATTCATCTCCAAAATATGTAGAAGCTTAGGTAATTTAATACCGAAAGTACGCAACTAGTTAGGTCATTAAATTTCCTATTCCTGAAAGTTAAGGACAACTCAAACCTAATTTTTGGTCTTTAAAGTATAATTATAAATAGGTAGGTATCTAATGATGTAGTTTTAGCTTGTATGCATTTATAATATACGTAAGTGCCTATAGAAAGCGAGAGTTCGGTAGTTTAAGGTTTTTGGGATACCTAATGGCTGACAATTGCGATTTTATTGCATTTTGCATCCGAGAGTATTCTATGACCTTAAATGGTCTGCTAGACGGTCACTCCCCCAACGTGATCTGTCGTGATTTTTTCCTGACCCCCCTCCCCCCCTATAGAACCTCGCGTGATTTGTGCACAAGCCCCAAGCCCCTCCGACCGAGCGACCTTTGTCGGCACCGACCGTGTAGATAGTTGTTTGCAGCAAAATTTCATACTACAACGGTCGTTGCCGACCAAGGTTGCTCGGTCGGAGTGGCTTGTTGGCGACCGTCTAGCAGACCCTTTAATCTAGCTTATTGGCAAGTAGGTACAGGAATCTTGATCTATGAATATGTATGATCACGACAAGCATAAATCCTATGCATGTCAAGCGTCCGACAATATACATCTTGTAGTAGCGCAGCCGGGCCGCGGCGGTCAATAGTAAACTTGTCATTAGCTGTCAAATGTACCTACTGATTGCCATGGCGACGTGGCCGGCTATCGCATCCAAACAAACCATATAGAAATGTATGGAGGAGGTTAACTCAATGTAATGTTGCGTTCCGTGGGTCACGTACGGTGCTGTCTGAAAACCAGCGCTGTAGGTGCTGACACCTCGGCATAATGCTGAGACAGCGACCGATTATTGAATCGGTCGCTGTCTCAGCATTATTGTCATTTGTATTGTATACTCCCTTTGTCTCTGTCTGTCTTTTGTGTAGTGAATAAATGTCTTCTTTCTTTCGCTTGGCAACGCTTTCCTACCACACTTTTTGTAGGATACGTCGCCGAGGGTAATATTTTACGATTTTTACTTATTTCTATTATTAAACAAGTACTTTTCAAACATAACAATTACTAATATGTTTTTGCGGTTCAAAATGATGTTCCTTAAAATCGCATGACCATTAACGCACATTTATTCTAATCTTATATGGAACAGGGTACAACAATGTATATGGACATGGGATAATGGGATACTTTTTATCCCAGAAGGGTGTATCCCATGGGGTCGGAAGATTATATGTGAATAATTAGGTAATACAACGGGGATCTAATACTAATATACCTCTTGTGGGGTGGGAATCTAATAGGAAACACCCCTCACGGCGATTAAAGTCTACGCGGGGGAAGTCACGGGCAAAAGCTAGTAGATACCTACTTCATAAACGAGTAGGAATGTTCAAGTCACTGAAGATCACGTAATGCATCTACCATTATCTGAGAGTCAAAATGTCCTAACACAGTGTTTCATGTGATTATTATACTTATCGCAAGAACCATAAGCCCTATAATACCGTAACATTAACGGGAACTTAAGTCATGGTGTCTCGGTGACAATGTCCTATCTCCGTATTATTTTACATGCGATTATACTACTTATCACTAGAACCATACGCCCTATATTAGCGTAAAAATTCGCGCGAACGTAAGTCACGGGCTCCCGGTCTCATAATAGTCAACTAACATGTTTTTAACGGCCATCTTAGCGTGTCAGTAATTGCAGATGCGACTAATTTGTCATGCCAAGGACTTTTGATTGGCGTGCGTCTAAGTTTGGCACAGTTTTTAGAGGTGCCTATTGTCATCGTGACATTATATCCTAAACACGATATCTCGGTAACGAGATCGCCGAAATCTTGCCGTTTTTGGCAGGTACGATACCTTGTGATTTATTCCCACATAACCGCTGCGCCGATTGCGTCAGTTATAACTATAACATCAGCATAATATGTGTAGAGACATCATCTACACTGCAGCAAATGTTTGACGACCTTTTAGCCTGGTAGTGACGCTGCCTACGACGCAGAAGGTTCTGGGTTCGAATCCCGGTAAGGGCAAATATTTGTGTGATGAACATAAAAAATTGTTTCTGAGTCTTGGATGTTTTCTATGTATTTAAGTATTTGTATCTATTAAATACATCGTCGTCTAGCACCCATAACACAATCCTATTAAGCTTATTATGGGACTAAGTCTATTTCTGTAAGATTCATCATCATCATCATATCGGCCGAAAGACGCGCACTGCTGGACATAGGCCTCCCCCAAATAGTGCCACAATGTCCGGTCCTGCGCCACCCGCAAGATTTCTGTAAGATTGTCCTCTAATATTTATTTATTTATTTAATGTTTGCAAATGATACCACTGGATTCATTTGTTCGTTGCCCTTTAATGGTTTTATGTACAGTCAGCTGCAGATAGCAGATAAACTTGACCCCCTGCAAACAAACTTCTATATGCAGAGGGTCACGTTTCTCTGCAGCTGAATGTACATTAGGATTCGCTATGTTGACTTGACAACTTAACACATTCAGTGCCAACGCTCTCGTAGCGTTCCATGTGTAACGAATTGAAGTGGGAAAATGTATAGGTACGTAGCGAAAACCCGCTGCAAGCGTCCACCTAGCGGGTAATACGCGAAATAAGGGAAAGGGACAAATGCATGTCCATCACCTCGAACACACCGCTACAGAGCGGAAAAACGCTGCTACGCGCTACGGCGCTACGTAGCTATGCGTGGCTACGACTAGTACTATACTATTACTTATTCTGTGGCTTGGCCTCGAATGGGCTACGCCATAGTCCGCAGCAGTTAATGTCCATTGTAGCGCAAAGCCTGCGTAGAGATTGGCGCCGAATAGGTTAAAATCCGACAGGACAGCTGCAGATGTCATATTTAACCTTTACCAATTAGTAGTAATGAGGCAGGCTAGGGACAGAGAGGACTGGATTAGACTGGAGGAGGCCTATACCCGGATGGTGGTTCCTGTCCAGGAAAATTGAAAATAGAAATACAATACAATACAAACACACAACAATGCAACAATTAGAGGGCTTTATTTATTTATTTAATTAATTAGTAAAGTGACCTCCGCAACCCACCCTTGCATAAAGATACATTAGCTATTAGTGAAATTACCCTTACATCTAATATTTGACAGCTGTCATCCCAGTACAATTTATGTCATCATATGTCATCATTGATGTTTATTGTATCGGGATGACGGGTGTCAAATATCGGCTGTTAAAAAGATCTAATTATAGTTACCTGCTTGTTAAATGTGTTTATACACTCATCATATGCGGACTAAGAAACAGTATGTTTGAACATCACTCACGATGAACGAACACATTAAGGTTTTTTATAAATGCCAGCCCCAATTACTTCTGTCACGCGGTCTCATTAGCATTTCCTTATTAAGCCATAGAGGAAAACAATTAAATAGTAAAACATCAGTCTACAGAGATAGACACCTGTGGAGGAACATTAGAACTGGCTGTAAGTGTCAACCAGCGTAACTTAATGTTGCAAACTTGCCTTCAATTAAAAATAATTCAAGTTTTTATCAACACTTTAATTCACATTGTCCGATGATAATAGTGGTTATTGTAATATTAACGTTAACTTGACGTGTCTATTGGAGTTTTAATCTAATCGTTTACTAAGATTGAACAATTGAAGGTTTTAAATTATCACTTACAGATTTTTTGCTGACGAACTTCGACCATGCCAAGTTATGCATAGCCAAATGATTTGCCATATGATTATGGTCTGTTAAGATACCGTTATTATTTATGAACGGTGTTTAATATCCTTCGATGACCGATCAGGAGCGATTTGTTGTACAATTCCCACTAACCCACACACACCTTTGTCCGCACCGAGAACTATTGTATTTTTTTCCTCAGTTGTCCAAAACCTCGACACAGTGCGAGTGCGGATTACCTAGTGGGAATTTATTGTACCATTTTTATTTTTTCTTGTGAAACTACTAATTAGGGGAAAAAATCTATGATTCGCAACGCGTACAAAGGGGGTGCGGATTTTTGGCTATAGCCATAGCCCCACCCCAGCTATTGAAAACTCTATTGAATTTCTTTCTCATAACGCCTGCTAAAAACGAATAGCAACAACTCTCCGCTCGAACTAATTGAATTCCAACAGGCGCCGCGATCACTGCCCGGACTTCAAGCCATCGCCTTCCTAAAAGCCGATGAAGAGTCAGGAGTGAGTGGGGAGCTGCTCTTCACACAAATCGTGCCGAATGGCCCAGTGACGATTGAGGGCAACATCACTGGGCTAGCGGCAGGTCTGCATGGACTTCATGTGCACCAGTCAGGTGCTATCAATGACAATTGTAAAGATGTTGGGCCGCATTTCATCGCTTATTACGTAAGTATATCTATATATATGATGATGATTAGTTTAACCAAAATGCCCGTATTTTACGAACCTGATCTTAACTTTACAAAAAATATATAGACGACAACTCTATTACAAGGGACTGATATTGTTGAGCGAGTTCATAATAATAACTTTAGCTACCGATGGCGTGTCCATAGACATCAACCAGGTTGCCTATTTTATGATAGCATAGCACTTTACTTTATCAGTTAAAGTTCTTATCCACTCCAAATTAGTCTTCGGCGTGCCTAATATATGCATACAGCGTGTGTTAATCCAGCTATAGTATCTGATCATACGAATCGTATGGGATAATAATTTCGTTAAATTGTGTTATTAATTAGGTGTAATGATTTTTCTAAAGTGCGACCGAGCAGCAATGTATAAAGCAAACACATGACACTGACATGATACTCGTATGACGTTATAGTCGTTAATTAATGTGGATGCAATACATTGCGTGCTTAATTATTATGTATGAAAAAAATACTTAATTTTCTAAAGAAATATTCGCCCGTATCAAATACACACGCTGTGTTATGTTTGACGCCACGACACTGTCAGCTAAATCAAAGATTAAATAATAGTACCTACTAATACGCTAATTTACATAGAGAGCTATACACCAAACAGGCATAAATAAATAAATAAATATCGTGGGACAATTCACACCAATTGATCTAGTCCCAAACTAGGCAAAGCCTGTACCATGGGTACTAGACAACGGATAAACATACTTATATAGATAAATACATACTTAAATAGATATTAAACATCCAAGACTCGAGAACAAACATTCGTATTCATCATACAAATATCTGCCCCGACCGGGAATCGAACCCGGGACCTCAAGCTTCGTAGTCAGGTTCTCTAACCACTAGGCTATTCGAGTCTGTAAGATTGCAGTTATGTAAGTTTGTAAGTATGTAATGTAGGTAGGTGGTAGTCTAGGGAACCACATATCTGATTTTAAATTCTGCCTCCTGTGTATAGACTGGACTGTCTGAATGGACATTAGGCTAAATTTATACCGCGTGATTGCCTTTGTCCTTTACAATACGCAAGCGCAGCTGCGCGGGCAGCTATTTTAAAAGTTAACTAAAAACTCCTATAACCTAACCCACAGTCAAACTGTGCAAACAGTTTTGTGGGACGTTGTATTTAGTTTTAAGTCATTGTAAAGTGCTTTACTGAAAAAAAAAAAAAAAAAAAAAAAATAACTAGGATGTGACCAATTACGACTTCCCAGGGCCGTCACGGCGGACCGCGCGACCATGTCCGTCACGTGGGGGACCTCGGCAACGTGAAGGCAGAGGAAGGCACGCTCGCCGTCAAGATCGTCGACCATCTTGTCTCCCTGGCTGGCCCGAGGTCTATAGTGGGCAGGTCTGTGGCGATTACGAAGGGGGAGGATGACTACGGACGAGCGGGGACGGAGGATAGCGCGTTGACGGGGTCGTCGGGGCCCGCGGTCGCTTGTGGTATCATCGGGTATATGAATTAGGTAGGAGTAGGCTTCGGGAGTTCTATTTGACACGCTCATGGTGATAGATGCTTAATTTTCTAGTTTCCTCTATTTTGCCAATGTTAAAATCATATATGACTAAACTCGCGCCGCCCATTGCACATCAATTTAGGTACCTACACTCGATTTCCATGGGCGTGTACAGGGTGGAAAAATCGAATGCAACATGGATGGCAACTACCTTAAATATTGTAAATAGCACTTTCTGTGTAAAGGAAACATTCCTTTGTTTTTAAAAACAATAAATTCTGCATTTAAGGATTTATGAAAAATCGCTTGCCTCAGTCGGGACTCTATTGTTTTATTTTGTGTGTATAAATTTTTAGTTTTCAATTTTCATGGCCTTCCGTTATTCTGATTGTATTTGTTATTTAGAGAAAAATGAACCTTATCAGTTCAATTCAATCTGCATCATAAAATAGAGCACGTTATTTTTTGTCACATTTGACCGGTTCGAGTCCCGACTGAGGCAAGCGATTTTTCATAAAGCCTTAAATGCAGAATTTATTGTTTTTAAAAACAAAGGAATGTTTCCTTTACACAGAATGCTATTTACAATATTTAAGGTAGTTGCCATCCATGTTGCATTCGATTTTTCCACCCGGTATATTAGGGTGGGACGGTGGACCGTGCCCACCCCAGGATGCTGGTCACTGACTACAAATTCCATGATGGTCGTTTAAAAAAATCTGCCGGTGCGGTCGGGCCACCCCTGGCAAACAGGCCTAGATAAGCCACTATCGAATTTAATTGGAATTTAGAACTTTCATAACACTTAAAGATGTATTACCGACTTTAGTTTCCTTCAATTATAGAACAAAATAAAATCTATTCTATTTTCAGAGTAAATAGATTCAAATTACAATAACCAAATTGTTGTGTAGTGGGCGGCACGAGAGTATTGTGCAAGAATTAGATAAAATAGACATTAATCCTATAGAGCCAGGGTCCATAATTTTCATCCAAATATGAAAAAAGTAATATGGTTAGTTATGCTCTAAGTATGTTTTGTTTTGGAGATGTATAAGTATTTACGTTTGTTTTCCACCATAGTGAAAAGGGAAAACATTATTTGAGGACAGTTTGTGAAATTAGATGTTATTGCGTTAATGCTGAAAAAGTTGTGCAAGCCACCTTTGAACATTGTTTCAGTAAGACAACGATTTTATTTTACATTGGTCTTTTATTTTATTGGATTTATTATACTAGTTAGTTGTATCGACAAAATTCACAAAGACGGGGGCCGATTTTTGACGATACGATTGTGGTGTCAAAATTGCAGGCACTTCACTTTCTACGGATAGAATTGAATACGAGTGGTCAATACCACTTGTTTTTCGTAATTCGTTATTTTTGACAGTTTTTGAGTGAAAGAGTCGAGCGCTCCAAAGTTAAAAATCGGTCCCATGGTGTGAGTCGAATGAATAACATCTACCTTGATATAAATAAGCGCCTTCCTGTCGTATCGATTTGTACCTATATCCAACCATTTTGACATAGGTATACACGCAATATGTAGTCTCATCCAAAGAGAATGTTGAATATGTCTCATCTTCATTCAATAATTCAATCCATTCATATCAGAGTTTGAGAATTTATTAGGTACCTACACCTCCCATTATCCTTTGTTAACTTGGTGAAATTAACTTATTAAAACGATAACGCCGATAACAATAAAAAAACAAAAGCCGTGCAACTGTCGCAATCGTTTGCCGCAGCAAAACACCAGTCATAATATAAGAAATGTTATGCGCAAAATGTAACCTTATGCCAACGAATTAAAGTCCCCTATTATTTATAATTTTATTAAGTGTTTACATTGAATGCCCTTACTTGTTTTAGTGCAAACTACCTCTGTTATCACAGCTTGCAAATTGTTTTATATAGTCAGGCCACCTGGTAACGGTCGCGGGAGTCCGCTGTATGCAGGTGGCGCAGGACCGATCACTTTGGTACTCTTTGGGGGAGGCCCAGCAGCGGAAGTCATTCGGCTGATATGATGATGATGATGAGTCAGGCCACCAATCGTGTCAGTGCACATTAGCTGAAAACATAGGTACTCATCCCAGCCTATACGAAAGAGATACGATAAGGTAAGATGATAATATCCGAGTACTACACACAAGGATCTATGATACTCAGGACAAGCTATGGTAATAATAATACCACGTCCGAGCGAGATGGTAGCATACAAATCTCGATAAGTGTGACAGAAAGGGAAATATCATTCGTTGTCCTTGTCATAGTTCCACTTTATTTTATTTGCCACAACTGATTTAGTATGAAGTTGTGGCAAAAAAACCACTACCCGCCCAAATTAAGTAGGTTGTTTATGGTAAGCCATCAGCCATTTTAAAACCAGTTCTTAATTTAGCTGCATAGAAGCCATGGCATCACGTATAGCTTGTCTCGAGTATCATAGGTAGGTACTAATACAACAATTTATGTCAAGTTACACAATAAGGTCAAGTGGGTAAGAAGACAAAGAGGAGCTTTATAGTGAGGACGAGACTGTTTCTCCTGCCCTGGTGAAAAAACTCTGTTCCACCTACCCTACCTGACAATATTATGACTATGACCACAGGCAATATTATGGTCCTTCGAACTAATACGGGTGTAGACTGTAGACTCAAAATTTATCAAAAATATTACAGTCTAAACACCTCAACAAATACTTAACATTATCTGTGTGATAACACAATACGAACAAAGAAAATACGATACCATAGATAAAACACATAAAAATATACATGAAATACATTAAATATACAATTAAAACTAGATTTAAAATTAAAACTAACTTAAAAATAGCCTACAAAAAACTAAAAATAACTATCTAAATTTTGACCCTTTGGCAGGGTACCCATCACGCAGGCAGCATTCCCGCGTTGAATTGCGATTGCAAGTCTTTGTGCGAGAAAGCTGCCCGCGCGAGGGTCACCTGTTGCCTCCCGCAAGCGTTTGCTGAGCGCCCCGTGAAGCCCACGCGCGCCCTTGCCCCACGAGCCGAGAGTCTCGACACCAAACGCAACGAACTCGTACTGGGTGCCGAGACAATTGTATTTGACCGCCTTTGCTCGTTCCCGTGCGTCCGCCGCCGCACCGGCACGTCCGCTTGTCGAAGAGAGGTAGGACGCAGCCAACGTGTCAGCGCAAGTGGCGTCCCATACCAGCGCACGGCCCATCTTCCACGGAATCAACGACATCCCGTCGGGGCGCTTACCATCGCTCCGCACGATCTGGGGCTCCAGAGCGGCGGGAACATTGGCACTGACGAGCGCCCTTCTAAGGATGTCGTTGAGAGCGGCATGGCGAGACAGGCGGCCGGCGCCTGAGGAACAGGCGAGTCCGTGGTGGCCGAAGCAGTCTACGGGGGCCCCACAGGAGGCGCAGCTGTGGGCCACACAAACCTCAGACCCGAGCCGGAGACCTACGGCTATGCGGAGTGTGGATGGGTCTATGAATGTCCCGGTATTAGGCGAGGGATAGGCATGTAGCCAGTGTCCTGACTCTGGACTGGATACAGCCAAAAGTCTGGCTCGATTCCTACCCGTGGCGTCGTCAATCAAAGAATTTAAAAGTGAAACAGAAGCTATGGTATCCCAGGCTCTTTGTATTTTGGGTCGAGATGGATAATTTGGGCTCGGTCCAGCCAGCCAGGCATTCGTGGCTTCAAATTTATTATTACTTAAATAAAAGAAGGCAAAAAGATATGCCCACCTCATTTCCGCTACGCGCTTAGACGTGGCAGGTTTTTTTTTGTTTTTTACCCAACCCACCCTCCCAGAGTCACTGGGATGCCTGATGACGAAAATCCCATTCGAATATCTCAAAAAATTACGAAGTTACCACCGTTTGTTGCTTGTTGGGAGAAAACTCTCGGGGATCGTGACGTCACGACCGTCGAGCGTCATAGCACATGACAATCGTTTCATATGAAGGTGCGTTTTACGGAATAGGGACAGAATATACTCCCTCTTAAAACTTTGGACACTTTTGTGATTATTTAACCTCTTGCGTTGATTTTTTCTCCATTTGACTACGTTTTTAATCCTTTTTTGAGAAAATACAACATTATTGATTATTTTATTTAGTGTCTACACACCTATTGGATTATATTCCTATCTTCTATATGCCAATAGCTTATTATTATTATTATTCTGGTAGTGGCTATTGTATCACTGCGACCATTGCTGATCTATTGTGATCGCCACTTACTACAATTCAAGTCAAGTCCTGCGAACTCGAAGAATTGCAGGATTTTGTTGAACTCAAGAAACTTGATCTCCTATGGGCACATGAGGTGTTTGCCCAGAATGGAGTTACGGCTGCGCATAAAATAAGGGCAATCGGTTAGGATGTGTGTACGTGTAGGCGTCTCCTCTGCTTCAAGGCAGAGTCTGCACTGCCTTGTGTCACACAGCCCCAACACTTGCATGCTGTGCAATAGCTTTGTCAGGATACCAAAACAAAACAAAAACTCAGTATCAAACTGATTTTATTAGATAGGCAATATAAAAAAAAGTTTATAACAAATGAAAACGGAGACTTCCCGACAATCGGGATTCATTGTGATGCTTACAATATTGTGATGTTAACATCTTATACTAGGTTGTGCCTAAACCGAAATTAAATAATTGACTCAAGAGACGGGCGGCTGAAAGATTGCATATGAAGCGTTTATAACGGTATAAATGCATTATATAAGTAATAAACTAATAAATTATCGGTTATACGTTCAGTTTCACATAAAATCAGCGCCAGGCGTACTTATGACTAGAAGTCTGAACTTCGAAGGTGCTCAACAGAGTAACTTTACAATTTCATTACAGCATGTAAAGGTTGGTTCAAATATCAAAAATGTCATACAAATTAGCCATTGGAAACCCTAACTAGAGGGGTACTTGTGACATAGAATACTGGAGCATTAATAGTATGTCGCCAGTATCGCTTCTAGATAGTTCAGTAAATATAAAGGCCACAGTACACAGAAAACGCCCAATGCCCGCGCTTGTGTCGCCTCGCCTCGTCTGCTCGGTCTACTGGAGGCCTATGGAGGCGATGAGACTCTCGACCTTCGCGATGTAGGCCTTCTGGGCGTCCTCTTTGGGGATGCCCTTGTTCTTGGACCACGCCTCGAATTTGGCCTTGCCCTTGAAGTCGAGGAAACCGGGCTTGTCTGTAACAAAGGTATTTCTTTGTAAACACAGTTTTATCCGACTTCAATTTGATACTATAATGCATTATTTGAAGAGTTCCCTCGATTTCTCCAGAATCCTATCATCAGATCCTGACCTGATGACCAAAAAAAAAAACCCTAAAAAAAACAAATCGGTCCAGGCGTATTCAAGTAACATACAGTAAATACATAAAATTAATACATAAAAAAATAATGATTCCGAAGAATTGAAAACCTCCTTTTTTGACCTCGGTTAAAATGATGGAAAGCATAAAACTACCCGTCTTGTTGCCTCTGTAAATGTTCTAGGTAATTAGAAAGAAACGACAGATAGATAGTATCTAGCGCGCGCGCGGTCTTGTCTAGCCGTGCTAGTATGGCAAATTAATTAACATGTTAAACTATGAGAAAATAGATGAAAAAAAATACAACATAGTACCGTGAAGTGAAACTTAACATGCCTAAGTAAATTAAAATATGTTATGTCACTTTCTTATAAAATTATTCAAATTACAAACAGAGTAAAAAGGTAAAATGCATAGATCACCTTCGAATGAGAGGAGAATCAACTGTTTGTTTGATCAAACAAATATCGACAAACATAATAGTGTTGCCACAGACAGAAGGCGTTCAACCAGAGTTCTGCGTTCACGTTCCATTTGGATTAAATGGAATGTGGAACGCAGAACACCGTGAACGCCTTCTGTTTGCGCCGGGCTCATAAAGTAGCGCTTTAGTTCTACTGTAACAATACTCATTATTAATGATTATAACACAATTAAAACAACACTTAAGAGGCAAATTACTTTTAGTTTTCCACTAGCTAGCTCCGGTCCAAATCACAACGGGCTGAACACTTTTGTACCAAACAGGTGAAAAGCGACGGGGTACCAAGGTATTCAGCTACTTATGATTTCAACGATACCACTCACAATGAAGCTTCTATTAAAACTTCATAAGATTATTAATCCAATATTTTAATGGTAAACTCCAAGTATTCTTTCTTGCAATTTACTTTGTAATTGTTATTGCAAATTATGAAATTAGAGACAATTAATATCAAAAGTAGTGTGGAATATTAGATGTTACTTACTGGCAGGGTCAGCGTCCCCAACAGTGGCCTGCTTGAACAACCCGTAGATCTCCAGCAGGTCTGTGTCCGCGGGCGAGGACTTCAGCTTCTTAACATCCTCTGCAGCTTTGTCAAATTGCTAGAATCAATAAATCAAAAAAATATACAATCCTGGGGCCTTGTATAATGAATGACTAGCAATAACTTGTAATGCAAGCGGAAATCTCTTTCTAATTAAAAGCATTGTTTCTGCTTGTATCACAAGTTACAAGCTAATTTGCAAAAAGCCCCTATTCATATGATATACCTAATTTATATACACTTTTGGACCTGCAATGTAAATTAAGCATTTTTAAGCCATACATTTGATGTCTAGATATCCCAAATGATTAAATAACTTTCGGCGAGATCAGATATGAAGAAACCAACTATGCCATAATGTCGCAACACAAAGAGAACAAAACTAAATTACTTATTAACTGTGGGTATCCTACATTGTGTACAAATTATTCTTGTATACCACATCATAATGTCCATAAAGTGAACTTGGCCGTCTTTAAGATCACACTAAATACCAATAGCAATAAACAATGTAGGTAGGTATGAAAAATAACTAAATTCTGTAAAACATATCAAAATTCTATTTTTAAAAGTATCATACTAGAGAGAACCGGCAAAACAGGTTGACCTCTAATAGACTTTGGACACAAACAACGGCATTTATGCAAATAACACTTACCTCTTGTAGAGACATGTTGAGGTGTATATACTAGCAGTTAACCTAGAAAACAATAAACCATTAAACATTGTATTCATTTAAATATGCACGCGAAATATGACGAATGAAATCATAATTTACTATCAGTAACCGGCAAGGACAAGTTAAGGTCTTGATGTTTTTTAAAGTTTTATTAATTACTTTGTAGGGTATAAATAACACAGCGGCATATTCGCCACGCCTTGGTTAAATATGAATTTAAAAAACTTAGAAAGTCTGAGCATAAAATTACACTTACAAGTAAAAAGAAAGCGAGTGGTCTAATCGCGGATACTACCAACGTACTAACCAAGTGGAATGATTATCACTCACTAAAACTCGTCATACAACTCGGTGCAGACCACATCTTTTATTGACTTTTTACGACGTCGATATTCTGAAATTAACAACTAAGTGTAAAGTACTTACTTATATTTTCGATGAAAGACGGATTTTTTAGGTAGATCGGCGGACGGATTCCTATTTTGAAACTTAACTTGACTGCTCGTGTTTTCTCTCCAGAGTCCAGTCTGTCATGCATGTCAATGTCACTTTGACAGCACACCAGCACAGCCACCTGAGGGCCTACCGCGAAACGAAATTCGTTTTGTTTCGCGGTAGGCCCTCTGAGTCTAATCGGGCCACGTCACTGGGTGTCAGGGTGCCATCTGCCATCTATTCCCACCAGAGTCAATTTATCATTGATATTTTGAAGTGGATACTTCTTTGCTCGCGTTCTTGTATGGGGGTAGGGGTACAGTTCAAAATGTATTCCGGAATAACTTTTGTAGAGAAGCCTAATCTGATTTCAAATAATTATTTGTTACATGTTTTAATCCTTATTTCCCATTAGTTGTTAATCACAAAATGTTATTTAGTTTATGTGGCGGACATGAAAATAATGCTGAAATGCGAGTCATTGACTCGCGTTACATTACAGTCAAATGAGCTGAGTTACGTCAGTCAATGTTGCCATATATACCGATTTATCTGTACTTATACAGATTTTAGTGAATTAATTCAGATATATATTTTACGGGTACACCATAATAGCAGATTCCTTTGAATAATCAAAACACGTTGAATTTATCAATTCATTGAAAATGCTTATCTAAATAGATTTTCCCTTTAGATTGAAATCAATAGCTAATCCATGGGATACAATTTTGGACAGGGACAGTTATTATTATACCGATTACCATTAATCGCGGTATTTACATAAATATGGTACCTATAAAATAAAAATATTGTTTTTATTCATGTAACTGGTTATTTAGAAATAAAGGTTGAGACCTCCTAGAAGGTACCTATCCTCCTAGAAGTAGACTACCTAGGAATTATGATATCTGTATCAGGAGACTTCGCTCTTCCTTCCTTCTTTTTGTACTGTACTAAAAGTATGTCGCAAGATTATTTACGTGAATTTTGCACGTTGAAGGACTTTTCATGTAGTGAACTAACAAATAAATATAAAAGAAGTATCCACTTAAACTTAATTAGGTAACGGTAGTATCTCCGACACAACCCGCTTCTTTTTTGATATAGTCAATGTTTCTCAAATCGACACTAGATGGCCATGACGTCGCTTTACAATTCAAAGTCCATTGGCGGCCAATACACTAATGGATGTCCACCATAGCTGTCTTTCTCTAACATGCAATGGGATTGGCCGCTATTAATAATTTGGTTGGAGATACGAGTATGGTATTCTTCAGTACCTACCGATAAAAAGTCAGAAGTCGCAACTCTTCTCCAAATTCTGTGTTGCATGCTCCTTCAAACTAAATCAGGTTGAAAGAGGGGATTGGAATAAAAAAAATACAGTGTAGTTTCGATAAATTAAACTTCTCTGTGTTATTGTCATAAGATTGAATGAATTTCCCCTGGTCTGTGGAAAAGGTCTATCGATATACGTATAGGTATCTATTTATACAACAATATTAGGTTTCACAGCAGAAAGCTTCTTAGATCTTTAATTAATCGAAATATTACTGCACAGAACCGTACAGTTCCCAACTGATTTTATTTCACAGACAATATAAAAAGTTTATAACAAAACAATACCAACTCAATAACGAGCGCACCCACAATATATACAAACAAATGTGATGCTTACAATATTGTGATGTTTAACATCTTATACTAATTGTGCCTAAACCGAAATTATAAATAATTGACTTAGTTATGAGACGTGCGGTTGGAAGCTCAAAGAAGGACCTATAAAGCTGACTATTGAATTCTATGATGATAATACATTAAGTATTACTTTTAGCATGAAATTGTCAGCGTCAACAGACCGAAAGGCATGCGAGAAAACTCATATTGACCGTCATATTGACAAAACAGCGTTTTTCCTAAAATATTTTTAAAGGATTAGATTCTAGGGTAAGCTATTTTGTCAATATTAAGGCCTTGGTATAAGAAGTCAACGCTATAACAGTTCCGCTCGCCTCAATTATAGGTTAGTTTACTGGAGACCTAGTGACGCGATGAGGGCCTCCACCTTGGCGACGTAGGCCTTCTGCGCATCATCCTTGGAGGTTCCCTTCTTCTTGGTCCACGCCTCGAACTTCGCCTTGCCCTTCAGGTCGAGTAAACCGGGCTTGTCTGTAATAAGAAAGGGAACACAATTACATAGTCGTCCAGTCAAAAACTTTTATACGAGTCAACAGAAATAATTAAACAAACTTGGTATCTAATGAAAATGTAAGCCATGCTGAAACGAAGTGCAACTAGTGCAAGTCGTCTCACCCCACGCATCACGCCTATTATGTTAACATTTTTTTAAAAGTAGGAATCCACTTCAAATCTTATCTGCCTATGAATGGAATTGTTCTCTATTGTTAAAGCCGACCGCTAATCACCCGTGCAAAATAAAATGCATAAATAACAAATGAGTTCATACGAATAACAACTTTATCGTAAAGTAATAAGGTTCAAATTTCATCAGCACGCACTCGACATAAAACCTTTTGGAAATAAGAGCCTGATACTTCCAATAATATAATAATATATCAATAAGAGCTTGATACTTCCAGCACGAAAATACTTTTCGTGCTGGAAGTATCAAGATTAGGACATCATATATTTGACAATGATATTACTGTTGGCATATAAAAAAAACCGCCCAAGTGCGTGTCGGACCACGCACAACGAAGGGTTCCGTGCCTATTAATGAGATCGTATCGTCACAGAAATCTTATGGCACTTACGTCCTTTTCTTGATCAAAATATTTTTTGGTGAAAGAATTTAATTACCATAATTCATGGTTATTATTTCAAATTTTTAAAAACACCGGTAAAAAAAATTAGAGGCCCTCCTTTCCCTGAAGGCACAAATTTTGTGACTTTCGGGGCGATTGTATGTGACTATATTCATTTAAACAAAAAAATGCTGAGAAACCTTATATTTATTTTGAAAGGCCTATCGAATATTGATTGATGTGCCCCACACGTGCACTTACAATATACCTAAATACTTTTATGACTAGTCACCGAAAAAATTTTTTTGGTGACAAAATACACCTATCCTCTAAATTTTATTCAAATACACCTTATACTTTTCAAGTAATATGCCTGTGACATAATTACGGACAGACGGACGGACAGACATGAAGAAACTAATAACGGTTCCGTTTTTGGCATTTTGGCTATCCGTAGCCTCTAGTTATAGGTATATAACTGCTGTGAAAATACTGACTTGGATAATGTAGTGTTCGAAAAACATACCTACTTCCTTAAATTGCAGTGCGGTGAAGCACTCTTAAGTTCAGGGAATAAGCCGAAATCATATACATAGTGTACCTACCTATAAATACATAATGATCCTAAACATTGCAAAAAAGAACCTCAAATCATGCCATAAATAAATTATAATATGGTTTTCAAGCGGTACGTTAAGTTTTTTTTCTCAAAAACATTGCTCAAAGTATAATCTTCGTTAACCTTGAGATGTTAACCAGCTCCGCTGTGTGGAGGTGAAACATAAACTGGTTGTTTTTAACGTCAGTAGGGTCATTAGAGTCATAAAAACAGCAAGATGACGAAATTCAGCTAACTTATTGTCAGTAGAAACAATTCTAGTAAATGTATTTTTTTAGATATACCTTTTCATAGCTCTAATAGAAAAAAAAAATGGACAACACGCTACTGTTATAAACTTCGAAACTCGAAGTTCGTATATCTGCATCCTTGTCGCTCGAGTAATGTAAGTGCGGTAGAGATGAAGATACCCGAACTTCGAATTTCGAGGTCCGTTTTTTTAAAACCGGTAATCTTAGAGAAGTAACGGTATTTACCACGTGAAGGTGAAGATTTTTTTAAATAGTAAAACTGCATTTAATAAATTTTACTTGTAAGTCCAGCGGTTGAAGTACAGTGAAGAAAAATGAGAATAATTTGGAGGTCCAACGGTTTTTTGCGTCTCCTGTAAGTAGTGTTTTTCGACTTGTACCCCTTTTCACTAGAGGCACAGAATTAAATTGATAACAGTAATCAGTTAAAGCTGATCTAATTCCGTGATTAGAAATGGTAACATTTCAATGTATTTTTGCTATCAGTCGCTATCAATCACTGATTTATCATTATCATGATCGACGATTGTTTGTTGTAATAGTTTTTACCCACTGTTAATAATATGTCGTCGCATGGTTGACGGGCTGCCGTATGATTTTGAAGAATAATATTAACACGTTCGCGGACGGAAATTCTATAGCATTCGAAATTCGAGTATGGCTTGTGACACAAATTCTATAGCAGTCTCTAAGCGCGCTGCTTTCCTGGGCGAGAATGCTAAAGAATGCGCTTTGCCATAGTAAATACTTGTACCCTAGTATTCACTGTCACATTATCGGCATTCAGGAAACGCTTACCGTCATATTACATGGTTTTCGCACACCTTCAAAAAATCATGTGTCGTCGCCTATCGTGCCCCCCCTTTTACGCACACATATGCTATAGCATTTGTGGTTGTATGAGAGTTTGTTCAGTCGAGCCGCGCGTGCGCCGCTGAGTGGTCACAGTGATGTTGGTGAGATTTCGCGTGTCGACGCCATTTTTAAGCATTGTTTCCATCATCATAAGTAACGTTAATTCAATTATTTAGTTCAATATTTACTTCTGTTGTAATAGTTTGGCATATTTACTAACTGTTTATTGCGCTACAACTAATTATGAGTAAGTAAACGCATGTACCCATATTGGCGTATAAAACATAGTAATGATCATTTTGGGTAAATGTCGTTTGAATCATAAGACTGTTTGGCTCGGAATCTGACTACCAGCATCATGACAGGCATTGTGGCTTATGGCTGTGTAAATGAAGTGTTTTAAATTTGGTGTAGACGCCTCACAAAAAGAAGTTGAAGTCTAGTGAAACGTCGCAAGGCCAGGGAGGCAGAGTCCACGTTCTCGGCCGAATCCGACGCAGGGGCACCGTACAGACGTCGTCGCTGCCTCCGCCACGACCGCCATCACCACCATTATCGCCTGTTTGACGAAATACTCGTCCAACACGAGTTGTCAATGCCTACGAAAGTGAGAAGTTGCTGAAAATGTTCCAGCAACCAGTCTCTTCGACGCAAAGTGGGCCCGTTTTGCCACGGCCAAGGACACTAGCTCCGTCATCGCAAAGGGAAGCTGCCTTTTTGCTGCTTTACGAGTCAGTACCTTTGCCGCAAAGTGAGCCGACGTCTTCACAGCTATTCGAGCTAGTCTCATTGCCACAAAGCGAGCCCGTTTTGCCGCCGGCAAGGGCTCATTCACCGCATGAAGCCGGGCCTTGGTCGCCTAACGAGTCACCACAACGTGCGCCGACGCTTTCACAGTCATCCGGGCCAGTCTCTTTGCTGCAAAGTGATCCCAGCCTACGCTGCCAAACGAGTCAGCCACTTTGCCAAAATGCGAGCATATCCTTTCGCTACAAGTCAAACCAGTTTCTTTGCCATAACCATTACAAAGCGAACGTGCTGAATCACCTACTTATCAGCCTACTTACCAATTGCTGTTCTAGGACGATTAGTTATACCAGAATTAATATGCTATAGCTGTAGCAGGTAACTGTTACAGCATTTGCTGTCATAATATATATCACATCCCACCTATGCCATGTGACAAAACTGCTATGGCAGTCCAATGCTATAGCATTCATAGTCACACAACGTCCCATAAAAATGCGGCATATGGACGCCGCTGGTATAGCATTTGACATGTATAGCGTTCACCGTCATATACAAATCGAACACGATAGCACAATTTTGACGAAACTGCTATAACAGTTCCAAATATTTCATACAAATTTTTAGTGTCAAACAGGTGTGACTTACTGTCCGCGAACGTGTTAACTACACAATCCGATTCTCACGAGTATCACGGCTATGGAGTTTTTAATCCTCGATATGGCAATCTGCTAGAAATACGGGTAGGTACCCTATGTCATCAGAGACATTAGGAAAAAAGTGCAGGATGGCTAGTAACTGTCCTTTTTAACCGACTTAAAAAAAAGGACGAGGTTCTTAATTCGGTTGTATTTTTTTTAAATGTTTGTTACCTAAGAACTCCATCATTTATGAACCGATTCGTACATTTCTTTTTTTATTTGAAAATATATGCTTTCAGGTTCATCCCATTGTCTTCAAAACTTCAGTTGGATGATGAGCCGAGCTAAAATTGTTTGGTTTTCCTACAGGCCGCGTCACCCTCCGGCGCACATAGCAACAAAAAAAAAACCGGCTAAGTGCGTGTCGGGCCACGCGCAGTGTAGGGTTCCGTATAGTTGCCTGTCTGTCTTTGTTACATCGACACGCGCGCGTAAACGTTGCGGTTTCGTCGCCCGAATTTGTACGAAAGTTGACTTTCTAAGTACAATTTTATTTAAGTGGGCCGACTATTACTCATTAACTAGTTATGCCTACATTATCTGTGATTATTGCCTTTTAAATTCATTAATTATGTGCTACAGCCATGAATTTTTTCACATACTTCGTAGTAACCATTTAGCCAGCAACAGGGGACACTTGACTCCAACAAAAATTAGGGCTTTAAAACGCAATATCACGCAAACAGATCCCTGAATCGAAAAATGGTTTTCAAGAACCCATAATATTTTTGAACAAGCTATCCAACGATAGCTCACATCATGGATTTACCAACCTAACCTAACCTACCTACCCTAAAAAAATCCGTTCCAAATTTTATTCGACCATTTTGTTTGAAGACGGACAGGCAGAAGGACATGGCGAAACTATAAAGGTTCCTTGTTGACTCTGTTCTTAATGGCGTTCTGCTATGGGGAAACTCATATGATATCCTCGGCGTGCTGTCAAAGATACAGCCTATAGGAGTACAAGATTAGAATGACTACGTACTGGCAGGGTCGGCGTCTCCAACGGTGGCCTGCTTGAAGAGGGCGTACAGCTCCAACAGATCGGTGTCGCTGGGCAGAGACTTCAGCTTCTTGACGTCACCGGCGGCCTTATCGAATTGCTGAAAAGAGATACACATACCTAAGTTACGATTCACTTAAAGTTCATAAAAAAATATTAGAGTAAAACATCCATTTTTTGGCACACAAAAGATAGGCAACGGTTTTTGCAAAGTTGTCACCTGTATTGTTAGGATATAAGGTTGAACTTTCCAAAATAGGACGTATGCCGACAATAGGCTCTAGGAATTCAGGCAAGCGTGGTGTCTCACGCTCATGAAATGTCCAGAAGAAAACATGTTTCTCATAACAGTATAATACAGCCTAAGTTATATGTAAAATTATATAAAACTACTTTATACTTTCTGTGGAATCTCCCAAAGACCGAAATATTAATGTTTTCAAACAAGTTGCATTAATTGAAGCACGTTTCGCTTTACGTCCGAACGAGTTTACCGAATAACCTTTCACTGGCGAAATCCGAGAAAGTTTAACGCGCTAAAATTTATATTTTACGTATTAAAATTATTGTATTGTATAACATATAGCATATAGGCATACAATTATTAATCCGTATGCATTCCATGCACTCAGGCATAGCCATCCAGATATACCATCTATTACAGTATATAATTGCAGAGACCTCGATGCAGGTTGTATAAGTGCTACGTTATGTTATCTATGAGACTCCCTAATGTGCTAATTTACAAAAGCATCGACAACTTCTAAACGAATTGGTACTCAAAAGGGGCCAGCATCCCAGTGTTCTTTTAACCAAAATGCATTTTTCCATAACCATCACACTAAGTCAGATTTAACATATTTATAACAGATTCGCCGCTGGTCTGCTGAACATGCCTGCACGCAGACGGCTTCACCTCGCCACTCTTCTCTTTGGCATAGTACGATCTGGGGTCCCAGCATATTTGCTGAGTAGACTTGCATGGCCCAAGAGTGAGCGTAGGTGTAAGGCGATGATTCTGGTGCCAGAGCATCGGACCGCGGCGTTTCGAGGTAGCTTTAGGTTCGCGGCGTCCAAGTGTTGGAATGATCTCCCTCCACCTATCCAAGGAGCGTCGAGCAAGTATACCTTTAAGCGCCAGCTTAAAGGCTATTTGTTGACGCTCCAAAAATCCCAACCTTAACCCATCCAGCACTTTTAACATCCCAACCGTGTCGTGTTTTATGCTTTGTATTTTTCATCCCGTTGTGGTACTGTTTTATATTAAAAAAACACATTTATTACATTAATTATTTATTTATTATGTTTCTACTATCGAATAGTATGCTGCGTTGCGTTCCGTGGGTCACTTACGGTGCTGTCTGAAAACCAGCGCTGTAGGTGTCTGTCTGACACCTCGGCACAATGCTGAGACAGCGACCGTTTCACTGCCGCGAAGACACACACAATGTGTCAATTGTATTGTATTGTATGCTTTATATCTGTGTGTCTTTTGTGTAGTGAATAAATGTCTTCTTTTCTTTTTTTTCTTTTTTAGATTTATTGCTAAACTTTTTATGGCCGTGGTCATCCAAACAGGTTTCTATAACGATGGTGAATTCCATTGCACTGGCGTGCTTCGATGGCATGGTCGAATGGGGTTTAACATGGCCGACATAAAAACCGCTAACGGAACGAAACCGCAACGGACGTAGCATGCGACAGTGTTTTGTTAAAACACTTACATCTAAATGCAGAATACTAGATAGAGATTGGTAGGTAGGTACTTAGTTCTTTAATGATTGCCGTAAGAAGATTTTAAATTAATCGAACATTTGAGTGGTGGCCATGTTTTTAGATGTAAATTCTGCCATCCTAAACCTAATGATAAATAAGTACCTACTTATAGTATAACTTGAAAAATAATCTACTGCAGTCTGCAGTGCCGTCTTTTTAGGAGGTTATTTTTTATGTATGGTCACAGATTTCTCTGTCAACCGATCTTGAATTATTTTTTTATTCGAGTCGTCTGATTCACCTGAGGTGGTCCCGTTGCCAACAAGGCAGGATCTGAAGATGGGATGTCAGGAAAATAGAGGATAACTCAAATTTGATAGGCAGCGTATAGTGATTTTGATATTTTCTATTATAATTCGTGTATTTACCCTCGGAAATCGCTAGTTTGGTGAAGTGGAACTGATGATGAAGACCACATACTTATGACTAATGGAACTCCTCAGTGATGTAAAGTACCTACGTCAAAGATTATCATATGATTTCGTTGAAGTAGCAACTAATGAAGTGCCCAAAGGTGATTCTGAGATCCTTGAGGAATCGACGGAACTCCTCAAATATTATCGACTCACGTTTAGCGACTTGGATTTTTTTCTGTAATAATCAACACATTATTTTCTCTGACGAAGTACGGAATTGAAGTCGGTTTAAACTTTTTTTGACATCAATCTTTGAAAAAGGGCACCTACAGTGAAAAGGAGTGAAGGCAAACTATAGTAGGTACTTATTTAAGGTACCTACTAAAGGCGAAAGAATTTACGAAATCGATTCTGCCGCTATGCACTTAAATCTCAATTAAATAGCAGTTAAACATGCAAAGATGGTTCGTAACCATGCGAGGCACCGTCCAAACTCACACCACACACGCCAACGTGTGTAATGACCTGACCGGTCTGCCTAATTTACAAACGTCACTGTCACATCACAAACGGAAATCGATCGTTTTGTATATAAGCCTATATGGTTTAAGAACTTTATTCTCATAAGAATACATGGGATTCTACATGAGAACTTACAATCTATTTTTAACTGACTTCAAAAAAAGGAGGATGTTCTCAATTCGGTTGTATTTTTTTTGTTTGTTACCTCAGAACTCCGTCATTTATGAACCGATTCGTACAATTTTTTTTTTATTTGAAAGTATATGATTTCAGTTTGGTCCCATTGTTATAAAAATTTTAGTTGGATAATGGGAACCATGAGGAATTTAGGAAACTCCTCAAATATAGAAGGCATGCATGTAGTAATTTCGGTATGTTCTTATTATAACAAGTGTATTTACACCCAGAAATCACGAATTTGGTGAAGTGGAACTGATGATGAAGACCACAGATCTCGTTCTCGTTATGGAACTCGTACTTAAAACTGTAAAAGTACGTTACTGATTCTGATATGATTCCGTTGAAATAGCAACTAATGAAGTCCTAAATGTCAAGTGTGCCAAATCGACGGAGCTCCTCAAATATTAATCGACCCACATACAGTGATATGGTTTTCGTCTGTAATAAAATATTCAACGTATTTACTCTCGGAAAGCAGTCCACGTGGTAAAGTGGAAAGGAAATGTGGAAAAGTTCATTTGGCTTGGCGGAGTTGGATGAAGTCGGTTAAACTTTGTTTTAAAGTAAATTATAAGTATATCTAAGGATAAACGCACAGCGTTTACAGTGTACTGTACACAATAAAAACAGATGCAGGTAGGTAAATATTTGGCATGCAAACTAGTCTAATGGTGGCACCACACTTGGCAGTATTTACCCAAATATTCGTGTTGTATCTTTTTCCTTCCTAACGGCAAATGAAAGAGAGGCAACGTTGCAACGCGAACACCCAGCCCAGCCCATACCCAGCAAGTGTGGTGCTACCATAATGTCGTGCGCACAAGCTGGGACACTTGCAGCGCTAAAGGAATTTGATTTTTTTGTTACCGACACAGATTCAATTTTCGATAGCCCTGATCAGTGCAGATCTGCTACTAAGCATACAAAAGGTTAAGGGGCTCTATACAAGAATCGACGATTTTACAACACAATAATCATCATCATCGACAAAAATCATCGATGTTTGTAGGTATTGATATATATCCGTCAATAAGTACTAAGGATAAAATATATGGAATCAATACGAAACGGATCTTGGATCCTTTGTTTTGATTTGCAAGAGCGGTTATAAGAATAAAAAGATTATCTTTTTTTATGATTTATTCAAACATGGTTCAAAAAAGCTCTGTTTTCGATACAAGTATGTAGTTTATGCAATTTTACGAGTATACAGTGAGTTTAATGAATATATGTGTGAATGTATTTTTTTTATGTAAACTGTTCTTGTTTTATCGTCATAGACCGCTTAGTTAAAAATTATAACGATTTCTTTGCAATGGTGCCACAGCGCTTTGAAAAAATCATTTTTGAATATAAATCCAAAAAAAAAAACATTTTTAGGGTTCCGTAGCCAAAATGGCAAAAACGGAACCCTTATAGTTTCGTCATGTCCGTCTGTCCGTCTGTCCGTCTGTCCGTCTGTCCGTCTGTCCGTATGTCACAGGCATTTTACTCGAAAACTATAAGGTGTATTTGAATAAAAATTTGAGGAAAGGTGTATTTTGTTAGCCGCTACATAGTTTTGTAATTAAAATGACAAAGAAAAATTTTTTTAGGGGTGCACTCCATACATAAAACTAAAAGTCAAAAAAAAATTTTTCATTGTGACCCCCCGTGTGGCACATCAATCGATAGGCCTTTCAAAATAAATATAAGGTTTCTTAGCATTTTTTTTGATTAAGTGAATAGAGCCGGAGATAATCGCCCCGAAAGTCACTAAAATTCTGTCCCCCCCCCCTCAAATTTTTGAACGGTGTATTTTAAAAATATGGAAAAATTCATGGACATAGGGCTTATTAATTTCATTCACCGAAAATTGTTTTGAACAAGATCGGTTCAGAGGTTTTCGAGATATTGCTGAAAAACTGCCTTCCTCAAAGAAAAGGACGTAAATGCCGTAAAATTTCTGTGACGATACGACCTTTTTAATAGGCACGGAACCCTTCATTTTGCGTGGTCCGACACGCACTTGGCCGGTTTTTTTACTATTTTTCCCGTCAATGGAATTTTCACCATATTTCTTATGTGCACTTAATCTACATATAACTATTCCTTAATTAATGACGTCTCTAACAACGTAAGAGAGATTTTTACTTTTAACTTATTTTCACAAGAGTTATTCCAAAAAACTAGTTTTAGGCCTAAAATTGCCAAAGTTTGATGCCATATATCTCGACGACTGTGAGTTTTGAAGTAAATATGGGAATCTATTTCGGTAAACTATTGATTATAAGTACTACTAAGTTAACTACGCCTGCAAATTATATAATTTGACAGAACAAGAAGGAAACATTCGCAATTTATAGAGATTCTAACTTAAATGTCTTTATATCCGGGCCATAACTAGTTACAGCTATCTATCTTAATCATTTTTAACTGTGCCAATGATCGTATATAATTCAGATTACTATTATTTGCTTCCTTTCCGTAGAATATAGACATAAGTACATGCAAGGGCGGACATTAATTACTGCAATTGTCTTGCATTTCTTGCAATCTTTAACGTCCTATAAAAAGAACAATGGGCCCGAAGAAATCAGCAGTCATCAACGTAAGTGTGACGTCGTCATTTTATTTACAATCTTGACCCTATCACCCTGACCTGTTTTACCTGTTCGCCTGTCTCTGTTATACAACACGACATACTTCATTACGGTCTGTCGTGTCCTTTTCTTAATGAGAAGGACTTACTAGCGATAGTTTGGGCAATATCTGGCCAAGTGAAATCGTAGGCGTATTTTTTACACATTTATTTATTCGCCCGATGTGCTTCTGCTAGCTATTGGTAACAATTTCTAGACTTTTATTATACCTAGTGGCAAACAAGCATATGGTCTGCCTGGGGGTAAGCAGACACCGTAGCCCATGGACGCATGTGACTCTATAGTGACAATGCCCTTACATCCAATATTTGACAGCTGTCATCCCAGTACAGTTTATGTCATCTTAAGTCATCATTGACGTTCATTGTACCAGGATGACGGCTGTTAAAAAAATCTAATTATAGGTGGGTTAATGGACCATTTACCCCGGAATTACCCTGCTCATAAAACCGCATCATTTAGAGATTGCTTCAAGTTTGCCGCAGCGAAAATTTGGAACTACCCACCTCCACCTCTGCGAGAACGAATGCCATTGGTCAAATTTAAGAAACTGATGCAAAAGCACCTACTTGTAATGCAAAGGCAAAGTTAAATCAAGTTAGAATTTTTTTTTACTTAATTATCAGTGTAGAATTGTAGATATACGACCTCCACTTAAGTATCGCACACACTGTAATAACACTAGACTACAACCAGAAACATACCTACCTTACTGTATAAGTTTAGATTGTGATTATGATTAGTTAATTGCTAAGATTATCGACATTCATAGGTGCATGTAATGTGCCTAAATTGAAGAATTAATCAATCAATTGTTTTGTTATTCCATTTATGTTTTGGCAATAAAGTTATTTTTTTATTATACATTCACTAAATTTTACATATCTACAACAGGACTAGATCTGTATGGAAGAATCTTATGCCAACTGTAAATATTTATTTTGGTCAGTAGTTAGAACAAAAACAATAGTGTGGTGTGTGGTCATGGTCACCTTAATTAAGAAGGTCTTATGTAAATGTTTATTATGTTTCTAACATACAGATGCCAATTGGGTAAATTTCAAAGAAAAACTGGTTTTAACTAATACACTGTATCTTTTTAGGGTTCCGTAGCCAAAATGGCAAAAACGGAACCCTTATAGTTTCATCTCCGTCTACGTCTGTCCGTATGTCATTTTACTCGAAAACTATAAGGTGTAGGTATTTGAATAAAAAATTGAGGATAGTATTTTGTTAGCCGCTACATAGTTTTGTAATTATAATGACTAAAAAAATTGTTTAGGGGTCCATACATAAAAGTGAAAATCAAAAAAAAAAAAGCATTGTAAGCCCACGCGTGGCACATCAATCGATAGGCCTTTAAAATAAAAATAAGGTTTCTCAGCAATTTTTTTGATTAAGTGAATAGAGTCGGAAAGTCACTAAAATTCTGTCCCCCCCTCTAATTTTTGAACGGTGTATTTTAAAAATATGAAAAAAATCATGGACATAGCTTAATAAGATCTTTCACCTAAAAATATTTTGAACAAGAGCGGTTCAAAGGTTTTTGAGATACTGCTTAAAAACTGCCTTCCTTAAAGAAAAGGATGTAAGTGCCGTAAGATTTCCGTGACGATACGACCTTTTTAATAGGTACGGAACCCTTCGTTTTGCGTGGTCCGATACGCACTTGGCCGGTTCTTATTAACTGATTATGTTAAAGTACTAACAACTCTGGACTGTTCTTCAAAAATAAGTATTTGATGAACAATACATATATACAAACATAACTATTTTAATTACCTCTAGCAGTCGTATAGGTAACTTAGACTCACAGGCATTGTTTAACAAAACAATAGTACTTATTGAGTAAATTATTCATACAATTCATAGTATTTCATAGTACCTATACAACCGGTTCAAAATTAGATAAATATTCATTTATTTCGGTACTCAATGGCAGTTTTCAAATGATAATTTGATGCAAAATATTACTTACGTAAACTTCTGTTTGTATAAATTTCCTAAAACATACTTAAGTAGCTGTTACTGTTAATACTGTGGGGGCAACAAATAAACATTTCATTATTCATGCAAGATTTTTTACCTACCTACCTACTAGTTTTCATTAATATTGAATACACATTTCAAACAATTTAATTGACGGCTCATATGCTTTCTCCATGACACTAAAAGAGCGGCTATGGTCTATAGTTCTAAATACAGGCTTTCCCTGATAATGAGCTAACTACCGCTAAATGGCAATTAAAACTCTTTCACGGCTCACTGAAACACTGATTGCAGTGGAGATGCATTCGAAGAAATCACTCAGTAGAAAAATAGGATATATATCATTAATAATAAATAGACTGAATAAAAAAACATGCAATGCACTCAAAACCGGCCAGCACATGAAACATGAACTTTGGAATAAAAATATTTATGTAAATTAGCACTCACCTCCTGGAGAGACATGTTGTGTGGTGCAGGTAGGGTATCCTGGAAAACATAAACATACAATTATTGAAGAAGCAATACAATTAATTCAATATGCGTCCGGTGAAATTCGGAGCCGCCTGCGAAATCACAATGGCTGCCAAGAGCTAAGTCATGGTCTTGTTATTTTATTTAAACTTGATTTTAACTGAATAAATAACTTTGGCATACGCGGCATGCCTCCGTCAAGTATTTCAAAACTTTTTTAAGAAGTTAGTAGGCACTTACAGGTAAAGAGAATAGAAGCGGGTGTTCCTCGCGGATCCAACCAATAAACTGAGCAGTCGAACAAGTGTTGTACAGCAGCACGGGTAAAACTCGTCGAATTCGACCTAATCGACACTTGCGGCTTTTACGTCACAACGTCGCTTGTAACATATTTTTGGGGATCCTGATGTTAATTTATTTATTTATTTATTTATTTATTGCGTATCACATTACAAAAGATAGATGGTAGGTACATTAATAAGGTATTCATGTGACGCCCTGCAAGGGCACTACAATATAATATATAGCTGATTATTGAAACGGATTTCAATAAAGCAGCAGACTTATATCTAAACTTACAATATGGGCATTAATTCATGCATGGATAAATTACACAAAAGTTGAAAAGAAATATATTTACAATTTTTCGCTAAAAAACTCATTTAGACTATAGAAGCATTTGTCGATTAACAACGATTTCAACTGTTGGTTAAACATTTTTGGTTTGTCGAGGCCTTTTATATGGTTAGGGAGATGATTATAGATTTTTTCACATCTCATGCTCGAAAAGTGTGTCATATTAGGCTTAATAAGCGGGGCTAAAGTAGTACATTTAGCCCCTAGGGAAAATATGTATACATATTAATGATTTTTAACACATTTAATTTGACCAATCAAAACACTTCACCATATTCAACAAAAAAACAACACCACCAATCACAACTCTTTCAAAAACATTTATCTTTGCTATCAACCAACCAGAATACCTACAGCTACATATTAAAATCGACCAATCAAACATCAGGTGTTTTTTAGTCCCTAATTTCAAATCATTTAAATCCACCAATCACAACTCTTTCAAAAAACATTTCTCTTTGCGCTGTCAACCAACCAGAATACAGCTACATATTAAAATCGACCAATCAAACATCAGGTGTTTTTTAGTCCCTAATTCCAAATCATTAAAAAAGAAAACGCCTCACGCTAAATTGAACAATCTCTTCGCAGTGAAATTTGTTATTGATAGTGGATGGATAATCTTTGTTTTACTATTTTCTCGCAGTCGAAGTGAAAAGTAGAGTGTATAACTCGGGTCTAAAAGCCATATTACCCCTCGAATTATTTTCCCTCGCTTCGCTCGGGAAAATATCCATCTCTTGGTAATATGGCTTATTTTAGCCCCTTGTCATACAATCTACTATTATGGTCATGTGATGCGTATTTGACGTGACGAGTGTATATTTGGAAAACGGTGCTCTAAGTTTGTGCAAATTCCGATCGTTTCTTTTAATACTCGTTATCTGTGTGTATAAACCAATATGTTTTCGGACAAATTTGCACGATTCTAGTATATATATGGAAGTGACGGTGAGTATCTGGTATTTGACAAAGTAAGTTCTACAGGATTCCATTGGATTTATATTAGCTAGGATTCTTATGCACTTTTTCTGGAGGGTAAAAATCTTGTTTATATCACAACTATTTCCCCACAAAACAATACCGTATGATATTTTTGAGTAGGCATAAGCGTAATATGCCGTGAGTGATGTTTTAAAGTCTGTTGCGCGTTTAAGGTGGTTAAGGGCATAGATGAATGATGATAGAGTTTTAGATAACCTTTGGATATGTGGTTTCCAGCTCATACTGGTGTCCAGATCTACACCCAATAATGTGGCGGAACTCACTGAATCTATTTTATTATTATTGTAGCTATAGTTTATGGGCAAATCTAGTTTTTGATAAGGTTTGAATTGGACGATTTTTGTTTTACTCAAGTTTAGCTGGAGGTTATGGATTTGTAACCAGTTTACTATTTTGTCAAGCGTTACATTTAGTTTATTGTCGACTTCACTAATATTTGAGCAAGGCAGTAATACAGATATATCATCCGCGAAGAGCGTGCAATGGTCCTCTAATACGTTAGGTAAATCATTGATATATATAAGGAATAAGAGACAACCCAAGACGCTACCTTGAGGGATAGAGCCAGTAATAGAGACACTATTAGATCGGATTTGATTTATTGTTCCGGTCTCAAAATCTGCATTCTCGTTAAGAGATGTATCGCTGACGATTATTATGATTTTATTTACAAATTTGAGGGTTCTGGTTGACTACAGCCCCCCTGTTCTGTAACTTGTTTTAAGCTCACCTCAACGCTCACCCACAATCATATCTTGACACCGCGATGCGTAGTAACTAAGCGTAGGTCTAGTTTCGTAACGGGTGACCGGTGGGGTGAGCCGCATTTGCGCGTAGCGAATAACAGCCCAGATTACTAATATTCAGAGCAATGGCGCGTCAGTACGCAGTAGGTACCTATCCAAGAGGCAACCGGATGGCTCGCGGACCGCGGTATTTGAGCTCCCGAAGTATTGTGCAACCCGAACTGAGCCCACTTGGCCTGGGGCGGATATAGGAAAATGTATGAAAAAAATTGTCGCAAGGCAGCCGATTGAAACAGCGGTTGCCTGAGTATAGTCAAGGCGGCAACAGTGGCTATGGTGGCAACAGTGGCGCTCTGGCCATTGTTTCAAAAGTATTATAGATAGATAGCTTCCTATCTGTGGTTGTAACCTGTATCTATCGGGAGACTTTCCGAAGAGTGTGAGAGATAGAGCTGAGAGAGAGAGAGAGAGAGAGAGAGCTTCCTAGCTATCAGCTATCTATAATACTTTTGAAACAATGGCCAGTGCGCCAATGTTGCCGCCATAGCCACTGTTGCCGCCTTGGCCCTACTATTATTTCTTTAAATAAATGGGTACCTAGCGCTCGATCGAACAATATTCCATCCAAAATTTGCAATCTGTAAGACGCAATTTTTAGCTAAAGCTAAAGTTCTTCATGACAAACTAGGTGGTACTTTATTATGTAGGTACCTACTTACATTTCCTATCTACTGACTCATGTGTGGTTGATTACGTACGTGATTGTATTATTTGTTAATCGAACTAATACTGATATCTATGGCCCACTGGAGCTGATAACTATTATCAACTGAGTCGACGTAGATTCCCGTTTTTAACTCCCGACGCAAAAAGGAGGGGTATTACAAGTTTGACGTGTCTGTGTGTCTGTCTAGGGGCTACGAACTACGATGCCACCGTAGCTCGTAAACGAATGGACCGATTTGAATGCGGTTTTTATCCGAAAGCGGACGTGATTGAGATGGTTTTTAGCCACGTTTTAACAAAGTCGATTCGGCCGGGTTTGAGATATTGAACTTTTAAATGAAATTGCATTATAATTCAAGAAGGTGTCATTTACACTGTATCCGATATATCAGACAATGGCGGTTGAAGGGTTAAACAGTTACTTATCGGTAAAATATGACGATATATATTTTTAAAGGACGCCGGAATTTGTCAATGATAGTAGTGATTGTTGTAGATAATTATTGACTGTATGGAAACTCGGAAGCAGAATCATTGCTTAGTAGGGTTCCGTAGCCAAAATGGCAAAAACGGAACCCTTATAGTTTCGTCATGTCCGTCTGTCTGTATGTAACAGGCATTTTACTCGAAAACTATAAGGTGTATTTGAATAACATTTTGAGCATAGGTGTATTTTGTTAGCCGCTACATAGTTCTGTAATGAATCATTTGAAATATTTTTTGGTCATCCAAAAAGGGATGCACATTTTTTTTTTACTTGCGGTTACATGTATGGATACATGTAACCGCAAGTAAAAAAAAATGTAATTGCACTCTGACGGAGTTTACAAAAGCCACAAGCAAGCAATTATGTTTTTCTTAAATATGTAGGTAGGTATAGTGAGGCTGTGTAGATATAGATACGTACCTACCTAAGCCACAGATTATATAATAGCCTATGATGAAGCTTTGATGTATTATTTTTTTGTTTTAATCTTAATGTCTTTTTGTTGTAAATATGGACTAGTCTGTAAGTGATATCCATGAATCTAAATACAACAAGTCTAGATATTAGCTTCTTGATGATATGTATATTTTCTAATAAATAATAATAAATAAGCCACACTATTGACCACAAAAAAAAAGATTTTTGATTTTTGGACAGACAATGACCCATTTCCCTACACTATATGTAGGTATACGAAAGAAAAGAATATAAATATTCAAATAAAACAATTTTCCTATTATACACTCATGCTTTATTTTAGAAAGAAAGAAAGAAAGAAAAAACATTTAATAATCATCTATACTCGATTGGCATATTTGAGGCATACTTTTTACCAATTTTTAGTTTAACTGCGAAGTAGAGGCCTCCACATGGACTTCAGTTCTAGAGTTAACTCAGCAATGCTACTTAATTGCAATTTTTCTCGTAATTTTTATCGGACCTTCGTCTAGCCTTGCCTTTAAATTTTCATTTGGATTAGCATCGGGTGATTGTGAGGGCCAAGACATCGATGCCATTTTCACTTTGCATGCGGTACAGAGTCCACTTCGGTGTTAATGTTAAGGGTCATTATCCTCTAGCAGGATGAAGCATTATGCCTTGGGAACATATTCTCGGTGGGGGAGTCCGACTCGCACTTGTCCGGTATTTTTTTAATGACAGGCACGCGCGTTCTACAGCTCATTGAGCCACTCTAGTCTTAGAAGTTAGTTACCTATACAAACACTATAGCGGATCCATGGAGTCTGAATCTATCCGAGTCCTAACTAAAATGCAACGAGGTTAAGTTTTCCCAAACCAAAGTCTAGTTTCGCCAAACTAAAATCTAGGATACGCCACCCCACCCCTACAACCTACAACGTCCTTTTGTTTCGTTTGGAAGCTTGTACCTATTACGATAAGATGAGGAGACGATATTTAGGGTTACGCTTTACTCTTCAGTAAAGCACATTATGGCACACTTTGGGGAAGGCCTATGTCCAGCAGTCTTAGAGCATACATAACTGGAGTAGCCTTATGTCGTATTTGCGTACAAAAAAGTCTGCCGAATTTGGCGGGGCGGGGGGGAGCATCTTAATAGGATATTGAAACGTCAATTATATTTTTTCTACTCCAGCACTTCTATCTGTCAATTAAATGACTGACAGCGATATCTAAATAAGCTTCATTTGAGTAATGGCAATGAAGTCTTATGTTATGAATATTAATAGCTTGACGTGGTTGAACGTTTATAATATCAAGTACTTACAGCAACATGCGGGCATTTTTATGCCCAGTGTTCTCTTGCGAGGCGATTTTGAGATCGATCGTGAAATTTTCTTTGTATGATTTTTTGCACATTGTGCAAGGTTTTTTACAGAGGTGTAACTACTGAAAGGCTACTCCAGTTATGTATGCTCGAAGCCAGCAATGGACGTCTTTCGGGTGATATGATGATGATGAATATGATGAAAATACAATATGAGTTTAAATATTTATTGGTACGAAAATCTTAATAAATAAACGTTAGAAATAAGGTTTAGGCGTATTTGCTCTGCCATTGCTGTGCCAGGTCGATGTACTGCTTCTTGGCGTCGTCGGAGGAGATTCCCTTGCGGCCGGTCCACGCCTTCCACTTGGCCTTCTCTACCATACCGCTGGGCTCAGCTGTAACAAAAAGTCGTATGTTACAGTGGCGGCGCGTGAAACTTTTCAATCGGCAACCCGGAACAAAAGAAGTTATGAAAGAGTTTAGAGTATAATATGACTATAGGCTTGCCTAAAATAGTATTTTATATAATCGTTACACAATAAGGGCTCTCAAAGTTGAGTAGTGTTTAGGCCAGAGAATTTGAGAGCTAATTGTGTAACTATTGTATACAATACTTTTTCTACGAGTCAACAGAAATAATTAAACAGACTTGGTATCTAATGAAAATCTAAGCCCTGCTAAAACGAAGTGCAAGTCTGGTGCGCCGGCTCAACGAATTAGTGAATAAGGCGAAGTCAGAACAGTGTCTTAACATGTATCTACTTTTTCTAAACGGGTCATTGTGAGATTTAAGTTCGCGTCTCTTCTGTGGAGATTGCCAAAGTTAAGGACTGTGAAGTCTAATTTTTGGTTGACCTCTAAATCCGCATAAAGATCGACTTAATATAAAAACATAAGCCCTTATTTATTGACCACTTAAAAGACGATTTTTGTTTTTTGGACTGACAATGACCCAAACATAGCAAACTCATTATGTTAGCAATTGAATCCGCCTTTTCTCATTTTTTTTCATTCCATTAACCTCTAGCCGCCCAAAGGCCTTTTAAAAGGCTTTGTCAGTTTCTGAAAATTCAAATATATTCCATTTAAATGTGTCTCAAATTTCACTTTTCATTTTTGCGTGCTGGGCGGCTAGAGGTAGCTGATGAGGTGTTTTCTTTAATCAGAAAAAACTTGGTGGTGCCAAAAAAGTAAAGCCTATTGGCTTAGCTAGGGATTAGGTGGCAAGTGCACCGGAACTCCAATAGGATGCGGAATATGGATGCCCCGTAAAGGATGAGGAGCGAGGTGCCTAATTAATACGTAATTCAATACTTATAGGTAAATGGATCTAATCATAACACCGGAATGGAAACCCGTGCCTAGCTTATAAAAAAATATCATAAAGTCTAAGTATCGTGATGGATACTTCGATATTAATAGTAGATCGTTATTTTTAAATCGGTCTACAGATTTTATCTGACGCAATGATCTTTCAACATGATGGTAGACAGAGGATCATCTGGGTGACTAATTATAACAATGACTAAGTCTATGTTATGTGAGTAACATCCTTGAAGTAGACGAGTACTACCGTTGATAGAATCGATAGGATATATGAATAAGTACTTAATCCGAAACCACTTTATACTTAGAGCGATTGATTTCGTGGTCAAGGCTTTTGACGTGCTTGTCATATAGATTGGACACATTAGCCGGTTAATGACCAGTCGATGAGTCATTACAACTCTGGACAACACTGTTAAATGGAAGTGGATACTGTAAGAATAAAACATATAAAAATATGAAATTGGTTTTACTTTTAAAAATAAATACATTGGCAGTGGCCAATTAAGTGTAATCAATCGCCTGTCTCTAAGTATAAAGTGGTTTCGTATTACCTACTTATTGTTATCGCATCCTGCTAACTACGGCAGTATTCACGACCAATCATAAAGCAAGTATGCAAGTTTATAGAACATATATTTTTCATGTGTTGTCTATGACAGCAGCAAAAAAGGCGACTTCGGCGGTTTGTGGACTTCTAATAGTCAGGTTGAACAAATGTCCTAGACAAAGGCTAATTCTAATAGGATCTAGTTTTCATGTCCGAACAGACAGACGCCTCGTCACAGCCGCTTCCGCAACACCGTCTCCGCCAATGCTTGCAAATCTACGCTCTGATAGTGTTAGTACTAGTTAACGGACACCGGGCACCTCTTCTGTCATGTTGCAACCGAGGTAGGTACAGTCACGAACTTTAATTTGGGACCCACTTAAGCTAATATAAATATTTGTTGCCAAATGGGTCATACATTAAAGAACGCGACCGTAATTCAAGGATGAGGGGGATACTTTTTCATACGAAGCTTGGCCATAACTATAAAGTTAGGTATCTACGAAGAAATAGGTACCTATGCTATGTTCTTCAGACATGGCAGACGTTGGATGTTTACTCAACCTGTTCACGACGTGTCATTAAGTTTAATTATGCAATAACCGGCTTCGGAAACAATGCCCTTGCGCCATGACCCGTTGACGTATATATATATACTTTAATTGCCTAGATTTACGATTATCTGACTTAAAATCTACGTTAGGCCTGTTAGGCGCTAACTTTGAGGTGGAAATTTAATTTTCTCCAATATTCGAGAAGGTTCTTAACTTCGTTTCAACAAAATCGGTTCAGTCGGTTTTGAGATAAGTATTAAATTTTGAAATGAAAATGTCGGGGGTTTTTCAACTGTTCTAAGTTGTTATCTAAGTAATGGGGAATGGATGAAAATATCAGAAATGCCTGATTATTTTTTTGGTGATAAGGATAACCTTCCTTAGCGCCAGAAATGACAAATATAGTTGCTGCAACTGTGAATATCATTGCCAGTGTCAGTTTACCACAGATATTTAAGATATTTTTTTTGTAATATGAGACTGATCGAGGAAAGTTAAGTCCTTGACCCAAAATGTAACGGAGGAAACCGTTTAGGTATATTTTTCAAAAATAATAGACGCAGGTGAAAAATCTGAACCTTTTTTCTGGTGCTAAGAAAGTTATTCCTATCACCAAAAAATATTATCAGTTAATTCTAAAATTTTCATCCATTCCCAATTGGGTACTTTCTTGGGTAAAAAATATATAATTCTATTTAGTCTGTCAGTTAGATTAAAAAATATTGGACATGTATTTTTTATTTTGTCAATCAAACAAAAAATGATGAAGATATAGCCCGTTGAAATTCCGCGTGACGTCATATTATACTAAAAAGTGTACCATAATGTGACCTCACGCGGAACCTAAACGGGCTGTATCTACATCATTTTTTGGATGATTGACAAAATAAAAAATATGTGTCCAATATTTTTAGATAGTCTAACTGGCGGACTAAATAGTTTTTTTGGTCCATAGGATGCCACTCGGATGACGCAGATACTTACGGATGTTGACATCGCCGGCGACGGCTTGCTTGTACAGAGAGTACAGCGCGAGGTTCTCGGTGTCGGAGGGCTTGGTCTTCCAGTTCCTCACGGTGTCAGACACTTGTTTGAATTGCTGGAACATTCATTACACGGAAATGATAATTGATGAATCAAACTTTTAGAGTGGTTCTAACTTTTATTTTCTAAAGTATATACAACTACAAGATGATAATTTACTAAATCTAAAAAAGGCCCGTAGTGTACCGAGAATGCTGGTAAACTCAAACTAAATATTTAAACCGGACTAGTGCGAGTCGGACTCACCCACCGAGGGTTCCGTGCAAAATTAGAAATGTATACTTTTCCCTGTATTTGTAGTATAAGACGATATTACAAGTCAAATTTCATAGTTCTAGGTCAACGGAATAAATTTTGATTCCCTTGAGAGTGTCGAAATATATCTTTTTAGCTGCATTAACGGCCGTATCTTTTTTTAACGTTAACGTAGAAGTTTGATTTTTTCACAGCTGACCATAGACTTGAGTAGGGGAGAGGGGGGCAGCTATCACTGGAGGCAGCTTAGAACAAATGCGTTCAAAGACGTATTTTTAGTGCAATTATGGTCCAAATCCATTTTTTGGGCTCGCAACACTGACCCACACAACTGTCACTTGACAGATTTGACGTTTGACAGGACATGAACGAACCAGTAACATATTTTGATTTCGATGTCATCCGTTAGCGGTTTTGCTCCCCATGTGTAAGGATTTTCAGGCTGTATTTGAAGGAAACGGTAAGTGAAACTTATTTTATTCGATAATACAATCTATAAGCTTTAGTGACAAAGAATAAACAATCAGAATTTGCTATTGTTTTGGAAGATATCAATGTTTATTTTTTTAAATAGGTGTTGGGGTAGTTTTGAAAATAAATTAGGAGGCAGTTTTGATTAGCAGTCTGTTCAAAACTACCCCGGCCATAGGAAATGTTCATATCTGCCCCGATATAAACTGACATGTAGGTACGTAAACTAATAATCTTAGATATTTTAGTACACGCTCATAATGCATTTACCTGAGTTAATTAGTTGTATACTTATTACGTTTAGTCTTGTTTGGTATAATAACATTAAGAGTTGGATGTGCCATAATAATATAGTGCTACATTACATATTAATAATTTTGGAGATTTTTTTTTTGTTGAAGTCGTATCTTTCCAGAAGATTTTCAATGGGTCGCGATTCTATTGTTTGTTTTTCTGTCATTTTATATGATAAAATAAACATTATAATTAGAACATTTTATGTTTTTTTTATTTAACAACAGCCAAAACATAATTAATACAGAATTATTATCCCCTGCTACATTGTTGGGGTAGTTTTGAACAACAGTGTGTGCATAACTGCCTCAAGGGGGCAGCTTTAGTAGGATTTCAATACGTTTCAAAGGTACCCCTCCTGAGGCACCTTTGAACACTACAAAAAACATTTCTGTACAAAACTACCCCTTCTTAGTTATAACTGCAAATTATACAAGTAAAATGTTAATACGACCATTCCTAGTGACTAACTGTACTAAGTACAGGTTAAAAAAACACGTATATCTCAACATTGTTGCCTTATAACCCATATTTCAAATCTGCCCCAAGTAAATTCAAAGCTACCCACGCTTGGGGCAGTATTGAACATTATTCCTCGAGTTGCAAAATTCTAAATTGTACCTTTGTCTTTAGCTTTGGGCATGTGCAAATGCATTAATTACATAGGTTAATAACATACGTTGTTGTGTAGAGGCTTAAAACTGGTTTTTATGGGTAGTATTTTGGAATACGTTAATGAGTGTAAAAAATGTACCAGGCTGCCCCCCTCTCCCCTATATGGTTTTAATTTCAACTCGATAGCTCCACGCGTTCCCGTGATAAAGGGACTTGACAGACAGCCAAACGGATAACAAAGTGATCCTATTTATAAGGGCTCCGTTTTTGCCTTTTGAGGTACGGAACCCTAAAAATTACTGTTTAAACTTGGACCCCTTGGTATGGAGCCCATTACGATACAGAATTCCCGCGCTGGATTGCGATCTAGTATCTATATACATATATTGCAACCTAATTCTCTGCGCGAGGGTCACCTGTTGTTGCTAACTTGCTATACGCACATAATTTCTTAACGTTATTATTAGGTTTACTATTTTTGTGCGTGTCAAAATGTTTGCTGTTTATTTTAATGTTGTATTGTGTTGTCTGACTTGCATTCCCTTAAAAAACCGCATTTATTTATATAGAAAAAAAAAGGCTCAGCCGTCACGCCTATGCATGCATAGTGATGGTATCTTATATCACATATCGATAACGTAATAAAATAGATAAATATCGTGGGACAATTCACACCAATGCAGGTGTATATGTACATGAATGACACGAATGTCATTTACGCAGGGATCGGAACCGGTTTTTTCAAAAATCCCCGAAGTAGTCTAATATTTTGAATTATTTTAGGCTCTTAATGTAGGACTCTAATGTGTATTTATATTGGTAACATATTCGTATTATTAGACTGCCCGATTAAAAATGATATCATAACATTCGTATAGAGAAAATACCGGTATCCGATCCCTGCATTTACGTCGTAATTTTGGCTTGTCTTTATCTACTTAAATAATTATTTTAAGATTCTACTAGATTATGATACTTACAAATCGGTCGATTTAATTTGTTTATGTGTGCGTGAGCTGGGCTAAACTTATTTGGCTTCGTTGAAACCCGGATTCACTAGGTTGTTCATCATGCTCCGTCTATCTTTTCTTCTTGGTGTGAGATCGTGATAGAGATTGTCCTAATACAACGCTATTACGCGATTATCGCAAGTTCGCGCGAATTCAACTCGAATAGATTTCCTAATTGTTCGCGCGATTGTCAATTAGGACACGGAATGCATTTATCTATGCTCATGGTGACGAGGTTGTGTTGTGGTGAGATGTCGTAAGGGTTATAGCGAAAGGTTAATGCTTATTAGTAATATATGCTTACCTCGTCGAGGGACATGGTGCGTTAGTTTGGTGAGATCTGTAAAAACAAACAAAATAATATAAGAATCAAACTAGGTATAACAAAACACACTGAACAATCTGGGTAGGTATGTGCATCTGGCTCGAGATGAAATTATGATTACGAAAAAAATAAACACTACAAACAAACATACAATAGATATCCGTTCTTATCTTTTTAAAGAAATCCGTTACCGTGATTTGAACAGGGTGTCGCCAATGAAATCCTAACTTTGGTTTTAAAATAAAGCACATACCTAACTAAATTCTCAACCGAGTTATACTTGTATAGCTATCTACGTTCACGACATTGAAAAACCTAATATTACCTACCTATGATCAAAATGCACTTTACAGCTACCAATCAAGCAAATGGGTAATATCTCCGATAAGTCATAACTGGTTTACATCACCCGAGACTACGAGCGGTTTAGATTAGACGTGAACGAACATAGCTTTGAGCGATGGCGGAACCTTTTCAAACAGTAGGTATTCTACGTATAACTACCGAAAAAAAATGGAACAAAACACATTACGCAAAACACGTCCTTTCCACGATGTTCTGCGGATGTCAATTTTTCCCATCCCTATATTATGTGTCAATAGACGGAGTATTATGCATGACCTAATTTTATAGATTGGCCGCCACGCCATTCTAGTCACTGGAGAATAAGCTCACAGGCTCATCTTATCTGTTTTTTACGCAAGTAGTGTTATCCCACAAAAAGTATAACTGTATGTGTTTAATATGGGTTACTAATGAAATCCATATTTTCATTTGCCATAAATGTAACATTTGCCATAGGTTTTTCTCGGAAAATGTCAGCTTTTCAGGATTTTTATTAATCAAACCTAACCTACAAGGTATACAAAGTTTTTTTGCGGTGCACTCTTAACACATGTATACTTAAAAAGAGCACTGTTTTCAATGTATTTAATTAACTGATACCTACTTCGAATGTTATTATCTTTTTTTTTTAAGTTTTTTAAGTAAGAAAATGTTAAGGTTTCAGAGTACCTAAATAACTTTTATGGCAAATAATGATTATGGCAAACACTAGTGTTATGGCAAATGAAATTATGGATATCGAAGGTATCCGGTTTAATATATCGGCCACTGAAACGATTGCTGACCAAATTCCGTTGACCACAGACTAATTATCTGGAAAACGTGTGCCGATTTTCCCCCGCGGATTGGCTCAACCGTGACAGTACAGTAGTGAAATGCCGCGGGATCAACGCCCGGGGGCGGTAGCGGAAACTAGTGTTTTCTATCGTGCGCTGACAACGTCCGGCCGTGTCTAGATACTTAGGTATCGGTTTTATTGGGCGATAAAATAAAAATAAGTTTTTATTGTATCGTGGTTAATTTATTGTGGGTCTAGAACGGGTGAAATCAACAGAGCTATAAACTGGTCATGACGTGGCTGGCAGATCGCTCGAAGAGGCCACTTCGCCCCGCTCTGATTGAAGTTTAAGGCCGGAGCAATTAACACTAGTTTTTCTATATTCAATAATCAATAACCAAGTGAAATTACAGTTTTTAGTGTATTTTTGTCAGATTTAAGATTTAAATTTATAAATTTAATCTAGATAAGATATTATAGATAATCTAGTTATAAATTTATTATCTATAGGATTGTAATAGTGTTTGTTTGATTGTTGCGAAAAGGGGGATGAAACTTTGTATGGAGACCAAATAATTTTGCTCGTTGCCTTCATCAGGCGCTGGGTCTCAAAATGTATGGGAAAACTAAAATCCGACTCGGACTTGGCCAACATTCTAATTGGTATTATTTATTAGGCTATAATTTATGTCATACCTTTTAGGAGTTCTACGTGGACAAAGTCGCGGGCAGAAGCTAGTAAATAAATAAATAAGAGCCAAAGATGGAACCAAGCCCTCCTCTCCTACACTAGACTACTCGTACTAATGAAACTAAGTAGATAGTACGAGTATGAATGTCAGAGTAGCATGCATGCAAAGAACTCGATTTCTACCAGCTTGATTATCAGGACGACACCTTATTCTGAAGCTCTTAAAGAAAAAGTAAGCCGAGGTTTGCCTTCGAATATATCTGTTGAATATAACCACTGATGCTGATGAATTGATGATTTAAACAGAATTATACCTTCATTCGTATAGCTATAGAGATACAAGTACACATAACAGGGATACATAAGTAGTCACTTCGACAACATTTCAAAAGTAATGATGCCGAAATCTAAAACCATTTTGGGGTTATTATGTTACCTGTAATGTAATAATGTAGTTTTCAGATTTTTTCGCACTCGTTTTTAAGAAAATCGCGGAATTGTATAAACGTGTTTTAAACCGTGTCTGACGTCAATAATACGTCTGTCATATAAAAGATGTGCAAGCTGCCATACATGCAGAGCCGTAATATTGACGTGATAATTTACTTACGACCTTATGGAAGTCGCGCACTTTTCAATTTGCTTCTGAATGAAAATAATAGGGAGAAATAAAAAAACACGTGTCCCTTAAAAAAACATTTTCTAGTGAACTAAATCATAAAATGGCCCACTTGAAATAATGAAATGTTGTCAATAAAGTGCACTTGCAACTTACCGGGGGTGGAGCTAGGTCGGAACCGGCGCGAGTACTGACTGAAATTCGCGGCAACCTCTTATATTCCTGCGCTTTCAGGATTTGGTGCGTTGTGATACACAACGTTATCTGGCTTTGATAAAATCGAGTGATATATTTTGTAAACTGATCAAGCCGAAAAAAGGTCTATCGGCTGATATGATGATAATGATGTCATCATCATATCAGCTGAAAGACGTCCACTGCTAGACATAAGCCAGTAGCCGTAGCATGGTTGGCCTTATCATGCGACAAGTGACAAGATAAGAGCGTCGTCTCGTTCTATCGAACGGTGTCAGCCAGTAACGCACGCTCTATCCTATCACCTATCGCGTGATAAGGCCAACCATGCTACGGCTCCTGGTGATGAGATAAAACATGACAAAATAAAAACATTCAAGTACAATGGCGAGACTATCCCTTTAAGGGATTTCTTCCAGCTAACTTTTCCAGCAGTGGGCGTCTTTCGGCTGATATGATGATGACATTAAACATGACAAAAAGAAAAAAAGAAGTACAAAGGAATCCCTTTGAAGGGATCTCATCTCATCCAGCTAAAATTTGAGCAAATGAGTTTAAAAAAATAAGCACAATTTTTGCGACATATCCAAGACCCACGACCCATTGTACATAATACATGTTTTTGAAAAATAGTATGAGCCAAGTTAAGCTTCAACTGATCCCTGTTTGTATACTAGTGTGATCTGTATCACGGTGGATCAGGAATTCACTGATAGTATGAATCATAATTAGATTTCCGCTAACCTAAGGTTGTCTGGAAGAGATCGCTCTCTAGCGATAAGACCGGCAGTAATTTGCCTCTACTACTTGTATTTGTTATGTTATGTTATGTTCTCTACAGTGTTATTATATTGAGGGCTCCGTATTGTAAAGGGAGGCGTCGCAGGATCGCTCTTGGCAATCAACTGCGTAAAACCTAAACTTCTTTGGGCTGGCGTAGGATTCGAACCTCGGTCCGACGATGTTCTAAGTCAATGTTTTAACCATTAGTCTACTCAACCTTAATATTTAAACTCTACTTTCATTGTTATAATTTAATAAAAACTGCAATCATGTTTTGATGTTTGAATCCGTGTTGCCAAAACATGACACATTGTTGATAACCATATCTTTTCAAAATAAATATTTTAAAAACTGTCATGGAAAAATTGCCACCTGCAAATTTATCGACACAACACTCGTTGTTTTCGCAATAAAACAACTAAACACAGGCCCACATCAAATATGTTTCAATTTTGTACCGTATATATCTAACAGATAAGCTCAGTTTAGATTTAGAAATAAAAACGTTTTATCGCAAATTATATCTAAATCCATGCGAATTTCTTATCGAAAGTCTATCCTTTGCGCACAAAAGGTCATAAATGTCAAGAATTTTCCACTACTTTAAGCATTTTACATGTAGTATAGCTATGTCCTATGAGTTATCGGTCAAGTAGGTCACAAGTTATTTGTAGTACACTTGAAACAGTATCAGTCGGGAGAATTTGCGAGCCACACCTCCGTCACTTCGTGGGCCGGGTGATAACGGTGCAAAAGTTGACGGAGCGTTAGGTTAGGGTTGTGTTCTGGAAAACAGAACGTGACGAAACTTTAGGCCGGGGCCGCACTGGTAGAGCGATTAGCGACGCGATAGCAAATTTTATACTTACATTAAGTCGCCCAAGTTGTATTGAAATCGCAGTCGCGTCGCCCACCACTCCCACCAGTGCGGCCCCGGCCTTGAGGTGGGATGTGGGTTACACCAAGTTTGACAAGTAGCGGCCGGCGAACCAGAACCTAACATTCGCAACATTCGAACGGCTCGCAGAAATTTAGTTTTTTTTTTTTTATGGCAAATGAATATTCTGCCAGGTAAAATTATGGCATGTAAAATTATGGCAAATAAAGTTTATGGCATATGAATGATTCGGGCATACAACATTATGGAAAATAATAGTAAGTCAAATGAATATTATGGAAAATGAAACGTTATGTACCTACCTAATATAAAATTATGGCAAATGAAATACGGGCAATGAAATTATGGAAAATGAAATTCGGGCAAACGGTAGACAACCAGTTGATAATTCTGTACACTTATTTTAAGTTAGACCGGTTAGGTTAGACGATAATCATAAAACACGATTTTCACGACCCACCCCACCGACCTGCTTGAAAAAATATAGAAGCCTGCTCTTAAGATGGATATGGAAGGCAGCCATAGGAACTTTTAAATTAGGTACACATTAGGTATCATATTTAGTGACCCATGTTAAAGCTCATTAGAATGATCTTGAGGCTTTATGACTGCAAAAACAATGTGAATTGAATGAAATTAAATGAAATTGAATGAAATTAAATGAAATGGAATGCAACTTATGACAAGTTTATTTCCAAGAAATGTTTTTGATAGGATTCTTATTGAGTGAAGTTAACACAAGGCTTATGTAAGACTTGCAACAACAACGAATTATCATTTACATAATCTTCGCTATCTGACCTTAACTGGACAGGGGAAGGCAGATAACGACATCCTTTTCCTATCGGGCGGTAGGTAATCCTGCTAGAGATAATCTCTAAGGCAGCTCTGTTTTATGCCACTATATAATAGTGGCATGGTTATCTTGGTATGACTTAATTATAATTATTACCTATAGTTACAGTAAGGGAAATGTATTCACGTACCACCGTAGAACCCTGTCGCAATTGACAGGCCGCCGTCACTCAAACTCGAGTGATATGTCCCTTGTTGCGATAGGGTTCTACGGTGGTACGTGAATCTATTTCCCTTACTGTACCTTCCTGCAGCGTTTAAAATGCAAGCCATCCTGATAAATCAGAAGAGATGTTGCAAAAATGGAGAAGGAGAGCCGAGTCAGCTTAGATTGTTTGGGCATTTTAACCCATTCCCGGCCCGTGGCGACACGTATGCGTCCCTACGCCGTAGTAGCTTTCCGCTACATACGAGGCAAACCACGGGATCGGCTACGAGCGTAGCGCGTAGCGAGTCTGGGCACTGAATGTGTTAAAAGAAAACCATCGAAAGAAGTGGGCAGTCTTGCCTTGCCTGATTCTGGAAGCAGTCATGGGAAATTTTGGTGCTCAATGTTGTTAAACCAACTGAACAAGGTTGGATGAAGACGATGTTCGAGATAGAGCGAACTGGAGCAGTAGCATGGTTGGCCTTATCACGCGACAAGTGACAAGATAAGAGCGTCGTCTCGTTCTATCGAACGGTGTCAGCCAGTGACGCACGCTCTATTCTATCACCTATCGCGTGACAAGGCCAACCATGCTACGGCTCCTGGAAGCAGAATACCAAGAAAATGATCGTTCTAAGGCGGGACAAACGGTTACTGAGTTATCTATTCTGTGTCCTGTGGCTTCTGTGACGATAATTAGACGATGGAAACTCAGCAAGTTTGCTTCTAAGCCAACTCCGCTTTCCTACATTTTCTCTTCCATCTGTCCTTCCCGCTGGACCGACACTTTGGGGTCACAAATAACATCCATAATAGAGATACAGTTAATTTGTACTTCCTTGCTTCTCTTTAGGGTGAACATATTATTTTTGTGTAGGTATCTCAGGCGGAGCCGCGGTCTCAGTGAGAATTGATATCTACTTACATTCATGTTCTACTTTCTGTAGTAATTTTTGCGAAAACTGGGGCGGGTCGTTAGTCTATTTAATAAATCGATAATTTCGATATATCCCATCAATCAATACATTATAAACCTACCTAAATGTTATTAATTTCTCATAATTAATAATGATATGATCTTCGTAACGAAACACACAGCACGTTGGTATGTACAACATAATATAAGCTGATGATGAATCGATATGGAATCCGATCTGATGAATGACCCCGATGACTTCAGATCAGCGAACGAAAAAACCATAGAACGCGAACTCCCTACAAATTTCTACACAAATACATGCCCAAAACCCGGTATGCGCATGTGTGCACATGTTCGAACTAAACGGCTGCTTGGCATCCTTTTGACACTCCGCCCCCACCCCGCCCCCGTCCGCATACGTCCGCATAATGGCAATGTGCATCCTTTTTGTGGGGCCACTTTTCGGCGCTAGTCAGATAGACTTCTATGGTTTTTTCGTTCGCTGCTTCAGATGAATCAATATGATTATTTATAGAGACCGATCGAAATGTCATTTCGACCGTATTTGAAGATAGGTACCCAACTGGGGAAGTACCTGGTTTAAGTTTGGCTGTAGGTACTTAGTCATCAATTTATCCGATTGATGCCCTGACTTCCATGATCATAGCAACGTGGTGTTGATTTATGCAAAACTATGGTAAAATAATCCCGAACGTGTTTGTCATTAGACAAATGCAATGACGTGGCAAATGACAAAAGTTTTGTATGCTAATTATATCTCGTTGACGACTTATGCCTTTGGCGTCATTACACATTAGGTATGTATAGTCCTACATTGTGTAATGCTGGTTCTACACTATCGCGAAAGAATAGGCACGCTACGCTCGTAGCGTTAGGTACGCCGTTGTCCGTCGCAGCTTAATGTGTCCATATCTACAGCGAAAAGCTATCTAGCATGATAGGTATCAGACGACCGAATAACCTAGTGGTTAGGGAACCTGACTATGAAGCTTGAGGTCCCGGGTTCGATTCCCGGTCGGGGCAGATTTTTGTATGATGAATACGAATGTTTGTTCTCGAGTCTTGGATGTTTAATATCTATTTAAGTATGTATTTATCTATATAAGTATGTTTATCCGTTGTCTAGTACCCATAGTACCCATAATACAGGCTTTGCCTAGTTTGGGACTAGATCAATTGGTGTGAATTGTCCCACGATATTTATTATTTATTTATTAGGTATACCTACGAGTACATATTATAGCAAATATATTATTGACACTCATGTCATCGTAATAGTCCCCGGGCGAGGCACAAATTAACCAGCGGCACCCTCCCAAACACGAAGTATTTTTTTGTCATTTCCTCCCGACACGGGGCTTCATGATACAACTCTCCGAAGCATCTTACAACTTATAAATGAATGAATGAATTATAAATGTTTTTTTCTCTTTTTTTTTTCTTTTTTTTTATTGCCCGGAAGGAACTTGGTCATGAAAGTCTGTTGCTGGCTCGTGGACTATAATGTTAGTTCAATTTTTTATCTAAGTGGGTAGATGTCGCAGTCGCACCTTACAATTTTTTACATCGATGGCGTTTGAACGGTTGATGTTGATACGTATATATTCGTCATGTGTGTTGAAAAAGGTTAGACAGACGTTCTTAACTTGTCTTTTTGCATCAGTGAGCTCCTAGCTTTAGATCTAAGTAAGAATAAGAGAAAAATACATACACTGTTGAGTTCAAAGGTTGAATAATATTAACATAATATTTGTAATGGAAATTAGTTATTTTAATATTAGGCATGTAACGTACGTACTTGTATAATTTAGCAATATCGTAAAGCATGTTTAATCTCCGTCCCACAAGGGTTATTGGAAACACATCATCATCATCTTTGTCATATTAGTTAATGATTTAGCATCAAGTACGCGTTGTGGAAGTGCTCGAGAAACGTTTTCACTTGTCCAATTACATTTATCCATTATATTTCTCGTTATTTTGTAAAGCTTGCTTAACTGTGATGGACAAGTTTAAAAACTACTACCGTATTTTTATCACACACCCGAACACAACAGTTTACCAACAGGTAAAGAAATGGGAAAGGGAAAGAAATGGGGAAAGAAATATTCGAAATGGGCTTCATACTTCGTAAACGGATCTGTAAATCAAAAAATTATAGGGGAGTATACCTATAAAAAATGTGCCCTCAGTATGCATATGGGAAGACACCCACACACACAGACACGCAATTACAGACAATCACACACAGATACGCACACACAGACACGCACACACAGTCACGCACGCACAGACACGCACACACAGTCACGCACAGGATCTTGACGAAACAGAATACTAGTTACATGCGCGTTTGGGTCGTTCTTCTTTTTTACCGACAATGAACCGAGGTTTTCCTTTTTTTTGGTTTTTGAACTATCTAAAATTGTGATTTTGAAGTGCGATTTAAAAAAAAATGCATTGGTTTCTTCATCAACACTAATTAAAGTTTCCTTTACGGCCAATATACATATTTGATTACGGTTAGTTTTAAAAAAAAATATGTGACAAAGTGGACTCTTTCAGTGGGGACTACATTTTAGTTTACCACTCTGTCACGGACTTCTACGATAAAAATACGTTTAAAAAAATGCTAGTTAGAGAAACTAAAATATTAAATTAATACTAATTAATAAAATACTATGGACGTTCATTTTCGAACATTATAAAACCGTAAAATCATTACTCAAATGAGATGCCGTAGTAAGACGAAGGACAGGCTATTGTCGGTCGAAAAGAAGAACGACCCGTTTATCTCATGCCCTGCTAGCATAACTTGACTCTCTACTCTGCTCGCGCGCGTGATAGACTATCTGTCACCTTTTTGACAGCATTAATCAGAAAGTGACGGACAGTCAAGGGTTAAGTTATGCTAGCATGGCAGTGATGTGTTTATAACCCCTGAGAGTTAGGGAGATATGGATACAGAGCGAGTGATACAATTTTATTCTTCACCTTTCGAGGACGATATTTTTAATTTATAATAAAAGCAGTTTTTTTTCAGATACGCATTTAATAATACCCTGTACAGTTATTTATTTATTTATATTACACATATATTATATCACTAACTAATACTTCAAGTGTCGTTGCCAAAAGCGGGATTTTCACGGTGGCGGCTAGAATGGGCGTGCTTCGACCGTCTTTTAGTAGCAGGATTTTGACGGAATACTATGTCCGGGTTTAGCTCTTTCTTTGTTCAACTCTTCTTCTAGATACTGTAGGCGTTCCAGTGACTTTTTTTAACACTTGAGAGATAGATAGTGATACCGATACAAATATAGAGAGAGAGAGATTCATTTACTCCAACTTCCATTGAAAACGATAAATTCCGTAGGGTGTAATAAAAGCGGTTTTTTTTTCAGAAACACATTTAAAAACTGGCCAAGAGCGTGTCGGGCCACGCTCAGTGTAGGGTTCCGTAGTTTTTCATCCGTCACAGTAAGTGTCCCCACTTAGGCGTTAAAAAAATGGGCTATTTGTTACATTCATTGTGATTTTGTAGAAATTACAGGTACAATAAACACCTGCTTATACGGTTAAATTACAAACTTAGTTTAGAAATTATTTTGTATTTTTTTCAAAAACTATTCAACCTATCAAGTTCAAAATAAATTTCCTAGAATTTTTTTATAAAGTTCTACTTTTGTGATTTTTTTTATATTTTTAAAACTTATGGTTCAAAAGTTAGAGGGGAGACACATTTTTTTTAACTTCTGGAGCGATTATCTCCGAAAATATTAACATTATCTAGTTTTATCTCTTTCTCCGATACCCAAAGGTTGTCTGTAAGAGATCGCTCTTCAGCGATAAGACCGCCTGTTGTCTACCTCTACCTACATGTTATTGTATTGTTTCTCTCTGTAACTGCTTTTTTTGTGTGAGGTGTGTGCAATAAAGAGTATTTGTATTGTATTGTATTGTATTGTATTATCAAAAAATGATTTTAGCAAACCCCTATTCATTTTTAAATCCCTATCCAACAATATATCACACGTTAGGGTTGAAATGAAAAAAAAAACACTCCCACGTTACGTATAGGGGAGGAACCCCAATAAAAATTATATTTCACTTTTTATTTTACCACTTTGTCGGCGTGATTGATATACATATTAGTACCAAATTTCAGCTTTCTAGTGCTAACGGTTACTGAGATTATCCGCGGACGGACGGTCATACAAAGCGAAACTATAAGGGTTCCTAGTTGACTACGGAACCCTAAAAATATAATAAAATAATATAATAGAAATATCGTTCATACAAATATACCAGTGACTACTTCAAGCGTCGTTGCCAAAAGCGGAATTAGTGACTCCAAAGTCAGCTGTATCCCGTATCTTGTCGTACGGCAGCATCATGGGGTCGGTGGGCGGCATCTGCACGGTGGCGGCCAGCACGGGCTTGCTTCGACCGTCCTTTAGTAGCATGATCTTGATGGAATACTATGTCCGGGTTTAGCTCTTTGTTTAACTCTTCTTCTAGATACTGTAGGCGTTCCAGTGACTTTTTTTAAACTTGAGATATAAATGAAGATACCGATACAAATATATAGAGAGAGATTCATTTGTTTCAACTTCTACTGAAAACGATAAATTCCGTAGGGTGTAATAAAAGCGGTTTTTTTCCTAAAACATTTAAAAATTATACCCTTCATATAAAAATACCAATGACTGCTTCAAGCGTCGTTGCCAAAAGCGGAATTAGCGACTCCAAAGTCAGCTGTATCCCGTATCTTGTCGTACGGCAGCATCATGGGGTCGGTGGGTGCTAGGCATCTGCACGGTGGCGGCTAGAACGGGCGTGCTTCGACCGTCTTTTAGTAGCAGGATTTTGACGGAATACTATGTCCGGGTTTAGCTCTTTGTTCAACTCTTCTTCTAGATACTGTAGGCGTTCCAGTGACTTTTTTACACTTGAGAGATAGATGAAGATACCGATACAAATATATAGAGAGAGATTCATTTGTTTCAACTACTACTGAAAACGATAAATTTCGTAGGGTGTAATAAAAGCGGTTTTTTTCAAAAACATTTAAAAATTATACCCTACATACAAATAAACCAATGACTACTTCAAGCGTCGTTGCCAAAAGCGGAATTAGTGACTCCAAAGTCAGCTGTATCCCGTATCTTGTCGTACGGCAGCATCATGGGGTCGGTGGGTGCTAGGCATCTGCACGGTGGCGGCTACGGCTAGAACGGGCGTGCTTCGACCGCCTTTTAGTAGCAGGATCTTGATGGAATACTATGTCCGGGTTTAGCTCTTTGTTCAATTCTTCTTCTAGATACTGTAGGCGTTCCAGTGACTTTTTTACACTTGAGATATAAATGAAGATACCGATACAAATATAGGGAGAAAGAGATTCATTTGTTCCAATTTCTACTGAAAACGATAAATTCCGTAAGGTGTAACAAAAGCGGTTTTTTCAAAAACATTTAAAAATTATACCCTTCATATAAAAATACCAATGACTGCTTCAAGCGTCGTTGCCAAAAGCGGTATTAGTGACTCCAAAGTCAGCTGTATCCCGTATCTTGTCGTACGGCAGCATCATGGGGTCGGTGGGCGGCATCTGCACGGTGGCGGCCAGCACGGGCGCGCTGCGACCGTCCTTTAGTAGCAGGATCTTGATGTAATACTATGTCCGGGTTTAGCTCTTTGTTCAACTCTTCTTCTAGATACTGTAGGCGTTCCAGTGACTTTTTTTACACTTGAGATATAGATGAAGATACCGATACAAATATAGAGAGAGAGAGATTCATTTGTTTCAACTTCTACTGAAAACGATAAATTCCGTAGGGTGTAATAAAAGCGGTTTTTTCAAAAACATTTAAAAATTATACCCTTCGTATAAAAATACCAATGACTGCTTCAAGCGTCGTGGCCAAAAGCGGAATTAGTGACTCCAAAGTCAGCTGTATCCCGTATCTTGTCGTACGGCAGCATCATGGGGTCGGTGGGCGGCATCTGCACGGTGGCGGCCAGCACGGGCGCGCTGCGACCGTCCTTTAGTAGCAGGATCTTGATGTAATACTATGTCCGGGTTTAGCTCTTTGTTCAACTCTTCTTCTAGATACTGTAGGCGTTCCAGTGACTTTTTTTACACTTGAGATATAGATGAAGATACCGATACAAATATAGAGAGAGAGAGATTCATTTGTTTCAACTTCTACTGAAAACGATAAATTCCGTAGGGTGTAATAAAAGCGGTTTTTTCAAAAACATTTAAAAATTATACCCTTCATATAAAAATACCAATGACTGCTTCAAGCGTCGTGGCCAAAAGCGGAATTAGTGACTCCAAAGTCAGCTGTATCCCGTATCTTGTCGTACGGCAGCATCATGGGGTCGGTGGGCGGCATCTGCACGGTGGCGGCCAGCACGGGCGCGCTGCGACCGTCCTTTAGTAGCAGGATCTTGATGTAATACTATGTCCGGGTTTAGCTCTTTGTTCAACTCTTCTTCTAGATACTGTAGGCGTTCCAGTGACTTTTTTTACACTTGAGATATAGATGAAGATACCGATACAAATATAGAGAGAGAGAGATTCATTTGTTTCAACTTCTACTGAAAACGATAAATTCCGTAGGGTGTAATAAAAGCGGTTTTTTCAAAAACATTTAAAAATTATACCCTTCATATAAAAATACCAATGACTGCTTCAAGCGTCGTGGCCAAAAGCGGAATTAGTGACTCCAAAGTCAGCTGTATCCCGTATCTTGTCGTACGGCAGCATCATGGGGTCGGTGGGCGGCATCTGCACGGTGGCGGCCAGCACGGGCGCGCTGCGACCGTCCTTTAGTAGCAGGATCTTGATGTAATACTATGTCCGGGTTTAGCTCTTTGTTCAACTCTTCTTCTAGATACTGTAGGCGTTCCAGTGACTTTTTTTACACTTGAGATATAGATGAAGATACCGATACAAATATAGAGAGAGAGAGATTCATTTGTTTCAACTTCTACTGAAAACGATAAATTCCGTAGGGTGTAATAAAAGCGGTTTTTTCAAAAACATTTAAAAATTATACCCTTCATATAAAAATACCAATGACTGCTTCAAGCGTCGTGGCCAAAAGCGGAATTAGTGACTCCAAAGTCAGCTGTATCCCGTATCTTGTCGTACGGCAGCATCATGGGGTCGGTGGGCGGCATCTGCACGGTGGCGGCCAGCACGGGCGCGCTGCGACCGTCCTTTAGTAGCAGGATCTTGATGTAATACTATGTCCGGGTTTAGCTCTTTGTTCAACTCTTCTTCTAGATACTGTAGGCGTTCCAGTGACTTTTTTTACACTTGAGATATAGATGAAGATACCGATACAAATATAGAGAGAGAGAGATTCATTTGTTTCAACTTCTACTGAAAACGATAAATTCCGTAGGGTGTAATAAAAGCGGTTTTTTCAAAAACATTTAAAAATTATACCCTTCATATAAAAATACCAATGACTGCTTCAAGCGTCGTGGCCAAAAGCGGAATTAGTGACTCCAAAGTCAGCTGTATCCCGTATCTTGTCGTACGGCAGCATCATGGGGTCGGTGGGCGGCATCTGCACGGTGGCGGCCAGCACGGGCGCGCTGCGACCGTCCTTTAGTAGCAGGATCTTGATGTAATACTATGTCCGGGTTTAGCTCTTTGTTCAACTCTTCTTCTAGATACTGTAGGCGTTCCAGTGACTTTTTTTACACTTGAGATATAGATGAAGATACCGATACAAATATAGAGAGAGAGAGATTCATTTGTTTCAACTTCTACTGAAAACGATAAATTCCGTAGGGTGTAATAAAAGCGGTTTTTTCAAAAACATTTAAAAATTATACCCTTCATATAAAAATACCAATGACTGCTTCAAGCGTCGTGGCCAAAAGCGGAATTAGTGACTCCAAAGTCAGCTGTATCCCGTATCTTGTCGTACGGCAGCATCATGGGGTCGGTGGGCGGCATCTGCACGGTGGCGGCCAGCACGGGCGCGCTGCGACCGTCCTTTAGTAGCAGGATCTTGATGTAATACTATGTCCGGGTTTAGCTCTTTGTTCAACTCTTCTTCTAGATACTGTAGGCGTTCCAGTGACTTTTTTTACACTTGAGATATAGATGAAGATACCGATACAAATATAGAGAGAGAGAGATTCATTTGTTTCAACTTCTACTGAAAACGATAAATTCCGTAGGGTGTAATAAAAGCGGTTTTTTCAAAAACATTTAAAAATTATACCCTTCATATAAAAATACCAATGACTGCTTCAAGCGTCGTGGCCAAAAGCGGAATTAGTGACTCCAAAGTCAGCTGTATCCCGTATCTTGTCGTACGGCAGCATCATGGGGTCGGTGGGCGGCATCTGCACGGTGGCGGCCAGCACGGGCGCGCTGCGACCGTCCTTTAGTAGCAGGATCTTGATGTAATACTATGTCCGGGTTTAGCTCTTTGTTCAACTCTTCTTCTAGATACTGTAGGCGTTCCAGTGACTTTTTTTACACTTGAGATATAGATGAAGATACCGATACAAATATAGAGAGAGAGAGATTCATTTGTTTCAACTTCTACTGAAAACGATAAATTCCGTAGGGTGTAATAAAAGCGGTTTTTTCAAAAACATTTAAAAATTATACCCTTCATATAAAAATACCAATGACTGCTTCAAGCGTCGTGGCCAAAAGCGGAATTAGTGACTCCAAAGTCAGCTGTATCCCGTATCTTGTCGTACGGCAGCATCATGGGGTCGGTGGGCGGCATCTGCACGGTGGCGGCCAGCACGGGCGCGCTGCGACCGTCCTTTAGTAGCAGGATCTTGATGTAATACTATGTCCGGGTTTAGCTCTTTGTTCAACTCTTCTTCTAGATACTGTAGGCGTTCCAGTGACTTTTTTTACACTTGAGATATAGATGAAGATACCGATACAAATATAGAGAGAGAGAGATTCATTTGTTTCAACTTCTACTGAAAACGATAAATTCCGTAGGGTGTAATAAAAGCGGTTTTTTCAAAAACATTTAAAAATTATACCCTTCATATAAAAATACCAATGACTGCTTCAAGCGTCGTGGCCAAAAGCGGAATTAGTGACTCCAAAGTCAGCTGTATCCCGTATCTTGTCGTACGGCAGCATCATGGGGTCGGTGGGCGGCATCTGCACGGTGGCGGCCAGCACGGGCGCGCTGCGACCGTCCTTTAGTAGCAGGATCTTGATGTAATACTATGTCCGGGTTTAGCTCTTTGTTCAACTCTTCTTCTAGATACTGTAGGCGTTCCAGTGACTTTTTTTACACTTGAGATATAGATGAAGATACCGATACAAATATAGAGAGAGAGAGATTCATTTGTTTCAACTTCTACTGAAAACGATAAATTCCGTAGGGTGTAATAAAAGCGGTTTTTTCAAAAACATTTAAAAATTATACCCTTCATATAAAAATACCAATGACTGCTTCAAGCGTCGTGGCCAAAAGCGGAATTAGTGACTCCAAAGTCAGCTGTATCCCGTATCTTGTCGTACGGCAGCATCATGGGGTCGGTGGGCGGCATCTGCACGGTGGCGGCCAGCACGGGCGCGCTGCGACCGTCCTTTAGTAGCAGGATCTTGATGTAATACTATGTCCGGGTTTAGCTCTTTGTTCAACTCTTCTTCTAGATACTGTAGGCGTTCCAGTGACTTTTTTTACACTTGAGATATAGATGAAGATACCGATACAAATATAGAGAGAGAGAGATTCATTTGTTTCAACTTCTACTGAAAACGATAAATTCCGTAGGGTGTAATAAAAGCGGTTTTTTCAAAAACATTTAAAAATTATACCCTTCATATAAAAATACCAATGACTGCTTCAAGCGTCGTGGCCAAAAGCGGAATTAGTGACTCCAAAGTCAGCTGTATCCCGTATCTTGTCGTACGGCAGCATCATGGGGTCGGTGGGCGGCATCTGCACGGTGGCGGCCAGCACGGGCGCGCTGCGACCGTCCTTTAGTAGCAGGATCTTGATGTAATACTATGTCCGGGTTTAGCTCTTTGTTCAACTCTTCTTCTAGATACTGTAGGCGTTCCAGTGACTTTTTTTACACTTGAGATATAGATGAAGATACCGATACAAATATAGAGAGAGAGAGATTCATTTGTTTCAACTTCTACTGAAAACGATAAATTCCGTAGGGTGTAATAAAAGCGGTTTTTTCAAAAACATTTAAAAATTATACCCTTCATATAAAAATACCAATGACTGCTTCAAGCGTCGTGGCCAAAAGCGGAATTAGTGACTCCAAAGTCAGCTGTATCCCGTATCTTGTCGTACGGCAGCATCATGGGGTCGGTGGGCGGCATCTGCACGGTGGCGGCCAGCACGGGCGCGCTGCGACCGTCCTTTAGTAGCAGGATCTTGATGTAATACTATGTCCGGGTTTAGCTCTTTGTTCAACTCTTCTTCTAGATACTGTAGGCGTTCCAGTGACTTTTTTTACACTTGAGATATAGATGAAGATACCGATACAAATATAGAGAGAGAGAGATTCATTTGTTTCAACTTCTACTGAAAACGATAAATTCCGTAGGGTGTAATAAAAGCGGTTTTTTCAAAAACATTTAAAAATTATACCCTTCATATAAAAATACCAATGACTGCTTCAAGCGTCGTGGCCAAAAGCGGAATTAGTGACTCCAAAGTCAGCTGTATCCCGTATCTTGTCGTACGGCAGCATCATGGGGTCGGTGGGCGGCATCTGCACGGTGGCGGCCAGCACGGGCGCGCTGCGACCGTGCTTCAGCAGCAGGATCTTGACGAGAGCGCGAGCGCCCGCCACGCCGGTCACGGAACGGAACACTACGTCTGGGTTTAACTCGGTGTCGAATACTTCTTCGATTTTGGTAGGGAAGCGGAGTTTGCTGTTTGGCGCTAGGAGTGGCACCTGTAATTAATAGGTCACGTTGTGTAGACAAAGGGAGAGAGTCATTGTGATTTGTGACATTGGCGTATGAATAATTTTGGCTGATCTAACAAAATCCGGTTTTCTCTCAGTCTACGTCAGCTATTGAATGTGCTTTTTGTACTAACCTACCTTATACTCTTAATACTCTTATTATATAGTTAAGGCATCTGCGTATAACACTGTCTCTAAAAAGTGTAATCTAAGGGGTGCAACCTTAAACGAGGCTAAGAAGAAAATCTTACATTTTCTTCGAAATCTTAGTTATAATGAGACGGAGGCAATTTTAGGGTAACTTATAAGTCTTATAACTATAATTATAATTGCTTTTATTTTGTACCATGTAGATTTAAGTTAAGAGCGTAAACAGCAGTTATGATTTCAGTTGTCACTTTATATATTATATATAAAAAAAAAAAACTACGTAATTGTTAAATGGTTCTCCGCGATACAGGCGAAGCCTAGTGCGGGGACCCCTGGGAATTTTTTGTAACTTTTCTTTGAGTAATAAACGAATTTTTATTTTATTTATTTTTTAAGAGAGATCTCATAGTTTTTTGCGTTTACGTTAGCAATTGTTTGGTTAAAAAATACGGTAACTTCAAAACCATGACACATTCTTCAGTCAACTTTTGCCAAGTAGCAGTTCCTGCTACATTATGTTCGAGTTTAGAGATAAGGTTTGCTAAAGAATATTGACGATGTAGGTACAGTCACGTACTTTAATTGTTGAGTAATTTAGAGGTTACTTTATACTTTATACTGGACATGAAGCATGAACAATGAAGCTATGAATTCATAAAACCAAAATTTGTTGACACCTAAATGGCTCAACAATTAAAGTCCTTGACCGTACGTACTAATAACTATTTAATTTTAATAACTATGGTCAATTTGGATCTTACAAAATAAGTGGTCCTATGCCTATCGTACCTTTATATACGGCTGCGTCACCTTGTAGTTAGCGGTGTGCACATGAAACAGTATCGAGAGCCCGACGACCGCCTTCTCACTCGTGTTCTCTATTGATAGCGTAACCCGAAACACTGGCCCTAGCCCTTCCACCTGCCAACAAAGGTTTGATATAACGTTTCGGCCACAGCATCATCAGACGAGTTAACACGGCGATAGAGTTGATTATACCATGAACAATCGTTGAGGGCGTTGCTAGATTGAGGCACTAGCTATAACCAAGTGCCAGAGAGTTGTCGCTCTTAATATGTGCCTCTAGCAGTATTGGCAGAGAGAGAGCAGGAAGGAGGCTCACAAGTCAGATCCAACTCCATGTGGGTGGGAGGCCATCCACATGGAGCTGAATCTAATGTGCCTGGACGGGACAGTCCAACCTTCCAGCCATAACTGTTAGGATGCTGTTGGCGCTGCCGCGAATGCGTCGCATCAGTGAGGCTACTCTTGCGTATTATGCCATGAAATCCATCAGCGCGCCTTGGCAAACATACCCGATGCGCTGCAATAAAGCGGCAGCCCCATCAACAACCTAAACGCGTTGTTATATTGCACCCTCAGTGCATTTGCAGAGCCCTTGGTATACCTGGCCCCGTAGCGTGGTTGGCCTTGTCACGCGATAGGTGATAGTATAGAGCGTGCGTCACTGGCTGACACCGTTCGATAGAACGAGACGACGCTCTTGTCTTGTCACTTGTCGCGTGATAAGGCCAACCATGCTACGGCTCCTGACCCACACGCTACACGTGTTGAACGCCTTTAGGACTATCTTAGCTACCCAGCACCTGAATCCATCGACTTACTTACCTCAGCTGCGAGCCGGACGGGCTCCAACGAGCCGACGGCTAGAGAGTTGTCGCTCTTGACGTGCGCTTCTAGAAGTGTCTTGGCAGCCGCCAGCCGCAATCGACTCAACTCTTGTTGGAATGATATGTGCATACCTGACCAAAAAGATTACCAAATTACACTTTTGTGCCTTATTCCGCTGTAATAGGACACCTGTACAGTCGAGTTCTCCAATATCTATGCAGAATACCTTTCAAAAATATCTACACATGCGTCTTATGGCTTATGTATGTCAGTAACAATGAAGACTGTGTACATATTTTTGAAAGTTACAAGTAGATAAAGACTATAATATTTTACAAATTTATTACATTAATTATTTATTCATTATGTGTATACTTTTGTATTTATAGTATGTTGTGTTGCGTTCCGTGGGTCACGTACGATGCTGTCTGAAAATCAGCGCTGTAGGTGTCTGTCTGACACCTCGGCCACATAATAGTATAATAGTCCTCGGCATAATGCTGAGACAGCGACCGTTTCACTGCCGCGAAGACACACACAATATGTGTCAATTGTATTGTATGTCTACTCCCTTTGTCTCTGTGTGTATTTTGTGTAGTGAATAAATGTCTTCTTTCCTTCCGTCTTTCTTTCTTTACAGATGTATTTTAGATATTGGTAATGTGTAGCGTGGCGGAATAGTTGCATTTGCTAAGTAATATTCCGTGGGTCACTTCAGTCCAATATGATTTTGAATAGTAAAATATAGTTATTTTACATGTATCTTCTAAGTACCTATTAAACATAATTGTATGGAAACTTTCAAGTGCCATCACCTAATTGTGGAATTTGTAACATGTTAGAAGATGTTCAGCGCATATTGACGGAATGTGTCCGGAATGAAAGTCATAGGCAAGTATTAATCAAATCACTTAATCTTAATAAGTTAGATGTAGGTGCATTTCAATGTATACTAGCGGCACCGATCTCAGAAGAAGCTAAATTGATATATTTATTTGTGCTAGAATACCTTACGCAATATAAATAGCAATACGTAGGTGGGTAGATACATATTTTTAGTAATTTAGGTTAAGGTACAATGGAACTGGTGTAATCTTAAGTGATTAAATGTTCCTAAAACAATAAATGAAAAAAAAAGAACAAAAAACTTTCAATGATGTCATGACATGACACAAAGAGCCAAAAAATAAAATTCAGTCGCGTCAAACGATCATTTCTGATTTCTTCCGACTAATTGTCACTCGTCTTTTTGTCCCTATCTTCTCTCCGGCCATATTCGCTAAGTAATAAGTATTTGAAAATTATATTTCGTGAAAATGACAGTTTTCAATCAATATTCTTGTCTGACACTGACACATGTTCGTAATTAGAAAACCGTAATGATAGCTTTTGGCAAAGAGGTTATCAATTCAAAGGTCCATTCGATAAGACATTTAATTGTCCTATCTTGACAGTTCACCACTATTATTCAACTGAAGTTTTAGACCTCAGTGCATTGTGAATGGTCTAACAATATTTCAAGGAAATGGGTCCCAAATTAAAATCCGTGACTGTATAAGGAATATTCCTTTCCGTACTGATTTAGGCTTAGCATCATATTCTCCTCAAACATACAAAAGCATTGTGTACTGCGTGCGACCACATAGCTACATTTTTGTCTTTCATAGCATTGCTATTTCACTGTACAAGGCGTCTCTTTGAGTTTGATGAACCTAGGACGTATGAGTAACATAATCACGACAAAAGGAAAGTAAAATAATATATTATTAACATATATGTGATCCTAAAGTAAATTAAATACTCACACACATCTACATTTACCGACTCATTTTCTTATTTTTTTTTCAATAATGCGCCGGTTGTAGAATGAGCTTCCTAAGAGATTTTTCCAAAGGAACACAGTATGGGGAGTTCTTAAACTAGGTTATACGGGTCCAGTGAATGTACGGCCCAATAATCCGCGTCCACTTATCTTTCTCTCTCTTTACGCATGGGTTAATAAGAGACAGATATAACGGACGCGGATTATTTGGCCGTACATTAATACGTGAATTAGCACCAGAGCTGAGCGGGATTGCGTGGCGGTGAACGAGGAAAAAATCCATCAATAGCCATAGCGTTTTTCAAAGAAAGTGTACATGAACATATTTTTGCAGATTTCCATTTTTTTTGGGTTCTTCTTACTCAGAATCCTTGATATATCGATCCTTAAACAAGAAAAAGATTGTCCCAGACTTTACTATGTAATTTTTTTTCTTCCAGTGCGTCACGCGACTACAGGAAGTTACTGCCAAAAATTTCATTTTTGGTACAAGTTTTGATTGCCGATTATGTTTTTCTGAATGCCTGACGGCTACTACTCATTGTCATTGAGACCTTACGAGCCCAAACTCAACGGGGTTACGTGGGTAAAGTACCAACTGAATTCCCATGGCCACCTTCTGTCTCCATCATCAGCTCAGCTCGATGGTACCATAATATTGAATTGTCACCGAGAAGTGTTTCAAATTTAACTTGCAATATTTCATTACCATACCTCGAACAAATCATGCGGATGACGTCAAACCACTCATAGGATGATTTCAAAAAGTATTTTCATAAACAATTACTACTTATCAATTATCAACCTGTTTAATAAAACGATATCGCCACTTGACATGAGCAGAGTAGGTACAGTCAGCAGCAGAAGCGGGCCTAGTGCTCAAATTGATCTGCACACGGACTCTAATGTCAAGAGAATAAGGTTCTGTGCAGATAATTCTGAGCATGTTAAAGTGCTTAGCTACTTCTGCTGCTGACTGTACATAACATCTTTGACTGACATTGTCATTCAGTTGAATCGTTGTTCAATTATCGTACTTACGTAAACAAATCTCGCCACATTTATTTTATTCACTAAGTACATCATCCTATCATTCAGATAATTCTGTATAGATTTCTTGAAATTATACGCGGTTAATCTGTTACTTCGTGCAATATGTCATACGGATGTTGCAATACAGACATCATCCTGTGTGCAAAATTAGGTACGTCATTTTTACGTCAATCGCATGATTTGTTCGAGGTATGTTCATTACAGACACTAAAAGCTTGTAAAAAGGCATACAAAAATGTTTCGGAAAATATTTGGACACAAAATCGAAAAAATTGGTAAGTGAAAAAAGAAGTTATGAACTTACACTTTTTTTGGAAAACGTCCGGATACTCACCCTAACCTCCTAAGGCCAATGGACTGGAAGGATTTATTCTCTTAAGGGAATTGAAACCATTTTGGAATAGAATCTAATTGTTTTTTTTTCGGTAGGGTTTTGAAACAAACGAATTTTAACTCTATTTCCTAGACTAGTTGATTCAAATTTCAACGCCATCTTGTCATGGCGCGGGACTTAGGATGATATCCAAACCCTTTCTTACCAACAGCGTTTTCCCTCTCCCTCACGCTCTGCTCCAGAAACAGCTTGGACTTCTTGGGTATGAGCCAGGGTTTCCCAGCGCTGGGCGCCGACGACTCTATCCCCACGCCGTGCGCGTTGAAATCCGCTGTGCGTTTCAGGATTTTCAACATTAGGTGCCCGCCTGTGTTGGCCAAAGATGACATAACTTATACAGGGTGGAAAGATAAGTCGGGCCCTGGAGGGAAACTACCTTAAATCCTTAAGCTGGCTCATTTTACTTAAAGGAGACATTCCTTTATTTTTTAAAAGAAACAAAACTGCATTCAAAGATTTTGTAAAACTCGCTTGCCTCGCCCGGGACTCGAACCAACTAAAATTAAAAAAAAACAAACACTCCCTATTTTATTATACTAATCGATAGTATTATTATTCGGGATAAAATTTGTCTAACAAACATTTGGTCTGAAAAATAAAAATGATCGTTAAATCTAACATTAACTTTATTTTACTATCAATTTGTTACATTTTTAATTATTTAACTGATAAATCTTTTTTAAAAATAAAGGAATGTCTCCTTTAAGTAAAATGAGCGAGCTTAAAGATTTAAGGTAGTTTCCCTCCAGGGCCCGACTTATCTTTCCACCCTGTACCCTGTATACATGTAAAATTGCATACATCTAATCTACCCCGCATCAGAAATGAGGCTATCCGCAGCAGAACCAAGGTAACCGATATAGCCCTCCGAATCGCTAAACTTAAGTGGCAGTGGGCGGGGCACATTGCATGTAGAACCGATGGCCGTTGGGGCGGAAAGGTTCTCGAGTGGCGACCACGTACCGGAAGGCGCGGCGTGGGTAGCCCCCCCACAAGGTGGACTGATGTCCTGGTAAAGGTCGCGGGAGTCCGCTGGATGCGGGTGGCGCAGGACCGGTCACTTTGGCAATCTTTGGGGGAGGCCTATGTCCAGCAGTGGACGTATTTGGGCTGATATGATGATGATGATGAATCTACGTTAAACAACAGGGCCCCGTTTGACTAAGCTACAAGTTATAACTCTAAACTGGCAACACCGAGACGATCGACCAATAGCGACTGGCCATTTGGCCGGTGTTGCCGGTTTAGATTGTCTTCTTCTAAAAAAACGCATTCCTACACGCTCAAAACGTTTGGTCAGGGCTGAATGTCAATACTTTTCTAGAATATTACCACAATGTTGTTATATTTAACTTACTTCCAGTAACAATAATGAACACATGTTCCTCTTGTCCAAGCTGACCGAACTTCAGGACAGACGCCACGTCTGAAATCAAATACAAATTTATAATTAGGTAGGTATGTCGATAATTTTTAGCTTCGTCAACTCACATCAATGCCCCAAGTTTCTAAATTAACGTTACTATCTACTCCGACTAGTTACTGACATAGGCGATAGGTTTTTGATAAAGCGACTGCCCTCATATCTAACCCAGAGGAATTAACTTTTAGGTATAACGCCTTGTTAAAAAGTGTGGGCAAATTAACTGTTAGAAGTTCTAAAGCCGCCCGGCCCAAACGCCTTAGATCTCTCACAGACTGGTGCGGCGTGGCCGCGGCAGTCAATAGTGAACTTGTCATTAGCTGTCAAATTTACTATGGACCGCCACCGCAGGCCGCACCAGTGTGATGCCTTAACCTCTAACCGCCCACCATGCAAAACAAAAAGGTCATACTGAGATTTACATTCGCGTCTCTTCTGTGGACATGGATTAAAACTTTTACGATTTTCACCTAACTTTTTTTTGTCACCTTAGCCATTTTACGGGATGACTGACCATCACTTGATGTCATCCCGCGACCAATGATGTTGTGTCGCGACCAAAAGTTAATTATACGCGATAAAGTCTCGTTTATTAAAAATAAAGTTTAAAAGTAAATCACAAGTCTTGACAAAATGTATTATGGCAATTAGGAACACTTTGTAACACCCGTGACCTAATAAATAATGTTTAAAGTTTAATTTTAAGTGGGTATTTTGATGTAAGATACTATAGATTTGTATGTCTGTGCCCCAAGCTGAAAATGGAGACGCCAAAATAAGTGATACTACAAATAAAATATTATATTCTATTCTATAATAATGACCTCTTACGAAAATGGTGTCCCTGCGCGCCTTCCCGTCGTACAGATGTACGTGTCCAGATGCCAGCGATACAGCCACCAGCGTGGCGCCGAGGTGCGATATCGCCACCAGCGATATCGCGATCGGCCGGTGCTCCAGATTTAGTGACCACTGCTTTTTGCCCTGAAAATATACATAATACCAGCGAACAAATACAATTTTTTACCAAAGCACGTGCCCAAAATATGCGCATGTTCGAACTAAACGGCTGCTTGGCATCCTTTTGTGACAAAAGTTTGTTTCCCACGACTGTACCTACTTAGTAAATGTTTGAATGCGTATTCAGAAAGTACTAAGTTACAACTTTAACTACAGCCCTGATAAAAAAAAAACCGGTCAAGTGCGAGTCTGACTCGCGCACCGAGGGTTCCGTACGAAATATCATACAACACACCCGTCTTGCCCCACCTCATGAGTACCTACAGCGCCATTTATCGGTGCATTTTGTTACTAACTTGCGCGACCAAGGAACTCGGTATGTACAGTACGTACACGTACCACCGTAGAACCCTGTCGCAGTTGACAGGCCGCCGTCACCCAAACTCGAGTGGTATGTCACCTTATTGCGATAGGGTTCTACGGTGGTACGTTAATACATTTCCCTTACGGTATGTTGGTTTTTTTGCGATAATTCTTTATCAAGTGTATTCATTTCGATAATTCTTTTTTTATTTGCTAGAAGGTACTTTCAGAACACTTTCATATGAATTTGAAGGAAAAAAATTAAAAACAGAAGTATTAAATTACAAACAAAATTAACATATGATTTTTGAAGAATAAAAAAAAATTACGCTAGATAGAGGTCTCGTTATACTTTTCCGGTAATATTCACGTTAATAATAATCATATATATTATTTTAAAAATTTTCGCTTGGTTAACTTCGGAGATAAGGGGGGGGAATGGTATTTTTTTCAACATTTTTCTTTATAAATCGAAATTTTACCATTGTAGAAAAAAAAAGAAAAAGTGTTTTAGAATGTACAATTCAAGCCCTTTCATATGATACCCCATTTGGCCTACTAACTAGACGTTGAATTTTTTCCCCCCCTTTTATCCGCCTTTTTTTATACAAATTAAAAGTATATATTAAAATTTTTCATTTTCTATACACGAGGATTAACTTTGTTTACAACTATTCCAAATTTCAAATCAATAGCATTAGTAGTTCCTGAGATATTTGACTTTGTGACAGACAGACAGACGGACGAAGTCGCACCATAAGGGTTCCGTTTTTACCTTTTTGGTCCGGAACCCTAAAAACGCTAAAAATATCTGTTTCAATAGGGCCATCAATTTCTTGCGTTTAGATATAAAGTTTTGATTAAGTATAGGTTCAGTCTGCATAATTTTAGTCCTACTTGTTATGAACAAAATGCTGCACTTTATGATGAAAGCAAGCCGCTTGGCACAGTGGTAGTAGGGACCAAACTGAGTGATTTGACCCGCAGCAGCGGGAGTTTCACCCCTTAGGAAAAGAGATGGCGCCACTTCTTAAAAAATATTTCAAAAAATTCTACAAGCTAAACGAATAGACCAATTTTAATGCATAATACCTCAAATGAAAGTTCATTTTACATTTTAGTTATAAAAAAATATATAAAAAATATATTCAGAAATCTTTTGGCAAAAAACAGCATGTTAAGTTTTTTTCCTAATTTAATTGGTAGTTTTTACTTGATTTCTTAAAAAAAATGTATGCAACATGAATGGTTTATTGCACATATATATTACTGACTAAATAACAAGTATTATAAAAAAAAACTCGACATTAATATCTTTCATACTTCATGAAATATTGAAGTTTAAACGTGAGCACCATTTCTTTAAACCTTATTTCAAAAAATTATGCAAGTTAAACAAATGGACTAATTTCTAGTGTATAATATCTCAAATGAAATGGAATTATATAAATTGCTAATAAAAATAAAATATACCAAAATATAGTGGCAAAAAAAGACATATTAAGATTTTTTTTTTACTTTTTTGGTAGTTTTTACTTGATTATATTTTAAAAATACATGCAATGCAACATGTATGTTTTAATGCATATGTATTTTACTGGGTTAATAAAAAGTAGTAAAAAAAACAAGATTTAAATATCTTTCAAAATTCACGAAATATTTAAGTTTAATTGTGCGCGCTCTTCTTACAAATAAATTTAAAGGAATCTTTAAGCGCAACGAGCGATCTGACTTTAATGTTAAATGTGTCATATGAAAAGACATCACGTAATTTATGTTAATAAATATATAATAATAAAAAACTGAATAAAGAGTTTTATCTGGTGCTGAATTACAAAAAAACATAATTACTTTAAAATTTGTCATTATTTTTATTTAAAGTGACTACATTTCTAGACAAAAAATAAGAACTATATAATCCCCAGCATAGTTGATTCCTAGATATATTATATATGTTGCTCAGTAGCTGACGAATTTATGTAAAAAAAAAATAGCTTTAAATCTGATAGGACTTCTACTCACGTTGAAAAGTTATATTAACTTAGATAATTATGTAACTTTTTGAAATAAAAGACTATTTATTACATACATGTTTATCAAATATTTTTATTTAAATTTAAATTTCCTCTTCGCGTTCACCGGTAGATGTAGAAATGAAAAGGAAAAGTCGTTTTCAAGTAGTCGTACCATTCCAATACTTCATCACTGATCTTTTATATATGGACCGGTTGTTGTAGCTTACTGTTGAATTATTTTTGTGCCTAGTTGAATACCATTAGACCTAAATTTCTGTACCAGCCAGTGGAAATCAGTGGTCAGCATACAAAATAACTCTGCATTGAAAATGATATGAACTCACTTTTGATTTGTACAGCCACCTTTGCAGGATTTACAGTGGGTAGTGCATGGTAAGCTGACGCGACGTCACCCACAACGCATAGTATCACAGCCAGATTTGCAGCCACAATGGTCCAGGAGGCTTAATTGCGACTAAATCACCGTAACTGCCGACCATTGTGGAGTCCAAATCTCTTGTTCCTTAGTCCACCCCCAAGAAGATGGACATTGAATGGAAACTTCTGTATTCAGAGCGTTTTCCCATCCGTAGCTGGCTTGTTAAGCTGTACCCAGTGCATGGTTATAGAGAGCAGCTGAAGTAGGTGGCAGACTTCTCAAGAGATTGTTTTTTGAAGCAAACAAGTCCTTGAGAAAAACAGCTGACTGAGTGGGGCCACGTATGAAGAAACGCTCTGAATTGAGAAGTTTCCATACCATGTTCATTTTCTTGGGGATGGACCAAGACACAAGAGAGTTGGATGCCACAATGGTCGGCAGTTACGGTGATTTGGTCTCTCTCAACTACTGCGATACAATGCGTTGTGGTTGTCGTCGCGTCAGCTTACCGCCTATTGTAAATCCTGCAAAGGTGACTGTAAGCGTACTTCAAAACGCCTTTTCCTTTTTAGTACTAAGTACATATATCTGTGAACCCGAATAGTATTTAAGTTTTAATAAAGATATTTGATAAAGATTTAAATAAATAGTCTTTCATTTCAAAACGCAACATGCATGACACATTTTAGTTTTCTAATATAAATTTTATTTTTAACGTGAGTATCCTTTCAGATTTAAAGCTAAAAATTTGACATAAATCCGCTAACTACTAAGCAACATATATCCAGAACCAACTATGCCAATGCCAACGCAGTTTTATGTTTTGTCTACAACCTTTAAATGGAAAATGGCAAAGTTACTTTACTGTTTTTAAAGTATTCATATTTTTTTCGTAATTCAGCACCAGGAAAAAACTTTTTGTTTCGGATTTTTCATCTATTTTTTATAATAAATTAAGCATTTTTCTTTCATATAACACATAAAACATTAAAATCAGAGCACTCATTGCGCTTGGAGATTTCATTAATATTTTTTTAAGAAGTAGCGCGCACATTTGAACTTAAATATTTCGTTAACTATACAAGATATTTATGTCTTGTTTTTTTATAATGCTTGTTTCTTACCCAGTAATGTACATACGCATTAAAACATACTTGTTGTAAACATTTTTTTAAAATGAAATCAAGAAAAAACTACCAACCAAGTAAAGAAAAAAACTTAATTTACCAGGTTTTGCCAAAAAAGGCATATATTTTATTTTTATTTTTTTATAAGTCATGTATACAATGCGCTTTAATTTGAGACATAAATCATTGTAATAAATGGATTTGTTTAGCTTGTACAATTTTTAGAAATATTTTTTAAAGAAATGACTCTCACATTTAAACTTTAATATTTCGTGAACTATGAAATATATTGATGTCGAGTTTTTTTTATAATACTTGTTATTTACCCAATAATATAATCGTACATAAAAATATACATATTATATAAAAAATATACGAAATCAATTAAAAACTACCAATTTAGTACAAAAATAAAACTTAATTTGTCATTTTCTGCCAAAAGCTTTTAATTTATATTTTATTTTAATTTTTTTATTAGGAGTGTATATAATGAGCTTTCATTTGAGATATTAAACACTGAAATTAGTCCATTCGTTTAGCTTGTACAATTTTTTGAAATATTTTTTAAAGAAGTGGCGCCATCTCTCTTCCTAAGGGGTGAAACTTCCGCTGCTGCGGGTCAAATCACTCAGTTTGGTCCCTACTATCACTGTGCAAAGCGGCTTGCTTTCATCACAAAGTGCAGCATTCGGCCAAAAAATCGCCATAACAAGTAGGACTATTTACAGTTATTTAAACTTTGACTTAATGTGAAGCAGACTTTCACCCCAGTTGAAGTAACTCCATTTAACAAAGTCATACCTTCTTGCTAAAGCACGTGAGCGTGTTATCGGCGCATATAGCCACTATGCTGTTGTCAGCCGGCATAACCTCGATGGCTATGATATGTTCCTCTGTGTTGAATAAAACTTTTCCTTCGGACCACCCCCTTTTCAGTACACACACCGATTTCTCTCTGAAACATGTAATCTCCTGTTAGTTGAATTCCAGTACTCTTGACTCGGGTATTCCATCTTAGGATGAATTTGAAGTAATTTTTTCTACTATAACGGTGAAGTACCAATAAAAACGGTTGTTATATATTATAACTATACCTAGATATTTTTCTAGCACGAACGACTTATTGTAAGTGATTGACAAAATAAAAACATCGACAGTCCTGTTATCGATAAGTACAACTTCAACGTCATAGATGTAAATAAATACAAATATGCAGCAACCTTTTTGGCCACTGTACCTGTCGCTATATGCGACCTCACAGTACCATCAGTCTGCCATATGATTAAATAAATAAATACAAATATATATAGGGTAATAGGGTGCGTTAAAAATAGATAATAATAACAAAACTATCAATTTATTAATATTTTACATACTTCAGAAAACAATTTGCAATACTTTCGTAACTTTCTTTCTTCGTGTCACTGAATTAATTATCACCTACTTTACTTTATAACACACACACACACCGAAATTGTCTTTAAAATCGACGCAGAATGTCACAACATGTAGTTTTCCCCAAACCCATTTTTGGTCCCAAAAAAAATCTGTGTCTCTGTATATGGTTACAGTGTAGGTGCACGCGGCGTCTAGGTAGGTAGCCAATATATGTCTGTGGTTGTATGTACGTATTGTCGTTGAAGTAGTATGTACTTATCGATAACAGGATTGTCGATATTTTTATTGTGGCAAGCACTAAACAAATGTTGTTCCTGCTAGAAAAATATCTAGGTATAATTATAACTTATACTAAGCATGGAAGTGGATTAATTAAAACATTTCTTGTTAATAAAAATCCGAAATACATGTCCCATAATATGATAACAAAATACTATCTACATAGTTTTAGGTATGTATAACTAAATAAATGCAGTAAGGTTGTAAGATTTCCAAGTTGCAAAATTTTATTTAGCAAGAAAATAAAGATTAATAAGAATGCCTGACTTGGTTCTACGAAATATCTCACAACTTTTTACGGTGGAAGAGTATCGAGACTTGGCCTATTTTTTACATGGAATGTTTTTCATGGAATATCACTTCTTTTTGTAGGTTAGTTGTTATCAATACATACAAATTTATGAATGCAGCTGGGAATAATATCTTTGCAACGAACCGCAAATAACGATTGTATAGTTTTCTAGTGCATTGTACACTAACCGCATGCAAATACATCGTATATTAGTGCACTGTACCTACCTTGTTATTACTATTTGCAGGAACTACTATTTGCAGCAACTACAAAAGTAACCTTGTTATCGCATGTATTTGTATATGATTACAAACTTACTTATGCAGTTTGTATATATCTGAAACGTGACTGAAATTGCAATATTACTAGGTTTTTTTTATGACTTGTTAGGCAAAAAACTTATTATGTTTAAAATTTGGCTATTGTGGGTCTGCTAGAAGTACCTTAGAATTATGATGATCGGTCAGTGAGTAAGTGTGTCAGTGACAAAACTAAGGAATTTTGACGGGCAATAGTTCTTATTGAGAATATATCTATGTCATATTATACCCTATAGGTTACTGAAAATTCAGGGTTCTAGCTTTAGCCAACACAAAATTACAGGATGTTGAAAATTACCTGAATGGCTTCGAGAAAAGGATGGTACTGGCCTCTTTGTTTTGCTCGACTTGGCGGGGGCACTACCGTGCTCCCAGATCTAGATTGTGCGGTGGAAATAACACAAGAATGACACTGAAAAATACCTGAACACGTGCTAGGCAATTGAATGCGCATTTGTACAGATTTTATGGAAATTACGAGGAAGGGAAGGCAGAAATGTGTCTGGACCGGCTACAGAGAGGAGGGTTAAATTAGCTACGGAGTGGGTGCCACAAGGTGGACGGGGACGATGTGGCAGACCGAGGTGGAGGTGGCGGGACGACCTGGACGCTTTTCTCAACGACTGGTCTGAAATTACTTCAAACCGGGGCTAGTGCAAGTCGAGATGGAGACCTTTGCCCAGCAGTGGGACACTTTACTTAGGAAAAACTGGACAAGTGCGAATTCAACTCGCGTGGTGAGGGTTCCGTATATAATCTAAATTTCATAAAAATATTGAGAATTTTCCCGTTACTTTGAAAATTCAAACTTCTTATAGGTTATTCTGTAATTCTTAGGCAAGGAACTATTTTCCATATTTTTTTCAGAATTTCAAGCCTACTAACTACTAAGTTTCGGAGATAAGGGGGAGAATGGTCAATTTTCGTCTTTTTTCCTAAATTACTTCAAATCTGTTTTTGCTAAAATTATAAAAAACAAAATCTAAGATATTTACAACAATTCCTTTCATTTGATATGTCACACAATAGTTTGCGAAACTTTTTTTTTAAATTTTCCAGTTTACCCCCCTAAAGGTGGCCCCCTTGTTCAGAATTCATTAATTTACTTTACGCGTCCATCTTTGGGTCACCAATTTACATATGCTTACCAAATTTCAACTCAATCGGTCCAGTAGTTTCGGAGCAAATCGGCTGTGACGGACGGACAGAGACGCACGAGTGATCCTATAAGGGTTCCGTTTTTTCCTTTTGAGGTACTGGAACCCTAAAAAAGGGAAGCAAAGCAAGTGAGTGGTTGGTGAGCAAATAAAACTATAAAATCGTGAATAAAGCATACCTAGTCATAGTGCATGTGCCTTATTCATTGATTTCACCTCGTTGCTACCGTGATCCTGTATTCTACGCTGTACAGTCCCGTTGCCACCATTTGGTATGGAGTCTTCTTGACGTTACACAACTTTGCCTGCAAAATCCACCGATTCAACTTTTCAACCTCCGAATACTACAGCTAGAGTAGAGGTCAAATAAAGTGTCATGCGAGCCAAACATTAATGGAAGCACAAGTGATTTCCAGAATAACCATTACTACTGGAAATGATACAAGTTCTCCAGCTGTTTATCTAATCTAATGTCATATTTACCTGCAACAGGCGGATGAACAGGATGAACTTCTGCAAACCTAGTAACATCACTGGCACCGTATATTATACAAATACAAAAAGATTTATTTTCAAAAATAAAATCATACATTAGACATCTTTCCATCAGAGACCAAACTAGTCTGAGCCTGTATCTTGGCCTTCTGCACATTAATTAAATAGTTACGTACATATTAGCTGTCACCTGGGTAAACATTTGCGACTCCAGCACAAGCACGTCTCTATCTTTCGCCCCAACCACCAGGCACCCGGCTGCATGCTTATCCACTGAAGCCAGTTTCATACCACCAGCTCATGCGATTTCCAGTAGTATGCCAGGTTTTCCAGCTGTTGATCTATTTTAGTGCCATATTAACCTGTGATAGCTGGGTGAACATGGGCGAATCTAGTATCATCACTTCTAGCAGCTCATAGAACTGATTCAGGTTTTCCAGCTGTTGGTTTAATACACGTCTAACTAAATTCATATTTACCTGAAACAGCAGCCCGCAGCAGCTCATGCGACTGTTCCAACAGTTCAATGTCATGTTTACCTGTGACAGCTGGGTGAACATCTGCGACTCCAGCACAAACACATCTCCATCCTCCGTCCCGACCACCAGGCATCCTGCTGCATGCTTATCCACCGTAGCCACCTTAATACCAACAGCACAGGTGATCTCTGGGAGTACCATCGCTGGCAGTTCTGGTGCCTGTTCCAGGTAATCTAGCTGTTGGTCTAAGCTCATGTCGATGAAGTTTTGGGACTGCTGGCTGAGCGTCTTTTCTGGGAAGTGTTTGAGACTATTGGTATAGTTTGTGATTGAATCAGCGTTCTGGTTTACTGGGTCTAGGAGCTGAAAAGATGGTGTATTGTGTTAGTCTAATTCGGCTAGTAAATATAAAGCATAAGCTCGCGGTGCCCACCACTCGGCTCCAAAAATTAACGGTTCATAAATAGACTTGATGTACGCGTTGCACCAGCGCAACTTTCCTTATCGCGTGACGTGTTACCCGCAGTGACTTGCCCCAGGATGCTTTAAGCATACGTCGAGAAAGGGTGAAAAGAGCCTTGCATTTATGCAACATAAATCATATTTTCAGCAATATTTTATTACATATGTTGAACTGTAACAAAATTTACACTAACCTGTTTCCAAATCTCAATTTCACTAGCACTAAGTTCCACACTAGGCAGATAGTACTTGTAGAACAACTTCATGTTCCTATAAATGTAGATGCAGGAACTGAACGCAACGGCAATGACCGGGATACTGCGTGGCACATTGTCGTTTGTGTAGAGCCCAACCACTGCGAGCGGGAGGTCTGGGAGCACAATGTCGGACACTTGGGTTACTCCTTGGAAGATCTAGAATTTGATGATTAATGTTTGTATTAATTTTGTACTTAGGAAAGGCTACTGTTGTTTTTGATGCTCCACTAAGTTTGACTATACTAAATGAATTAAAGTAATGCCTTGACTATACTAAAAGAAGTAATGTAAGTTTAGTATTTGTTTGACCATAATTTAATATAATTATGTTATTTTACTTATATTATGAATCTTTTTAATGTTTAATGTAAATTTTCGCCGCTCCTTTAATTAATAATCAATGTTTGCCTATTTTTATTATAGAAATTAATGCATGTTAGACACTAAGTATCTTAATGCCAATTAGCACGTAAGGTTTAACTGTTACTGCTAATTGAATAGTAAATAAATAAATAAATAAATAAATAAATAAAAATTAAAAAAATGTTCTTACAAGCTTCAGCGTAGTCATAAACTAACAACCATAAGCACTTTCCTGCTGATCACACAACTACTAAGCTAACGCGTTCAATGATATATAAATAATGGATTCTTACCCTCAGTTTGGGTCCCTCGTCCTCCCGCCCTAAGTCTCCAAGCAGCAGTCTGTACTCGTTATCATTATGCATATCCACCAGACACAAGTTGGACGGCAACGCGTTCAGGTCCACGTCATCCGTGCCCACTTCCACATCCAGCCAGCGGGTCATGCTGCTCATGATTAATTAATTAAAGTTTCAAGTGTTACGATTTTAATATTCAGCCTTCAAATGTTTAATTGTTTACGTCCCGTCACCATGGTGATGAATGGTTTGACGCTAGGCTGAGTAAGTTGCCATATACTATTTATAAAATACCCTCATTCTACCATTTCTGAGTCTGGCCAGCGAGTCGTGTAACAAATGATTTTCAAATTTATTATACAGGGCAATGGCAGCCAATACATTGTAAGTAATACTGACCATCCACCTATAGCTGTCTCACTCTATCGCAAATCATATCACTAAAGGCACACCTCACAATTCTGCTTGGTGGATGGTATGAGCGGTACGCAGCTATAAGATAGAGCGAGATGGGGATATGGCATAAGCAGAACTACCGTCTGGCCACCCGGTAATACTGATGCGATAAATACTTAGTGTTTAAAGGGCCATTCAATACTGCTTCCATACTGAGCATTGCTGCAAATACTGACAATCCAGGATTATCAGTATTACTCACCGTGTATAGGCCGCCAATAAGCTGTCAGTTATAAGTACATATGATCGTGCCTGAGATCTTACAACCTATTTTTGACAGCCGTCATCCCGGTACAATAAACGTCAATGATGACATAAATTGTACTGGGATGACAGCTGTCAATAAATGTTAGTAAACTTGACATTATAACTGTGAACATTAACTGTGTCAAATTTGACAGTAAAATTTCAGTCAATAGACCGCTATCGCAGGCCATGCCAGTGTGATTCAGGCCTTAAGACTCTCACAGACTGTGACAGACTTTAAGACACTATGCATTTAGTGTTAGGCCTGAATCACACATGTAAATTTGATGACTAATGACTAGTTTACTATAAATCGCCGCGCCAGTCTGTGCAAGGCCTTACCAGCGTAGGTTTAATTTTTCAAATTTGCCGCATATTTTTGTGACACGGCTCAGTCTAGACTAGTTTTTAACTTTGACGCCATCTTGTGAAGAATTAACAAAATGAAGAATATTTTAATGGCTGACGTCTTTTTATACGTTCGTTAGGTTATTAGTTGCATTTTATATTTAACACAAAGTACTTATCATTTTTAAAAAATACGTATTTGAATCCAGTGGCGATTAGGATTACATAAATTTCCTCTTATTCTGTCGAAAATATCGCTACTGGCAACCCAGAGTCTGTCAAAAGACAGGATATCCACTACTACTGTCACAAGTTGGGTCTAGTGGTCTAGTCCGTAATGAGCTCGATAGAAATCTTAATATATAATTACCGAAATTATCATAAAATTTTAAGTGAACAGTTCGTGATTAATGATTTTTATTCATGTATTTTTGTTATTGATGAAGATATTATTAATATTAGTAACATAATACATATGCGAAATGTTTTATTTTAAAATATTTGATTGGTACAAACAGTAGTACAGAGGGGCTACCGCGAAACAAAACGGACTTCGTTCGTGTATCTCCCTCTCTGTCTCTCGTACGAGCAAATGCGACAGAGATGGAGATATAGGTACGAACGAAGTTCGTTTTCGTTTCGCGGTAGCCCCTTTGAGTATTGATTGTATGATTTGGACTTAAAACACGGATTCTGGGTGCGATTTAAGTACTTAAAAATAACTGTTTGTTGATATTTAAATAAATACATAATAAATTGAAATAAAGTTTTTTAGATGAATATTATTTTAAAACCTGATTTATCCTATCCTGGGTATTGTTGAATTAATCTAAAATAGTACTTGACTGACACTTGACACTGACAGACTGACAGTGACAGTTAAGTAATTAAATTGTTCTGGTTTTGATTTGTTTTGGTTTTGTTTGTTTGTTGTTCCCAAGATGTGTTGAAAAAGTTTTTCAAGTTGTATTAATTGACTATCCTTATTTGTTGTAAATCAAGTATGTTTGATGTGAAGTGCGCCTGTTCCTAAGCTCCTGATTTTGGTAAGTACCTTCCTATTTCCCTAAAAACTGTCATTCATGAATAACGACACGATCCTGGGCCGCCCAGCTAGCACGATACGTTTTATCGTTATGTTTTACGTGACGTTTCAGTACATTTTCGCCGTAAAACGTGACGATAAAAGTGTTAAACTTATCGTGCTGGAGCCTCTGGGGCCGTACTTATTATTAAAAAAAAATATGTTCGTTCAGTCCAGGTAGTGGTTATATTCTCTTTGGTTCAGTCTGGTGAATGAATTCTGAATGAAGTGTGGCTTTCGTTTTTGTAATGATAATTTTCTTGTGGTTTATTTGACTTAGTATGGCATTGAAAACTTTATTTAGGACAAGGTTGAGATAAAACCTCATTGGAGCACAGGAGAACTTAGAATAAGTATGTACATATAAATGAGTGAATTGGCTTTTGCCCAAAACTTTATTCACACAACTGGTTTATTATACATGTATACTTCCATACATTTTACTTTACCCAACTCATAGATAATGAAAAAAACATTGTCCTTCTCTGGGTCCAAACTACACTAATTGAAAACCCTGCTCTGATGAATTATATATTATACATATTAGTTACGTAATTGAGTTAGTTCGGTATCTAAGCAAGGGCATAACAATTCATGATACAAAGATGTTTTTATTTCTGTGAACATAAGATAAACAGACCCTTGTTGATGCATGATTGATTACCCTATTTGCTAGTATCTGGTACCAAATTTAAAATCAAGATTAATTGTTTAAAATATTATAGTGTATTTTATTATTAATTATAATTGAAATATTTGTAGGTACACAAGGTGACAATTTCTAGGCCTAGTGAGAAATATTAGTGATAAAATAATGCATTCTAGGTATTATCACACTTATTATTCGAGAAGGTTAAAATTGCTGTATATTTATTGTTCATTTTAATAATCAAACACGCGAGTGAAGCAAACAAGTTCTTTGCTTCAGCTTGGGCCTAAAATGGTTCGTATGTCCAGCGCCTGTCATGATGTCACGCTGTCCCGCTGTTCTCCTCTACAGGTCGCAATCCTCAACCGATTCTCGTGAAATTTTGTTAGCAGGTTTGTTAATTTAATAGTTTTTATTTGTTGAGTCCCTTTTCCGACATATATATTACTACCACCCTACCAGCCACGTTGATATTACAATCAGTACCTTACCTACACGACACAGTATGCATAGCTCCGCAGTACAAGCACCTGGTAATAATTCCTGGATGACTCATATCCCTAACGGCATTTACCTAGGAACCTGTCCCTTGACTGCGCAGCGGATTATCGCAAACCAAAAGGTCGTATAAGCGCTTGATCGGTGTACATTCATAGGCCATTTGGAATTAGAGATTTTTGCGTGCATTGCAATGTAAAAAAGTCCAATACGACGTACATAGGTTCGACGTATATTCAAAGGCATTTTGGTTTTAATGGTAGGTTTGCTCCACAGATATATGTCTAAATAGACGCCGCACGAGCCTCAGTTTGTACTGAAGTCGATGTCAACTTTTGAGAGACGTATGTGCGTCACTAAGGCAGGCTGTTTAGTGATGGGCAAACGTTATGCACGGTCAACATTTTTATTTTATTTTATGTCGATTTAAATAATATTCTAGGCAGCTAATGGCGGGTTGCATCACATCAATATACGATTACAGGCCGATCAACGTTAAATATGGCGCCGGCAACTGTCATTCTATAGAAACTTGTCAATATTTCCATACATTCAGATTGTAACGAACACCGCTTACGATTACAGACTGTTTGGTGCAACCCACCCTAAATGAGAACACTAAGAAAAAGCTATTTGGATAGCGTTCTACAACCACTCTTTTTCAGGAATTTTATAGGTATAGCATTCACGCTTCCGCTTTCAAGGTTCCCCCCTCGAGGAACAGACTCACGCATTGGCAGAACACACTCGCTCCTCCCGATGACTGTCCGTCCTGCTGAAGCGCTTCCAGCCGGACACAAACAGCCGCGGCCTACCTGGAGATCCTTAAACAGACTACGCTCCCAGGGCGGCCGCAGTAAGCAAACTTAATAAAATGGAGTATCCTGAGCGGCTCAGACGCCCGGCGTGTGTGCGGGACGACTCCCCAAACTATGGCACATACGCTGTCTTGTCCGGCGTGCCCGTACACATGCTCCGGACAAGACCTCCGTGACGCGACAGATAGGGCTTTAGCCATTGCCAATTTCTGGTCCCGCACAATCTAAACCAAGGAAATAGGAAACCATCGATACGAGAAGAAGAAGACCACTCTTTAAAATAAGTTAGATAATCTTTTAGGTACAGAAAGGGAAATGTATTCACGTTTTTATGCCTTGTCATAGTAAGAAGAGCGAAAAAGGTACGTGTTTCAATTTCCTTGACTGTACTGTAAGAACGTGCTCAGTTAATCATAATATTTATTGCACACCGTGGTATTATAGTTGTTACAAATAAATTATACATTAGTATCACATGGACCCTGACAGGGTATTGCAAATGGTTATCTAGGTTATATTATAGTCATCAGTACGCTTACCATGAGAGCCTATAGAATACTTACAATAGTAAACTTCTCTCGATATCGAGCTAACGCGCTTCGACTAGATTTCGATTCTCGCAAGTTCGAGCTGTCAAATGCGCCGTACTCATGGTGCCGATATACTCCGAAAACAACTACAAAACGTTACTCGCTAGCGTCTAGTTTTCGATGCGTAATCTAAACTTTCGAATCGTATTACCAAACGGTAGCGTGAGTCACAAATTTGACATTTCGAATCGAAAAATACCGTAGTGTCTGTAGTTTACGATTTCACTTCCAAAATGGTGCGTGATAACGTATTATTTCGTCAAGATTTACCGTAGATCCGATCGATACCTATCTCAAATTAAAGAACTTATAAAAATAAGGGTTTTGAATCGACAACTTATATCCGCAAAATTCGGATTGTCGTGTATTTTGTATTTAAAAATGCAAATAATTGGCACACGTTCCGCCATATTGGGTCGACAGACTTAGATGAGGATCATCGCACACTGTTAAAATTATACTTAATGTCGTTAAGCTTAAGGTATAGATTCCTTTAAAGTCTTTAAACTTTGGCGTTGGGGAATTTTTCGACGTTGGCCATGCGCGTATTCTGTAATGTCATAACCGACAAACGCTAGCATTTAAATTGAAACGATAAATGCTTGTAATTTAAGGCTGAATATTGAAAAATCTATTAAACTATACGAACAATCGAGTTAACTGTTGCGAGAAAAGTATACTTATATGGGACTCGGGGTACCGATTAGATTTTTAGTTCTGTGAGTGACCGCCAGGGGCGGTGTATAGAGTTTTCATACAAATCTTTAACTGTTGTCGATAGTCGCTAGCGTATTCCGACTTACTGTAAACTCACACTAAAGCTACAGTATATAAAAGCCTCTCAAGCGAGTGTAGCAATTTTTTTAAACATACAATATATTACAAGGTACTACTAATTGTAGTACAGTTACAGAATTAGGCCCACTATAATGTTATACTTTGACTGTAACTACCATACTAAGTACATTATTTTTTCATTCTATCCTTGTAGTTAACTAATTGATATCATCAAAAAAAATCCTCCACAGTGTAATACGCTTTTTTCTCTAGGAATGACTTCAACTTTTTTGCAAATACTGTGTCTCTTTCCTCTGCTTTCATATGGTTTGGAAGGTGGTTATAATATGTTACTGCTCGAAGGTGCGTTAGGTTGATATATGGGTACATAAATAATACGTCTGTGGTTTGGTCTCGTTTTATTTTATTCCGGTCTAGAGGAAATAACCGCCAACGCTGACTCACTAACTAGTCTGTTTGATTATGAACAAGCCTTTATTTGCGATGCTCAATGCGGTTGACCATGTTTGCGTATCAGGTGTCTTGCAAAATAGGACTCATGAATAGGCAGTTTTTGAGGGGCTTAAATATTTATTATTTAACCTTATTTTAATCTCACCGTTCAGAGAAGTTTGTTAATAAGAAAATATCTTAGGTCTTCCATCGATATAATTGTAGCCAAATAGTAAATACCTAATAATAAAAAGTAGACCTATGCACGAAACACTTTTATTTTTAGTAAGTTTTTAGTCAGTTAATTCCTTATTGATTTCTCATTTCTTAACAACAGTGTATAACTTAAGGAACACAGGCACTATTGCTTACCGGGAGGCACCATCCCTTAAATCATAAAATAGTATGTACATTTTACGCAAATAAAGACTTTTGTATTTGTATTTTTGATATGAAGAAGGACCGTAAATCATTGATTTAGTATAAGTAACTAGATACACAATCAGCCGAAAAAAGTGGCCGTCGAAAAGAACCGCGCGATCGTCACTTGCGGCTCTTTTGCGTTTAGTCTGGTTTCAACCGTGAGACTTGACGGTTGTCAAAAATGACAAAAATGATCTGTGAAAAAATTCGTTAATAGCAAATATAGCAATAGAAAAAAAATAAAAAGGATTCGATATATTTCTTTAACTAAGTTCCATTGATAGCGTAAAGAATTTTATGTAAACTCATTGGCATTTCATGGTTTTGAATAAATAATTTCGTTAGTACAAATGACAGATTATCACGGAACAAAAACCTAAGGAGTCAGTACCTACTTATTAGATTTTTTTATGGAGTAGTACAGTTACGTTATTTGTGGTTTTCAATTTTAGATTCCCAAGAAATCCTTAGCGATGTGCAAAGTAGGCCGCAGTTATAGGCTTATAGCACGAGATAGGAGACATCAACGATGAAGAGTGGTGACGACTTCGTCGTGTGTTTATTTTTTAAGTTTATATAAATCTGGTAAAAATTAATGTTTAACTAAAGATAAATTGATATTCAGATTGTAAGTCATTATTATATGTCGCAAAAGGACTAAATAGATACGTCAAATATACCACGCTAAAATGATCTACATATCTAGTTCTTATTCCCTTTTCACTAGTCGTGCGTAGAATTTTTAAGGAGTTTGACAGCTGCACTACCCACCACGCAATGCCCACCGAACAATGTTTTGTGTATAATATATGTATTTATAAAAAAAATTAAAGTGTTAATTGTTTAGGTATTGTCTGCTTGTAAAAATAAATAATCATGATTTATTTGTGTTTTTCGTGTTCCTGTTTAAATAAATAAAATATTATAGATTTTATACATTAAAGTGTAACATACTTCGTCAATCATTTACAAATGACTGTATTGTTTATACAATATTATTAAAATAATTTTAGAATGCGACTCCATTCATTCGCTATTTAGTTTTGACGTGAGCAATCAAGTCACATTATGACAAAATCTCAATAAACCAAAAAGTTTTTAATCTGTTTGATGCTAATTCGCTAATATGGCCGTTACAGCTTAAAACACTAAGTTCTCTTTTATATGAAGCATATATCTCAACGCAGGTTATAAGTAAACGCGATTGGCATCAACTGAAATATAGCTAGAGTTGTCAAATTGGGGCACATTTCTTGAAATTTTTGTTCGACATTGTGCGTCTATTTACTTTATTATACGTCAATGCCGTAAATACTGAAATATTTCAGATACAAAAATAATTCTCGAAATAAATCCACAAAAGAAGGAGTTACGAGGTAACAACAACCTATAAAAATTAGACTAATTTTAGAAATCTGTTGTAAGTACATAGCCCTAGAGAGGTAATCACGTAACGTTTCGAACGCGCGTTAGGACAATTTAACTGTCATTTTGTCCATATAAAAGTGACATTTAGATCTACCTGACGCGCGTACAATGCGTTACGTGATCGACCTGCTGGAAATCAAAATGGCACAATGAGTTTCGAGAAACATGGGTACATTCACTTACCGTGTTAGCCTGTCTTTCTAGGTATTTGACATTTGGGTGATTCCACGAGCGTTCGAACCGCCGTCAGTCCGCTGATCGCATTATTGTCAATGTACCCATGCAAACTGGCATGGCATGTTCAGGTATTTTTTACGAGCCCAGGACTCCTACAAAATTATTGGAAAAGGGGATCCAAAACTGCAAGAACTTTGACAATAATGCGATCAGCGGACTGACGGCGGTTGGAACGCTCGCCATTTATAGACCGAAATTCTAGGCATCTTATTAGAAGCCATAAAACAAATCGCTTTTCTGGTTCAATGTTGTCTTAACTTCAAATCTTTACGCTATAATAAACCTTAATTTAATAACGTTAGCGGTGGTCTTCGCTTAAGACATAGAGGATATCTAAATATTGAATTAGCAGGTACGCATGTGATGGTATCAGAGTACCCAAGGCGAGACAATGGGAAAGCGACCTCGATATCTCCCGGTTACGAAACGACCTTGCTACTGTTTGTTTTCAGATATTTGCATGATGATTGAATTTAGATGACAAAAGACATGACATTGATTTTATTATAATTACTCAGTATTAATCATACGTTGTATCACTGTAAGAACGCATCTGTAGACGCTCGTATCGTAATGTAATTAAAGTCACAATTTGGTCACGTAGCAGGACGGCATTGACCGCATTAGAGGAGGCTTCAAAAATTGTTCTTTGAAATCAAAGCTTAGAAGACTTTCAATTCAACGGTGGCACTCCTGGTTCCTTTATATATTTGAAGGAATACCTTCTAGTCTCTCACATTGCAGTCGCTTCCTCAAACACCACTCGTGCCAGCGCCAGACCTGTCCTACTTCCCACTGGCCAGTTCGGATAAATTCGGCAGTCGCGCGCACCTCCGAGCAGACAATTTACCCGATCGCTGCTGTCACGACCGGGGAAAAGAAAAACTATCAACGTTTAGTTCCAATAAGATCTAGTTTCCTTTCTGGGTTCAAAAGTCAAGTCGCTTAACATAATCTTAACCAATGACGCGCGTGCTGGCAATTACCTACATGGCGTCAAATGAGTGCAAAAACATGAACAGCAGATTATCGAACTTCCTGTGCCAATAAAATGTTCACGCTTTCCTCACATTGACGGCGTCTGATTCCAGGTGAAAGTCATTTTCTAATCCCTAAATAGGATCTCGAGCCCTATCTGAACACTATTGCAGAACTGAGGGGCAATTCATGAAGCATACCGCCTGCTGCCTGTGACCGATCCAGTATAATTATGACCTTCGATTGCGTATGGTTGTTACATATTGGGGTTTGGGTTGGATGCGGTCCTTGCGGGTGAAAGTCGTGTCGTGAAGAGTTTGCTAAACCAGGTAGGACAGATAAGATCGAGTCGCCTCTCCGTCTTGGTCACGGACCATTCCCGATTTACAATCGCTTAACTGTTACCGGTAATAATGGGACGTTGATGTGTTGCCAGTAGCAGTAGCAGATATTTTGCGATCGTATTTCATGCACTAATCTACTAAACAGATAGTGTTACCACACCTTGGTGTGGCGGCTATAAAGTCGGTGAAACCTTCTTAACCCTCAGAGAATATACTACCATCTATCTTCTATACATATAATAAAGCTGAAGAGGGTCGAAAGTCTGTACATGGAAGATAAACGAAAAAAAATTGGCTGGGGATACTTAGAATTGATAACAGAACACGTTCCAACAGTTTTTAGAATTTTTGTCTGTTTATCTGGTTATCTGTTTGTCTGTTTATTTGTCCGAGCATCACGTGAAAACGGCTGAACGGATTTTGATGCAAACTTTACTAATCTGTCGAGAGAATCGCCGGATAGGTTTTAAGCTATAAAAATCTTAAAGATTAGGGTTCAAAGGGGGTAGAAAATGGGGTTGAACTTTGTATGGGAACTCCTTGAATGTACGAGCTACAGACTTGAAAATTGGTAACCATAAACTTGACTGGAAAGTAAAAACGACCCCATTCAAACTTTTAGCAATGTATAGATAAAACGTGAAAAATATGGGATGAAAATAGGTTCTGAGGCGACTAGAAACTATATAATGTTGCAAGAGCGGGGTTATAACAGTATCATTACCATGGTAACATGTCGTCAAGATATTCGAAAATTCATCGTGTTCTTATAACTGATAGTTAGTCCAGTGGTTTGACCCATAGCTTACGGAGTCGGTGTCCCCGAGTTCAAATCCAGTGGTTTGACCCATAGCTTACGGAGTCGGTGTCCCCGAGTTCAAATCCAGCAGCATGCACTTTTTTTAGTTTTATTTTTTTTTGTGTTTGTGTAATGGTTCTATGCGTTTTGAAAATATACATTTTCAAAAACGCAGAGAACCTTAGTGAATAGAGGATTTTGATGCAACTTTTACTTAATCGGTCGAGAAAATCCCTGGCCAGGTCATAGGCTGTAAAAATGATAAAAATTAGTTCAAAGGGGGTAAAAAATGGGGCAAAACTTTGTATGGGAACTCCTCAAATCCATGAGCTTTAGACTTGAAAATTGATAAACATACACTTGACTGGAAAGTAAAAAGAACTCCATTCAAACATTATAAAAAAATAAAGATAAAACGTGAAAAACCACGGGATGAAAAAGAGTGCTAGATGGCTAAAGACTATCTATAATAACCAAAAATGCTTGATATCTTAACCGATAGTAGCTGTTAGACATAAGAAACCTAATTATTTTGGAAACTCAGTCGCTGACAACGTCGCTGTTAATATTGAAATCCAGCAACCTTGATCTTCGTCTTCCTATATAATTGCTATGAATTCAGAGGTCATCTAAAGATGTATGATAGGTTGAGTTTAATACTTACGTCGAATTAGCATAGTTCACCAACGTCAAGAGATGTGGGTATAAAATTTGGACACAACGGCATTCCGCGGATAATTAAGTAGGTACCATTTTTTTTGTATAAAACTTCAACGTTTGTGACATTCAGAAATATTATTATTATTATGAATACTCGGGTATAGTGAGCGTCCGCATGAGCTAGCTCTCGGGCCTTCGGCCCTCGGGCTCGCATAGAGAGCGCTCTCTGAAGCGATGTATTGGGCCTTTCATTCATACGAAAAGCTCGGCCTTCGGGCTCGCTTGCCTCGCCACTCACCTTCGGGACTTTGGAACTCAGATTTCGCTTTCAAGACACTTGGAGATAGTGTGCGTCAGTCCTCGGGCTCGCATAGGAAGCGCTCTCTAAAACGGTTCTTTGGGCCTATCATTCCAACGAAAAGCTCGGCCTTTGGTCTCGCTTGACTTGCCGCTCTACTTCTGACTTCTCTCGCTCGGGACTTTGGTCTCCGGTTTCGCTTGCAAGACACCTGGGTTTAGTTAGTGTCCGTGAAGGCTCGCCCTCGGGCCTTCGGCCCTCGGGCTCGTATTGAGAGCGCTCTCTGAAGGGTTGGTTTGGGCCTTTCATTCCTACGAAACGCTCGCTCTCGGGCCTTCGGCCCTCGGGCTCGCATAGAGAGCGCTCTGAAGGGTTGGTTTGGGCCTTTCATTCATACGAAAAGCTCGGCCTTCGGGCTCGCTTGCCTCACCCCTCAACTTTGGGCCTTAAGGCTCATGTTTCGCTGTCGTGTGGATAGTAAGTATCCATGGAGTCTCGCCCTCGGGCCTTCGATGCTCTGGCTCGCATATGGTACGTTGGGCCTTTCATTCCTACGAAAAGCTCAGCCTTCGGCCTCGCTTGCCTCCCCGTTTACCTTCAGGACTTTGGCTCTCAGGGGTAGTTTGACAAGACACCCGGAGATATAGAGTATCTTTGGGGTCTCGCCCTCGCTCGGTCCATTTGTTTCAATTATGAAATCTTATATTTAAATTCCGGTTTTGGTAATTTTTCTTCTACTATAAGTACTTAGGTACTTCGTTTATAATAAAGATTAAGTAAATCAATATAACTAAATATTATTGACGACAAAGTTTATGAGGATTTGAACTGTTACACGCATAATTTATAGAAATGAAATCGTAATAATCTAATTTATCAGTGTAGTAGGTATCGTATGGTGAAACATAAGAATATCATGTCATCCATAATTTATACGCGTACGAAGTCGCGGGCAGAAGCTAGTACCGATATAAATTTCTTCTTCTCAGAGTTACCTACTATACTAAATTAAGCGTCTGAAGATTGCGAGTTTGTTGCGTAGGTTATTAAATACAAAATACTTACTTTTTTCAATCCCATGGCAACAAAATATGGCAAGGTCTACAAAAAATCGAACGAACATTTGTGTCTATAAGTAAAAGGGTGAATGTCATAAATGTAATGTAAATTTTCTGACGCTGTGCTTTCATATAATTGACATCTAGCTGTCAAGCATGCGAAGTGTCAAATATATGAAAAGACATTTTCGTACATCTTTGTTAAGTAGTTTTATATACTTATTCACCCAAAATCTGATGTAAGATACGCAACCCATGTAATGATTACATCCGCCAAGCTACAGCTATTTCATTCATTTAATACCTAGAAAATGTTCACAGCTAGGTCTTATAAACATCGGATTCGTTCCAAACCATAGGCATGTCGGAATGAAATCAATTCCCTGGCAAATTGGTTGCAAATGTGCGCAATGGCATGCGCCCGCGGCGACGGAAATGACATCTGCAGAACATTATGCAACTCGTTACTTTTTGTGCGCGTGAATGGAAGCAAGTAGAGAAACTTCCTTTGCTGTTGAGACAAGTGTAACAATCATAAAAAGAAAGAAAAGAAAGAAAAAAGACATTTATTCACTACACAAAAGACACACAGAGATAAAGGGAGCAGACATACAGTACTTGACACATTTTTTTTTATTTATTTATTTATCCAAAGTACAAAACAATTAACAATGTTATGTTACTCGCCAAACTGCGATAACAGTTTGTTGGCGAGACAGCGCTCATTTTAACTAGTGTTAAGTACCTATGTTAAAACTATGTTAGGTATGCTATGTGAACTACATATAATCTTAAACACTAACTTACACACTAAACATGACAAATGACAATGCCTGAACACTTCACCCCTGCACTTAAAGTGTGTGTTCTTCGCGGCAGTGAAATGGTCGCTGTCTCAGCATTTTGCCGAGGTGTCAGACAGACCTACAGCGCTGGTTTTCAGGCAGCACCGTACGCAACACAACATACTAAAAGTAGGTAGGTATACACATAATAAATAAATAATTAATGTAATAAAATTATAAAATGAGGTTTTCTATTAAAGTGTTTGCCCTGAAGCCTAACGCAAGTTTAGAATAAATCTTATTTTTCTTGAAGCAGCATTTTCCTCTATCCACAATCTATCCTGCAAATATCGATATTGAGAGTGGAGGGGAGTTATCGTTGTTGTACTGATAAAACTATAAAAATGCAAGTTATTTTACAAGTTTTATAGCTTAATTAGATTTGATTGCCGCCTAATTTAAACGAATAACGAACTAACGAATGCTACAACATGTTTTATACGACATAGACTCCTGCGATCCTGCGAGCGACGGGAAGGCTTGATGAAATGATTAATAAGTATCAAAATTGTAATTTCGGAGATTCGGAGAGTACGATATATATTATTTGTTGTTAGGTACAGTCGCCATCAGATATATCGGAGCGGCGAAAGCGCTCACAAATATCTGAACACGTCTCTATTGTCGAGGCATTAGAGACGTGTTCAGATATTTGTGAGCGCTTTAGCCGCTCTGATTTATCTGATGGCGACTGTACCTACAGTTTGAGGCTTAATTCCTAATTGGAGACAGGGGTTTAAATAGTACTCGAGTCGAGTACAGAGTAATAAGATTAATGTACCGGATGGCAGGTCAGATGAAGATCAAACCACGTCGTGTCGCATTCAGATTGCTGCTTAATGAGAGAAATTGTTTCAGCACAGGTTAATTACCTACATGACCAAGAAAGTTAGAACAGGCTTTATTGATATGTACACGCTTTAGTGCCTTGTCGTTTTAACGTTAACAATGAGTTACACACAAAGCTATCAAAGGAATTAAAGAGACAAGGTAACAAGAGTGTGCAGATATTTGTGATTCTAAAACAATAGCGAAGAAATTGAATTGTTCAGCATAAATTAGAACGATAATTCTTCGATGCCAGTGAACCGAGATCATTTAAATTTGAAGTAACTGTTGGAATAGTTGAGAGCAAGTGATGGGGGTTTTTGCGGACATTTTGCAAGCGTTCAACAGGAAACCATCCGCAACAGCGATCATCGCATTCCTGCGATGTATCGAGATGTAAAACATAATAATTGTTGAAACAACCTCGCATCTAGACCTACACTTCTTTTAAAATACGTACCTTGTCCCATAGAAGATACAGTTGCGATTGCAATACCACTAAGAAGCGAACTATGAGTCTGAGAAGGTAAGCGTTAGTATCCGTCATGCAATTGCGTTAAATTATGTTTGCTCTTACTTTTTCTAGTGTTTATAGAGGAATTGTAATATCCGTGTGATTTACACTATGTGATATTGGTTTCAGATTTAACATCTTTAAACAGCGCAAGGAAAAAGATTATTATTTCCTTGCGTTGTTCGTATGAACATGAATAGGTACTAGGGATAGTTACGGAGGCGGCTTTACCGGAGTTAATTTTTTTTTATTTAACGGAGTCGGATCCGGAGCCGGAGGCGAAGTTGGAGCCCTATCCGAAGCCGGATCTGGAGGTTTACCGGAGGCGGAGTCGGAGCCGAGAACCTTTTAAGTGGAAGGTTGATGTATTGAAAGGCAAGTTTAACTGGATATGTCAAAACTTGTAGGCGTGCGCCGCGCTGCCGCGGCAAATTCAATACCTTCAGCTCCGGTATAACTTCGGTAAGAAATTATCGGAGGCGGAGGCGGAGGTGGAGATGTGAATGAATGAATACTATATGAAGCCCTTTCAAACGATACAGTCACCTCCTTTCTGTTTGTGATGTACCTGATTAAAAAATTACGGTTTTCACGACTTTCTTTACTTCTCTCTTACCCTCTTTACTTCTACTAAAAGACTGTGCTTTTTGCCAAATTTCATGATTCTAGATCAACGGCTTGCAATGCGGATATACGCATGATATCATATCCGGATTTAGAGGCTCTGCAAATCCGGATAAAACGAATATTTCGACTGCTTGAAAAGGTAGTAATAAATCAACGTTTTATACATTTTTCCTAGAAATTTGTCTATAGATTTTTGAGCGTACAATCACTTAAAGTTGCAAAAGATGCTAAAGGAATAGACATAGAAAGAAAGAAAGAAAGAAAGAAAGAAAATACATTTATTCACAAACACACAGGACACACATATTATACAATAAAGTACATATTATACATAGTACCTGCATACTCTTGAAAAAAAAAGGAGAAAGAGCAAGTAAATTACGCCATTTCTCATTTACCTACTTAAATGTTATCTGTAGAAGACTTTGCAATCGTAGTTTCTTAGGAAACAGTAACAATTTTGCCAAGTGCGTGTTGGACTGCAGACATGAGAGTATCCAACTAATATTATAAATGCGAAAGTTTGGATGTTTAGATGTATTGGTTGAAATTTTGCACGAAGGTAGCAAAGAAGCGCGAAGTAGTATATAGCCTGGATTAAAATATAGGTTAGTAGTTTTTATTCCGGGTCTACGCAGATGAAGCTGCGGGCGGAAGCTATAGTAGGAGTATAGTTGATGCTTTCACGGGTTTCGGGACAGACAGACAGTGATCTTGTAAGGATTTATTTAGGTACGGAACCCTCAAAAAGGCACACAATGGATTTGATGGAAAGACTAACGTTTGCTCAATGACTGCTTTATAAACCCTATACAATTGCAACAGTTACAATCCCTTTCGCCAGGTCACAGCTTGACCACTCACGTCCGCTTGAGAAACAAATGAACCCCGTAGACTGGCGGCTGAAACCGTACAGCATTTCACGCATCAGATACGGTGACATTGAACTTGTGGCGTGGCCGCGCGGCGGAACATCTTTGTGTTAATAGTCCGTTTAACTTCAAGCCAACGTCCTCAGAGAGCATTAGAATAAACTCACCAATTTGGGGCTCGTCATTGAATCGGATGATGACTACGACGAGTCTGTTCGATCATACTTTCGGTAGGGCATTATGGTGAAATGCAATGTTCGTTCGTTCGTGTATCACTATCGCACTTGCATATTCCGAATCCACACGAAACACGAACGTTGCAATATATGTAGGCGTTTGATTACTTTTGGAGTTCGCGCACGCTTCCACCATGTCACTCCAGCGATACCTTGCACCTCCGACTCTAAGTCACAATTGGAAATGGATGAAAATTTTAGAAATGCCTCATAACCTTCCTTAGCACCAGAAAAAAGTTGCAGACTTTTCAGCTGCGTCATTTTTTTTTTAATGTAAACAGTTTCCTCACTTACGTTTTGGGTTTTGGACGGCGAACACACACACACACACACTTTACTTGATCCGTCCCATATTACAAAAAATATTTTAAATATCTGACCCTGGCAATGACAAATATAGCTGCTGCAGCTGAAAATATAATTGCCAGTGTCAGTTTACCACGGATATTCAAGATATTTTTTGTAATATGAGACAGATCAAGGAAAGCGTCGTATTCGCTGTCCTAAATCCAAAACGTAAGTGAGGAAACTGTTTATATTTTTCAAAAAAAATTTACGCAGCTGAAAAATCTGAAACTTTTTTCTGGTGTTAAGGAAGGTTATTCCTATCACCAAAAAAAATATCAGTCATTTCTAAAAATTTCATCCATTCCCAATTGGCATGATAGCGCAACCGAGATAAATGGCGCACTCTTATGTTTGGGTCGCTGATCCAACTTAGTTCCTAATACTACCTTATTTGATTACTTTGCAGATTTGTGTCTTCATGGCTCAAACATGAAAATCTGTAGTTAATCGTGTCTCCTAGGATTTTAACGTTATGCATCAAATCCTTTGTTATCTAAATTAATTACAATTTCGGACGGTACTTAGATCATAATATGAAGTTAATTAGAGGTGAGGTGGTTCAGTATCAGTGGTAACAAGAAGTGTCTAATTAGCGATAGCACAGCGGATGAAATCCGACGGCCTTGGCCCGGAAAGCAGTGCGTGATGCTTTATCTGAAATCCTGACACTAGTAATTATAAAAACTATAATAATGTTTAGATCTCACGCTGTGTATTATTGCTACATTACCTACCAATTACGTTCTAACACAGTATGTAAAGGTAGGTACTAGGACTATAATCTAAACATCAAGAGAAATATGCTATGTATGACCTCATTTGTAGATGGAATACAGCCTTACTACTAGTGGATTGTGAGCTATAAACCTCGCGAGCCAGTTTAAAAAAATAGTTTCGAAAAAGTGGACCGACAAAAATATATATATAATTAATTAACGAACCTGCTCACGCTACCCGCTAGAAGAGAACAGCGGTACAGACACCGGACAACGCACAGACAAACGATTACGTCTGGCAAGTAATGATAAATTACTCTAATACATATTACCTACGTTCTTATCTTTGGTATATTTTCTGTTTATTTGTGTGTTTGCTTTTTTCTAGGCATTCACATAAATATATCCTGTTCTATCTAGTCATCGGCAATCGTGCTTGAAGATGCATCATGAGAAATTGAGATCCCGAGGTGCTCCAAGATGGATCGGGATGAGTTTAATATTAGAAGACTATCTTTCACAAATCGAACTGCCCAATAGTAGCTCAATTAAATAAGTGTACGGCTTGAGTGCTCGCGCCGCTGTGAGCGGGGCGTGCAGCGTGCAATTAATTCACTGCCTTCAGCTTCGTAGGCAGTGTCACTACCAACTAGGCTAACCGGTCGTCTCAAATACACATACATCTACATATAGACATACATAAATAAAAATATATAAGATACATAGAAAAAAATATACTACTACATATTCAATATATACTACCATTATGTGGATGGATTTTAGTCGAATTCTTGTTTAAGCAGATGCTTACGCAGCATCCGCTTGAAAGCAAACTTGCTTGGGGCTTGTCTGATGTTGAGAGGGAGTTAATTCCAGAGACGGCTTGCCTGTACGGCGAAGGAGTGAGTCATAAAACTAGTGCGGTGCGAAGGTATGGATAGTTTGAGGACACGGGAGGTACGCAGCTCACAGCCTGGGCGAGGGGTATCGAAAATAAATTTACTTTTGAGGTATCCTGGAGCAGAAGGCTCAGACAAGATTGAAAAAAGGGTGCAAAGTAATCTGAGGGATCTACGACGGCGAATGGAGAGCCAGTTAAGTTGACGACGGTAGAAGGAAACGTGGTCATATTTATATGGACTCGTAGCGGAGCGTGCACTCAGGCCGTACACTAACGCTTGTGTTATGGGTACTAGCGACGATATAATAATAAATCAGCCTATATACTCGTAGGTACGTCCCACTGCTGGGCACAGGCCTCCTCTCATGGATGAGAGAGTTCGGGCAGTAGTCCGCCGACGATATACTCGTATTTAATAGATATAAATACTAAAAATACTTATATAGAAAACATCCAATACTAAGGATTTGAACCCAGGATCTTGCAAAAGCATTTCCCGACCTTAAAAAGAAGCAGTGCCCTAAGAGAGATACAATTGGAGAAGGCTGCCGAATGTATCAATTTATATCAGGCGGAATGCGTGGAGGGAAATGCTTAGAGCATACATAACTGGAGTAGCCTTATTTCGTATTTGCGTACAAAAAAGTCTGCCCAATTTTGCAGGGGCGAGGGGGAGCATCTTAATAGGATATTGAAACTCAATTATATATTAAAAGCTTGAAGTGCTTACAGCAACTTGCGGGCATTTTTATGATCAGTGTTCTCTTGCGAGGCGATTATGTGATCGATTGTGAAATTGTCTTTGTATGATTTTTTGCACAAAGGCTAATCCAGTTATGTAATGCTCTAAGGGGAAATGGCGTTCGCTCACGGCCTCCAGTTTACGGACCGACTAAGAAGAAATTTCTTAGACCACCATAAAACTATGTCTCTCAGTAAACCTTTCAACATAAAATCAATTACACGGCTAATCAGACGCTAGGACAATGAATTCACGTTAGAAACGGTATGCTACGGCACACCGACACGGCTAATCGTACCAGCCATCGCAACTGCGGATGGTGTGGACGTGATAACATCTCGCGTATCCGACCTTCTTCGTAGGAAAATCAACCGTAGCGGTACAGAGGCATACTCCGGACGGCGATGCATCAAAATACGTTCAACGATACTTTACATACCAGAAACTAGTGAACCAGATCTTGGTAATGCGGTGTCGCGGTGACGGATGCGTGGGATATCGTAGGGATGCAATTTGAACGCAATCAAGACTAGGTAAGTAGGTAATTATTTTCAGAGCAAACTCGCGCATATGCAAAATAAAATATGTTTAAAAGAAAACGAACATTGTAGTTATTTGTACTTTTGTGATTTTGAAAATGGTGTACTGATGATTTATAAGTGTATGACTTTATGGGAAGACGTCTTTGTTTTTTATTCATAAACATCTTTCAAACCAACTTTAAAGTTTGTCCTTTACTCATATCTGTCACATTAACATGTTTGTTAGAAAGGTGCTAAATTTCATCAATAATTGGCTTTCTTTTATGATGACTTTTCTAATGAACTCTTCTTCTCTTACTGTGTCTCCAGTGGAACACTCATGAATCTGAGTGGCCAATCAACATCTTAATGTAACTTATGTCACCACTTATCAGACACATGAACGGACAAACACGCCGCTAATTACCTAGCTCTTACTGTCTCTCAAACATAGCAAGTGAAAACCAAACAGTCACTTCGCCTCACCCATCACGGTTTTAACATCAAAGAATACAGATAAACTATGCAGAGTTTATGCACCAGGCAAAGAACATCATAAAACACTATTTTTTACAGTCAAAAGAATACCTTATCCACATTCATTAAAGGGGTAAATTCTCTTGAAAATAAGTCCTACTTAGTGTTATTTGTGTAGTGGTTTCGTATCTAATGTATGTGATGCAATCAGAGCGCTCGATCGTGCGGCAAATTGGCTGCGCGCGCGCCGGATGTCTGCGCATATGAAGTGTTCCTGTGGTGCTCCTTGAAGCTATAGTCCATCTTCAGTATCTTCCAAGTATTACTCTTTGATATTGTCTGGAAAAGGGATTTGGTTCAAGCTTTGGCATGCGGCTAGGGCTGATTTGTATTCTTCCTTTGGGGAATACAGGATTACCTACATAGTACCTAAGTATATCGCAATAAAAAGTTTTGAGCTGCTGTAGATCGTTGAATAGTGCGTTCGTTGAATTAAGATTAGGAAGTTCGTCTGAATTTAACCAAATTAATTTCGTCAGGTAAAGTTTACTTCTTCTGCATAGGTAGGCGTTTGAAGTCAGTAATCTTTATTTTTTGTCCACTTAAAGTTATAAGGTTTCAGTGTCTATATTGTGGTTATTTTCGATTGGCTGTATATTTTATGTCGTTTACATCATAGGTATTTCTAGAACAACTTGTTACAAGTTAACAAAAGACTACAGCTGTATCCGTGCGACGGGCAGGCGGCAGGTGCACACAATAGTTTTATTCAAAGAGTAAGTAGGTTTTATTGTTTGTGGCATTTAGTGTTTTTCATATGACTTGTTTTGATTACAAACGCTTTTGATATGACTTGGGCAATATTCTTACGCATTAGGAACATTTTGATGGCAACTAAGTTAAGAGAGGAAAAAATATATGTAGACATAGACGCCATTATTAAATGAAACTGTTGAAGTCGAAAGGAGTCACTAGTAGAATTACTGCATCGCAAAATGACCGATTCGCAAATTGACTATCTCATCTATACTATCCGCAAAACTAAGTGGCGAGTCAGGTCGTAAAATATTAGGATCATTGCTATTATTAGGTACCCACAAAAAGGTTTCATTGTTACTTTTATTGCCCGACTCGCCACTTAGTTTTGCGGATAGTATAGTCCACATTTCATAATGCCCGAGTCGCAAAATGACCACATCGCTCATAGTCCACATCTCAAAATGACCAGTTCGCAATATGATTTTATCTCATCTAGTCCCACATCACATCTAATAGTCAACATTTCAAAGAGTGCAAATATTAGAATACCTGAGTCGTAAAATCATTAAGTCGTCGAAAGTCGGGGACAGTCACGTATAAAAAGCAATATTAAATATGTTGGTTATATTATATTATTCATCTTTAAAATACAGGGTGTAACAAAAATGGGGTGTGAACCCATTAAGGCTAGATTCGGTTTGGTACCTAGCATATTGCAATTCCAAAAATGCATTTTTTTATTTATTATGATAAACCCTCCCACCCTTCACCCTCGCGGGAGAATGTTGTCATACACAAGCAATGTCAACAAAAACAAAGACTGTAATACAAAAAAATGCATATTTGTAATTGCAATATATACGCTACCGAATCTGGCCTTGATGGGTTCGCACCCCATTTTTGTTACACCCTGTATAATAATGTAAGTATTAGGTAGTAAAAAAGTGTTCGGTTCTGGCGCTTCGCCGGCCGCTTCGCTCGCTCGGTTCGCGCACTGTAGGGTCGCGATTCTTCCTTTACACTCCTCCTCGCTTCGCTCGTCATAGTATCTACACCGACCTGCCTTAGAGTCTCTCTGAAACTACTTTGTACTAATCAAAATCCGAATTAGTGAGCAATGCTTAATAATAGAATCACTAGACAGGCCTTTAAAACGTTATAAGAATAGCGATATTATAACGATATAATTCCGTTATTTGCTGACATTTCTATAGAAATTTTAAACATATCGTTACGAGTATTTATATCGTTATAGTATAATTTTTTCATAACGTTTTGAAGGCCTATAACTAGATCGTAAAATGATCACACTGCTGGAATTTAATTTGATCATGACTGTACGGAGTATGTAGGTAGATTATAAAGTTAAAAGTTGTTAAAGTTAACTGTCAAAAGGGAAAGGCCGTTTAAATCTTAGGACAATGGTTCCGCGTGCTACGCTGTACTTGTAGAGCTCCATAGCGTACCAAGAAAACGCAGTAAATGTGTAGGTAGAGGGCGTCATATATACTTAGTTCATTTTTCCTCTCCTTTGCTGTTTATGTCACTACGTGCTTGCGAAAAGCATTATACGGTCGAACACCTGAAGGTTTGTTGACTTCGCTCCTACGCGGAACTAAATATAGTTTACTACGTACGTGGACTGAGTTTTGATTGAGATTATTCACGTTTTTGAGGATTATGTTGCATGATAAAAATCACAGATGAATCTTTATCCTTATTCATTTAAAGTTTTACGATTTTCACACATTATTTTTACTAAACGGGACTTAACGCAACGCGATTAAGTCCCGTTTAGTAAAAATGATGTTTATCCTTATTCGCCTGAAATTGTTATCAAAGGGAAGACTCGTTGTTTTCAAATCAGCTAAAGACTCATTAACCACCTTATAAAAATATAATATACTACTTGTTAATTAACCATTCGATGTAAAAGTCACGTTATAAAAAATAAATAATAATAAAAAATAACATTTATTTAAGAAAACTGGTTCTATATTTGGTTACTATGTTATAAGAAGATTTTATCACTGTGGAGTTTCCCAAATGTTTAAACGTATTAATCATTACAAGGTCTAAATTATACTTCAGTGCGTGTTCTGTGTGTTAAAGAAAAATTACGCACCGAATAATTGGACGTATCGTTTATGTACTAAAGGGCACCAATATACATCACAAAATCTCAAAAAGATGTACACAGACCTTATTTCCGCAACAATAAGGTTGTAATATACATATTTATGAAACTTTGAGTGAATACATATTGGTGCCCTTGACTGTACACATATCTAGATTTGTGGTCACCGTGCAAGATCGTTCCATTTAATTTACGCTCAAGAGCTAAAACCGTAGAAAAAGAGATTTAAACGGCTATAATGTGGATTTAACGCCGTGATAAGATAAGGGGATCACTTGCACGTTGTTGTTCCGATAGTGAGAACAATTCGAACGGACTTAATGAGTAAAACTGTCTGCTAAAGTGATCAGGCTGCTAACTCTACGAATGTTAGATGGGCAGGTTTCCTCAGCTATGGACCAGGTAATGAAAGAGTCAAAGAGTATGACCACTTACCTATCGGAAAAGTTATGATGTGACGGGCGATCTCTCAAATGATGATAACTTTTGCAAATTGAGAGTATCAAGACAGAGATAGATGAAATGTGTACTACTAAATGGTATCTAAATATCATCATAGTACCATCGAAATTTCATAAGTTCAACAATGTCAACAACTGTTAATTAAAATTTGCTAAATTGAGCCACGGAAAGTGTTTGTACATTATACAAGGTGATGTGTTTAGCCATGCTGTGGCTAACTAACCGCAAGACTAACTTGATTCATAATTTGCACACAATAATTGCAATTGGGAATGGATGAAAATTTTAGAAATGCCTGATTATTTTTTTGGTGATAGGAATAACCTTCCTTAGCACCAGAAAAAAGTTTCAGATTTTTCAGCTGCTTCAATTTTTTTTGAAAAATATAATCAGTTTCCTCACTTACGTTTTGGGTCAGTTACGGCACCTTCCTCGATCGGTCTCATATTGCAAAAAAATATATTAAATATGTGTGGTAAACTGATACTGGCAATGATATTGACACTTGCAGCAGCTATATTGGTCATTACCAGTGTCAGTTTACCACAGATATTTAAGATAGTTTTTTGTAATATGAGACGGATCAAGGAAAGTATCTATTTACCGTTGTTGACCCAAAACGTAAATGAGGAAACTGTTTATATTTTTCAAAAATAATTGTCGCAGCTGAAAAATCTGAAACTTTTTCCTGGTGCTAAGGAAGGTTATTCCTATCACCAAAAAAATAATCAGGCATTTCTAAAATTTTCATCCATTCCCCATTGACATCGTGTACTCTTTTAAGAACATTTGAATGAACCAAGTGTTCATGCGTTAGGCTTCCCACAGGCATCTTTGCAGACTCATGCATGCCAGCTATCCGTCAGATTCTCCTGAAGCAGCCGGTATTGCAGATTACATTCGATAATTCATGGAATGCCTCAGACCTGTTGTCACATGCTACTCGTAACGTCAGACCTGTTATCCAAACGGTAACCACGTAAATAAACAGCCATACGCCCACATAACACCCCGTATAAGTTATGCGCGGGGCATCGGCCGTTGCAAAACACGGTAAGCTTTCGTACCGCGCAAGGACATTATTTCTAACGCGTTTGTGATTCGATACGCGTCCTGTTCGCGAACAGTAGGTTCGCCATGTTAAGTGGACAGTCAGGATAAACTACCATTCCATCCATCCATTTCGCTTATTTGGAAACCGGCAACACTGGTCAACAACGTCAGTCGTCATCGTCATTGGTGTAGCGTATCAGTGTTGCCCGTTTAAGCCTTGTAAAATTGTAGTCTAGTAAAATGTGACGCCGCCATGCAGTTTGAATTTTTCGGCACCATTTTATTGCTGCTACTGTGACTGTGAACGTTCCATTCAAGTGACAATGACAACCTTTGATTCCCGCGAAAGTGTCTTCTCCGTTGATTCCTCAAGGTCGAGGAGCCCAATTCTTTACCGCTCTACAAACCCCTAGGGAAGTAGCGAAAGTACAAAACTTATATACGTTTTCATCACACTTGCTCGTAAATGGTGTTATTCCATACCTGTATACAGAAGGACAATGGTCTGAATTGTTCCCACGGGGGTTGTGGCGAGTTTGTAGTCCCTAGGGAGTAATGAGCTTGTGTGTGATCTGATTGGTTTAATCAAAATCTGCTCTGCTCTGTGATTGGTTGAAAAAGAATCTTAGTTGGCCACGCGCTGCAAAAATACTGCTCTGTGATTGGTTGAAATAATAAAGTTGCGCGCTCAACTAGCACTGATCTGGAAGTGAAGTTGTTAATTTCGACAATTTTTGATTGGTGCGGTTGTATAAAACTAAGATTTATCTGTCTTTTGTAGTTATTTATTTCCTCGCAAATGTGATGAAAAACATTGTGTTTGACACGGGCGTAAGAATATTGCATTTACGCCCCTCGTTAACCCTTCGTACGCGTTAGACACGGCTCCGTACAATGCATTTGAACCCATTGTTTTACAATCATATCAGAGTCATAATTTGATTGCACAATTTTGACATCCGCATACGAGGCGTTTAACAATGTACTATTAGCTTTAGTTATACTTGAGAAAGTAGCTTCCAATAGTGACGCAGCAATTTAACCTTTGTTTATTGGATTATGTCACCGTAAACTCTCCCTTGTTAGGACAATCCTGACCCCATCGCGTAACCCTACACGTACTCGCCACGAGATCCAACTTATAGGACTTAGGTACAAGTATTAATTACCACCTCACAGCGTCATTGACCGACGCATAGTTGCCAAAGCGGTATTACTTTCGATTCTTTCACCGACATCTACGACGGGCGAGCGTAAGGGGTGGCACAGGTGAAAGCAGCTAGCATAACAATTGCGTAAGTAGGTACTCCTTAAAACCTGTATGAAACTTGAATGCGGAGAATTCGGTGTAAAGTTTAAATCGCGATGGCTGTTTTCAAAGCTTCCCGAGCACAATACTGACGCTGCATTCCTATATGAAAACAGAACAGGTACAGTCACGGACTTTAACCTTTTCAACGCTCTTTCAAAGAGAGAAGTTGCCCACACGCCAATTCAACAAGATATTTAGTGCGGAGTTGAACCTTATGTCAATGCAAGGATGTTGCTATCGCGTTGGGATCCTTGACGTATGTGGCACGCATAGTGGAATGCCAAACTTGCCATTAATTAAAATGTAGGTTATCAAAAATAATTTCGCCTCATTTTGTCCGTGACTTCATTGTGTGCTCCACACGAGCTGATAAGGAGGCTAGTCATTGCAGATTTAAATAGTCTGCATTCAAATATTTATTCTGCAAGTGTAGGCATCAATGACTCTTACACGTCCGACTTTACATAGTAATGCTTCGGAAAGTATTCATGTATTTTAAATTTATTGCACAGCAAAATATGTACTTACAAGAGGCAGACTTGCCTCAGGTCTTTTGTAGCAGTGTGATGCCGGGAGACAATCACAAAACTTGCTAAAATATAACATTTGGTGAGAGGAAGCATCCCGTATAGTCTATTCGAGAAACATTTTGTGCTCTATAACTTGCATTATTTTGATGGGTTGTTGTCAGAGGGGTAAACATGTATCTAGATACCTTTTCGATCGAGCGTTACGACAGTTCAACTGTCATTTTCCCTTACAAAAAGTCACCTGAAGCACTTACAATGCGTTACGTAATCAACCAGCTGGAATACTATGCCGTTAACACTGACATACCTAACCCTGCTATAATATTGATTGGGCACATTAACTGATTCATCAACCAGTCGAGGCAACCACGTTATGACAATGTTTTATCACTGCTAAATCTCCCAAAGGGATCCAAGCCCACGTTCCATCATAAATTGAACAAGTCAACAGTATAATCCTCGTCCTTAGTATAATTTGAGCATTACATCACGACCTGGAATCCTTGGCTAGTGTGTGAAGAAGGGAATCCCTTTCCTGATGCAAGTGATGCATGCAGTAAGGGTACGTTCAAGGACTTTAATAGTTGAGCCATTTAGGTGTCAACTAATTTTGGTTTTTTTAAATAGCTAAGCTTTGAAGTGTCCAGCAGGCTCAACAATGAATCTTTTCGACGCCAACGACGCATATATCCGCACCGCAGGTTCAACGCCAACGACTGATATATGCGTCAAGGAGCCCAGCGCCATAGCAACCTTCTTGCATTGACATAAGGTTTAACTCCGCCCTACATGTCTTGTTGATTTGGCGTGTGGTTGACAACTCTTCTCTTTGACAGCGTTTGAAAAGGTTAAAAGCAGCTACGCAGGGAAACGGTGATTTCCAAATTTGGGAATATTATAAATGTTTAAACAATTTCCTTTTGCGAGTTCGTGAAACCCTTTGCGGACAGTGACACAGTTACCTCGTTACGTAGAGTAGAATGTGTCCAAAACGTACGTTTCGTTTCGTCTCACGTGCTGTGCGTCTCATGTATATGATGCGTTGGCTGAATTTGTATGAAAGTATGCCTTTCCAAGCACACTTTTAAGTAGGTCGACTATTACTCGGTAAATAGTTATGCCTACTTAGCCGTGATAGTTTTCCTTTTAAATTCATTATCTGTACGTACTACTGCCATAATCAACTACTGACAATCCCAGTATATACCTATTAGCCATTTAGCCGGCAGGGGGTGGCGGCACTTGACTCGGACAAAAATTAGGGCTGTATTGAAAATTGGCTTGTAAAAACCCGTAATGTTTTTGAACAAGCTATCCAATGACAATCCACACCATGGGTTCAATAAGAAAAAAAATACATCTTCGCTTAAGTTGTAGGGGAGGTAACCATAAAAAATATGTTTTTGATTTATATTACCCATGCCGTATTACAGCTTTCTAGAAGTAAGGGTCACTGAGCTAAGCTGCAGACGGATATGGCGAAACTATAAGGGTTCCTTTTTGACTACGGAACCCTAAATATAATTTGAAGCGTCATGATTTCCGAGTATTTTCTTGAATTTTGTTTTATTCTTACATTAAAAATATATTATTCTTGCATTATCTACTAATAAAGTAAGTAATGTAAGATTAAAATATTTTTATTGTTAACATCACAATGAAAAGCAAATTCTTAGACCATAGAATCATTCAAGCGCTTCTGCAGATTTCTAGACCCAAAAACTCGAAAATATGTTTCTTTTCCATAAAAAAGGAAAGTGTAGACTAATATTTTACTGTCAACCAGGACATACTTAACTGTAATTATAGTAAGAGTGAAAGACTGAACGCATAAGATGATTAAGCTTTAATTTATATTTGATGTTTACTAATTACTTATAATGTCACTGGTTCTGTTTCCGCTATTCTTAATTTAATAGAGCAGCTATCATGTCTGTTTATATGCGAAATCTATGCCATTGCCACAGAATAATTGCTTCCGAATATTAACAAAATTAAATTTTGGTTAGCACTTTTTCGCAGCAACAATATGTACAACCTCAGAACATAAAATAAATTTAAAATTCCAGTGTAATGAATATAAAACTACGAAAATATGGTTTACTGTCACACAACAGATACAGAAAATATAATAGATCATAACAAAAGCAGGATTATTTATGTGACAAAAGGAACCAACTCAACATGTAAACAACCATGTCGCAACCGATTGAGGTGATTTTCCGATTTTTCAGTACGTATGGGCCAGAATAGAATATGTCAGACGTAGTGAGTCACTACGTCTGACATATTCTATTCACCACTAGCATTCGCTTACTGTACTAATTATCTATTCTGTGCCACTAATGACAGGGCTCGCAAGCCCTAATGATGTCTCTTTGCCTGCCAGTCCAACAGACTTTTTGTGATTCGCGTCTGACCAGTCACTAATTTTTGCTTTAAATTCCGAAGTGTGTTTAGACAATAGACTTGCGCGATCTTCCGATCTGAAGATCCAATGATGAGATTTTTTTAGTCAATGATATACCATGCGATGCATTGCAAGTTCGAGGTTTGGACGACAGCGGGCAGCGGGGTGACGGGCGGCAGTTCATACATTAGATAATTTGGATAGAGTAAAGTTCTATCTACGAACGCCCGCTTATGATTGTCGCCCCCGCTGCCCGCTGACGTCCAGACCGCGGCAGTCTCTATTAAGTACCACAATTTACTGACTGGTCAACTTTAAATATGGCAGCTGTCTTACTGTCATACTGTCTAACTTTCCATACAAACAGACTATAACGGTCGTAACTTATGGCAGGGGCGGCTCACTCTTTGATTTCGTCGCGCGGCACAAAAACATGCCGGCCGGCCGCCATTAGGCGGTCTATTATTTTATAATAGTGGTTGCCGCGCGCTGTTACGGGACGCACGCGTTCGCGCTTTGCATTGCATCGTCATTCGCCTCGTAAAATAAATATGCCGCTTCGTCTATTTATATTGATTGAAAAGAAATTTGATTTATATTATGTTTATGTATGTAGTTGTGTGTCTTCGTCTTACATTTTGCAGAAACAGGCAGTTTTGATGTCATAACCAAAAGGCTATTGTATAGTTGGGTGATCCTAAGTAAATAAAGAATAATCGTTATATCGTTAGTAAAAGTACACTATTATACTAATGTTAATAGGTCGAGCTGGTGGTAATCCTAGCTCTAAGGCTCCGCCTCCGAAAGAGCGCGTTGCATGCGATATAAAGAAATGGCCGCATTTAGGCACGTTTGGCGTACCTAAACAGGGAATTTGTGTGGTACTATTACTTATTCTGTGCTTATGGTTTTAAACGACCGAGCCTAAGTACCAATTGTAATGCTTGCACCAATACGCCAGGGATCCAACTGGGCTGTATTCGCTACGCGCAAATGCGGCTCACCCCGCCGGTCACCCGTTACGAAACTAGACATCTACCTACGCTTAGTTACTACGCATCGCGGTGTCAAGGTATAATTGTGGGTGAGCGTTGAGGTGATCTTAAAACAAGTTACAGAATAGGGGGGCTGGTCTGCTACGCAACTATCAACAACAACATATGACCTTCGACGGAAGACAGGCCTACATTTAGCTTGCCCGTGAGCCACAAAGTGACTAAACCGGATTAATTGTTAGTGCCGGTGCCCTCCGTCATGTTATGTTATGACAGCTATGGGCCATTTAAAACTGCTTTTGGACTATCATATTCATGTCTGTATCACGTCTGTATCATATTAATGCAAAGTCATCAATTCTCCAGGCAAAATACGGTTTTGAAAAACATTAATTTTTTGTTTATTTTATTTTAAAACGTTATTCTAAGATGCTTTATTCAAGAATCCAACAGCCTTTCCACCCGGAAGTCATTCTATAGATTATAATTAAGCATTCATTGACTTTTTAGATCGACCTGTATGTAACCATGTAATGGAATCTAAGGTAATTTTGTTTGATTTATATTGGTCCATTTATACTGGGTGTTACTTAAGTCGTGATACAAAATAGCAAAATGTGAATCTTTCCATGATTTTGAACAACTTTTACTAAGGGACCAACTTTGTGTTTTACAAAAAAGAAAGAACTATTTCATACACTTTGCTCATTTTAGACTGACGAAAATGTATGAACAGCCTGTTTTTTTTGCATAATACAAAGTTGGCCCCATAGTAAAAGTTGTTCAGAATCATGGATAGATTCACATTTTGCTATTTTGTATCACGACTTAAGTAACACCCAGTATAAATGGACCAATATAAAGATCAAACATTTATTAATATTTATTCCGACTTTTCAGGAACTAATAGTTATGTTTTTGATGTCTGATTTTTGTTGGATTTAGCCTTTGGGTAACTATTTAATTGATAATATATCCGTTACATTTAAAAAAATCTGCTATTATAAATTTATAAATTATTTCCAAATTTTCATTTTTTCCATACAAGTTGTCAGTCAGTTCAGTACCTGGACTAACTGTTAAAATCCAGTTCAGCATTCGATTCCTGAAGGGCGCGGTGGAGAAAGGAAGGTAACGGATTACATTGAGCAAGTCCGAATCAACATACTTTTCCTTCATGTAGAAAAAGTTACTATTTTTTTTCTATTAATTAAATTCTATGGACCTAACTTTCCTATCCAGGCTTGTTTTGACTTACAAAATGGCATTTTTGATTTGTCTGCTCATTTTTGAGATATAAAACGCTCATGTTATAAAACAAGACGTTACTTACATGTATGTTGTTTTAACAAGTTACCCACGACGCAGACTGGTGATTGACCGTCATTCAAACTAAAAACATTTGAATTGAGGTTACTTATGCTTATAGGTAATGCTATGTCATCGGCATCACTGGCCGCTGCATTCTGCCAAGTCATACCGGCCATATTGTAAGTAACATTTGTAACACCTATTCGATGAATCAAACTAGGGCGCGGAGAAATCTCTAAACACAAGCTGGACTGGGTGGTATGGGAATTGGTTGAGATCTTGTTTCCATGTTTGTTGTTTTCAGGGTTCCGTACCGAAAAGGTACAATAGGAACCTTTACGGTTACTTTGTCCGCCTGTCTGTCACAACGTTTGCTATTGATAATTAACTGCTTATGCTATTGATTTGATAGTTGATAGTTGTAAACGAGCCTAACGCACGTGTATGGAAAATAAAGTTTTTTATTGTTAATACATTTCGATGAAGGAAAATGTTTAATCCTTCCCCCTTATCTCAGAAGTTTACCTAGCGAAAATTTTGAAATAATTACATAAGATTATCATTATTATAAATGTAACGGTAATATAGGTTTTTTTTTTAAATCATACAAATATTATCGCTGTATCAAATTTGTAATTTAATCAGTTTTTTTTTTCAACAAATATCTTTTACCTAGATTATTCTGAACGTACCTACTTACCTTGTTGTTTCTAATAAAATAAAATAAATATTGAAATCGATTCACGTGATAAAGAATTATCGCTTAAAAACCAACAAATACATACATACCGAGTTCCTTGGTCGTGCAAATCAGTAACGAAATGCACCGATAAATGACGCTATAATGGTACTCATGACGGTAACTTCTACTCGTACTATATATGCGTTGTAATGATTTATCCACAATTAATGGGCGGGGAAAGACGGTATAATGTAAGAAAGTTTATACGGAACCCTCGGTGCGCGAGTCAGACTCGCACTCGGTCGGCTTTTTAAGGTCTATATTCGCATGGCTAGTCGGTTCTCTTGGTAACGGTACCGCACCGTGAATGTGACCTTGATGCATGAAACATGCGAACGCCTCCGCGATTTGGAGTTCAGTAACACAACAACAAATGTCAACATGTATACTTATGTCTTAAGTCGCTTCAAACTGTGGATGTTTATTAGTCTTTTCAATAATGGATAACTTCATTTCAGTACATTCGTTATGCAGTCCGTAATAGAAGTAAATAAATAGGATTTAGAGTTGAAGAATCACGAATGTGCAGAAATACAGTAAAGAAATGCCTATTTCACACTCCATTGAATGGAGTCCATTCCATTACAATATTTTGGCGCCCGTTATGACTCGAAAGCTCGAGCGGGGAATCGAACGCGCGAAATACATTGAAATGTCATTGATTTATTAATTTTATGTATACATGCCCTTACAGGGAAATCCAATGCGACAAGAAACTTAAAATTAACATATACAACAAAGTTATCACAAATAACAAGGTACGATTAATGTTACCAATTACTGTTTCACGGATGTAGGCCTCGCATCCATCATCTCACAGAATCTCAGGCATTCATTTCTCGCAGACGCCAATCGCCACGCAAACAGGCCGCACTCTGGTATGCCAAGAGAGCATTCAAGTGTGTGACGGCACGGAGCAGCGGAGAGTTCAGGCGCGACACGGTGCGTCCCGCTGGCTAAAAGGTCTGCTAGACGGTCGCCAACACGCCCCTCCGACCGAGCGACCTTGGTCGGCCCCGACCGTTGTAGTATGAAATTTTGTTGGAAATAACTGTCTACACGGTCGGTGCGGACCAAGGTCACTCGGTCGGAGGGGCGTGTTGGCGACCGTCTAGCACGGGCTTAAGCCAACAGATCGCGTCGCCGCGGTCTGAGGGGCAAATATCCTTGATATCATTGGCATCGGAAGCGACGCAAATATGTATAGTCTTCTAGCTAGCATAATAATCGCGTTACTAGCGGACGTACCTAAATCATTCATCCTTCACTAGCTACAGCCAGTAGTAAAGTGCGAGAGGGTCGAATACAAATAAATATCTTAAGTCGGTAAACGTATAAGGCCTATCACTGACTGCTGGCGCGGCCTGCGGTGGCGGTCTATACTAAACTTGACTAGTTGTACTACTATTGACCGCCACCGCAAGCCGCGTCAGTGTGATTCAGGTCTTAGTAGCGCCAAAGATTATTGAGGTAGCGCGGACCCTTATGATACACTATAAAAAAACGAAAGTAACTCAGCTTCTCGTTTTCTTTTCACGATTAAAATTTATCCTCATCATCCTTTACATAGACCGATTACCTACGAATACAAAGGGCGCCACATCTAGTATATACAGGATGTTTCAGAAGTAACACGTCACAGTGACACCGGAGGTAGGTCAGCTCAAGTAGAACCTAACAAGCCTAACATAACCCCGGTAAAAATGCACGATTTTCGAGTTACTTCTGTCCGGGAGTCCCCACACCAGGGGATCGGAACCGGTTTTTTCAAAAGTCCCCGAAGTAGTCTAATATTTTGAATTATTTCAGGCTCTTAAATGTAGGACTCTATCATGTATTTATAGGTAACATTTCGTATTATTAGACAGCCTGATCAAAAATGATATTATAAACCAAAGAACGAAATTGAACGAAATAACACCGATATTTTTGTATGGTGAAAATACCGGTATCCGATCCCTGCCCCACACACCCCGTCCGGGTGGACGGTGCGTCAAAGCATTCCCCCAACGTAATAACTACAACTTAGAAAAGTTGAAAAATCCCCGATTTTTCCATTTCAAAGTTTAATATCTCAAAAACGGCTGAACCGATTTTGATGAAACATGGCTAAAAACACTCGGGTTAAAACTATCTATGACACAAAAAAACCGTATTCAAATCGGTCCATCCGTTTGGGAGCTACGATGCCACTGACAGAGACACAGATACATAGACACGTTAAACTTATAACACCCCTCTCTTTGCGGGGGTTAAAAAAAGGCTGGTTAGGTTCCTTTTGAGCTGACCTACCGTCGGTGTCGCTGTGACGTGGTACTTCTGGGACACCCTGTATACAGAACCATTAACCGAATTTCCTTGTTCAAGCTTTGCCTGAAACTAAACGGACGTTCCACTGTTGACTCGAGATACTTATTACCGTGCTTGCGTCATGTTACCTATGCAAAATAATTATTTGACGTGTTGAAGTATCAAAGGTTTGCATGTGACGCGGTCTCAGTGGGTTTTATTTTGTTTCAGAATGGGTTGCGGTCAAAACAATGCCTATACTTAGTAAATGATAATTATTGATGTTATTCTGTCCCGTTAGCCAAGAAACAATATAATGTTAGTTTCTTAGAAAAATTGTTACAACATGGACAATCTACCAAGCTTAAAAGATGGCTGTTAAAAAAAGTTAACCCACATTTCGCAGTTTTAAAAAGTATTAGGGAGGTCAGTTTGGAATCAAACAAATATCACTCTCTAGTGTTTTATTATACAATATCAGTTATTTCCATATTTTCCATCCATTATCCAATATTTGTCCAATCCTTATTAAATCTTTACAAATCATGTTGTCCTTTAATCTCAACGCCTTCTCACCGCGCTTTTTTAATAATGACAGTTCAACTGTCATAATGCTTTTTTAAAACGTCGCACACAGCCACAGAGGCCCTAGCCGTCGTTGAACTGCCAGTACAAATAATGCCAATAAACGAATATGTACCAATCAATAGTATAGGTAATTTCACGAGAGTTGAGGCCACGCACACAACAACACTGTCATGTAATGACAGCGAAGTTTTGACATTACTGTTCTATTATTGTACCGATAGCAAGTTCAACAGTGAATGGCAAGAAAGACCAAAAAGTTCCTATAAACTATTTTGTTAAGTATTAATATATTTCTACCAATTCATCGACTTTTATACAAAACAGAAAGCATTTTAATTAATTTTATTTACACCAATTCAAATAAAGGTCACATATGCGTAGGTATATACATGAATATATATAATATTAATCGTAGAAACGAAAGAGAATAAGTAGGTAACAAATTGCATTGTCTTTATTTATTTAGCTATTAAAATTGTATTCACATATATGTTCATTACTTTGTTATCTCGTTATCAAACCTCTTTAAAGATGATTGAAGTAACTGGCACTCGTTACATCGTTGTCATACTTATTGACAACCGGATTTTCCAAGAGACAAGAAAACCTACAGGTTTTTATTCTACGGAAACATGGCTGAAACAATAGGTCGTGGGAAAACTTTAAATAGACAAAGTCAGGAAATTATATTTAACGTGTTCTGTCATTTTAGACAGAACTTAAGAAATGACGGTCAACATTTACCTGCGACAGAACAGTTCACATTCAATAGCGTCATGAGGAAATTAAACGAAGAATTTGAAGCACTTGACAAAGAGACGTTTCAGAATATTTTCAGAAAAACCCAAGAAAATTAAGAAAGATACAGAATAAAAGAACCTAAGATTGATGAACTAACCGAAAACCATAAACTTGTAAAATAATCAATCTTGACGATTCAGATATGCTAAGTGACGATACTTTATAAAAATATATTTTTTTTACTGTTGGTTATACCTATTCTTATTAAAATATATGTATATGAATATATATGAGCGTTTTTATTTACATTCACTCACTCATTTCATTCATTCACTTTTTTTGCAATCAGTACTTTATGTAGCTGTGTGTGTAATCATTCACCTCAACTCTCGTGAAATTACCTATACTTAAACAGCTGTAATTATTAATAGAAATATAACGTAACCTAACAAAAGTGACCCAGGAGACGTAACCATGGCAACTAGCGACGGAAAAAAGTTGATTCACTCAAATACCTCTACTATAAGCCGATTACTAGGTACACTACATAATTTAAATTGGCGGAGTAATCGGCGAAGATACATTGAATACATACATGAAGGCTAGTCGTTGTAAATTGTGACGTCATTGTCATCTTTTATTTAAAAACTTAATGGCACAAAAGGGTACCTACTACTTAGCTGATTTAGCCGCGAAACTATATGCTATTATGTATCGAGTGGTATTGATGACACAAAGACTTCCGTGAAATCGAAAGACAGAATTTGGCCTCATCTCAGCGCAGCATGGCTAACTATCATTTTCATTAATTGGCATGGTCTTGCTCTCGCTCACGTGGAGCCAAATTCGTTAGAGTGGGACGCAGGTGCAATCCAACACAATCGATTTTAGCGCTAGTGAACAGAGGCCCTGCGTACGCGCAATTTTCCTCATCAAACCTGTTCCGCCGATCGTTGACATTCAGGCAGGCGGCGGTGATCGGCCTTCGAACGAGCCAGGAATTACTAGTCAATTCACTCATACTTAATTATAGGATGATGCAGGTTCGTATTATAATTAAGTACAGTCAGCATCAAAAGTAGCTACGCAAAAGAAGACGTCAAAAGTCTTTATTAAAAGGGAATAAGAGCCTTTGACGTCTTCGATTGCGTAGTTACTTTTGATGCTGACTGTACCACTGCCCGGCTAGCACGATAGGTTTTATGGTCACATTTTACGGCCTAAATGTACTGAAACGTCACGTAAAATGTGATCATAAAACTGATCATGCTACTAGGCCTGGTAGCATGATGTCGTTTATGTCCGATCTAAAGTCCCTTTCATACTTAGCGGCGCGGCGGTGGTGAAACTACTGAAGTAGGTACGAATACGAATGCTCCGACGTCCGACATAAAAGTTCCAAAAATATGTTTTATTTTCTGAAGTATTTACAAGATGATAATTTTCATTAACTAAATTAAATTAAAACTTAGTTAAGTCTAAAAAACGCCCTTGACATTTTCCCTACTAGCTGGGCAAATTGAGCAGATACGAACAGTCAGCAGCAGAAAATGATCTGCACAGAACCTTATTCTCTTGACATTAGAGTCCGTGTGCAGATCAATTTGAGCACTAGGCCCGCTTAGCTACTTCTGCTGCTGACTGTATATCGAAGCCAAGATGATGTTTAAAGCGTGTAAATAGGCCCTTCGCCACATAGGTAGGTAGCAAGATCTACACCTACGCATTGTCAATATCGTGTTTTACACATTAGAACTAATTTAAAATCATGTTAATTACGTACGGTACAACCTTCAGCCATTGCAAATTCTTCAAATTAGCAACACTGCCTAATTGAAAATCCGCGTTATTTCAACCTAACATCTTAAATTCGTACCAATTTACCAGTTATTGGGTTCACTTTCTTAACTTTTGTTCTTATTGGGTTTTCACTTTCATTGGTTAAACTGGTTAAATCTTAACAAATGAACGTTCTTTTGTTTGTTAATGAAGGACCGAGTTCGCAGCGATCGGCAACATTCAGGTTCACTCTCGTACTGACTTTCCAATGACTTGGGAATGTGATATCATTACAGGTTGTAGATAATATGACTGGTATTAGAAGTTTCTTGTTAACAACGTGATAAAACTTAGTTTATATCGCCATTTGAACGCAGTAAATCCGGACTACTTGTCTATCTCAGCACTTTCCCCAGTATGGTCTAATTATTTTTCTATATAATAAGAGTATTTTATTATTCTGGTAGTGGCTATTGTATCACTGCGACCATTGCTGGTCTATTGTGATCGCCACTTACTACAATTCTTGGTCAAGTCCTGCGAACTCGAAGAATTGCAGGATTTTGTTGAACTCAAGAAACTTGATCTCCTCCGGGCACATGAGGTGTTTGCCCAGAATGGAGTTACGGCTGCGCATAAGACAAGGGCAATCGGTTAGGATGTGTGTAGGCGTCTCCTCTGCTTCAAGGCAGAGTCTGCACTGCCTTGTGTCACACAGCCCCAACACTTGCATGTGCTTGTTTAGGCGACAATGCCCTGTAAGCATATACTCGTATTTGAATTCAGGTAAGTATAATGCTTACCTACTAGAGGAGTACAACGGTGCGCCCCACCCCTGACAGACACAATATGACTCACCTTCATCACAAAAATGTCCGCAATTACAATACCGGGCACGCCTTTATTATGTTTGTGAATGAACAGATCTGTAAACTCTGAAAAATCATGCCTTAAATGGGCCTTAATGGGCTTCTCACTTATAACCCCCGACGCAAAAAGAGGGGTGTTATAGTTTTAATTGTGCACACTGCCACTGCCGTGGGTCTACCATTATATTTTACGCTTCATTTTGAATTAGGTACACGTTATTTTGAAAAATATGCTAATTCATATATTTTGCATATTTTAGATACACAATAAATTCATCTTTACTTACATTAGCGTTTCATGATAGGATAGTTTTCTCATGTTAAAATTGATAACAGTGTTGCTAAATGGTTAACAACCTATCAAATAATTGTAAATAAGTACCTATAAATTACGAAATATATTTAAAATCGTAAAAAGATATGGACCTTCAAAGTTTAGAAAAAATAAGCATTTTTTTATTGTCCAAAAGTAAATTTAAGAAAAAAGTAGCCATCGCAAACTACGTTTCCACTGTCACCCAGTTAGTAGGTCTAGGTAGTTCAAACCACAATTAGATAGCCTACTTAGTATTCCTTAAAGTTGTGAATCCTACATAATGCCAGTTAAAGGCTTAAAGCTAAAATGATTGCATAGAAATGTGTCTACTTCTGGCATGATTTAAAACAATTAATGACCTGCATACGGTAATTAAAAGTTTGGAAAGATATTCGCGGAACATTATAGCATCGATAATCTATTTGAGTAAAGGGAAAAAAAGAACCTCTATGACCCAAACGTGAAAATTACAAAATCTAAGACTACAATCCAGAGATTTCGAAAGTTAGCCTAAAAATGGATAGCAGCTGATATAAATATCCACAACGCCACTCAAAACGATAGCTGAAGAAACCTTATTTTTAATCGACTTCAAAAAAGGAGGAGGTTATGTGTTCCACTATTTATGTACTTATGTTCGCCGATTTCTCCGTCAATTGTACACCGATTTTAAAAATTTCCTTTATTTTCGAAAATTAAAGTTAGGATCTGATGAATGGGATCCCAGGGAAACTGAGGGCAACCCACAAATTTTATAGGTACGCGTGAAGTGATTTCGTTATTTTCTATTATAACTCGTGTATTTACCCTCGGAAATCGCAATTTTAGTGAAGTGGAACTGATGATGAAGACCACAGGTGACTTATGGAACTCCTCAAGGATGTAAAGTACGTCAAAGATTCTGACATGATTCCGTTGAAGTAGCAACTAATGAAGTGTCAACTCTGACATCCTTGAGGAATTAACGGAACTCCTCAAATATTATCAGCCCACATAGCGACTTGGTTTTTTTTTCTGTAATACTCAACGCATTTGCTCTCGGAAAGCAGTTCATATGGTAAATTGGAAAGGAAATGTGGAGTTTTTTTTATGTAAATTCTCAAAAAAATGTCATTTAGTATTGAAAGTTGGTTAGTTGAATTATACAACAGTGGCTACTTTTTTCGTGAACAAGCCTTAGTCGCAGCATCACGCTCTCTATATTGAATCATTATCCCAATCATCTCAACTTATCAACGTCATTCAACTAACCCTACTTACCGCGCTCCCACGTTCTTACGACACTACTTACATCACCGCATTGTTTTACCTGTATCTCCGAAATGAGATAACATTTCATTTGTCACGACACGACTGAGAACTTTCCATGTTTAATAGATTTCTGTTATAACAAAATGCACCGTAATGATGTCCATTGTGATGTCTCTTATTATCAAATCGCATATCATTAGCTTATGTCCGGTTTTACGACATGAGAATTTATTATATGCAAATTACATTAAACACATCGGAACAAAATCTACACGGATCATCGTCATCATCTTCATTTTAAGCCTGTAACCGCCCCGTTGCTGAAGATTTATTTATTGACAAAAACGTTTATATGACATTAAAGTTTAACAACCAATGCGCCAAACTTAGACTAACAATTTAAAATAACGTTTCACAATAATAAATAACAAACAGTAGATCACCTAGCATCCATCGCCTCACAGAATCTCAAGCACTCACTACACACTGCCGTCCATCGCCACGCGAACAAGTCGCACTCAGCACGGCTATCACAAGACGGCGCGCGAGCTCTCTCGATTTTTCTCGCACTATACGTCTCTCTTTTATTAGAACACTTAGAAAGAGAGGTATAGTGCGAGAAAAATCGAGAGAGCTCGCGCGCCGTCTTGTGATAGCCGTGCTGGTGTCGATGCCAGCACGGCTATCACAAGACGGCGCGCGAGCTCTCTCGATTTTTCTCGCACTATCCGTCTTTCTCTTATTAGAAAACAAGTTCGGGACGGTCCGACTCACCACGCAAGGGTCGACATGCCGTGATCATGAGTTGATTATTCTGCCTGACCTCCAAGGAGTTGTACCCAAGGGAATCGAGAAGATACTTACGAGTGACATGCAGGTGGATTTAAACATTAGAGTCTAATGTTTAAATCCACCTGCATGTCACTAATGATTAGACCAAACGAATGGACGAGCATCCTTGCAATGTAGATTTTTAATGAAGAGAAATTTACAGATCATTCTAGAATGTTTTTGTTCGCTTGGTCTTAATCCGCCATAATGCAACAAACAGCTAGTCATGGCGTTAACTTAGATTTAGTACAGTTAGTGTGCAACTTTTTCGAACTATCTGATGGCCTAATGAAACACTCTATTTTACAGTACGTACTTCTGATTACTTGAATTACTAAATCTCAATCTTTGCACACGTTTTTATCGCGGACTACAATTGCATAATTCACATAATAAGTAAGCAGTAAGTAAGTGAGTGAGACTTAAATACTACTTTCAGGTTTTGAAAATAAATCAGATCTCTATCTAGTGCGTACATATTACGTGAATGTCTAAACCTGTACTGATTGTATTGCATTTTGGGTGTGGACTTTCGAGATACAATCTTAAAAGCAGAGGCATTCATCATCATACACTATCTTCCAGATCTACTATGCTATACTTTTGAGCTTTCGACTCGCATCAACTGTGGACTGTGGGCAACGCTGAGATCAAGAAATGTCAAAATTGACAGGAGGATGTATTAATAAAAATAAACTAGAATTATTTTATATAAATATGCAACTACTTACAAAGTACCAGTCCATCGTTAAATTGACTCGCTAATCGGTAGTTAGAGCCACTGCCCAGCCCTGTGAGCTGTAGAGTAGAACTCGCAAGCCTGACTTTTTTCAAAAGCACATTTTTTTCAAAAAAGTTACTCGACAAAAAAAAATATATATAATTAACGAACCTGCTCACAAAGTTTCACGAGAATCGGTTGAGAAATACGACCTGTAGAGGCGAACAACCGGACAGCGGTGACAGTTTGCAGAGGCATAGCCCCAAAGAACGCAATCACAACAAAGTTAACCCCACATTACGAGGCCTACCTACTTAAAATGGCGAAAGTCGTAATAGTCTTTATTTATATTCCACTTGTCACTGCTAGACGCAACCATTGTTTGTATTCTAACACTTTCTATATCGAATGGGTGTCTCAATAAATTCGATTGCCGCCGTTTGGATAAGGGCCATCTGTACGCTTACCATGAGAGCCTATAGAATACTTACAATAGTAAACTTCTCTCGATATCGAGCTAGAGGTGTGCGCCGATGGCAAAATCATCGGCGGCGGCGTCCGATGGGATTTTGATCGGCGGCGGCGGCGTGATCGGCGTGAAATCGGCGTGGTACTTTTTTTTCGGTGTATGGTAAAATAACTATAAAGCGTAAATTCTCATTGTGAAATAAATTAGTTTTAACATTTTCTGAAATTTAATTGCACCAAAAAAATTAAAAGATATATCAATTAGGAATCTTGAGATTTCTTCTTCATTGTCGGTTCCTCAAGAATGAGTGTCGTGACTTCCAAGAGCGCAGTTTCTCAAAAACATTCTCCAATGCCTTCTACTTTGGGCTAGTTGTATAGCGCCTTGGATATTGACGCCCGTGGCATCGCGGATTGCATCAATCTATCGTATGGGTGCTGTCTCTACTTCTCTTTCCTTCAACGCAGCCAACCATTATCATCTTCTCCAAACTGGACTGGTCTTGGCCAGCCACGTGCCCAAACAATGTCATCATTCTCTGGAAGCATGCAGTTGAAAGTCGGATGTTGATACAAAAATCTTTGAGTATCGACACATAAGTGCGCCGTTGTATACATGAGATGACCAACATTCTACGCAGGTGCCACATTTCAAATGTATCTATTTTTGCTCTCAAGCGTAGCTTCCATGGCCATGTTTCAGAGGCATAAAGAAAAATGGAGAAGATAAGGGTGCGCATAAGTATGACTTTGGTGTTGCGGTAGATGTTCCTGTTCCTCCATATATTTTCCAAGCGCTTTACTGCTGTTTAAACAATTTTCGATATTCTGATGACCTCTTTCTTACAGTCTCCGTCGTAGGAGATCTGTGAGCCTAAGGTAGACACAGTTTTCTACTAAGTTCAGGTCATGTAGTTCCCGTGCCCTCTGAATCAACCCAGCTAATATGAACATAAGCATCGTTTTTTTCCTGATTACGTGGAGGCCGTCCTGTACACTGATCAATTCAACTTTCTTTAGAAGTGTAGCTAGCTAGTTCAGTCTCATATGCAACTATGTACTAGGGTCATGTCATCAGTGATTTGCAAATTGTTATTCACCAACTCGGATGTCACCCTGCCAGCTCTCAAGCACTCTGCGCAGTCTGCGCATTATGTGTTCGCTGACCAAGAGGAATAGTTGCCGGGAACTATGCAACCCTGCCTCGATTGGTCTTAAAGTATTTGGACTCCATTTCTTCCAGACAGACACGAGATTTGCCGTCCAATATAGGTTTTTCACCAAAAAAGACGAAGACTGCAAGCACAACGCCATGGGTATGTTAAATTCTTTGCTCTTCTGGATTAACTGCCTGATATTTAGGATTTGCTCTCTTGCGCCTCTATCCTTAACAAAGCCCGCTTGCTCTATTGCGATTTGTCCGCTTCTCTAGTACTCTAGACGTTTGTTTAGAATATACAATAGAACTTTACCAGCAAGGGATATAAGAGAGATAAGTAGTTCGATAGTTGTCACATTTAAGGGTAGAGCATTTCTTATATAGTACATCCATGGAATCTGCCCTTTGTTGTATAGGTACCCAGACTCGACCAGAGGTATTAGGGAACAGATTTCTTCATGGAAAAACTTTTAGTTACTAGAATATGCCCCAGTTGATTATGATTATAGATTGTTAGGGGAAATAAGGTCACGCTTAAGGATTACAGGTCGTTCCTCTAATCCTTGGGCACAAAAAAAAATTGAAATCGCAAACCTTTTAACTCTATCTGTTGCAATTTTACAGGAGGCACATAAAACCTATTTAATTTACATCAAGGTTACATCACAATAAAAGTAATGAAATAAGTAAAGATTTGCAGCAGCCCAGCTAGCACAATACCTACGTTTTACGTGACGTCTCAGTACATTTTTGCCGTAAAACGTGACGATAAAACCTATCGTACTAGGGCCTCAGTAGTACTTATAATTATTACAAGATTGTTTTTTTATGGTTTTATTTTTTAAGGTTCTTATTTGCTACTTTTTTCATGACGTTGACGTCCTAAATGACATGTTGTATAACAGTGCCAAAGATTGATTTGAAAAATGGCATTAAGAGGTTTGTGACTTTAGCCGAAGATATTTGCCATGGCGTGTATGTTCGCATATGATGTATACATGAACTGCAGAATTGCCGATTTATATTTTATTGCGTAACGAATTAAGCAAACTTTAATGTAGAAAATTAGAGACTTGATATGTGCTGTAAAGACTCCTTACTTGGCATTGGAATTAAAATTACTTAAATAATTTGCATTGAATAATTAGCACTGTTCCGAAACAAACGCAATTATGCCACGCCGATTTCACGCCGGTCAAATTCATCGGCGGCGGCGGCGTGGAAAAATCGTCGGCGGCGGCGGCGCGGCGGCGCGGCGCACACGTCTATATCGAGCTAACGCGCTTCGACTAGATTTCGATTCTCGCAAGTTCGAGCTGTCAAATGCGCCGTACTCATGGTGCCGATATACTACGAAAACAACTACAAAACGTTACTCGCTAGCGTCTAGTTTTCGATGCGTAATCTAAACTTTCGAATCGTATTACCAAACGGTAGCGTGAGTCACAAATTTGACATTTCGAATCGAAAAATACCGTAGTATCTGTAGTTTACTATTTCACTTCCAAAATGGTGCGTGATAACGTATTATTTCGTCAAGATTTACCGTAGATCCGATCGATACCTATCTCAAATTAAAGAACTTATAAAAATAAGGGTTTTGAATCGACAACTTATATCCGCAAAATTCGGATTGTCGCGTATTTTGTATTTAAAAATGCAAATAATTGGCACACGTTCCGCCATATTGGGTCGACAGACTTAGATGAGGATCATCGCACACTGTTAAAATTATACTTAATGTCGTTAAGCTTAAGGTATAGATTCCTTTAAAGTCTTTAAACTTTGGCGTTGGGGAATTTTTCGACGTTGGCCATGCGCGTATTCTGTAATGTCATAACCGACAAACGCTAGCATTTAAATTGAAACGATAAATGCTTGTAATTTAAGGCTGAATATTGAAAAATCTATTAAACTATACGAACAATCGAGTTAACTGTTGCGAGAAAAGTATACTTATATGGGACTCGGGGTACCGATTAGATTTTTAGTTCTGTGAGTGACCGCCAGGGGCGGTGTATAGAGTTTTCATACAAATCTTTAACTGCTGTCGATAGTCGCTAGCGTATTCCGACTTACTGTAAACTCACACTAAAGCTACTGTTACCGCTTCTAACCGGTTAGGTCAATTAGCTTATGCGGTTACGTGGTTCATGGTTGTTAAATTAATTGAATTTAATGATTTTAGTTAAGTATGATAATGTTTTATAACTTGAATGAAAATACGGACAATACTGTTGAGGTGTTCGTAGTGGCGCTAAGGCATTCATCGTAAACATTATTTTTACTGAACGGGACCTAATAAATAAATATAAATAAATATGAAATGTGTGTGTGCGTGTGCGTGTGTGCGTGTGCGTGTGTGTGTGTGTGTGTGTGTGTGTGTGTGTGCGCGTGTGTGTGTGTGTGTGTGTGTGTGTGTGTGTGTGCGTACGCTCCGCTACGAGCGGGGCGTGTGGCGTCGAGCTCGAGTGTCCTTATAAAACAAAGGCAGACCTTTTACGACACTTACTTACTTCTCACTTGTTCACGATAACGAAAAGTTAAGTTCGATCGAAAAGTTTCACTACCTAATATCATGTTTGGGCGATTCCGCACTATCTATTGCGAAGGGTGTACCTTACCGGTTACTGCGGATAACTGTCAAATTTTATATATAATTTTATATAATAAACATGTTTTGGCCACTAACTACCTTGACAAGATAAACACTTTTCAACAAGTTAAGACAAACAGCTTTAACGATTTGCGTAAATTAAATACACAAATTTACTAATCAAGTCTGTGAATGCCCTTAAAAGCAATGAAATTGGAAAACCTAGGAGAGTTCATATTATTTTATTTAGCTTCGAAAAACTTGGATTCTAATACACGAAAAAGTTTTGAAACACAGAATCAAACCGAAATACCGACTTTTGTCTTGCAGACTTGCAGAACTACAACTACGTCAACCTTCATGGAAGCGAGCGGAGCTGTGGGGCCGAGATACGATAGTAACTTTTGTACTCAACCAAAACAAAAAATAATAATGAGCCCGCCATCCGATCCGCCGAACCTTGGCGTTATCATATCATAACAATAACACGACGTACAATACAAAGCGGCCGCCCTGCCCGCGAACATTGATCGCTACAACTAACCGCGAAGAATCTGAAAAGCTTGTCACTTGTCAGTATGAAAGTTTTCCTTACCCGATGACAGACAATGCATCCGACATTCTTCCGCACAATATTTTAGCAAAAGTAATGTGTTACGAAACAAATTTAATTTTCTCGCTTAACGGAACGGGTAATTAACCAGCAGTCCACCAGTTTAACAAGGACCTGATTAACATGGCAACTTCTACAGCGTACGGGTCAGGTTACGTTGGTCGTGTGCTGTGAACAAAAGATGTCCTCGTTTAGGTATGTGGCGCGGTCCGTTGGCTTGTTTGGTTTGTGCAGGGTTGAACCGGCTGAATTTTTAAATTATAAGGAAGCAAAATGTATCGTATATGTAGAATGGCTTGAAACTGCGGGTATGATAAACGCTTGTGCCTGAGTAATCGATGTTTAATCATATAGTCCCTGGGCAAAAGCAAGCTCTGCTCGGGTGAAAATAGAGAAAATAAGTACGGAGAAACCGAATTTTCCCAGACATGAGACCTAGCTACATCGATAATTCGCCCCCCGTAAATCCCTATATTCCAAATTTCATAATAGAAAACAATAAACTCAATAAAGTGTTGTTTGTTATACATATGTTATATGAATACAAGCTTTGAACTGTAGATGTACAGTCAAGTGTAAAAATATGGGTGCATACAACTTACTCATAAATATGTCCCATCGCTCTTAGGGCTTGGCTACATGTGGCCATCAGGCATTATGTCAGCAGATTAAGGTTTCGGCACATATTTATGAGAGTGTGTACGTACAGTCGACTAGAAAAATACATTTTTTAGTCGAGTGTACTGTAGGATAGGACGCCATCAGCAACATTTTAAACCAGAGGGCGTACCGCGAAACGAAATTCGTTTTCGTTCGTGTATCTCCGTCTCTGTCGCGGGAACTAGTAAGTGCGACAGAGACGGAGATACACGAACGAAAACGAATTTCGTTTCGCGGTAGGCCCTCTGGTATCCATTTTAAAATTCATGAACATTGTAAAATGACAACCCTATTTTTCAGTTTCAGGTATCATGTCAGTTGGCCACTGTCAATAACTTTTTCTCGGTTACTTCTGGCTTCTGTGACATTTATGGGCACCGGTGAGTTGACAACCCTATCAAGATAAGAACGTCAACAGGTGTTGCAGATGTGTGGTCGCTGTAGTGACGTCACCCGCTCCAAGTTGAGGGTAGTTCGTGCGGTATAGTATTAATGAATATTTTAATTACAGAGTTGACTACTATTGATAATTAGCTTTTTTTATTATATTGTTGTTAATTCTATTTTTTATCTATTATATTCTTGTTATTCAATTTTGTTTAGTCATCATAATTTTAACAGACATTAATGTAAATGTATTTAAATTTGTCTTGAACGCTTAGTAAAGCAGAATGTTTTGGACACTAAATGTTTATACCACCTTGTTTTGTAAACTACATACATATTGACAGTTAAGGCGTAAGCTTCATATTACCCTTCCCTTAACATAAGGGAAGGGTAATATGAAGCCGTCTTTCCTGTAGAGTGTAAACTATACAATTAGTTAGCATTTTAGATACCAATATAATATGATATATGTCACCATATTCCAGTCAAACTAGTCGGTAACAGAGGTACCGTGTCAGCCACAAAATATATATTCGGCTGATATAATAACATATCAGCCGAAAGACGTCCACTGCTGGACATAGGCCTCCCCCAAAGAGTGCCACAATGACCGGTCCGGCGCCACCCGCATCCAGCGGACTCCAGCGACCTTTACCAGGTCATCAGTCCACCTTGTGGTGGGCCTACCCACGCTGCGCCTTCCGGTACGTGGTCGCCACTCGAGAACCTTTCCACCCCAACGGCCATCGGTTCTACGTGCAATGTGCCCCGCCCACTGCCACTTAAGTTTAGCGATTCGGAGGGCTATATCGGTTACCTTGGTTCTGCTGCGACGAGTTTATTCCTAAGAAATAGAGCGTGTGTAGGTTATTTTGAACACCCGGCCCGCTTAGCTACTTCTGCTGCTGACTGTACGTACATTTAGCTCTAACAGCTTAGTAGAGTGCCTTGAAATAACTAACATCTAAGAAACAATGCCTCTTTTTCATTAGCTATTTTATTTAATAACTAGTTATTTAACTCGGAATTCGGCATAAACTTAGTTGAATACTGATATAAAACTTATAAATTGCGTGTAATTCAGGTGTAATTATAATAATTATGTTAATACAAATTTAAGCGTCAAATCTTAATTATGACCAGCAGTTAGAATGCAGTAAGCAATTTTATTTGAAACAGTGAAGTAATTCGTTAGCACATCGACACGCATTCCGTATTTATTTATAAAAAAACAAATAGAGCGTTGTTTGAATGTAACTTATATTTGCAATTTACAAATATCAATAAAAATGCGGTTGTTTAATAAGAAAGAAAGAAAGAAAATAGTTTATTAGTGCAAAAAACTAAGTATACAACAAAGGCGGTAACTTTTATGCTATCGATTTTAATTACAATCGACAGTATTATCGAGCCGGTATCGATTACGCAAAAGCCACATCTCTACACAGCCTTCGATCGAAGCCTGTCCCCAGTCCTCCGCTGTCGGCGCGCCTGCGCACTCGCGCGCGACGCGTTCCAATTTTGAATTCCATATTCGAATTACAAAAACAAGTGAAGTGACAGTTAGTGAGTGTTACTGTCTTCTTTCTATTGCCAATGATAGAGGGAAAGATGGATGGCTAGTTTTTGTTTTGGATTCTCTGACAATGGATCTTGGATTCTGCTTTTTGTGGTGAGTTGTTAATTGTTGTGAATGTTGAGACCGTTAATGCGGCGGTTTGAATTCATATTTATAAATTCATTAAGACAGAATGCTGATTTGGCCGCATGGCGCATATGACATACACATTGCTAACGCATAGTTTTTCATATTTTTTTCACTACATTGGCGCCCGAATCCTGTCATATGATAATTTTACAATTAACTTGATAACATATCCGCTGTTAACGTACCTATTGAAATCATTTTGTACCATGTAGGTATAGTTTCCCGATTATGGTCCATTAATGTTAACGACCTAAGTTAATTGGTTAATAATAACTATTAAATACTGACAACGTTGAATACTTAAGGATGATTCGCACAAACTGGAATGTTTTCGTATTTGTTCAGTTGGCATTTTTCAGGTCTGTAATAATGCTTACAAATCTAGATTACAGCTTATATCGATAATTTGATGCCTGTTGCTGAGGCGTTAGTTATTTTGGTCAACAAGCCTCTGTTTAATAAAAATTACAATTAATAAGTTTTTACATGCATACACGCCTGCGTTCCCAGAAGGCATAGGCAGAGCAGAACACATGAAATATATTTTTATACTCGTCGACTTTAATGTTTGACTTAAGACTTCGTGCACCAAAATATAATCACATACTTTTTTCTATGGAGCTCCCAACTCCCAACTCAACTAAAATAAATTATTATACGTACCTACAACTGTTGAGACAACTATAATGTAATGAATGTGATCAATCACGTGGCGCCTTTACTGAACTAAAATGAATTTGACCAATAGAACGTCGCCTTGGTGATAGAACAAAAGACATCAACGAAACGCTGAGCCGATCGATGGGCTGCGCTTCGGTTCAGCAGGGCTTAGATTTTCAATAGATACCAAGTTTGTTTAATTATTTCAGTTGACTCATAGAAAAAGTATTGTATAATGTACACAATTAGCTCTTAGATTATTTGTGGGTTAAAAGAGGAGAAAATGTGATATTGCAGTACCTATGTTTGCTAGCCTATCGCCCACAACACACTTTAACCCTCGTAGTCGATATTTACGACACCCAGGGGGAGAAAGGGGGTGGTGCTGTTTTAACCCGACACCACACGGGGTTTTTTTTTTTTAAGTTGGTCAATCAACTATTTATTGTTGTTATTCCGTCCCGTTAGCTAGGAGACAATATGACAGTTTCTTAGATTTTTTTACCGGGCTCATCATGCTTACAGAAGGGATTGAAAATGACAAGAAACCGCCACATTTTGTGGATTTAAATATTTAATCCAATGTATCCGTATATATGTAGTTTTAAAAAGTGACCCAGCAGACGTAACCATGGCAATGAGTCACAGAAAAAAAGTTGATTCACCCAAGTAATGCACAAACAGATGTAATATAACTTTGGTTCTACGTTTACCAAATAGGTCATATCTTTATAATTCCTAGATGAATTGGCATCTGATCTGAGTGAGGGTCTAAAGTGCAAAAGATAGTAAACAAAAACACGTGCACGTGACATGTTCACCGTCGACCAAGTAACTGGACCTAACAGCTCAATTACTTAGATAAATGGTCCCCTATCAAAGCAGCAGACACTTTTTTATTCCTTATGAGCTATGTGTTTAATTTGTGAAACTTTTCACTGTGGACATATAAACATTCATCATTGGCCACAGCATCCATTGCAGATGATTGTTGCAGCATCCAAGAGTTAGGTATAAAGAGTAAGTAATTACGGTGGCAGTCCACACCGCCTCTTATGCCCATAAAGCCCGATAGCAGGTCAACACCCTTCCACATCGATCGCAGACATCCCGTGAGTCCTGCGACTCCTGCGCGGTCTTGCAGTCGAAACCTTTTCCGTCTAGGATTTTCTAACCAGACTTCGTTTGTGTTTTGTCATTCCATTTCGTAAGCCTCGATGCCACTCAGGTTTCATCTCAGCACGCCTCTCCCAGCAGTTAGTTTCGATACTAAAGCTGATCATATCTCGCAGCAGCAGTCTTTAAACCTTAACAGCACGTTAACGGGGAACTCTGTAATAAAAATCCGCAGAGTTAGAAGCTATTCCTTTGGTATACCAGGGTCAATAACATCATTGGATGGTCTTTAATAAATTGAGGTTCCTATACTTTTGCAGACTTAATACGGCATTAGACTACCTCTAAGTCCATGCAGTCCGTGAACTGGCAGGAGCTACGGTACCCTCTAGGCTACCCAAGTGGGAAAGACTGCTCTGTTGCTACACACAGTTTGTAAATCCCTTGGCATATCCGTAATCCGTATCATCTGTGCATTCTCGGCCGTATTCTGGCGCGCAAGGCGAGCCGCATGCGCCACATACCGCTCGTAATTGGCTGCGCTGGTTTCCTTGCGAAAGGTCGCGCTAAACAACCATTTTATATAACTGCGTTGAAATTACTTATATTGAAGAAAGATTCTCGAACCTTTGTTTTTAATAAGGATATCAAGCAAAGGCCGGCACAATACCGTCTGTGCAGTACACCCCTAGAACCCCCCTGACGCCTTTGCGACGCTAATAGTAGCTAACATCATCAGATACGGTGTACGAGTACTGTAAGGCAGTATGCCAAAAATATACCTCATCATCATCATCATCATATCAGCCGAAAGACGTCCACTGCTGGACATAGGCCTCCCCCAGAGAGTTCCAAATTGACCGGTACCGGAAGGCGCGGCGTGGGTAGGCCCCCCACAAGGTGGACTGATGACCTGGTAAAGGTCGCGGGAGTCCGCAGGATGCGGGTGGCGCAGGACCGGTCAATTTGGAAAATATACCTATGACTTCCTGATTTTTCTCAAGGACTGCATTTTTTCATTATTAATTAAGTAAGTAAAATTACGTCAAATTAATAGTTCACTTTCAATTAACCCTTACGTCATGTCATTGACGTTGCGGAAAGGATTAGTTTTTTTTTTTTTAATATCAAATACAAGGAACTCGCGAAGGAGCGACACAGTCATGATTAGAAAATAAAATGTGATTTATTTTGTATACATTACTGCCAGTACTGGTGAAGCAAAAATTTGTATATTATGAAATAAGTTTCTGTCCAAAATTTCATTTTGGCATAGAATTACAAAACAATTAAAGACGTCTATATGCCTAATTTTAGAACACATTGTAAGTATCTAAATCTACATAATTTTATAAATATGGAAGTATGTACTGATGTTTGCCATACTAAGCCCCCCGGCCCCGACAAGGCGGGCACTCTGGAGGGGGGTGCGCGCTTAGCTTAACCCTAACCCAACACACGAGGCAGACTTCACGAACACAAAAGTACTATAGGAAGAAAAGGAAATATAAGCAGATCAAAGTGATAAAGCACTTCTTCATTTGGAAGCGAATATAAGCCTTATATTACTTTCTGGAAACCATTGACAACATCTCATCTTGCATTTCTGTGCGTGTTACTTATCAAACTTATCAGTTAGTTTCTCAATATTCGACTAAACTGCCTATCACTAGTATTTTGTGTTTGAGACAATGAGGAAACGTGATTTTTTAATATTTAAGCATCTCTGCATCCGATATCCTAGTTGTTTCATCTATCTATGCGTTTTGTTGGAAAATCCCTTGGAATTCTTCTCTATGGACTTCGTAAGAACTTTAACCATTTCTATTTTACGGATATTATTATGTAATATGGTATTGATGTTTAAACGCTTAACACTACTAAATCACAGGATGTACCTACATATATCGTTACTTTCGTTCGTACCATGCTAAGTATTTTTCGAGCAACATATGCTATCATTTATCAACCTTAACTAGCAATCCGGTAAGAAAAAAGCCGGACACGTGCGAGTCGGACTCGCCCACCGAGGATTCCGTACAAAATTACAAATGTATAGTTTCAGATTTTTCCCTGTACATGTAGTATAAGACGATATTAATTGCCAAATTTCATAGTTCTAGGACAACGGAAAGTATACCCTATAAATTTTGATTCCCTTGAGAGTATCGAAATATACGTTTTTTGCGACAAACTGCCGTATCTTTCTGTCACGTTAACTTAGAAATTTGATTTTTTCACAGCTTCAAGGGACTGTAGACCAGGCCCCGTAGCATGGTTGGCCTTGTCACGCGATAGGTGATAGGATAGAGCGTGCGTCACTGGCTGACACCGTTCGATAAAACGAGACGACGCTCCTATATTGTCACTTGTCGCGTGATAAGGCCAACCATGCTACGGCTCCAGGCCCCGTAGCATGGTTGGCCTTGCCACGCGATAGGTGATAGGATAGAGCGTGCGTCACTGGCTGACACCGTTCGATAGAACGAGACGATGCTCTTATCTTGTCACTTGTCGCGTGATAAGGCCAACCATGCTACGGCTCCTGAATTAAATAATTTAAATTTCAACTCCATACCTTCTCGCGTCCCCGAGATAAAGGGTCTTGACAGACAGACGGACAACAAAGTGATCCTATAAGGGTTCCGTTTTTTACTTTTGAGTGGAACCCTAAAAATAAGAGAAACCTACAGAAAACTGGTTCTGTTATAAATTTTGTAAGATTAATTATTTTTCTTTCGGCTGGAACATAATTTATATTTTCGCTTATTTTGACGTTTCTCACTTTATAATTAACAGAACGATCACTTTGATGACTTAATCGTACCTACGATTAAACGAGCTATTTAAATTTATGCAACAACGAGTACATACATCATTCACCCTTACATAACCCTTATGCAACGTTCATCGCGTTACTTGATTTGGCCGAATTGCATCAAAGTAGTCCATTCAAAAAGCAACTGTACCGTTAAAGGTAGAATACTCCAATTCCAATGACAGTTTTATAAAAAGTCGGCCACATTAAATAATGTCAACCATACACAGGGTGAGTAAAAGGGTGTATACAGGGCAACACAAACACGTTACAACGTAATCCGTCAGCCACTCGAACATAGTTCTTATGGAATGTACTTTAGTCATGTAATAACCTATTTGTACGAACTTTCGGACACCTTTCGCTGTCGCGTGTACAGCTATGTGTTTACTCAAAATGTATGGTTAAGAGAAATCGCAACATCCTCGGTTTCTTGGAAGAGAGAAAAAGAGAGGGTGTGTGACGGATGCGGGTGTATCGTTTTCTATGCAATAATAGTCACATGATTACATTGACTTGCGATTTCTAATAAGCGTATTCAAATATTATCATTTCACTACACAATTTGACATTCCTAGATAGGTTACTACTTACTACTGATATTGGCTATGTTTGTCTATGGTGGATAATGGATTTAAAATTAAAATAAAACTAGTGGCGCTGTGAAAACGCGCAAGAAAATATTTAAAAAAAAAAATTGAAGTTTCGAAAAAAACTATATAATTATCGAACCTGCTGACAAAATTTCACGAGAATCGGTTGAGAAATGCGACTTGTGGAGGAGAACAGCTGGACAGCCGGACATACGAAAGAATTTGGCCCAGGCTGAAACATAGAACTTCGTTCGCTTCGCTCACTCGTTCAATTAAACTGCATCCTGCGTGGCGGACTGCAAAGCTATAGATACAGCAGGTATAGATATTAATAAAAAGATAGAAAAAAAAATAGCGCAAGGAAAATACATATATAAGCAAAATTAACTTTCTTAAATATAAACAAAAAAAATAACAGTGGGCTTATACAGCATAATTTGCATTACGCTGAAGGGTCCTCACTCAGTTTGGTGTCTGTCACGGAGCGAGCCACAAAACGCGCTTCGTTCCGTGACGCTGATTTTCAGTGAGGCCATTAAGAGGCTAGATGGCACTGAATAACATAGAATCCATCCATTTCTCGTTCATTTCATCTCTCAATGTGACTACGTATGTCTTCCTTGACACTTAAATATTTATTATATCTCTCTCTCTATCATTAGTTTTGTTCAACAACATCACGCACGACGGCGGAAACTGCGTTTCTGAAATATCAACCTAAATGCACGAGATAAACATTAGATAGAATGTAGTCTACTACAGCGAAGGTTCGCTATTGTCTTTCGAACAGAAAATTACCTTGTAACAACACTTTATGTCGTGATATTGTACTCGGATTTCCCATACGTAAAGTGAATTGTAGTGCCTGTCACTTTTATTGCAACATGTTGTATGTATAGCTACTATTTTTACTGTGCGATCGTATTAAAATTCTTTGCACTCCTACGCGAAGGCTGGCCTTAAGTTTTCCCTAAGGTTGTGCCGATGAATATTCCCGACTGAGGTTTAAAGAAATGACCTAGCCTTCTAATTTACATCTCATTCGCATTTAAGCGTGATGTCATTCTGCGTGACACTGACATGATGTTTAGTTTAAGTGTTTTCTAAAAGACTTGTTAAAAATGTTACTTTTCCTTTCAATGAATGAAGATGTTCATTGTTAGCAATTATCCAGTTTTCGGGGTCAACTGTTTGGACATTGTTTTTCTCTGACCCGATTACGTTATTTATGTGACATAATATATTGTAAGAAACTGGATCAATGGAGATAATTTAGTTTTGTATATTTACTTCCATTTCGTTTGTTTTAAAGTTTCTTGTCGAACATTACCCACTTACAAAAATTACAAACAGCTTACAAATTAAAGCATCAAACACATTACGGAAACTTATACGAAAACAAACCAACATAATAATCTAACAAGCTACAATCCTTAGGTATGTAGAATTTACATTTAAATGCCCTCAAGATTGATATTGCAAGAGCATAAAATTGAATTATTTCACTGTTGACTTGAAGGCGCGAATGCGAATTGGTTTGACAATATGGCGGCGGGAGGAATTTCCGCGGCATGCAAGTCACGAGCGTGAAACCGCAGGCGCTGGGACGAACTGTGCGCGTACGCAATACGCATACGCAGCCTCCGGAATTTCAGGTCATAGACGGGTCTTTCCAGCTCCAACTGGTGCGTAGTGTCTGCGATCCGCTACCCTGATGTGAGGGCAGTCCGGTGTCTCCCGAGACGCACGCGGTCGAATGCTGAAAGCGATCCCGAGCGGCTCTACTTATATCCGGTGGAACCACTCGTTGAGGTTTTTGAGCACGGCCAGGACTTTAAGCGGTGGCAGCGTGAGAACGAGAGGCCGCTCTCCTATCTCTCTCTCCGTTGTGTAGTGCACCGCTGCCGCTGCCGCCCCCGCTCGATGTCGTGGCCGAACCATTGGACGGTGTTGTTGGTGAAAATGCATTTCCCCACGATAAAAAAGAGCAGTCCTTCCGAAAAGCGTCGGCATTATAATTTGACATAGAGAAGAGATCCCGGAACCGGCGTAAGCGCACTGCAGAGGCCGTTGCCAGCGAATGCCACTCGCCTTTTGCGTCGGATTCGATCCGACATCTCCATCCAGCGCGTGTAATCCAGTCAAAGCGAAACGATCGACAGGGCTCCGCTTGTGTTTGGATTTGTAACGGTTTACGCTGCAGTTTTTTATGTTATTTGTTAGACTTTGAGACTTTAATCGGAAGGATTTTAAATAGTGTTAATGAGACCTTTGAACGTTTAGCAAGGTTAGGACTGACTTATTATAGGTAACTCAAGGCAAACGTTCTCCCTACAGCGAATGCTTTATAAGTGGACACTTGGTAATATTTCTCATTTTCTATTTACAGTTGATAAATTTTCAGATTAGGTAATTTCATTCAAAAGATAAAAAACAGCTTTTTTCAGATCTTACAATACAATACAAATACTCTTTATTGTACACCTCACACAAACAAAGCAGTTACAGAGAGAAACAATACAATAACACGTTGGTAGAGGTAGACAACAGGCGGTCTTATCGCTGAAGAGCGATCTCTTCCAGACAACAGATCTTAAAGCCTATCAAACGATTATGAGGAACCCAACGACTCCTCGTATGTCAAAATCCATCAAGCCGTTTGACACTGCAGCCTGTGAAATATAATTTTCTTGTCCACACACACATGATAGGTACGCTCGAAAAACATAACTTTCCTTCTGAGGCAGTCGGGTGATTAGGCTTGGGCACTTTGTATGTAGGGGATAATCCCCGAAATTACTCATCCGATTGTAAAAACTCTTTCACCAGTATTTATAATTAACCTTCGGTATGGACAATTGGACATGTGTCATATAGGCTATATATTAGCCCGTGGCTGCGCCTGGATTCTTTGTAATAACTCGAAATGTCGAAACTTGTGTAACTCGAAATAAATGCTTTCATTCATTCATTCATTCAATAAGCGGGCGGAGCCGTGCGGGCAGCTAGTCATCAATAAGTCAAAAATGTAATTTTTGGTACAGTCAGCGTCAAATACTTTGTAGCAACCAAAGTAGTCAAATAGTTCGGTACACCATATATTTAGTATGGTGTACCGAACTATTTGGCCACTTTGACTGCTACAGAGTATTTGACGCTGACAGTACAAGCTTTTACTGCCAACTGTACTTTTCTGTAAACCGTCATAAACTATCCCTTGAGACGTCCTGTCTCCGTCATCAGATCAGCTCGATGGTACCATAATATTGAATTGTCATCCAAACTACAATGAACCCCAAAATTTCAGCTCAACCGGTTGAAGATATCTGCTTCAAAATTGACTTGCAAGATTCCACCCGAACAAACATAGTTACATACCTACATTGAAAGTTAAATAAAATCGTGTAATAAAACTTAACTGACCTATCGGTACGCTTTCAATTTCATACGACTATAAATCGGATGATTGCATTTTTTTATTGGCTTTTAATGGAAGGAATTTGGCATTGCAACGATTCGCTCGATTGCTAAAACAAATCGCAAATCGACTAATTGCGGCCATAATTGGTTTTAGTTTACGTAAAACACAATTGCTATCTGCTTTCCAGTAACTGTTTTGCGTTTCAAATTACACATTACAACTAAAATTGGGATCGTGTTCCTAGCGCGCGCGAGTGCGTGAGCGCGTCACTTACCCACAATATCTTATACATTATATAATGGGCAAAATGCAAAGTACAGTCGAGTTCTCCAATATCTATACACACAACCTTTCAAAAATATCTGTACACAGGCTTTATTATTACTCACATAAGACACATGTATAGATATTTTTGAAAGGTTGTCTGTATAGATATTGGAGAACTCGACTGTACATACCTATCAACAAACAAAAATGTAGGACCCTCTGATGCACTGTCTGTTGCACTTTTCAGCCATTATTGGTGCGACAGAGATCGCAACAGATCTGTCCCGTTCCCACATTGAATTATATAATAGTATTTATAATACGACAATGAGAAGGAGTAGCGCGCTTTCTCGTCCATTGAATGATCTATACCCGAAGGTACAATCCTGTCAATTTCATTCCAATTTTATGCTCAAACGCAATTTCGTGCGCCATGAACCAGTTCGATTCACATTTATCATTATCATTACAATAAGTCGAAAACTCGTTCCAGGTTTGTGCGATAATTACCTACTCATGTTCTACTGCTATTAGAGAATATCGTTATGTTTGTTTTAGTTTAACTAGCATAGGTCCTTCCGTACTCCAGCAGTGGACGATCAGCCTAGAACTAGATCAATAATAAATATTTTGTTCATAAACGGAGATTTACCGTATTTTCTCCATTTCACCGAATGAAAGTTAGATGAAAATGCCGAGTGTGTCAATGTTGCTTCATTAAAAATCGATTAACCTGTTAGGTCGGCTGTCTGTACCGGGTTTGATTTGTGTCGCGTCATAAATGCCATGCTGGCAACACATTAATGTGCTAATGAAAGAAATTGTTGAGTAGGTATAGTCAGTAGATGAACAACGTCGGAAATCCAACCAATTTTACTGATCCACACTAAAATTTCATAATAAATACTAACCTGAATCCTAATTTGATTTCGATATTCGATTACTAATTTTGTGATTTAAAAGCAAAGCCCTAGCCTAGACAGACTCATATAAATATGTCTGTGGAACTCAGTTTGTTCGGTGTTCGTAACTATTATTGCAGTCCCAACAAGGGTATGTTCCAACTGTTCCAAGGCGTGGCGGATCAATGACACTAAACATTAGAAAGTACCTACCTTGGAACACCTTTTACCTAAAGAAATGGCAACTGTCTAGTCTAGTATTTACTAAGAAACACCCTAACAACTAACAAAAAACATTCTGCTGAATTCCTTTCTCCGTTTGTTACGTTATTTTTATTACCACGTATCACTAATCGATTTTTTTATACCCAAGTTAGTCGATGGGTTTTAGATAGATTGGCTCTGTCAATTACATGACTCGTTTTCGTTTCTCGAAATACTTAGATAACTACTTTATTACTTCGAAGTATATTTTATAGTAGTCCGAAGGGTCATCTGATGGTCGTCTAATTATTTTCAGACATGCTCGTTAGTCGTTACTAATGCCATGTTACTATTTGGTCACGTTCGACGTTTGGCTGGTCTTAGTTTTATATGCTTCTATTATCTACATATACGTCACTGCCTTCTTTCGCCATATACACTTTGTCTTCTTCGTTATTTGTCTCATTCGACGTATTTCAGAGGTGAAAACGATAGCGATGGTATACACACGTAATTGATAATTAATGAGTCGTAATCAAAAATAACAAACGTGACCAGAGTAGATTGTGACGAATAACGAATATACCAGCAAATGTGAGGAGTGCCGAAAGTCAAAAAGTTTTAAACTTACGTATATTCTTGATCAAGTGTTAATTCTCTGACTTTGTTCTTAATATCGGCGGAAGCACATTCACTTTCATTGCGAAACGGTTGTGTGGTGATTGATAACCCGCGCGTGCTCAGGCGCAGATAACGCTGACGTTGCCATCTTTGATTTATCATGGCATTAGGTTTTACTATTCATTAACTGATTCTTGACGGCTTTATCTAGATTATGCATGCTGGACCGAGAAAGTATGTACCTATTACTGCAACTAGTCCTGAGAACGATTCCCAGGATTGTCAGTTGAATGCGTGTGGGAAATGACATACAGCCTTGCCCTTGTTTTAATGACAATTCGACGTACATTATTGAGCTGGTAAGTAACGCTGCTGTTCAGTGACCACCTTTACCTATACTTTTAGAACTAGCAAAGAATGTCGAATTGTCATCGTCAGATGACGGTGACGTGACGACCTATTTTCCTACTACTAAAATAGTATACATCATGGTTACTTACTAACAGAGAGTTTTTGACGTTGCATAAACAGTTGCTGATTTAACTATTAGTCAATCAACATCCCTATTCTGATTCGGGAAGGTACCTATGTATCCTAAATGTTTTGATGGAACTCAACATCATCAAAACGCTGCGGTTTTCTAAACGTGACTTTCATAAGTTCATAACACCATTTAATATGCGTCATCATTGCCAAGGTATTTACAAATTAAACGTATCGCAAATATCGCAATGGCATGCATTTCTCTCACGTCACAAACGGATCTACGTCACATTGACCCACGTTTCAGCTTATGACTCACGTTAGACACTCACAGGTCAGTATTTTGAAAGCTGTTAATGCAAATAATATCTTATCAACAAGGAGTCGCGGTTTAGAACGCCTTGCGCTGTTCCGGTCCATTCATCCGAAACTTGGTGAAATGAATGAATCATTGTTGTGTACAAGCTTGAATTGAGGCTGTCCGCTAGGTCTTTCCAAACGTTGCAGTTTATCACATTAACTGCTCTCAGTTATCTCTCTAGATGCACCTTTAGTTAGAATTAGAGGTATATATTGATGTCTCGTTCCAACTGCATCTAGGACCTAGCTATCTGTCTGCGTTGATAAATTGCAACGTTTGTTACCTTTATAGAATAATGGGGTCATATTGGCGTTGCATTCGAGGCATGTTATTAAAACACGCCGTATAAGGCTAGTATGAATCAAACAGTTATCTGTTTTGATCTAGATATAATCGGCATTGAATTCATTTCCTGTGTAGGTATTTTGAGAGGGAGTTTTCTTTCGTAACGGTCTGACATAGCAATGCATGTCCTGGGGTTTATTTCACGAACTTTGACCATACTGAGACACTTGACCAATAACTACTGGCCTGACCAGCCCCCCTATTCTGTAACTTGTTTTAAGCTCACCTCAACGCTCGACCACAAATATATCTTGACACTGCGGTGCGCAGTAACTATAAGTGTAGGTAGAGGTCTAGTTTCGTTAGGCGTGAACGCGTAGCGATTAACAGCCCTGGGCCCTATTTCACGATCTTGACAATTATCATCTGACAATGACAATTCCACGTACATTGCTGGGTCAATAAGCTGCCCAGCAACCACCTTCACCTGTCGACGCAGCCACGTAAGTCGAATTGTCATTGTCAGGTGAGAATTGTCGATTTGCTGAAATAGGGGCCTGGTGTTGCCTGGTTAGACTTGTAACTTGTATCTTCGTGAAACGGACACTGAAGGGATTTTGAAAGAAATATTAGTAGGTTGAGCACTTTAAACTCTCGCGCTTTGCACACATATTTAAATATTTATTTTACACGGGTCTAACGCGATATTTATTTACCTTTATTTGGTACCTAGTGAAATATTATGCACCCATACCTCCGTTGACAACTTGCTGAGATGATGAACCCGTGTCGAAACATGAGAAATAAAGTTAAATAAATATCGCGTTAGACCCGTGGAAAACAATAATTGAAATATAGGTTATCCACTATCATGAGTCATGACTCTTTCAAAATCAAAATGAAACAAATGCGATATCTTGAGTAAACCTTGTCAATTCCCATGATCTCCTAGTCCGATCAAACGTGAAAGAAAATCTGGTCCTGCGGGGCTAGCGCAACTGACGCCGCACCGCGACGCGAGTCGAGAAAGCTCAACCCCCTTTTTCTAATTTGTACGGTGCGAGTGAGATAGGGGACGCTTAGTCGCGCGAGAAGCGACTGAGCAGCAAGTTGTGCTAGACGTGCTGGCAATGTCCGTTTGTGGAAAGTACTAGAAGGGTTCAAGAACTGCATTTGTTCTCCATTGCAAAATGTTATGACTTGATCAAATACACAAAGTCAGTATAACAAGGGCTGTTGTCAGACGTAAACCAACAGTCTGTTCAATTTGCGTTAAGTGAAATTAAATTGGACTGAAGTCATTGACTGTTTTACGAGTATCGTAAACATTACCGGGCATTGCGGCTTGCGGCTTTAGAGAAACTTAAAGGGCACTTACAGTGACGTTTATGTCACTTCTTAACTGTGCGATAATTAGCTAGATGATTATGTAAAATAAATGAAGACATAATTCATAACTACACATTTATTGCTGGACTGGGTTCTCAGCTTTGGAATAATTTTAGGAACGAAATGTTTTTTTATTATTATTTTTAATGTGTCGGATCCAGGGGGGTAATCACGTAACGTTCCGAACGCGCGCCGGGTATAGATCCAACTGTATTTTTCCATATAAAAATTGACATTTGGATCTACCCGACGCGCGTAATACAATGCGTTACGTGATCGACCAACTGGATTTAGGTTTCGGGGAGTTTCAATCTTTTTAAGGGGGGGGGGGGGGGGGGGCTGACCCCACTAAAATTAAATTTAAGCTGGTAGGACCTAAATGGGTTGGGAGGATACTTACTGTGCGGGAATATTTCGGAAATCTTCGAAACTATTCATCCGATTTCAAAAATTCGATCATCAAATTACGAGTGGGTACTACATGCGTACAAATAAATATATCTTTCGGGTAATATGTACTATTTGAATAATAGGCCTATTTGCCTATTTGTGAAATACGGGCGGAGCCACGAGCCGCAATAGCGGTCTATTATATAATAAATACCAATAACAACAATACGAGAGTAAACTACTACTCGTAAACATCAATGGTCTGTCAGCAGACACGCCTGGCTGGCAGTAAATCCTCTAACTGTACACGCAGGTGCTTTACACTCCACTTAACACCATCAGCTTTAAGGCTTCTGCGGTGCCAGGATTAGGTATTGTACTATATTTGTTCCTAAGTAGTATAGGAGACAGTTGTAAGTTAGGTATGTGAACTCTGAGATGGGGATAGAGCAGTACCTAAGGCATACGTAGAAGTTGTATGTAGCCATTGGCCAATATATGCATCGTTTTAAAATGGTGTTTAATCTTCTAATCTAATAGGTACTCATCTCTAATATACTCGAACAAAAAGTAAGAACTGTAAAAAGGTTAGATAGTATACAGTGCTAATGGCAAGTATTTATTGACTAGCAACTAAGGCACTAAGCCTGAATACCTATTTATTTTGCAAAAAATAAACACGTCTAACTATACTTATCAAGCATCCGCGCCTGCGCCACTGCAGCGTTATCGCAGCCACTGACCGCGCATGCGCCGTGACCAACTCATACTTGCAAAAAAACGATGCCAAACGAAATCCAACTTTAACACCTAGATACAGAGTTCGATGATGCGTCCTCAACAACGCGTATTTGCAAAAAACCGATGCCATACAAAATCCAACCCTAATACCTTGATACAGAGCTCGATGAGTTAAAAGTTGTTAATTTTAGCATCATATTTATGTTGAAACTATGGGCCAAGTATGGCGTCTGTTCTCCCACATGTTCCAATGTTGGAACTTGTTATTACACGGTTAAAATAGCATACGAGCATGGACAGACGAATATTATATATGCCATTTCGGTGGTACACTCTTATTTTGTAACATATGTTAGGATGTTGCTTTCGCAAAATGCTATCTTGAACGACTACGTTTAAATATGGACCTTGCTCTGTCTGGTTTAAGTTATATTTAATGTCAAGACAAACGCGTGATACACATTTCTGAAAGTAACTGATTATTAGTATTATCAATAAATGAGTATGAGTATTAATTTTTATGTCTATATGTTACGGTTAAGTCTTTGGCCAGATTTTCAATTGAGAATCTTCAGGTTATTTTGGGCGCCACTAAATTATTGTAAGCCAGCTAAACTAAACTTTGCGTTATTAGGTCAAGTTAATTTACGAACTGTGGCTTAACTGAGGTAAAAAGATTATGATAATGTTACGTAAGTTACGACATGACCCATTAACTGAAAATACCAAATTACTAACTTTACTGGTCGTGTATACTCAGTAATGGCATTGGCAGAGCGTCTCGGTTTACATGTACAATACATACATTATTATGTAAAAAAAAACCGGCCAAGTGCGTGTCGGACCACGCAAAACGAAGGGTTCCGTGCCTAATAAAAAGGTCGTATCGTCACAGAAATTTTACGGCACTTACATCCTTTTCTTTGAGGAAGGCAGTTTTTCAGCAATATCTCGAAAACCTCTGAACCGATCTTGTTCAAAACAATTTTCGGTGAATGAAATTAATAAGCCCTATGTCCATGAATTTTTCCATATTTTTAAAATACACCGTTCAAAAATTAGAGGGGGGGGGACAGAATTTTAGTGACTTTCGGGGCGATTATCTCCGACCCTATTCACTTAATCAAAAAAAATGCTAAGAAACCTTATATTTATTTTGAAAGGCCTATCGATTGATGTGCCACACGGGGGGTCACAATGAAAAAAAAAATTTTGACTTTTAGTTTTATGTATGGAGTGCACCCCTAAAAAATTTATTTTTTGTCATTTTAATTACAAAACTTTGTAGCGGCTAACAAAATACACCTATCCTCAAAATTTTATTCAAATACACCTTATAGTTTTCGAGTAAAATGCCTGTGACATACGGACAGACGGACAGACGGACAGACGGACAGACGGACAGACGGACAGACGGACATGACGAAACTATAAGGGTTCCGTTTTTGCCATTTTGGCTACGGAACCCTAAAAACATACATTTTAGTGCTATCGTGCAAAAGATAAGTAAAAGATGGCTACATTTATTATTCGTTTTTATTTTATTTTATCTGAAACTGCAATAGAAACAAGCAAATACTACCTAGCAATGTCAAGTTTAGAAAACTTCTACAAACTGCTGGAACCATCTATCTGATTCGAAAGTACATATGCTGCTTGATAAACAATTGAATAGCCACCTTAAATTACAGGAGGTGCAATTTGGTTTCAGGGCGGGTCTATCTACCGAATTTTTTTTAGTCATTTCATTACAGAACTACATATGTAGCGGGTAACATACCTCATAACCCTCCTCCAAATTTTACTCAAATACACCTTATAGTTTTCGAGTAAAATGCCTGTGACATACGGACATGACGAAACTATAGTTCCGTTTTTGACATTTTAACTACGGAACTATAAAAAGACATGTGTTTCCGAGGCGTTACGTACCTAAATGTTATGTATTGTCAGTATTGTCATGCACACGCATTCCCGCTGGTGATAACTAGCACATGTACAATTGTACATACGTAACGCAAAAGAAAACGGAAGTAAACACCAACAACAATGATTTTCACATAAACATTTAAATTAGCTACTCAGTTACAGAGTATTATTATAAAACGGAGATTACGCAAGAAGAAACTACAAGAGAGTAAATTTTAAACTGCCTGTTCATTTGATATCACACCGCGGAAATGTGTTCCGACAATTATAAACGTAATAGATTTGTTTTGTATTACCTACAGCCGATACCGCCGTATTAGATTTGTATTTGTAACAATCGATGTGACACAATGGCTGTTCGCGCGCTTCCTTTGCCTGCAAAACATTGTTCCACAGATTACATGCACACGTTACACGACGAACGTGGTTCCCTGCACTTCTTTGCGCTGCGTTTGGTTCACTTCCTCATTACAATCTTCCTCGTCTTTGTCGGATCAATGATTTTAATTTAATCAATAGCGGGTTTAAAAATGGGATTTAACGATGAAAACGGCTTATGGTGGAGTGGTTTTGCGTAACCTATTTAACTTAATGTTAATTGTACACTTAGTACGTAACTACGTATGCGTCGTTAATTTTATTTTTTTCTTGTTTCAGAATCTGCTGTTAATATGTGATGCACATACACTTCAGGTGAGCCTTTACATTACATATTCATATTAAGCACGAAAATATCCTAGAAAATTGTGAGCAGCTAAATATTAAGCATAAAATTACACCGTCAATAACCGTAATTAGGCCGTCGACTCAGGCAAAAAGGGGAGGACCCCAGCTCTGAGTCGTTTCTGGTGCAAAAGCTTTCCTTGGCTATCCAGCGTGGAAATGCCGCAAGTGTTATGGGGACGTTTGCACCAGGAACGGCTAGGAGCGATTTAAGTTAAGTTTAGAGTTAGGTAATAAGTATTGAATAAATTGTAGATGTTTATTAATATTTATAAAAAAAAAAAACTATAAAACTTAAGGAATGACTCAACATATTTATGCAAATACATAAAAATTTTATAAATAAAATTTAGAATTAAAACGGATAAATTAAAATATTATAAACAGTAAGACATGATTGTATCAAGCAATCGTAGATTTATCTCAGATCTTCCTAAACAAGTCAGTTTCTAAGGCGCCTCCTAAATGTTTAAAACCAGTCGAGCCAGTTTTTTGCCACCGCATTCACCGCTGAGTATGGCAAATGTTATCGCCTAAACTAGCCCCTTTAAGGCATACAGACCTTACAGTTGATATATATGGACGTTTTACCACACATAAAGACTTTGTGCGTCCTTCAACTTGATTCTGTAAATATACACTGGAGAAAAAAATAAGGAAGAAAATATTATCCAAAGGTCAGTTAAGTTAAGCGTTTGATTGATTGGTGTCGACGCGGGACCCGGGCTTCTTGGACACAACCGGGAACAACGCTAGGAGGACTTTTTTTAAAATTTTATTTAGGCAAACAAACAGTTACTACAAAGAAAATCTTAATATTAGTAGCCTTATACATAAATACAATATGTGTGACCAACACCGTTCACCACGTATTACTTTCTTACATAAACATCATTCGATGTACCTAAGTCAGTCCTTGAAGTGTTGTGAATCCGGTCAGTTAAAAACGTTTTGGTCACTTATTATTCTCTAGTTGAGATTTTGGAAAATAATACTTGCTCCACCCCTCACATTTTTTTTCTGTAGGACTTACAGATAAATTGTGTATGACAAAAATGTAAGGAAAAATTGTGAAATTGACCCATTGCAGTGGGAGAAGCAGGCAGCCAACCGCCAGAAATGGAGATCTTCAGTGAGAATGAAGACATCCACTTTTGAATCCCGTCGATGTATGGCTCTTGATTGCAAACGGGACGAGCTGAAGGCCCGACCACCTGCGGCGGTCAGTTATAATTTTGTAAATGGTGTGCTCACGTGCCCATTGTGTACTCGGGTCTTCGTAAATAAGATCGGCTACGTGAGCCACACCAGGGCACATGTACGACATCAGCGCCAGAGTTGAAGCAGTCGCCGTGACCGAAACCGGTCAGGAGAGCATAAGGAGTTTTATCATTTTTAAATGTGCCATAGACACTTTTGTCTTTCAAAAACGCCAAAAAATGGCCTCTTCAAATTAGGATGGTTGCAAACGTATACATGGCCCGCGGTCGGAAACTTAATTTTTTTTCATGACCAATGACCACCACCTACATACTACATATCAAAACATTTTCCTGTTCTCTTTTTGCAAGGCAATGTATGGAGGCAATTCCCCGCAAACTGGATTAAGATGTTTTAAATAAAGCTTTCCGCCGGATATTATTGTTGGTTCAATTCAAGTGTCATTTTAGCTCGAAGCTCAATGATTTCATCCCAAAGGCATGACATGTACGTCTGCTTAATCATCATCATCATATCAGCCGAAAGACGTCCACTGCTGGACATAGACCTCCCCCAAATAGAAAGAAAGAAAGAAAGAGACATTTTTTCGTGACATATAATAATAATAGTAATAGTGCCAAAGTGATCGGTCCTGCGCCACCCGCATCCAGCGTACTCCCACGACCTTTACCAGGTCATCAGTCCACCTTGCGGGGCGTCTACCCACGCTGCGTCTTCCGGTACGTGGTCGCCACTCGAGAACCTTTCCGACCCAACGATCGGTTCTGCGTGCACTGCCACCACCGCTGCCACTCAAGTTTAGCGATTCGGAGGACTATATCGGTTACCTTAGTTCTGCTGAGGATAGCCTTATTTCTGATGCGATCACGCATATAAACTCCTAGCATAGCTCTCTCCATCCATTGCCCGTTGGGTGACTTTGTACCTTCTTATGAGGCCCATACCTACTAAGCGACTACGTCTGCTTAATGCTTGGCGATAATTGTTGAAAGGCGAGAATATCATCAATTTGACAAAAGCGGTCATGATGACCCTTTAAAGGCGAACCGAGAACGACCACCAGACGCGAAATGCCACCGGCAGTAATCAGGGGTCGTCACTGTAGAAACCCACTGCTAATTACCTGCTTACCTGTCCAATTACGATGTTTTTGGGGAAATTTAATGCAATATGCTGCGTTTAAGCAGTTTTTCAACCCGCTATATCACTTATAATAACACGGATGGTGCATGCCTTTACTCGATTGTTATATAACCTGATTGATATCTTCGGTATTTAATTTGGCAATGTTTGTTCAGCGATTTCTGGGGAAAGTAATGAGTTTCTCTTTTGTTGAGATAATGCGAATCTCCATTAGACCGTACATTTAATCACGAGTGATCATAATGCAGATGGTCATTAGGTTTAAAGACAAATGCCGCAAGAGTGACCTACATTTCTGGGTGATATTGCGACGACCATAGTGTTTTTCTATCTTGGAGATTAATCTAAAAGCTTTGCCTCGTAACAACATGGGTACCTATCTACATCATTACCTTACTCACGGTAAAGTATGGTACCTACTATGGTATTCTACTGCAACCAAAAAATAAAAACTATCTGATGTCCTTCTCGGAGTCTCAAACTATCCCCATACCAACTTTTATCAAAATCGGTTCAGCGGTTTAAGCGTGAAAGGTATTAACCGACAGACAGATAACATTAGCACGGATTAGTTCAGTTTGTATAGCAATCTAGAATGTATTTTTTTCGCATATCATATCACCGATAAATTAAATAACTCCAAAATACCAATATTTAACAACACTTTCCCTGTTCACCACGTAACACGTGTTTATGTCATAGGCTTGATATAAGTTGACGCTTGACCATAAACTTGTCTTTACGACCAATTTATCGCTCAACTTTCCCAATGCACTTGCCAAAGGTCAATCGAGGATTGATTGAACGCTCAATTTTAAAGGTAACACGTTAATTCCCACGAGTATACGGAGCAATACGATTCACAATACAATACTTCTCAACTTAACTCACCACTCGTGCCTAGTATACGAGTAACATATGCCCCCTAAATTGGTTACAATAGGCTATTATTCATTTTTTTTAATAGCAGCCGCTTACTTTCAACTCGATACCTGCGCACGCGTTCCCGAGATAAAGGATCTTGACAGACAGACAGACCGACAGACAGACGGACAACAAAGCAAGGATCGGATACCGGTATTTTCTCCATACAAATTAAACCGGTATTATTTCGTTCTTTTGTTATTATATCATTTTTGATCGGGCAATCTAATAATACGAATATGTTACCTATATACACGATAGAGTCCTACATTAAGAGCCTAAAATAATTCAAAATATTGGACTACTTCGGGGATTTTTGAAAAAACCGGTTCCGATCCCTGCAACAAAGTGATCCTATAAGGGTTCCGTTTTTTACTTTTGAGGTAGGTACGGAACCCTAAAAAAGACAGGATCGCGAGTTCTACAGCTCACAGAGCCAGTAGTAATATTAGTGTAGATACTTTTGTTCCCAATTGACAACATTTCATTAGATCAAGATTTTCAAGAGGGCCATTTTATGATTTAGTTCACTAGAAAATGTTTGTTTGAAGGACACGTCTGTTTTTATTTCTCCCTAAATTGTAATTTTCATTCTGATATATAAAATTGAAAAGTAGCGAATTCCAGAAGGTCGTAAGTAAATTATGACGTCAATATTACGGCTTATCGCAAGTTGCACATCTTTCATATGACAAGCGTAGTATTGACGTCACACACGGCTTAAAAGTCTTAAAACACGTTTATACAATTTTGCGATTTTCTTAAAAACGAGTGCGAAAAAAATTCTGAAAACTACACTATTACCTACTATTATATAATCTGTGCTATTACGTTCAGGCCCCGTAGCATGGTTGGCCTTGTCACGCGATAAGTGATAGGATAGAGCGTGCGTCACTGGCTGACACCGTTCGATAGTACGAGACGACGCACTTATCTTGTCACTTGTCGCGTGATAAGGCCAACCATGCTACGGCTCCAGGCCCCGTAGCATGGTTGGCCTTGTCACGCGATAGGTGATAGGATAGAGCATGCGTCACTGGCTGACACCGTTCGATAGAACGAGACGATGCTCTTATCTTGTCACTTGTCGCGTGATAAGGCCAACCATGCTACGGCTCCTGGCCCCGTAGCATGGTTGGCCTTGTCACGCGATAGGTGATAGGATAGAGCGTGCGTCTCGTTCTATCGAACGGTGTCAGCCAGTGACGCACGCTCTATCCTATCACCTATCGCGTGACAAGGCCAACCATGCTACGGCTCCTGGTAACATAATTACCGAAATGGTTTTAGATTTAGGCATCATTGCATATTTTGAAATGTTGTCATTCAGTGTATAACTGTATATATCTATGAAGTGAACTTTATCCTGGTACTGCCTGATACAGGTTGTCTGACCGGCACGATTCTCGGGCATGACGTCACTGATTTTAACGAGAAGCGGAGATGAATTCGAGTCTTAGTGAAATATACTTTTTTGCAATGTTCTCTCTTTGATTATACTATATTATACTGGCCAAGAATGTGAAAGACTTTGCAAAGGTGGCCAGTGGCTACCGACGCCCGATAGGGCATAGCAGATATAAAGAAGAAGAAGATACACAAGTCGGAATTTTGAAAAGTGGAGACTTAAATGTAACCAGAAATATATTTGTTTAATGATGTTTTTGTTAAAATACAAAGCATGCTTTAAATGATTAAAACTGAGTTACTCGGATTAGTAAGTATACCTACATCGAGGTCCTTGACACTGGTCCAATACTTGATACTTTCAAACCTAATTCATGCATGACAATAGGTGTCAACTATTAGTCATTCATTTGTCAAACATTGGGACGTTTACCTAAAATGTGAGTACTTACTATTTAATGAAATATGATTTCCGTGACATCTCCAACTTCAACTGTTGGACGCGATAGATTAGTAAAGTAGAAATTACACGCGAAAGACAAACAGGCACTAATGCGATTTCGCTGGTCACGCTACAAATTGTCGCACCTAAACAGAAAGGTGTAGGTTTATTATTTGTCGAGCCCTATGCTAGCCCTATAAATTACGTGCATCCAATAAACTCCGCCCTGGTAAGACGACGTTAATCTTACGGACACTTTCCCTTGAATATCGTTTAAAGACTTTTGCAGCCCACATCAATATCCAAAGTCACTTCGACGTCGAGACGTCAGTCAGTCTCATCAGGAGCCGTAGCATGGTTGGCCTCATCACGCGACAAGTGACAAGATAAGAGCGTCGTCTCGTTCTATCGAACGGTGTCAGCCAGTGACGCACGCTCTATCCTATCACCTATCGCGTGACAAGGCCAACCATGCTACGGGGCCAGGGGACGTGATTACGTGTGGTGTTTACCATAATTATAAAATTAATGTCTAATAAGTTCTATTAAATTATTTCCCATATCAGTTTAACTTATAAGATTATCCTCAAGAACAAAAATCAACCTTATGTTAATAAATTCCTGACTTGAATAAGCTAACTCAGTTAGGCGAGGCCCTACCCTCATTCCCCTGTTCTTCTCTCACAAAAAGTTCTAAACAAAATAAGATAGATAATATTTGTCTCGTAGCATGTTGGTCTTATAAATTCTTGAATTAAATGAGCTAGCTCAACGAGGACAGACTCTACGCTAATATTCCTGTTTTTCTCACACATAAAGTTCTACACAAAAGAAGATATATATATATTTGCCACATGACAAACGGTTGCACAGCCATACTAGCCCCACAAATTACAAGCATCCAATGAACTCCGCCCAGTTAAAGTGCAATGTGCACAGGTGCAGCGTCCGTTCACCCTTCAGCCACTTTCCTTGTAACATTGTATAGCCTTTTGCAGCAGCTGTTATTCTTACCGTACCGTACCGCCCCGCATCCGTACATCCCTCGGGGACCACTAATTGAAATGTAGATGCGCAGTAAAGAATCTGTACTGACTCGGTACAGTTTACTAATACCGCATCGAATGGACACTTCGTCAAATGAGCAAGGGCCAAGACTGACATCCGATCACGCACGGTTGTTTCGAACTTTGGGGTCAATTATAATAGGAAAGTTCTCAGATGCATACCTACAGCTACAGGTGTCCGTCCGGTATCGATGACCAACGTCCAGTTGTAAAGATTGTGCAGTTTTCCTTCCCGAGTCATAAAGTTAACTAAAAAGGTAATGGTTAGGTTATTCTGGTTTTCTCTCCTTTGACCAACTACTAAAAACAGACTTCATGTTCGGTTTCAAGTTTTCTCTTGATTTTCATATTCGCGTAATCTTCTGTCCACACAAATCTTATTTTGAAATTTAATATTGCGGACATGAAAATTCTTGAAAGTATTTGTGTCAAATTGCAATTAAATTGGAACATACCTACGGGTCAAGTCAAACTGACATCCTCCTTTTTTGTAGACAGTTAAAAATTACTTTTAGTACGCGGGCGAAGCTGCGGGCAAAAGCTAGTCCAGTAATACGTCATGTGATGATTACAATTTTGTAAATGGCTAACCTTTTTTTACTCCTAATAGGTAATTCATTCTACTCTTCCAGCTGGAAGACCATCGTCTTCCATATATATACATAAATATATAGTATAAACAAGTGGAATTAAAAGATTTTTCAAAAAACCCAACTGCTTTTTTGCAAATATTATAGCATATGTCACTTCCACGATTAAGAGGAATCCAACGACACCTCATATATCGAAATCCGTCAAACGGTTTAGGCTGCAGGGCGTGCCAAAGAATAACACATACACATAGATACATACATACATACGCACGAAAAACATAACCCTCCTTTCTTTCGGCAGTCGGGTAATGAGCACCTCACTATACTAGATCATATCTGAATATAGTATTAATATTAATTTATACGTTGAAGTATCCAATCATATCACGACACTCAAATCTTAAAAAGAATCTCCTCTGCAATTACACGTACTTACACATGTTATTTAACTCTTACTTCATCGGAAACCACATACCTTGCACTTTCTCATCTCGTTTACATCTCGCAATCGATATGTCTGATTCGATCCGATATCGGATATGGAATCCGTATAATCGATTACGATTACGACTGATGCGACGCGGAAGGAAACCTTATAGAGCCTATGGTTCGTCCGGCTTCCTAAATAGTAATCTAATATTCAGTTACTAGAGTTACACGAAGTACCGAAACGACTTGATTGTAAATTGTCTTTGCTGTGCAGTCGCCATCTTTACATATGAACGAGCAAAGTGCTCACAAACTATTCTTCATCAATATTCGATTGTCCCGGCCAGTTCATTCCAATTTTATTTCGTTTTCACTGCGTCGCGCTCACACACACTAGACTATGCGCTAAGACAGGAGGAAATGCATAAACAAATCGCGTATCATTTCTATACGTCAAAAGTTCTACAATTGCCCTGGGAATACAACATATTTCAGTTGTTGAGCTATTTGCCATAACGATATTTCCAGTCAAAGTCAAAGTGATTTATTCTTCAATTTAGGCATATTGCATGCACCTATGAATGTCGAAGTGTGATGTATATTTACATATTCCACGTTACATCTCGTAATTTCGTCGGAATGTGGTGAAAATATAATACAACATATCTTTGACAACAACTACAGGCACTGTGTTATGTACTTAAGCTTGACTACACGGATGGCTCTTGATTGACTTGACTGACTGATAGACTCCTCGACAAATGATTAACAATTGAAATTTCGACAGGTATTAGAAACTAATGATGGTTCAGTCAACCTGACTATCTTCTAATCTAATGATTGATTGAGATAATCGCATCGACACCTGTCTCTCTCACGTATTCGTAATATGAAGCAGACAGCTGCCTTGATAGAGAGAACATCAAAGATTTGCATAAGCATGAAGATTGATGATGGGCTGTCAAGAAGATTTAGCGCTAAATTGCATTCACCATGGCGTATGTGACAAAATAAGCGAAGTAATTTAAAATAACACACCGTTTCGATTAATTTATGATGTATCCCGGTCATACAGAGATTTAAGTTCGCATCTTTTTGTGGACGAGTTTAATCCGAGTAAGTGCCTCATACCGTAGTACTATTACTTAGTCTGTGCTCATACTAAAAATCGTCTAGTATCATATTTCCATTCCGCTATTTCTTGCTATAGCATATTTTCTGAATTAATATTATTACCTCTTATCTCCTCCTACTATGCTATCCGGGTCATACACAGTGTTTAAAACAAAATTCGTCTTTCCTGTGGTCAATACATAGTTAAGAGCTTACGTGCATATAAATAATGTTTTTTTCGCATAATGATAATATAAGAGGAGAGGCCGTTAATTCGGACTAAGTCTCACCAAAATTAGGCTTTGTCAATGTCAAATTTAACTTTGACAATGTCCTGTCCACATTAAATACGCGAACCTAAATCTGTCTTTGATCCCTCAAAACTCGTTCCTTGTTTGATTAAAAAACGTCGAATTTACGTTTTTAAATGCAATTTTATTAAGTAAACGGGGTTAAGTAGGTAAATAGGTTTCTCTTATGTTAGTTTTTGTTCGGTTGTGTTTAGATGTGTGCTGAGGTTGGGGAAACGTCCGAGACAATTCGGGGAATATTCCCCGAATTGTATTTTCCCTATTCGTTATACCAATCATCTCAAAATCAATGCTTCGTGATCACACACGGCTGGCTACGTGCTTAGGTGCTTACGCAAGAGGCATTAAGACGATTCTGATATTATCTCAATACTACCAACCTAGTCTGCTGATTGCCAAGTTGCCGACCTAAAAAAACAAATCAACATAGTATTACAATAAAGACGATCACGAACACAAAATTATACTTTACAACCTGCGCTTGTTCAAATATTACTTCACCAGCGAAGAATGCGTATTGTGAACGGCTATCGATAATAGTTTTGTACAGCTGATTGCATGCCTGCGAATGATGAATGTTGGTACGATTACATTACAGGTCAGTTTGGTACATAGAGGGGTGGCCTTGGGAGATAACGTAATTTTACGACATTACATTATACTATGTATTGTATGCCCTTATGACTTGAATATGTCGTTATAAATTATCTGATTGTTTCAATAAGATTTTTTAAGATCATCGAATTTAAACTTGTCATGTGAGTCATATTTGGCGAGAAGCGGTACTGAAGGAGGCACGATGAGTGGAAGAAAACTCTGATGTATCTTATAAAATTATATTATGAATATAAGAAATTGTACATGTTACAGCGTTGCGTGATAATGAAGGGAAGAGACGTTGCTTAGCTACAAACAACGTTCAAATATGGTTTAAATTTAGAACATAAATTACATTCTATGTTGCCAACATAGCTGCGCCTCGAGAAAGAAAGTACTTGAGGACAAATTAAAACATTTCAAACTTATCCTGCAAATTGTTAGTAACTACATAAACAAATAAAGAGGCGATGTTGACCTACAACAATTCAACACTTGTGTATTGTTACTATTAAGTTTATAACAGTACGAAATAGGTAACAAAATATATTCAACATAAGCACTGAATCACTGAACTTATATGTTTAAAAATAAGTAAGTACAAGGTACACAGATATAGGAATGTATGTAACACTTAGGCATTGATGAGTGCAACAAGATAAAATAAATGAATATATTTTAGTAACTCAGGTATATATGCTTGTAGGTTTTACATACGAGTACTTAACATTTAAAATTAATTTCAAGGTAATAAGCTTTCACTGTGTAGTAATATCACACAATATTTAAAATAATACAATCAATCAACGGTTAAACTCAATTATCAATATTACTACGTGCGACATGTTTAGAACTCTTCGGGAGTTCTTCTCGCCCCGTGCGTCACTGGCTGACACCGTTCTTTAGAACGAGACGACGCTCTTATCTTGTCACTTGTCGCGTGATAAGGCCAACCATGCTACGGCTCCTGTGAGTGTTTTCGCGGCAATGTCGCTTGAACTAGTTGAACTTAAGCACAACATGTCGCCCGTAGTGACATTTAATACGTGACGTTTAACCGTGAATTTATTAGGTAGTAGGTATAATTTTATTTTGTAATTGCTGTGCTTTATCGTGAGATTTAAGTATTTAAACGACATTGACACTACAAGTGTAACCCGACATAAGTAAGTAAGATACTTTGTGTAATGGTGTTTACCTTATCACAATTTAAGTACATTATATCGATGACGTAAGAAAATGCTGCGTCGGTGATAAATAGCACAGCACACGTAGAGACGGGATCTTTTATTTTTACTAAGTAGGTAATCTCATGGCCGTTGGGGCGGAAAGGTTCTCGAGTGGCGACTACGTACCGGCAGGCGCAGTGGGTGGACCCCCACAAGGTGGACTGATGGCCTGGTAAAGGTCGCGGGAGTCCGCTAGACGCGGGTGTCGCAGGACCGGTCATTGTGGCACTCTTTGGGGGAGGCCTGTGTCCAGCAGTAGAATTCTTTCGGCTGATATAAGATGATTGATGATGATGAAATCGGTTATAAACGCTAGCATACTCGTACTCTTGTTGGTTGACAATACACTACTAATAAAAGAATATGTAGGACCCAATTAGATAAGCATAATTTATTGTAAATTGTATGTTATTGTAAAAGTAACCAGTTTGAACAATGAGGTAGTTAGTACGCTATAGTGACCCACATACGGCCGCGCCTGCCGCCGCGCGGCACCGTTAGTTAGTTAGTTAGTTAGTTTTACTGGGCATTTTCCGCAAGTCGACATCCAGTGTGCCTATTTTGCGTGAAACGGCAGGGTGGCGCTACTCTAACCACCCCAGCTCCTCCAAAAAGTTTAAGAGTGCCTTGGTATTACTGACTGCGTTCTTTAGTGTGTCCGGAGACCCTAGGTGCTTTTTCCTGTATACTTCTACCTGCTTACAATCCAGTAGAATATGTTTAGTCGTTTCTTCTGCCTCCATGCACGCTCTGCACATGGGGCTGTCTGTGATACCTAAATTATAGAGGTGTCTGTTCAAGGTGTTGTGTCCGGTTATCATCCCTACTATCTTGCGTAGTTGGTTTCTGTGTGTCTTCATTAGTATGGTTGTGAGTTTGTGGTCCCGCTTCGACAGAATCTCTTTGGTCTGTCTGCATGTGTCTATTTCCTCCCAGTATCTTTGGTGTAGGTCTTTGGTGTATTGGTCTAGTTTGTTATATATGTAGCTTTGTGGCAGGGGTAAGATTGGCTCCGGTCCGTATGCCGTTGTTTCTGAGCCTTTCCTGGCCAGTTCATCCGCTGCATCGTTTCCTCTTGAGCCACTGTGCCCCTTGATCCATTGTATAGTAACTTTGTTTCTATCTGCGCACACCTCTGTGAGTTTTTGGTGGCATTCGTATATCAAGCTAGATGTGATGTTGTCACTACATAGTGCTTGTAGTACCGATCTACTGTCTGAGAGTATTCGTATGTTTGTGTCCTCGACTTGACGTTTCTTTATGGCATTGCAGGCTTCAATTATCCCCACACACTCCGCCTGGAATACCGTGTTTTGTTCACCCAGTGGTTTAGATATGTGTATGTTTAAATCCTCTGAGAACACTCCACATCCCGTTCCCGTATTTGTTTTTGACCCGTCTGTGAAAATTCTAAGGTCTGTTTGGTTTAGCCCCTCTTTCGGGTCTTCTGTTAATAATATGTCGTAGTCTTTCCTGAAGACCGCAGTTTTCGGTATTTTGTCAATTGAAGCCTCCATCATTGGGAGGCTTGTGATCAGTTTGTCATGGATCTTCGTGTGGGGTGTGTTTAGTTTTGTCCATAGGTTAAGGCTTTTTAGGCGTATTGCCGTCGCAGCCGCTTCCTTCTGTATGTGCATATGTAAAGGTAGGAGTCCTAGCATGATTTCTAGCGCTGCCGTTGGGGTTGTTTTCATACAACCTGTGGCCGCGACACATGCTAGTCTTTGCGTTCTCTGTATTTTGGTAATTGCAGTCGTGGTTTGGGTGCGGGGCCACCATACTATGGCACCATAGCTTATCATTGGTACTATTACCATTTTGTATAGCCACAGTATAATGTGGGGAGCCAGTCCCCATCTTTTCCCCACCATCCTTCTGCATTGCCAGAAGGCTACTGTTGCTTTGTTTAGTCTGTTGTCTAGGTGTTTGCTCCAGTTTAGTTTATCATCTAGTGTTATACCTAGGTATTTCACCTCCTTCGAGAGTGTTAGTTTTGTGCCGAATAGAGTTGGCATTTCGTAGTTACCCAGTTTTCGTTTATTTGTAAAGAGAATTGTGTCGGTTTTCTTTGGGTTTACCGATAGGTCATTCTCCTTGCACCATTTCTCTATTATTTTTAGTGCTGTTTGTGTGAGTTCACACAGTGTGTTTATGATCAGGCCGCTGACCAGTATGACTATGTCGTCCGCATATCCTATGGTTAGAAAGCGGTTATTGTTTAGTTTTGTTATTAGGTCGTTTGCTACCAGGTTCCACAGCAGTGGCGAGAGGACTCCTCCTTGTGGGCATCCTCTTACAACTAGCGCCTGGTGACTTTGGTTTTCGGATAGTTTTATGATTCTCTTTTTTAGCATGTTCATGATCCATTCTATGAGCAGCGGTTCGGTTTTGTGTCTTTCTAGTGCTTGTTTTATGCTGCTAAAGTTCGTTCTGTCAAAGGCACCCTCTATATCAATGAAGGTACCTAGACAGGAGTTTTTTCTAGCAAGCGTATCTTCTATGTTGGTTACTACAGCATGGAGGGCTGAGTCTGTTGATTTGCCCTGGCTATAGGCGTGTTGGTTTATTTAAATACATAGAAAACATCCAAGACTCAGAAACAAATGTTTATGCTCATCACACAAATATTTGCCCTTACCGGGATTCGAACCCAGGCCCCGTAGCATGGTTGGCCTTGTCACGCGATAGGTGATAGGATAGAGCGTGCGTCACTGGCTGACACCGTTCGATAGAACGAGACGACGCTCCTGTCTTGTCACTTGTCGCGTGATAAGGCCAACCATGCTACGGCTCCTGGACATCACTAGGTCACTACCCCTACCTTGGAGCATAAATAACTGGAGTAGCCTTATGTCGTATTTGCGTACAAAAAAGTCTGCCGAATTATGCGGGGGCGGGGGGAGCATCTTAATAGGATATTGAAACTCAATTATACAAGGTGAGCAATCCAAATGGGTCAGTATGGCGGTTTTGGAAACCATAACAGATAGCGAAATCTTGGCTTAGGAACCATGACGTTGATTTTAGTAAAAAGAAAAACTGCATTCATATACTTACAAAAATACGTGTACTCGGCCCAGGAATCGAACCTGGACTTTTTGAAAAATTAAATTTCGTTATTTAAAAACAATATATTTTATTAGTTTTAGATATCATGTTTCTTAGTAACATTTACTATTTAAGAGCTACATAACCGATATTCAAAGGAAAATAACGAAATTTAATTTTTCAAAAAGTCCAGGTTCGATTCCTGGCCCGAGTACCTACACGTATTTTTGTAAGTATATGAATACAGTTTTTCTTTTTACTAAAATCAACGTCATGGTTCCTAAGCCAAGATTTCGCTATCTGTTATGGTTTCCAAAACCGCCATACTGACCCATTTGGATTGCTCACCCTGTATATTGAAAGCTTGAAGTGGTTGAACGTTTATAATATCAAGTGCTTACAGCAACATGCGGGCATTTTTATGATCAGTGTTCTCTTGCGAGGCGATTTTGTGATCGATTGTGAAATTGTCTTTGTATGATTTTTTGCACGATCAGGGTTTTTTACAGAGGGGTAAGTTACTGAAAGTCTACTTCATTTATGTATGCTCTAAGACCCCTACCATTACCTACTAGGCTAACCGGTCCTCAATCAAATAAGAAACATATTAGAAGGAGATAGAAGAAAGAGTGGAAGGTTAACTAGAACAACATGGTATGTAGATTTTAGGTACTGTTTCGGTACTACAGACGCCGTCACTCTCTCTCTCTCTCTCTCCCTTTAGGATAGCAAACAGCAAAGAATAGACAGACTTCGCGATTCGTTAGCATAAGATATTATAGCTGTATCATAAGATGTTTGACAAAACCAAAGGAAACTGGTACTGATAGACAACTCATAATAATGATATGTTGTGCGGGAGACAACGTAAACAACGTTTTTGTTTATATCCGATGTGACATATTTATATTATGATGATTTATTTATCTCCACAATGCTTTAGTTATTACAGACCACATTGTTTTAACTTTATTACAGCAATACAAACAAACAACAAATATATAGCTAAGAGCACCTCTGGTCCCCACGGCCCTAGCTTACTTTAGTGGTGAATATGGTTTCCAGGTATTATATATTCTCGCAATGGAGGCGGGTCGCGAGTTTGAGATTTGGTCTTAAAACTAACCTATACTTGTATATGGTCTAGCTTACTGAGAAACAAAACATTATTAAAATAATAAGCAGTAACTAGAATTTGAAATCATCATGCGACGAAATTCCGAGTTTCATAGGACGCATAGGAAATAATACGTAGCCACTAAAGAATGCCGAAACTATTGGTCCTCGTAAGTATGTCGCCCGCAAGTGGATCGTCTTGAGAAACATGTTGAGATTGTTAAGGTCAATAGTGGGTGTCGGCGTTGGACGAAGTGCACTAAGCCATCGATCATTTGGAGTAGATTCCTTCGTGAAGGCTGCCTGAGAGCTAGAGGGTCCATTTGCTTTACACAGCATTATTATTCTACTAATTGTCTAGTCTTCCAGCCCAAAACGGCGTAAACATTCACATGGATATAAAATATAATGCAATGTGGGTGGCTCTAAAGTATTTAACATTACCTCCCTGGTGGACCCGCTAAAGCTTGCTTGACAAGTCTTAAGTTTGATTTGTAATGGACAGCGAAATCATTTCAAGAGCCTGTTGATTGTTTTTTGAATCATCTGGCGTGGTTTGTAATATTGTTTGCTTTGTGCGAAAACCACACCAGACCGAGTTTATCACGCTTTTGTTGTGGTTTCATTTTAGTGACTGCATGTGTTGTTTTCTAAAATGCGTGGTAATTATGTACCTAATTTACGGAGATCTATCGGGTAAAACCCTTCATGAGTATTCTCGTATAAGTTGCATCTGCATTGCATAGTCTTTTCTCTGTTTCTCATTAAATTTACTAAATCGCAACCAAGTTTTTATTAATTGATGACTTCTTGGAGATTTTGTTTGGTATGTTACATATTTCTAAACTTATGATGACGCTGCTAGGATTATTTGCACTGGTTTAATATTTGTTATCGTCCTTAACACATTAGAGACAATTGTTTACGAAAGTTCGTTTTCTAAACTAACCCGACCGTAAGTATGGTCTCTCACTTCACCAATCAGTCGCTTCACTAGTAGCTATCTTTCATTGTCTTCTATCAGATGCTTGACAAATAGCAGTAGCATAATATGTAACCTTCGGCTGGTTGAATGGACCATAAATAATCGGATTAATTTAACTTTCTTTCAATAGGAGATTAAGCAGGTAGCCCTTTGGCATTCCATCCGCCTACTGGGTCACGTCAGTGCAGCGCCGGTACGGTAGAAACGTCAGATCCGCTGTGCACGCGAGAGAGCGTGGACGCCCCGCGTTCACTTGTGTAGTTTACAGTTAAAGTTTATATTTACATTATGTTTCACCACCCGCAGAGACAACGCTTATAATAACCTAATAATAACACTATTAATCATCAGTGGGCACGATGTTCAGTGTGAAAGTGAAGTGTCTGTGTAGTGCAGTGATTTCGGATTTCCCAACTGAGTTACAGGTATTTATTTTATATACGTTTGTGATGTAAGCGTAATTATTCAAAATTAACTATTAAATGTTATATATAGATATCGGAGAGAAAGTCCATTAACTTTTTGTATTATGTCGCTAGAATTATGGTTATTGATTCAATTTCTCGTGTGGTCGCGCGCGTAATTGGTTCTTATTGTGCATCAAAATTGATTGCTTAATGATTCAATCGAATACAGAGAATATTGAAAAATAATTCTCAGAGTATTACCAATCACTCATCGGATGTACCATATTCTTTAAAAAAAAAATGCGTTACTTTTGAAAGCAACTTTCAACTTAGGAATTTACTCTTGCTACACACATGCTTTGATTATATTAAGTCCACACTGTTATCTTTTCATCATAACAAACATGTTTTTTTTACCGGTGTCCGTCATTTTGTATGGCGTGTAACACATATTTTGTGTTATAGCTAAAACAAAAGTACCAAACACACTTTGGTTAAAAAAAGCATTAATTTTGACGGCCTTACACATTTTCCTTTTTGTACTTAGTATCTTAGTTACTAGTTAGTCAATACGTTAACATGTGTATATACATAGTCAATCCTTGAACCTTCCAAGTCTTCCAACCGGCTGATTCAACCTTTAAGCAAATCAATAGAGTACGGTCAGCAGAAACAATTCGAATCCCCTATCGTATTTAAATACACAATTAATAAAAACAATAAAATAAACAGAAAAACATATAACCCATGAAACAAGTGTCTCTGCGGCAGTGAACCGGACTGGCTTAGCATTATGCTGAGGTGTCAGACACCTACGGCGCTGATTTTCATCCAGCACTGTTGGTGACTCACGGAAACGTCATACAATTGCAATATATAAACTAACAACTAACTCCTGTGGACCCTGTGGTCCGTTATAAGGAGCTACTAGTTACAATTTTACAAGTCTAAGCTCTAAACTGGCAACACTGATCAAATGACAGGTCGTTACTGGTCAGGTCATGAGCAACTCTCCTGTTACTTGATACTGGCAAATTTGAGCCGACACAGTTGGCCAGAACGCCAAAAAAAGAAGAAGAAAAAGAACTTGTAACTTCGAGAAACTGGCCACCGCTCGTAGCTTACCCCAGTTTAGATACTTAGGTAATATTCAGATTCAAACTAACTGATTCATATTTGTCAAGGTCTGATTCGGAATTAAAATATTCGCAATGCGCTACTTCTACAATTTTACCTTCCTAATCATTGGAAATGGAGGTACCAAACGTTTTCTTATCTACAACTTTAATCGTAGTAAGCTATTGTTTTTGAATACTCTAGGTATCATTATTGATTTCACAGACAAGCCACAAAAGTGCTGCATTATTTATCTAACTGCATCGGCCGATTCAACACACGCAGTCATTAATTTTTAATTTCTCTCGCTTTAGTAGTGCATTCATCACTATTATTATTTTTTATATCGACGGTCGGCCAATTCGGCCATTCAGGAGATCCATTCTATGTACCGAAGAAATATTTTTTGAAATCGGGTGATTCGTTTCGGAGATAGCCTCGTACAACGAAGTCTCAGACTTTACCTCATTATAATGTTAATTTACGTATATATGTATATAAATAAGTCTAGCCGCTACGCCAGTTAAACCGTCATAAATTTCCGCTGATGCGATTTTCATATTCATAATTCGTGTAAGTAATTACTAATAAACATTATGATATGAATAACCTAACAAGTACATAAGTTTGAACAAGGCACGTAGCTTAAGTTTAATAAATATTTCAAAACATTAAGAGTAATTGGAATGAAGCGAGCTATAACAATAAAAGTATTTTTTATGTAAGTCATCATAGGTTTTCAATTCATATAGGGTTTTCAATTTCATCTAGATGAGTCTGCTCATAACGATAAACATATACATACTACTAGATCAGATTAATTATGTTTTAAAAACCAATTTTACTTATGAAGACTTTTTTTTATATTGCACGATAAATAAGAAATAAAACCAGCGGGCGTGGCATGATTGCCTCTTCATCACTTATCGCTGTGGATGTCGTCCATCACGTTCTGACAAGTATGGTAGTTGGCAACATTGGCAACCGCCGTCGAAGGATGGATTAAGCTAAAACTCGCGCAAAGCTGCTGGTACAGTATAGTATAACACATGTGCAACGCTCCTTTATTAAGGTCGGCTATCCGCGCCACTGGCTGCAATTACGACTGTTAATAATATGAAGTAATACAGCAGATGCAATGCCTAGCGCCGTGACGTGGCCAGAGTGGTTGGAATTCGTTTCTGTGCTGTTTTGTTTTTTAGATTGTAATTAAGTCCGTTGTAGAAGTATCTGAGTACTTTGCTACACTGGCATTTTATGAGTTATTAAAACTGAAATTAATTGATTCATGTAGTTACCGTATGTAAATGGCTTCTACTTTGTTGCTCAGCTCAATTTCTTATTCTTGTGTAATTTAAATTGTGTTTGTACATTCATGTATGCAGTGTAATTAATAATATGCTACTACTGCAAATATTTTAACTAGTTCAAACGTGCACGTGCTAATATCGTTAGAATATTATGCTTGCATAAAGCATATTTTTCCTAATTGTCAGTTCCACCTTTGCTATATCGGATTAGATATATCGGAGCGGCCAAAGTGCTCACAAATATCTGAACATGTCACTATTGTCGAGGCATTAGAGGCGTGTTCAGATATTTGTGAGCACTTCGGCCGTTCCGATATAACTGATGGCGACTGTACAAGTAGATTTATTTCTTGGTCCTATATTTACAAGAATATTTCCGCGTTTTGTGCGTGTCATTTAAAATTTTCTGCTTAGCCATGTATAATTAAAAAATTGCATAAATACAATCCGATGCGATCTCCTTAATCAATTACGCTTCGGTAAATATTCATTACCACGCGCCAGACGATCGGTGAAATCTGCTTCAACGCCTTACTAAATATGCTCATGTAAACTTTATTATCAAGGAATTGTTAAACGAGGCATTGCCAGAGGACCTCTCCTATTGTCTACAACACAATACCCATTCTAAGCTGACGATTCGTCCGGTCTTTTTGTCTGCTGGTGCTGGCCTTGGAGTTTGTTCCTTTCGGAACTCATTAGTAGGGGATTATACCTGCTGTTTCGTTTACCCTTTACATCACTTTCACTTCACTAATGACATTGGGTATTTTGACGTTATTTCCGAATTCTGCATTCATAACTTCGGATTTTTCCAAAAATCAAACCCTTTGTAGGGTTCAGTAGTCAGCAAGGAACCCTTATAGCAGGGGTTTTCAAAGTGGGGGGCGCGCCCCCCTAGGGGGGCGCGACAACATTTTAAGGGGGGCGCGGGTCCCTGATGATGATGATTTGGCTAGCTAGCCCATTCACTTTCGTTTCCGTGCATCGAAGCGAAGGGGGGCGTGCCTAAAAAAAGTTTGGGAACCCCTACCTTATAGTTTCGCCATGTCTGTCTGTCCGTCTCCGGCATAGCTCAGTGACCCTTGCTACTAGAAAGCTGTAATTCGGCATGGGTATATAAATCAATCACGTCGACAAAACGGTAGAATAAAAAAGGAACACGCACTTGGTCGGTGTTGTTACTTATTAAAACAATCCTAATAATGATTCAAACTATGTAGTTTGGTTTTTCCAATATACGGTGTGTGTCTGTCATAAGAGCATTTATTTTAAGGGCTAAAAGTATAAGCCCTAATGAACGTAAATTGGTATCTCTAGTTTAAAAAAAAACGGTTATTTTTTTTCATACAAATTAATTCGGCCCGCAATGTATTGGTAACAAAGCTAACAACTGACAGTAACTAGCTCTGCCTCTCTGAAACGTCAAGTGAATGTTAGCAGTACATTGCTGCTCGAGAAAATTTAAAAAATTAATAACTCTTCATTAGAAAAGGTAATTTTTATATTTTTTCGATAAAACGGTTCACAGCACTGAAAGCTATCGTTCCTTAAAATAAATGCTCTTATGACAGACACACACTGTATTATGTGCATCACCTATCACACATACTTATTACGTAGGTTTTACGTAAATAGGTTACTAATGTTATGTTTACAAAAGACACACATCATCGTCTTCTTTACTAATATGTTCAAACATTTCCTTATTGTAACTTCATGTATATAAAACAGGCCATTGTGTTGGTGAATTATAAACATGCAATACATCTGAATTGACACGGAAGGTGCCATGGCAGTGGCACATAGGGACAGGGACAGGCATCTACTATACTCACCCTCAACCAAAGTGCATTGTCTTTCTTTATGATCTCAGTCGTCACTTTGGTTGAGCGCAAGTATAGGATACATGCTTTCAGCCATTATGACATCTTTCGTTTTGGTGTAAATATATAACATAATATTGAATAACTAATAGATATGAATTTTGCATTGAGGGGCCTTGAAGTAGACTATTTAAGACATTTCCTTTAGCATATCGCTAACATACATGCACTTAAACAGAAACAAAACTTAAATATATCATAAGTACACGTGGAGAAAACATAAAAAAACAGGAATAACACTATACAAAAATAACTTAAGGAACTATACCTTATTCAACTTAAAGCGCCCTCTCTTTCGTATTTTTGTATGCCAATGAAAGGGACAAGAAATGGTCAATGGGCGTGAACGATCGCACCTCACCGGCAGTCCCGGCTTACATGCCGCCGTTTGGAATACTTACTTATTATTTTAGTTTGTATGTAATTACACATTCATGACTCAGCCGGGTCACAGATTTAGCAGACAACAGTCCGAAAAACAGGTTACACGGGAAACAGTACAAAAAGAAAACACCAACAAAAGAAGAGCACCAACACCGTCCGCACCGTACGAAGACAGATGTTGACTGAAAATTGATTGCCATGTAAACCCATCATATGTGCATGCAGCGCTCTTATCTCTGACCAATGACGTGCATTCTGAGTTTTCCAGTACTAGCTCTTTAAGACGACGGGTAAGGCAAGGCATTCTCCATACAAACGTTGTGCAAGTTTTTTTTCGTCGGTTTTGGCACTACAGAATATTCGTTTTTTTTGCTTGTTCATATTGAATTTACGCAGCACATGATGTTAAAATTTTGTTAGATATAAAAATAATGAAAATTAAAAAAATATAAAAAAGTATAAAAATAATAACATCAGTGAATAGCTAACAGAAAAATAAGTATACTGACCTAAAAATTATATTTATAGCCCAAACACAAACGAAGAAAAACTTGCACAAAATTTGTATGGAGAAGGCTTGCCCTACCCGTCCCCTTAAGTTGAATTTGGTATAGTGGGCAATGGGTCCCAGTCTCATCTCAGCATGTGTTGGGCAACGCGGCCCGGCGCTGGCTTTCTGACTGGTCCCTCACTACCTGGACCTCGGTCGTCAACATACTCATAGATTCTGTTACAGCAGATGAACAGTTTTTTTTTTCTTTGTTTTATATTGTTTTGTCGGTTCATTCCTAGCAAAATCTAGAGATTACTTGTGTTAGCACCTGGCAAAACCGGTGGGCCTCCTTAATTGTAAGACAATGGAGACAATACGACAGTTTGTCGCAAAAGGATCTTGACGCCCCGAGGCGCGCATTGACTTTTGCGAAGGTGACAACTTGAGGTACCATTGCCAATTCTATGGTAATCGGATTGGTAGTTTCGCGCCACTTCCTCTCTTTGTATTCAAACGTTAACTTTTTCCTGGGGCTTCGCTTGTGGTTAAAGCAATATTATACCACGGAAACCTGCAACTTTTCTGAGGCACCTATAGATGCCTCAGAAAAGTTGCAGGATGATATATGTTTATTAGCCTCATTAGTCTTGCGAAACAGGTCGGTATTGAAATACGTTTTAGGATCAATGTTTAGAATTAAGATCGCAAAGAAGTCGGTCTTTGCGACTGTTTGTATATAGAAGACTGTTCAAACAAACAACATTATAAAGACAAACACGAAGACAAAATATTTATTTGTAAACAAGTTCATTCATAGGTCTTACAATTATTTATATAAGTAGTGTAGCTCTATGTTTTGCCGTCAGGGATACTAATATTTTAAGTCGAAGTTGGAGCATGCATAATTCGTCTCTTTTATTGTCAGGTATAGTATACTTTTTTTTATTGGTAACAACAGCCGTAAATATACCTACAGTTTACATATGTTTCCTTACATAATAGGAGGCCAATAACAGTTATCCGTTAATTACATCAAGAAAAAGAAAAACAACTCGTAGGTAGGTAAGTTAGATGTTTCGTAAGATGCGGTTTAATAATTTCCCGATTCCCTTTGACCTTAACGACGTGGTTAAACCAGTTAGCGATAACATAATCGTGATACTTTCATTTAAAATAAATTATCTTGTCTCTTTTCAAGTACTCAATACCATTATCAATTCTCAGAAATTAGTCTCGTTAGTTATGTCGACGTGATAGATAATGTTTTCAAACAATAGGTGCTCTACCTGTTATTGTTGACAGCGTATTGCATTAGCCATTGAGGAACTAATGGCAGTTATATATATGATTAAATCATTACTTATTTGAACCTTTACGTCATTCGTTTAATTGGTGTCAGTTCGTGACGACCCGGCCCTTGGGTATTACAATTTGTTACAAGGAGTGATGGATGTCGAAACCATGACATTGAGTTTTTGTTCGAAAATATCCCCAAGGCATCCATATATGATTGGAATGTCGTTAATTATAACTAGTATCATGGGATATATGTATTTTTTTATATAGACCGGTTGTGTGGCGTGTCGAAAGTGAGAACTTGATAAAAGGATATGCAACTCGATTGGCGTTGCCCTCCAAGGCTGGCAAGACGCATATTGAACAAAAATGCTTTTTATGTGGTCGTTTTGCCATTCCAAAAATTAATATAGCCACGTTTAAGTTTAATTGGGTGTACGAGTATTATAAGTATTATAACAAAAACAACTTCTGTTTAAGCCAGTACAGATCCAGTAAGCTTGTTTTTTGATGCCAAGGGTACATTTCACTTTCAATCAACCCAAATCTGCGACCTTACTACGAACGTTATTCATTAGTTATAGCTTTGACCTTAAATAAAATTATATTTTTACGCTTTTTCATAACTTTTTTGTCACCGTCAAACTGCCCAGAGGGGCCGCGAAACGGAAACGAACTTCGTTCGTGTATCTACGTCTCTGCCGCACTTGCTAATTCGAACAACAGAGATGGAGATACACGAACGAAGTTCCTAAGGTGCCCAGTAGGGCTTCGGATTGATTGTTAAGAAGTTTCCTAAATTAGTATTGTAATGATCATTCCATAAATTATTAACTATGGCTATTCTAAGTGAAAGCGTTGCTTGGACAGTTTTAACATATAACTTAGAAGTTAGCAGCTGACGGGTTACGGCCCTGCGTATTCTATGAGTTTCTCTTGTTCGGAAAATAATTCGAATTATATTAATGATTTTCATAGACATTGAACAATGAACCCACAAGAGTTTAGTAAAATATCTCCGGTAATGAGAAAAATACTGCCTATTTATTTTAAGTACTAGTTAGATTTTTTCCAGATTTACTTTATAATTTGCTTTGCAATGTATGATGACTTGACAGGGATATAACCCTGCTATGACGTGGCTGTCACATTATGGCACCCGATGTGATAGCCACGAGGTTATAACTCTGTTAAACCCAAAGTATTTCAAACTCAGGACTCATCATAAATTGTGGAGGTACCTGTACCTGTTATAAACACACATATGACATACAAGTTACTACACTGTTTTACTGCTAAAACTAGGAAAGTAGGTAACTTCATAATTGTCCTGTTACTTACGCACATAGGTTACGTACGTCGCTACCACCTAGGTACGAAAGATGTAATATCATTGTAGTTACAAGATTGTCACTGTATATCTAAAAAGATCTTTATCGTAACTGCAACAATTATACAATCTTCTGACGATCTATTTGTCATCTAATGTGTGGCCGACATGCCTTCCTGGTGGTAAGAAGACACTATAGCCTCATACACGCTGGCGACTTCAGAAGAGTAACACCTACAGACAAATGCAATATTGGCCAAACTACCCCCTAACAAAAAAGAGCTATAGAAAGATCAATCGCATTGAAAATGAAAACAAAGTCTTCAACCTGGCTGTCCGCTATATCTACCAACGAAGAAAGATAACCTCGACTTGTCTCCTCATGAATTCAGAGACGCCCTGGCAATACGCTATCACAGAACCCCAAACGCAATGCCACCCTCATGTGATGGATGTGGCAATAGCCAATTTAATATTGACCATGCTCTCTGTTGCAAGACTGGGGGGCTAATTTCGAGACGGCACAACGAAATTCGTGATCTATTTGCTGAACTATGCCACCAAGCATGGAGCAACGTCACAATAGAACCCATAATCACAGAAGGTGACCTTGGACTACGCGGCGACTTATCTTGCCGTGGCGTATGGAATGCTCAGAGAGAGGCTCTTTTCGATATCCGTGTCGTAGACACTGACGCTCCCTCTTACATTGCACGCCATGTCACTTATGTCCTAAAATCCGCTGAGACTGAAAAACAAAGAAAATACTCCGCTGCCTGCGAAGCGAAACATGCTACCTTCACGCCTCTCGTGACTTCCGTCGATGGCGTATTCGCACCACAGATGACCTCCTTTGTCAAACACATAGGCGAAGCCCTCGCGGACCGTTGGAATAAATCGCTGAGGTACGATACTGGGTTGGCTTAGAACATGGATATGCACTGCCATAATTCGAGCCACCAGTATGTGCATACGAGGCACACGTCACAAATTCAAACCTGCAACGAAACTGTTGGGGTTTGGCGACGGAGCAGCCATTCCCAGCTCTAACTAAACCAACTTCAACCGACTGCATTGCAGAGATATGAATTATTGTTATTATTATTTGTGCAAAGCATCGGTGTCATTGGGAGCCCTGGCGACCTTACTCAACATCCTCAACAATATAGGTAGAGCAAATAGTGGTATCGAAATTGTTTTTATATAAACAATTTCAATCGTAATGTTTAATTAGCGTTAATTACGTTAATATTAACCTTAATTATCCATTTCAATTGAGATTTCCCATACTAATTTAGTTAACATCTCTCGGAAGATGTGTGCCCAAGCATTGGTCTATTGTATCAGTGTTGCTATGTGTCTTCGTGTCGCCTGTACCTAAAGGTATTATTAAACATTGAAATGTAAAAGAGCTATGAGGCCTACTTGCAGAAAAAGCGTAGCCAGAAGCAGCCTAATTTTAAATACAGATATTTGTTTTGAAAACTTCTACAAAATCTACGATGTCTGATTATTATTCTCGGATTGTTCAGTCATGTCACGATTGTTAATATTGAACGGATGCCAGCTTGATAAGAAGTTTTCTAAATTGTTCTTTAATATACACCATTAGTGTAAAAGCAACAAAATTACATAGATTGCGTCTAGCGGTCAATCGTGCTATGGAAATAGTATATTATTTCACTTTATTTGTTTGAATCGCTCTCACATTGGTGTACCTTGTACAGTTGTTGCAATTTTTTCGCCTTATTGCCATGTTGTAATGTAAAATTACGGCTAGATCTCTGTGTAGTCGACTGCACTTCTTTGCGATTCTTTTAGAGCGCTCTATTTGTTTTCACTTTCTTGTGCCTATACCTCATTAACTTTCGAATTATCTGTTTCAATCACGTCCTGCTATCAAGATATATTGCATGTAAAAAGCTTGACTTGTTCAGTCGCTTGCATAGTTTTAATTTTAATTAGGAATAGTTTTTTTTTTTGTTTGATCCCTGAAGCATCTCTGGTGGAAACGCAGCCTAGCGGTCGAACTGCGTGGTTTTGTTGTAGCCTGGGGAAAATCCAAGGGAAACCTCTGACAACACCACGTGGGGGAGCTTTAGGAATATAGTGGGGCAGATTGCTAAAACAGGTCCTGGGTTCGAATCCCGGCAAGTAATATTTGTGTGATGAACATGAATATTTGTGTCTAAGTCTTGGATGTTTCCTATGTATGTATTTATATCTATTAAATATATCGTCGTCTAGTACCCATAACACAAGCCTTATTGAGCTTACAATGGGACTAGTTCGATTTGTGTAGGATTGTCCCCTCATATCTATTATTATTATTATTTATTGACGACCGAATAGCCTAGTGGTTAGAGAACCTGACTATGAAGCTTGAGGTCCCGGGTTCGATTCCCGGTCGGGGCAGATATTTGTATGATGAATACGAATGTTTGTTCTCGAGTCTTGGATGTTTAATATCTATTTAAGTATGTATTTATCTATATAAGTATGTTTATCCGTTGTCTAGTACCCATAGTACAGGCTTTGCCTAGTTTGGGACTAGATCAATTGGTGTGAATTGTCCCACGATATATATATATATATATTTTTTTTAAATTTATTTATTATAGTACAGTCTCAGTCAATTGGTCGAAGGCTCGAAGGTAATGGCGACGGATCAAACGCACGGTTCACATTCACACTCACTATTTGTCTTCAACGTCCAATTTGTATTGTATCCGTAGGGTTTAGTACAGTGTAAGTGGTACCTATTGGACTGGTACCTATGTGAACCTAATACACCTGTCAGTAAGTCAAGTTAATGTTATCCATACAAACATTCGCACACACAAAGCCACTTATTGCGGAGTCACGAATGTATGTCTCAGTAATTAGGGTCATTTTCTAAGGCGTCGATGTCAAACAACGTATATTATTGTTATTAGTAATTCTAGACACGTGCAGGTAGCATACTGTAAGTTGTCATTCGCTTTTCACTGCCATAAACAGCTGTACACAAGAGAATTATTTGCATACACAAAGAGGTAATAACTCCTTACCTATTACTTCTTTTACAAGGCGAAGTCAGTGGGAAAGTGTTTTCTGACAATGCATGAGACCCTTCTTATCTTCTTATCTTATCTAGTTGAGGGCCCTTTCGGATACACTTCGACCCAGTGGGATCTTTTGTGCATTTGCCCTCCCCTTTATAGCTACTCCTAAGCTCGCTCCATCATTTCCACAAAGCGGATGATGCAGCTTAGTGGGAGCACCTTGAATTCCTTTGGTTGCGGGTAGCCGTTACCAAAGTGATTCATTCTTTGTCTGGCAAGGGCATGAGACCCTTAGATTTAATAGGTATGGGGAAGTCCCCTAACGCCGGACGGCACCTAACACCGGACATTCGTATTATCTCGGCAAGTCGAGAAATATAACTTTTTTTATGAATTAGTGGTCCTCACTTGACATTGACTTAACCTCCCGCACCCGTTTCACCCGTGTTTGATTAAATCGTTCACGAATGTCCGGTGTTAGGCGCCGTCCGGCGTTAGGGGACTACCCCCTAATGTTGGCACTCTTTCGTGCCCTAATACTGCAGTCGGGTAAAAGTTGATTTATAACTAGCTTTTGCCACGCTTTTGATCCTCCTACATTAATAACCGGATTCCCATGAAACATTCGAACATTTTTCGCCCCTTTAGTGATTGATAATCGGGGTCAAATTATCCTATATCTCCGAGACTCGAAACTGTCTCCATAATAAAGTTTTAAGAACCGTTGGTTTAATTTACTGATTGGTACCTCGACCTAAGTCAACCTCATTTAAGATGTCTTCTTTGTCCATCCCAAATCATTAACCGCATCAATTAACCCGTTGGATCAATCAATCCTTGTGGTTTCATTGATCAATTACAGCAAATAATGTTCTTTCATCCGTCCACCGGTCAGTACCGTTAACAGTACAGTTAGGAACGGACCAATGGAGCTTCACTTTACACGTTTAGGGAATTTCTCGGCTCTCGATAATCGCTGTTTGAATTTAGAATGTGTTCTTTTGGGTAGGCTATATGGGTTTGTGTGCCAGTTCGTTGTTTGGAGGGGTTTTCTCCTATTGATTGCCGTTGTGTTGGTCACACGTCACACTGGACTTGTGTGCAGTTTTAGGTGAAATGGAATGTAAGTTGCTCTAGTACAATTACCTTCCTTTTAATATAGAGTTATCATTCCAATCGCTCGCCTTCTGGTACATAAATATACTCTTTGCTTCCAAGTGGCCTAACGGAAGAGCGTTTACATCAAAGCGTGTCGGGGTTAAACTTATTAGTTTTATGATGTTAATTATATAAGTATCCGTGTATATTAAAAACCTTGATTGCGTTGTTAGAAGATTTGCCCGGCTAGAGTTATTTGGTTGTCTATTTACCTATCATCGTTTTCGTATACTTTATGTAATATTTTTTACGAAAACGAAAAGTAACCCATAGTTTAAAAAAACCAGTCAACGTCGCAGATTATCAAAATATGCCATCACAGTATATAATTAAATTCCTGAAGATTCCACTTGCAACTTCAGGGGGCTTCAGGCTTGCGCGTTACCGGCTCCTTATTGACAACCAAAAACAAATGTCGATTTTACCACAAGATACTTACAGACAGAGCAAGTACAAATAGAAGTTAATCATTATGGCTGCGGTTTTATGTAAAGTGGAGTGCTTCCCCAGTTGGCAAAGTGTGGCGAAGGCATAACATAGTGTAAGATGTAATAGCATATTTTGCTTTGTGTCACGTACAGAACTTTCTAGAGTTTTGCGTGAGCCTAAATCGACCGCCGGGGCGCCCAGTCCGCATAATGTCGAGCGGAAATCGGCGCACGCGCCTGCCACAGAACAAACACACACAGACGATTCTTTCTATACCGTCAACTGCCATAATATCTGTTAATAATGCGCTCAGAAATATTTGACACGCTCCCCTCCTTCCCCACCACACTACTATGGTGCACTACTGGTAGTGTCGTGGGTATATTTTTTCCCTTCTGCACTACTCTTTATTTTCCAAATACCTACGATACTACTGGTCCAGTAGTATCGTAGGTATTTGGAAAATAAACATATATGCGTTCCCTATTACACTACCGAATTTATTTTCGCAACTAGATACAGGTAAGTAATTTTACGACTACATATTTTATACCTTCTTAATTCTAAAAAAATGTTTTCAAGATGTCTACAATACTTAGTTCAATAAAGGCATTGCTAACTACTTGGGATAGGCTAATGTCTGGTTATCATCAGGCAGACCGTATGCTTGTTTCCCACTGTAGTAGTATGAAAACCTAATACTACCTATTTAAAAATGGTTGTCTGTAAAGTCGGTTTACGGACGATAATTTTACGTGATAACGTCATAAGAAAACATTGATGAAATTGCATAACACGTATTTACTCATTTATCGTTAGGAATACTCCTGTGAAGTTTCGAGTAAAATAGTCCATCTAATCTTGTTTCCCCATACAAACTTTGGACCCCCATTTCACCCCCTTAGAGGGTGAATTTTGAAAAATCCTTCCCTAGTGCACCCCTAGACCTTATAAGGAACCTACGTGCCAAATTTGGAATCTCTAGAACCAGCGGTTGGGACTGTGCGTTGATATTTCGTGCTCGCAGCCGGCGGCGGCGTTCGGAACGGGACAATGAGTCACACGTTCATCGATTTATAAGACGTTATCACGACAAAAACCAGTTAACTGAAATAGGCCATGAAATGATCCAAATCAAAACCTCCGATATGGTTTTAGATTTCACTATTGCTTTTATCATCAATGGAGAGAGAGTCATATGAATGTTACAAGGTACCTAAATGAGTTAAAAGTTTGCATTACACAGTCATGGGTACCTTACGGTCTGCGCGTGTATAACATGATTGAAACCATAAACCACACCTAGTTCATAAAGTATGTGCGAACAGGGATCCAATTCAGCTTGCAATGAGCAGTCATTCTGTACATGTTTACGCTGTGCACAGTTTTGTTGTGCAACGGTGTTACATTTATAAACACTGGACACATATTCGGTACGATATTTGTATGGCAATGTCCATTTAATTTGTTATTACGTGTAGTATTGTAATATCTGGAAGGAAACAGACGTCTTTGTGTAAGCAGAGTTGTTGTGTAAGCTTGCGTATTGTCAAAATACATTAGTTCAAGTAATTACAAAAATCTTCTTCTTGGTAAGAGATAAAAATGCGAACGTAACTTAATATACCAAAACAATACAGCTCTAGTGCCTACACGTAGAATAGTTTATACGTTATTGTATTGCTTACACATTAGTCATTACTGAACAGTATGGTTTTTTTCAGTTAACAATACAAATGACATGAGCAACAGTTTGAGTTACTGAGTTATGTTTTCTGTAATAATTTCCTTAAATTACGAGTAGTTTCTTGACAACTTATTTACTTTGCCAGTCCTAACTTTTAACTATGTAATTATAAACTAAAAATAAAAACCGGACAAGTGCGAGTTCAACTCGCGTGGTGAGGGTTACGTAAAATATTGAGAATTTTCCCGTTACTTTGAATACTCAAACTTCTTATAGGTTTTCCTGTAATCTTTAGGCAAGGAACTATTTTCCATATTTTTTTCAGAATTTTAAGTCTAGTAGTTTCGGAGATAATGGTGGGGGGGGGGGGGGGGATGGTCAAAATTCGTCTTTTTTCCTAAATTACTTCAAATCTGTTTTTGCTAAAATTATAATAAAAATATATCTGAGATGCTTACAACAACTCCTTTCATTTGATATGTCACGCAATACAGTTTGCGATTTTTATTTTTTTATTTTTTAGTTTACCCCCCAAAAGTGGCCCCCTTGTTCAGAATTCATTAATTTACTTTACGCGTTCATCTTTGGGTCACCAATTTACATATGTATGCCAAATTTCAACTCAATCGGTCCAGTAGTTTCGGAGCAAGTCGGCTGTGACAGACGGACAGACAGACAACCGAGTGATCCTATAAGGGTTCCGTTTTTTCCTTTTGATGTATCGGAAAACTAAAAAACAACTAGCTTTTAAATTTTGTATTTGAAGTAAACATACAACGCAACGCAAGTAATTGTTGTAATTCAATATTCCGATATTTCATAAAACAGACATTGGAATTAGAATTTACCTTCGACGGCAGAGTCGCTTTTTGAATGGACTCCTTTGATGCGATTCGGCCAACTCAAATAATCTCAGGTATACAATACATTATACCCTCCTCCTATAATGCTCAAAGCAGTCTTACAGAAAAGACTTGATACTTTAAACGGATTGAATATTGAACGTTTTGTTTTACACATTTTACAATAGATCATAGGGACATGTTGTCCAAAAGTTCGTTGTCAATTACAAGTACTTACTCCCCTTATAAATTATCAAGCAAGCTGACGGTTCCCCGGTGAAAGCTGATCACGACTCATTTGACCCCACTTGCACTCTTGCGCATACAGAATCCACGTTGTTCAGCATCACGTAAACGCCCTAAGGGCATCTATGTTTGTGGCATTCTTGAGAAATGGAGCTGGGTTGGGGATATACTTTCTTGAAATTAAGGGTGTGCAGTATAGTGTGGAAATGTAACTTTATTACAGTTGTATAAAGTCGTTTTTGGATATTCTTGAGGTTAGGAAGTACAGTATTAAATATACTGTAGAGGGATTACGTGATTACCTATGATGTATAGATAAGTCTGTAGACACTTATGATTTTAATCGTACTAGATACATATTTGGTCTATAATATCTGAAAACGAAGCTGCGTGTTTATATTTTAACGGAAAATTGAATTTTACATACAAGACAAAATTTCAATCAATTCCGACTACATGTGTTTTGTATTGGAAGTTACGTGTTATCCCAGTGATTGTTGATTCGGTATTAACAACTTGGCAAGCGATTCCATCTTTCCAGGCCTTTAAATTTAGTAGATACTTACAGTTATTCACTTTAGACACCTTTATTACATTAGACATTACTCAGATCTGTTTTTATTCCATCAAGTTATCATACCTTTTACACGTGGTTGCTGTACATGCCAGCAATGCCATGGCGGTTTGCTTAACTTTAAGGTTGCTCTACAGCTGTGACCGAACGACTAAATGAGCGAAAATATTCAAAACATGCTTTTGGCGTTCATTAATAACCAACTCATCTGCCATGTATGAATAATTATGATGTTATAAACCGATCTACCCGAGTTTGAAAGTTTATATTAATCAATACTGTCAAAACGTACTAATTTAAATATTACATAGATTCTATACTAACTTGCATCGCTTCTTCACACTGCATTGTTTCCTTTATGTTCTATCACGCGTCACGGCACGACCGTTATTATCATTCAAATAAACTTGGCAGTCGTAAAATATAATCATAAAGCAACAACAAAGGATACTGGAATGTTTCAAATGACAATTTTGCAAGCCCTATAAAAAGTTCCTACATAATGTAGTACAAGTACCAACTAGCTATCATAATCGCAATCTCGTGGGAGCGCCGGAGACAATAATACCGGCAATCCCAACGTCAGTTTGTCCGTTACTGTGGAAACTTATCTCGCAAAGAACACGTACTTTCGCTCTACAATCCACTGAGATCTGTTTCCACACTCAAAGTAGGTTTATAGACGCCAATTAGCTTTCAACACTATTATTTTATTATTATGAGGGACTTTACCTCAATCGACACTGGAACGATAACTCCATGTATTCAAATGTTAACTTTTGTTGTTACAGATGGCGTAGAAAAGCAGTCAGAGACATCCATCACAAATGTTATTGAACGGTCTAATGGAAGGCGAAGCCATAACCAAGAACAACTTGATATCACCGATCAAGCTTAACGAAGGGAAACAAAACAGGATCAGTGCCTTGATGAACTTTATCCTACCGGACGCAAGCATGGCTATAAAGGACAACCAGAACAACTCCAGCAAATACGTGTACTCCGTGCCCGTCCAGCCGCAGATATCCGAAAGAATGAAGTCCATCAACCATGCCAAGCAAGCGTTCCTAAACTCCACAGTACATACGCAAACGTTGCCGCCTAGAAAAGAAACCAAAACAGAGGAAGTTACTTTGCATTACGCTCAGATTGCAATTACTACAGGCAGCGAAGACTCGAGGAGCACCGGCGGAGGTAAAGATTTCAAACAGACGGTCAATCGATTTAAAAGAAAAGAAACTGTTGTACCAAAGGATATATCGCCGAATATTAAGAAACTTGTGGAACAACAGCAAAGGAAGGTCAGCTTTAAAATCAAGAACGCCGGGGGTTCTTACCGACGCCCTCCTATAGCGTCGAAAACTTTAACAATTTCAAGCAGTAAAGTGACAGAATTAACAAAAAAGTTTAATGACCTTGTGGTCAGTGAACCAGTTAAAGGGTCAAGAAAATCAACGAATTTGACTAAAGCCATAGATATGCAGGCGTCCCGGAGTTCAGCGAGTAATAGCTCCACGCCGTCCTCAACGCTTTCGAGCCCGAATATCAAAATACTTGTGCGTCAGCGACGCGGCTCCAGGAAAAGAAACAGCAGACGAAGATGTTCAAGTATGGACTCTATAGACAAACACGTGTCTGACAATTCTTCAAACAAATCACGTGTAATCCGCTCCAAATCTGACAATCCTAAAATTCCAAAATCTCCTAAAAAAAAATTAAAGTACTCGAATTCTAGTGAACAAAGTGGATCCGATTCCGTAGATGGATCTCCTAAGAAGACCAGCAGTAAAGATGTCGAACCTCCTAAAGAAAGGAAACCAACGGAGAGCAACGTAGTCAAAAATGTTATCAAGAAATTTGAGTGCGAAATCATTGCGCAAACAAATTCAACTAATAACACACTAAAAAGGCCACCTGCGAAACCCCAAAAACCTTTACCTTTACCTAGAGAAAAACCAAAAGTACCTGAAAAGAAATCGACTTTAGTTTTAACGAAAAATATTGTAGTCAAAGATGGTGTTCCAAAAATCAAAACTATAAAGCCTATTCCGTCTGAAATGCCTCCGAAACCAGTAAGCATAAAAACTCCCGTAGTTGAAAATCTCAAGCGAAAAGAATCTCTTTATGATAAAAATAAATATAAAACTAATTACATACATTCCGAAAAACTGCCTCTAAAAATCGTTGAAATAATTCAAGAAGATGTCAGCGAGAGTTCTTTGACATTGATGAATACAGAACCAGAGATTATAGCATCTCCAGAAATTAGTGAAAATTGTAAAGAAGAAGAAAATGTGCAAGATGTTAATAATAGTATAACTCCTAACGAGTCATTCCTCTGGCGAAGAAAAAGTAGCATACTTTATTCAGACTCTGAAAAATCGATGTCAGAAAGCCCGTATGGTTTTTATTCTTGCAGCCTTAATGAGACAGTTGAATCATGTTCAGAAGTTATAATTTCTAATGAAGAATCTCAAACTTATGAAGTAACTATTTCGCAATGTAACGAAGAGACTGGAACTGACGCTAAAAGCGACCCTAATTCAGATTTTGAGAGTAACTTGGTTGAGGCTTACAACAAAGAGGTTCTAGTCGGATTTACGACGAAGCCCAAACAGGAGGTTGTTGTTGACGACGACTATGAAATCTTGGAACCAAGAGATGCCGAAAATGTAGTGGTAATACCTGTTAGAACGCTAGATCGAGTATCAAAAATCAACTGCCCCTTGCCTGAAATCCCTAAAGAAGAACCGGCGGAGGGCAAAAAAGATGACACGGGAGAAAATATTTATCAATGTCTTTTGGAAATGAGATCGCACCCTGAAGGTGACGAGAGTAGTCTGCACAGCTACGAGTTGTGTGACTCGCAGTTAGAAGAGAGGACCAGAGGCGATGGGGACAGTGACGACGGATACGAATACTGCAAGTCGCCCATCAAACCCTACTGTGTCACCTCAAGCTCCGGCATACAGATAGCTGAAAAATATCAGCCCTACCAACCTAAAGCTAACAAAAACTATGAAGTATCCAAGTCCTTTAGCGGAACTTCCACAGTCAGCTACGAAAAGATCGGTTCCGATAGAATTTACGAGAGAATCCCCGCGAGAGCTCCCAAGTCCAAAGAAAGCAGTCCCACGGATAGGAAAAGACATTCCTACGCCTCCGACTACACAACCTACAACGATTCTGAGAACATCTACGACACAATCAAACACGCTGACGCGAATTCCCTATCGCATTGCTACGAAAGCATCCCGAACAGCCCAAGTATGGTGAAACTGAGAAACAATCTGAGAAAGCAGTTAGCCTCTACTGTTCACAAGCGGTTGTCGTTCGACAACGTGTCTAATATAAGTCATTCGACGATTTCGAGTGAACAGAAAACTAATAGTATATACGGGCAGAGGTCTGTAATGAGCTATAATGGTCAGGAGGTCGCTTTTCAAGTGCCGAGTAGCGAGACGAGCGTTAGCGACAGGAGCGATCGCAGCGACGACTGGGTCGACGTGTCGGACGAGGAGAGAACCGGCGAGCAGAAGATCATTATGTAAGTATAATCAAATGTCAAGTTCGAATTGTGGTGACGTTATCAGAATGAGATTTTATAATGTTCTGCAGTGTTATCTAATACAATGCTGTCTGGGGCGTTCAAGCACAAAGTCGCCTGTAGTCTGGTCATGTTCTTTAATAAGTTTCTGCCAAAAATTTCATTTTGGTTCAAGCTTTTATTGCCGACTGCACTTTTTTTTTTTTTTTTTTTTTTATGGCTTTTACTCCTTGCTATTTTAGCAAGGTGGATTTGCCAATATCAGTTTTAGAGGTGACATTACACACGAGGAGAATGTTCGGTATAATTTTGACGGTTTTTTGGGAAGGATCAGTCCGGAAACCTAAAACAAAAATTTATGGACATCACAGACAATCACATGACATTTACAAACGTTATGAAAAAAGAGCGGGGAAGTGGATGGCAGAGTGTTAATCATGCCAACATGACGGATATTATCATTTTGGTTCAAGCTTTTATTGCCGACTGCACTTTTCTGTATACCGTCATCAACTGACGTATTGAGACGATTCTAACGAGCCCAAACTCAACGGGGTTACGTCGATTAAGTACAGAGTTCCCTTGGCCACTTTCTGTCTCCATCATCAGATCAGCTCGACGGTATCATAATATTGAACTGTCATCCTTTACCCAAAATTTCAGCACAATCGGATGACTGCAAGTGACTGAAAAATGGATTGCAAATTTTGACTGACAACTTACATACATACGAACAGTGCCTGTTAACTAAAAGCTTGTAAAACGTTCATGTATCAGACACAACAAGATATGACAACGTTCAACAACAAACAGCAACAGCCAATACAAGATACTAATCTATAGTAAGATTTATTATTTACGTTTTACGCCATATATTCACGTGATAGAAAAATTCAATAAATCAATTAAAGGATTTTTCAAAAACCCAACTGTTTTTTGCAAATATTATAGCCTATGCCACTCCTACGATTAAGAGGAATCCAACGACACCTCATATGTTGAAATCCGTCAAACGGTTTAGGCTGCAGGGCGTGCCAAAGAATAAGACATACACACATACATACATAGATATATACATACGCTTACGCTCGACAAACATAACCCTCCTTTCCTTCGGCAGTCGGGTAATAAAAGGATGTTGATCGAGTTCTGTTTTCGGTTGTGTATGTCGATTACTTGAAAAGTAACAAGCAATATTAAAACTGTTGTAGCTTTGGAATTTATTGAGATATTTGAATGGAATTTTCGTTATTAGGCATATTTTTTTGCCTTCTTTCTTTCGAAGTTATAATAAATTTAGAGTCTACACCCCTATTGCTGCTAATATTGATTAACCACTAGCTAGTTCAGGACCGATAACAACCTGCAATCCCCAAAGAGAAATGTAAACACTCTTATCAGAGCATTCAGAACGCGGCCGGCTCATTGCAACAATTGTAGCTGAAATAGGTTAACGTTGTTTTAACGTGTCGTATAGTGGTTCAATGTGACATAAATGGATGTTTATTGCAGTGTGCGGGAGAGGAGTCGAGGGAGGAAAAGTCCCATCAGCTGGTCGCAGAAGGTGCGCCATCAGTGGCAGAAGACTCCTAAAGAGGCTGGCAACGAGCAAGGTATTTTATTTTTAATTCGACGGCGACGTAGTTTAGCGTAGAGGATCTAATTTGAAATTTCCAATTCCAACTTATAATGGGGAATGGATAATAATATCATGTTTTTTTGGTGATAGGAATAACCTTCCATAGCACCAGAAAAAAGTTTCAGATTTTTAAGCTGCTTCAATTATTTTTGAAAAATATAAACAGTTTCCTCACTTACGTTTTGGGCCAAGGACGGTCAATAGACACTTTCCTTGATCCGTCTCATATTACAAAAAAATATCTTAATAATCTGTGGTAAACTGACACTGGTAATGACAATAGCTGCTGCAACTGTCAATATCATTGCCAGTGTCAGTTTTCCACATATATTTCCCACACAGATGTTTTTTGCAATATGAGACGGATCGAGGAAAGTGCCGTCCTTGACCCAAAACGTAAGTGAGAATACTGTTTATGTTTTTCAAAAATAATTGACGAAGCTGAAAAATCTGAAACTTTTTTTTGGTGCTAAGAAAGGTTATTCCTATCAACAAAAAATAATCAGGCACTTCTAAAATTTTCATTCATTCCCAATTGTTTGATTTGGAATATTTTCGTTAAACTATGAACAAATGTAATCTTACGAACGCTTGTGTAGTGTAGCAGGAATAAATATGAGTATTAGGTACAGTCAGCATCATAAATAGCTACACGGGCGAAGAGCTCACAACCTATCTACATAGGCTCTTAAATTGTGTCCTCATAATAAAGACGTGTGTAGTTCATTTTGACCTCTTCGTGTGCAGCTACTTTTGCTGACTGTACTAAATTAATACACTGATACACTACTAATACACTCAAAAATAACTCGATACTGAATCTAGTGCAATGTAATGGCAGTAGATTCGTTGTCAAGGTATTTATGAGTAGGGTAGAACCATGCGGCTAGTACCTCTACTGAAGGTTGATTTTTGTCTAAAGTGCCAATCATATAACCAATGAGTCAGTATTGAATATTTTACGAACTCTCAAGTCAAAACTTGCTGACCCTGGCGGGCACAATGCCCTTTACCTCATCTTCAAACATATCATAAATATTTGTTCGTGAAATGTACGAATTCATTAATGATACCTATATTAATAATCGCTATCTTTATATATCGGCTGCGGCAAGGCATCCTACGGCTTAAATCGGTTTGTATAAGAAATGCCATCAAAAGTATGAACGCATAGCGCCATCTATTGTCACACCGCCGTACTACGATGTAACTACGTACTGACGAGTGTGACTAGTCGATACGTTGTTCACGTCGGTCGCTAGATGGCATTGCGGTGATCGTTAAATAGGATCGGGTATTTCACCTGAAACATTTAATGTTCTAGTTCTAACTATAGGGTTGTTGGCAGGAATTTAAGCAACGAGGTCTAGAAAGCCACCTGGTGCTATTTCACAATGGTATGCTTTTACGGTTTAGAATTAGATGCAAGTTGCGCAAACGTCGGAGACAGGCGTCCTACGCTCGCATTGTCACTGCATACAAATTGTTGGAAATTATTCTGTTTCCCAGAATAGTTAGGTGTTTCAATGTAAGGTGCTTTAATTTTGGATAAGCCATAAAAATCTAATTAAAGATAACATTTAGCACGTTTTGGAGGTGTTTTATGGCGTGTACAATTTGTGTGAAAAGTACAATTGGATTTGATTCTCACATATTGCCAGTAGGGGTAGGGTGGGAGAAACCAGCTTCATACATCAGGTAGGTCAGCAATTTCCCGTGGTTAATGGTCAAATTATTCACTTGCAGGTCAATTCGCTGTGTGTGGATCTCAAATGTTTAAAATAGTTACGTAAATCGCACTCTACTGTCTCTCTTTCCAAACGTTTTTCCAGTTGTAATGTCAACATTAAATTGAAGCCAGAAGTCCATTTTCAGGCATAGGGAGAGCAGGCGAGGTATCTTTATGTGAACCTGTGTATTTATCGGAGTGTCTGTCTGTGTACGGTTTAAAAAGTCTTGTCTGTCATGCTTCTCACCTCCACCAACTTGTGGAAGGGTGTAGTTGGATGGAGAGATGAAATCGTAAGATGTTTAGATTTTATATTGGATTTATTAAATATTCTGTGAGAGGTACGGGAGTTTCGTGGTCCTGAGGTCAGCCTCGAGGGTGACTGCTTGAAATAGTAGTAGGTAGTAAATAGTTAAGAGTAGTGCTATATTAGCCAGCAATGTAGAAGTTGAACATGCGACCTCTACCGTTGTTATTATATGTTCGTTGAATCGGTTTTTGTTTTAGTTGTAGCATTCTCTATTGTACTATCACTAATTTACCTACGTGCGTCCTACTAAAAATTGCGGTTCAACTACGACTGTCGCAAGAAGTTCAGGGACCGCTGTGGGCGGCGCTAATTGTTGCCGGATTCCTGCGCGCGCGCCTATCGCTCCGCAGCGCAACTCAGACAGCTCACTCACACACATTTTGGCCGTTCCCCAGATTTGTGCCTCCGGTTTAATTGGGAATGGATGAAAATTTTAGAAATGCCTGATTATTTTTTTGGTGATAGGAATAACCTTCCTTAGCACCAGAAAAAAGTTTCACGTTTTTCAGCTGCGTCAATTTTTTTTGAAAAATATAAACAGTTTCCTCACTTACGTTTTGGGTCAGTTACGGCACCTTCCTCGATCGGTCTCATATTACAAAAAAATATACTAAATATGTGTGGTAAACTAACACTGGCAATGATATTGACACTTGCAGCAGCTATATTGGTCATTACCAGTGTCAGTTCACCACAGATATTTAAGATAGTTTTTTGTAATATGAGACAGATCAAGGAAAGTGTCTATTTACCGTAACTGACCCAAAACGTAAATGAGGAAACTGTTTATATTTTTCAAAAATAATTGACGCAGCTGAAACACCTGAAACTTTTTTCTGGTGCTGAGGAAGGTTATTCCTATTACCAAAAAAATAATCAGGCATTTCTAAAATTTTCATCCATTCCCAATTGCCACGCCTCCGTATACAATGTTATTAGGGGTCGTAGAGATTAAAGGGCTACTGTAGCCGAGCGGTAAGGCACGCGACTTTTAATCTTGGTTCTACAATAAAATGATGATTCAGATTGTTGCCAAAGGCGACCGCGGGCTCCATTAGACTGTAGTCTCGATTGTAACCGAGAAAACGCTAGGAGGATGATGGAGGGTCGTTGTAATTAGATACAATCGTAGAATATTGATAGTGGCCGTAATGTTAGTACTGAGTAGTATTTATACATCGTGCATCGCTGCGCTGCGTAGGTAGCGCTACGCCGTAGACCGTAGCAGCTTAGGGTCCATGTGTAGCGAAAATTAAAGGCCCGTTAGGGTGGATTGCAAAAAAATTGTATATAGTTAGGAGCCTTAATCTAATCTACGCTTAACTTTTTTCCACTGTAAAGGCAATTACCAATAGATTTTATATGGGTAACTTTCGTTACACAATGGAAAAAAGTTAAAGCATATATTATATTAAGGCCCTTAACTATGTACAATATTTTTGCAATCCACCCGTTAGCGCTCTGACTATATATGTGTGTTGTGATTGGCGCTAAATTACAGACTATCAGGACAAGATATTGGTGGAATAAGGTAAATGTCCTTATGTTTGACACCTTAAAGATTTAAAAAGCCAAGTAATGGGCCAGTGTCAAGCACTGGTACGTTTACCTTAAGAAGGTTCGCAATATTTCTTCTAATCTCCCCTCAAAACTATACTGTTGATAATAGCTATGTTTACTGAAATATCGATCCGATCCGATAACCGATGACCCACTTTGATATACTTGAGATTATATGAGTTGGCCGAATTGCTTCATAGTAGTCCATACAAAAAGCAACTCTACCGTCCAAAATAGAAGATTCCAATTCCAGTGACAGTTTTATAAGAAGTCGGCCACATTAAACGACGTATAAATAAACCTATTACGTTCCGTCATTCGTTTAGAAACAAACTAGTTCTAGTATAGTAGGTACCTTTTCAAAATACCTACTTTTTAATTTATCTATAAATTAGATCAGTAGTTAAGATCTCACCATCGGCACAAACCTCTTCAAGATTTTGCCTAGATGGGCATTGTGCTTATATTCTTTTTGTCTTAATCAATAAATTTAAAAAATAGTGCATGATGTTCGTTTTACCGGAAAAGTGTCGTAAAATCGTGAGAAAGAATGTTTAAATTAGTACGAAGATAGTGCTATGGAGTACATTTATACACGTAATAGTTTACATATACTTAACAACACTATCATACAATGAGGATGGACATATACATACGTATCTTCCTGATATCGTGTAGCTTCCTTATTGGTTTTTGCGGTATGATTATCTATAATTACTAATGTTCCATTAACTTTCGTTATTACCTGTATGGGTGTAACCCGTAACTAAAGTAAACTATATGTTTTATATGACTCTACCCGTATACCCAAATACCCATTGAATTGTATAAGGTAACTGAGCCTTGTCTGAATCAAATCAAATAACTAAAACCATCGCACTCGGTCGTTATTTAAAAAACCGGACAAGTGCGAGTTCAACTCGCGTGGTGAGGGTTCCATAAAATATTGAGAATGTTCCCGTTACTTTGAATACTCAAACTTATTGTAGGTTTTCCTGAAATCAAATCAAATCAAATCATTTATTGCACTCATGTTAGTATACAGTTCTTCAATTAGAGATTACAGTTCAACATGAACCCTGTAAGGGCACAGCAATGAAATAAAATAAATTATAATTTAAATCATAATAATTGTAACTTTCTGATTCTATATTTCTTCGCAAGTAGTATCTTTAGACAAGGAACTGTTTTCCATATTTTTTCAGAATTTTAAGCCTAGTAGTTTCGGAGATAAGGGGGGGAATGGTCAAAATTCGTCTTTTTTTCCTAAATTACTTCAAATCTATTTTTGCTAAAGTTATAAAAAAATACATCTGATATGCTTACAACAACCCCTTTCATTTGATATGTCACAACACAATACAGTTTGCGAAACTTTTTTTTTTAATTTTCCAGTTTACCCCCCAAAAGTGGCCCCCTTGTTCAGAATTCATTAATTTACTTTACGCGTCCATCTTTGGGTCAGAAATTTACATACGTGTACCAAATTTCAACTCAATCGGTCCAGTAGTTTCGGAGCAAATCGGCTGTGACAGACAGACGGCTTCCGTTTTTTCCTTTTGAGGTACCGGAACCCTAAAAAAAGATAGTCTAATACATATTGACCGCCGATTAGCATAGTCGACCGTTTAGCCTAATGGGTAGTGACGCTGACTACGAAGCTGAAGGTCCTGGGTTCGAATCCCAGGAAAAATATTTGTGTGATGAGCATGAATATTTGTTTCTGAGTCTTGGATGTTTTCTATGTAGGTATTTAGGTAAGTATTTATATATATTAAATATGTATATCGTCGTCTAGTACCCATAACACAAGCCTTACTGAGCTTACTATGGGACTACTCGTAGTTCCATTTGTATAAGATTGTCTACTAATATTTATTATTATTATTTTATATTGATACGCAGGTGATAATATCAGATATGCTTTAAGTCTGCCACAATTTGTTATTAGAAAGCTACACATATTGATAATGAACTGATCTAACGCACCATCTTTAGCGAACTGATTTATTAACCTTATCTTTATGTATTGCAAATACATATATGATGAATGTATGAAAAGACTTTGAAACATCGTTTTTCCACACAATTACACAAATCTCCATAACAAAACCTACTAAAGTACTTACCACCAAAAATACTAGCCCTAAGTCTTACAATAGTTAAAATAAATACAATGTTGTGTTAGTATGACTATGAAGTCCAATTCTGGTAGCATGCTCTAAATTAATTAGGGCCATTGTTAAAGCTAATTATTAAAACAATAGAATAATGGTTGCATTATGAGCATTAGCGATTGTGCAGCGGTATTCAAGTGGACTTCCTTATTAGGCCTGTCTCTTTTCTTAGAGTTTCATTTCGACTCGAACCTATTGTAATTTGACCCTTAGATCTTTTAGACATACTGGTGATCAGATGTCTGAGATATACTGGTCTGCCTACAGTGCAGCCGTTTCGAACTTTTAAAGTTATAGCCAATGAAGACGTGAGCACTGTTGCATTAAATGGGCTAACTATTGTATTCTAACCAAATTACGTATCTTAATGCAGAGGGCAACAGATACGGGTATGAAAATTAATCGAAAAGATGCCTTATTCCCTAGACTATAGAATACGTAGATGCGTATTTAGTCAGTGCTGACTGTAAGTAGAGCGAGCACGCCACGGCATCTATGCCTTTTTTCTTAATCGTAACTTTTGGGTGTGTCAGTTGTGTTTACTTCACGTTCCTTTGTTCATACTCCCAGAAGTGTAACGGGACTATTATAAATTATAACAAACTATAGAATCCGCCCGCGACTTCGTCTGCGTAGACCCGGGATAACAACTATCTTTTATACTTTAATCCAGGCTATAAACTATCTTGTTGCAAAATTTCATCCAAATCGGTTCAGCCGTTTAAGCGTGATTGAGTAACAAACATCTAAATATCCAAACATCCAAACTTTCGCATTTATAACATTAGTATTAGTATAAGTATATGGTATATATAGTATATCATAATATATATTATGACAAATTCATTGAACCTTCACTTTATATTTTTCCTATGTAAATTGAAATGTGTGGATTTTGCCCAATGTGGATATTTATGTCAGTAAAACAGCTTTTTATCAAAAATGGCCCGCAAAGTGTACATTAGTCGCTACATATTGGAAGGTAAAGTGTATAGTTTCAGGTCAGATCAAAATTAAAAAATAAAAAACATTGCAGGCCGCCTGGAATGTTACATATAAATTCCTTTATTTGTCGAGTACCAAACTTTAAAAAAAGTTGAAACCGGCATATAAAAGACGGCAGAGGTCGTATTCAGCCAATTCAACTCGTATTTTTCTGTTGCAAACGCGTCGTTTTTCTATATGTCTCAAATATATTGCCTCCTCGGCCACGGCAATAATGTACTTTTACCAAAACTTTACCCGCATCGACAGTAACAATGCATATTTTCAAAAGTGCAGTGCACGCCACTGCTCGGAAATTTGGCAAAAGATGGTCAGAATTCAGGCATCAAAGCTGGGGTTAGTTGGACGTCGCACGAACAGGCCATCTATGACGTCAAACTGTCCTACAATAACATTGTTGGACAGTTTGAACAGCGATCGACCAATCACAGGGCCCGGCGCGGTCGCGCCGGCGTGCGCCCGCTCCTGCTCCTCCTCCGCGCCGGGCGCGAGGCAAGCGAGCCTTTTTATTTCCTCGCAGTAGGCGTGAAAAGCACTGTGTTAAGCCTCGGCCGAAAGTGCAATAGCTGGACTCGTACTCTCTCGTCCATCTATTGCTGACTTTCTAGCCTCTTCAACAATGTACTATAGTTTCAAGCCTGAAATTCAAGACACAATAACACTAATTTAAAAAAAATACTACAGTTCTACTCGCATGTACACGTGTTTGCTCTTGAAAAATCAATCCCATTTGGTCATATAATGTAGGTCTCGGCCGCAACTTTCGCAGCGTAACTATGGTTTGTTAAATTGACCAGAAAAATGGAACGATTCTCAAGTAAGGGGAATGTCAACAAGCTAGATGGTTCGTTAGGCATTTGTGGATCAATCCGATGTGGTACGTGACGGTGGTCGAACTAACAAAGGTCGGGCTTGTGGGGCGTGGGATGGAAATTGGTTAATTATGTTTGTGTGTGTTGGTACTTGGTGTACAAATCGCTGACTTAAGCTAGTGATAGTTTGTGAATAATTCAAAGTTTTATATTAAGATGGGTGTTTCTAATTGCAATTCAATATAACAAAAATATCTAGTACCGCACACACATTAGTAAGAGGTAATAACTACAACTTAGAAAAGTTGAAAAACCCCCGATTTTTTCATTTCAAAGTTCAATATCTAAGAACCATCTCGATCACGTCAGCTTTCAGTCAAAAAAATCCGCATTAAAATCGGTTCATTCGTTTCGGAGCTACGATGGTACAGACAGACACACAGACACGTCAAAATTATAACACCCCTCTTTTTGCAACGGGGGTTAAAAAGAGAACCTCGCACCTTTTCAGAAATCTCTTAAAATAAAAATGATAAGAGAGCTCTGAATTAAAATTAGAGGTAGGTAGATAAACAACAACCGATCTCACTTACTTTAGTATTTGGGTGTTTTGTAATTTGCGTATAAATCTCTAACGTCGTTTTGAATTGGTCTCAATAGGTTTTATCAAAGCTTCAAGGATAACATACACTTTGGCAGTCTTAAAATACCTAAACTTCCATCCATCGAAGAAAACAAATGACCTATACCTATGCAATTAATACCACGTCTAACTTGTCTTACCTTTTCTGATAAGTCACCTTAACAATTATCTTCTAATGATATCATTACTATTGTGATTCACTTTATGCTCAATTCGCCAAGTTTGGGCCAGACTTAATGTATTGCTATCTAATCATGATGTCAAATGACAAACCGACCTCGCCTGAATCATATTTTATGTTCAATGCCGACTATAAGTCCATGTCAAAATGCAGTATCTATAAACTTCATAATAACGTAGATACAATTAAAGTGGACCTTATGTCTTTGCCAAAAGGTTTACAAACTGTCTTCGTTGGTACAGTTATTGCGTTCGCAAGTACGGCAGTTTGCCTTCGTGTCATTATGCACTAATTCTTCCGGCTTGATTCAGTACAGGAACATATTAGCATCAGGACCGGTTCCTAGTTTTCTGGTGAAAGCTATTTCCTCTATTGTACGGTCTTGCTTGATTAATGGCATATTTGGCAGCGCGCGCTTCAGTTTTTCCGAACTGTAGTTTCGTAGATACACGTTCATTGCATTAACTACTGACCGCTTGTTAACTTTGGTAAATGCTAGTCCGAATTAGGTGTGGTAATGTTGTATACGCAACGATATTCGATGTGTCATGGCATTGAAACTAAAAGGATCGTGGACCTCATGGCTGGCAGAGGGCCAAAATGGGCTGGGTTTTATCAAGGTCTGTTTGTAAAAAGTCCGGTAGAAAAAAATATGTTCTCACGTATGACTTATCACGTACGCTTAAAAGATTTTTTATCATTCCCGCAATCCATTTGCCTTTTTCGGTTTATTTATTACAATACAATGGGGAACATCCCATAAAATTTTATTATCGGTAGCTTGATAACTTCACTTACCTACTTTTGCTTTTGCAATAACTACTGCACTAAAATTATTTTTTCATGTCATGCTTATTACCAGTGCGTGCCTAATGCGCTATTGATGAGAGAGCACGAGAACCAAGACAATTCATATGTAATCTAAATCCATACTAATTGGGAACTTTGATTTGGGACCAAGTATAAACATGCACGGCTAGCACAAGTAAACTATACAAATAAAATAGATAATTTAATGAAGTTATCATTCTGTAAATGGCGACACTTAAATTGAACGTCTACTTATGCAAATCAAGTATCGAAACGATATCTGAAGTCTTAGAACAAAAGAATTCCTCGCTAAGTATTGTGATTAGAGGTATAATGCGCGAATATCTTCTCACGGCGCGGCGCGGACTGCGGAGCCTTATATCTCTCAACCTTGACCGAAAAGAGTATGGTCTTTAGTGCAATGGTACCCGTGCCCAGTCGAAGGAGGTCTCTTGCTAAAGACCCCTCGTGTTTGGCAATGACTTGGCAGAGGGGTCACCGTAATCTGGAGATTGCGTCGATGATGACTTGAGTTTTCGTGGCGATATGCGTTTTAGAAGATAATGTGTGTTCCATTGAAATAAATTGAGCAGTTATCCAACACTGTGTAAGATTATTATGACATTGAAAATAACCTCGGATTGAATTATATAAATGATTTAACAAATTGTAAATCGTTTAGGCAAGCAGTTAAGCAGGAAGAACCGATCCGATAGATCGAACTAATTATGGTATAAATTGCACCATGGATGTTTTTATCTGATCAGAAAGTTATACGTTTAGCGCATGGATTGTCGAAGACAATATGGCACATGAAATTGTCTCCAAGAGAACACAATGCGGCGGCAAAAAGTAAAGCTAACTTAGATCGCGGGAAACTGTATCAGATCTCTCGAAGGAAAAAGCCAATTCCAATAATCACTTAATGCAATCCGTGCACGACACTTTTCATATCAACTGATAAATTTCCATTCTAAGGCAATTAGGAGAAACCTGTCGTGGACAATGAAATTTGTCCACCGATTACAAGCCACAAGTTAAATTCAGCTGCATTATAATTTATGACTTTCGCTAAGCAATTGAACAGGCGGCTAAATATATAATGGTGAGAAACATTTTTGAATCTGACAACAATGGTCCGATTACGTCGGCTCCGTGCCTGGGCCCAGGCCCACTGACGCTGCCGTTCGCATACACCATATGATTAACCAGCAAACATACAAAACGTTTTAAACCACAATTTTACGAGGAGATTGTCACGGAATCCAAATAACCTTCATTGCCGGCGTCAGAGACAACATGCCATTCCAGCCGAATAGCTGTAATTCGAAGGTAATCCGGGAGTGCACTAAATCTCAATGCAGTTGTGCAACTAGTTGCACAACACATTCAAAATCGCCGATGAAGTCGAACGTGGGATCAATTATTTACCTGTTCCAGTTGGGGCGACTTGTCGGCATTATGTCACTTGAGACACGAGAGCAATGTGCTAGATTTCTTGTGCATTACAATTAGGCAGACCTGTTATGCGTTCAGGCGTTTAGCTACCTAAATAGTAACGACGTCTCCTAACTATTCCGAAACACAAATGTTTCAACAACTTGCTTATTGCCTTTATCTTTGCATGTTACCTTTTTGGTTACTGTCAAGAATTTATCGGCGTTTTGTCTCTGATCGCTTGCGTTTATCGTTCTGTCGGTACAGAAATTTATAGCTTAATTTAATTGATATCGCTTCGCTCTAGATTCCCGCCGGTCTAACTGGACCAGTCTGAAATGTTGCTCCAGTTGAGTACTGGGTTTTCTATTGTCTCTAATCTAGTTTTAGACCAACATTCTCCGCTGTAGCCGTATCGAAAGTCGCAATGATTTACATAACGGGAGCAAATTTACAATCAACGAGATAGATAAATAAATATAAAAACTACACAGAGGTACACGACTTCCTTATTATATTCGGTTTGAATGATCAATGATATCAAACATAACTAGTTTTTGTCGCAGAGTACCAATAATGATGTCTTTAAAGTATTCGATTTACGTGGCTTACGTCAACTTACCAAGTGGTGATGACATTTCTTTGTCTGGGTCCTGATCTTAAGCGCATGGACGGGGTGTTACCTAAATGGACATTCTGGTACGCCAACGCTTTTGCTACAGTTGCCGCGTATGGGCCGCGTGGGAGAGGGAAGGCGCGCGACGCGAGTCAGCCCTGCGCCTGCCCGCGAACGGACGCGCCGCCACCGCTGCGCCCGCGCCAGTGAAAGTACCTCCAGTGATGATCCTACCTTGATTACACGTGCTTCACAGTGTCATATCTCTTGTGAAATAGTGATTTGTCATTGCGTTGTGTTGCAAGTGCCGCGCCGGCCGGTTGCGTTTCTGTACAAAATTACACGGACCCGCGAAAACCTACGAGCACTTACCAAATATTAACGGGCAGTTAATGGTTGCATCGGAGCGCTTTGTAGTTTACTTTCTACGGTTACTGTACTAATTCGCATGTTATCTTTCGTCACGCCTCGCTTCGGTCCATCAATGTTCAGTCTTGTTCTTGATAATATATTTTCGTTTAGGTAAACTTGTTTATTTTATTTCTCACAATTGTACCTACTCGCTTCGTTTGTTCATTCAATTATTTTTACGACATCGCTTTATTGTCTGTTTCTTTGCCAAATTAATGATACATCATTTGGATTCCCTAACCTCGATACTGCGTATTTCTCATAACTAACAATGGCTTAAGTCAATTTCGGTCATTAAGTATAATGGTTTTATTGTTTATCAGAATAGTGTGCTGGTAGGTCAATAGGGGACGGAGTAAATTCTGGTTCGACAGCGACACAATGCAGCTTGTAGTTGTAAAGCATCCGCATTCAGGCGCTCAGCTAACCGGAACCAGTACATGACCAAAGCAGCAAACACAACTCACAAATTACGACGATAATGATGTTGACAAAAGGTCCTTCTATAATGAGAAAGTGGATCTAACTTAATAAACAAACATCCAAATTTGCTCAAGCCCAGAAAGACTAGGCTCAAGACTCGGTCATGTTGTGGTAAAGTTTTGAAACAACTCAAATTGCGTCAACGTCGCGTGTCGTGCGTTTCTTGCAATAGTTTTTCAATTCTCATTTTATATTTATGGTCTGCGGAGACAAAACATAATACGCGTTGACGTTTTCTATCGCCGCAACTATCTTAGAAAGTGTCGCGTGCTCGATATGGAGTGGAGATAAAAACCCAGCGCATGTGTTAACCTACCTCATCTTTATCCACACATCATGCTTGCAAACTATTGAACTATACGCTGGTTTTCATTTTACTCGTAAAATGTCCGCTGCATTGACAAGCAAGAACATAAGCATTGTCTCGTGATATTGTCTCGAAATGTTTACAAATTACCTGCACATAAACCATTTTACTACGTGGTAATTGATTGTACTGTTCTCCTTCCGCGGAACTGATTATGTTAGGCCTTCATTGTTTTGCAATATGCAGTGCTCTGATTGCAACGCCATACACACATATCTTCTAGTTTTGCAACTGTACCATAACCGCTTCACTGTTTGCACTATCGCAATCAAATTCTGTCTAAGTATGCCAGTGATGCGGAAAATCGTTTATATGCGTCTTAAGTGCTGGCCAATGTCAATTCAATAAAAGTAACTTTTTTGGTCAGTTTGCAATACTGCAGCATTGAAACGAGCAAAAAACAGTTCTCGTTTCTAGAGGCGTTGGAAATAACCCGCTGGTACCAGTTGACCCTGAAGCGCCGAGCAACGAGCACCGCAGCTGCCGTCGTACTTTGTTTTTTATTGAAACTTATATAATATTTAAACTATAGGAAACAGTTAACGCGACCGGCTTCCACGCAGATAACGATGGAAATCTCACCGTAGCATTTTCATTCAAGTTATGACAGTTGAAAAGATTATGTGAACCGAGTGCTTTGTTCACTGAGGGCTTGTAGAACAGTGAAATGTGCGTGATAAAGTGATAACGTGTAGTGAAAATGAAAAATGGTCGCCGAGAGGCCCCCGGTGTGCGGGCCGCCGGTGCGGCCGAGGACTTTTCGAAGGCACTGCGGCGATCAAGGTGGTCTAGAGTACTAACACAGCTGGTTCTGAACTCACAGATAGCAATCACTCTAACACTAAAGGCAGGGCTATTTCAAGTTATTCTCTTGCTTGGTGCTCCGTGCGTCCGTTTCGTTGCAGACGGAAATTGCGGTGCAACAAACAAGTGAATACATCTTGAGATAGCCGTGCAGGAGATGAATGCTGTTTGTCATGATTTCAGAGCCAGTTGAGCTGTTGATATAGCTTGAGACACGTATGTTACGATGACGCCAGGCAACATGACTCAATTGTGTGGCAACCGGCTCTGACTAAAATTAGAGTTCCATATTTGTTCTGAATTTGCATTGACTCGAGGTCATAGAAATTTTAGTTTACCTTGACCACGAGACCTGTCAAAGGATCAAATAAATACAAAAAACAAATAACAATGGTAACATTACATTGAACAATATAACACTTGCCTATGAACACTTTGTGAATTGAAATGCAGTCGCTATAGTAAATATGCGCCACGCGATTCCGGTCTAACATTTTACACAGCTCAAACAAATGAAAATGTAATAATCTTATATAATTGCATACAATTTAGAGGAAACTAATTCGCCAATTAAATAATAAACCGGGCCGAGGCATTGTATCTTGAACACTCAGAGCTAACAAGCGTTTAAAATTAAGAAGTAGGAATTCTAGCTTAGCATTATCTGGCTACGTGATCTCAGCTATGTTTGAAGATGGTTTAGTTGCCATCACATGCATCGTACATTCAAAGGTGCTCGCAAACATCGAAACACGCTTCTTTTTATACTGCGATTGAGCAAGCGGCCTGTCTGATGGTGAGCAGATATAAGCCTAGGGACTCTTTCGACTCCAGTTATAAGCCCGTTGTCGACCGTTTATTGACTTGTGGATTCGTTGGGTTGTCGATTAGAGACAAATGCAGGTCTCTGACTCTCAATACAGCGCATCCTCAGAACCTCGGGCGACCTTTCCACCAAGAACACCGCATATTTATAGAGCAAGTAGTTGTCTTATTATGCATGCGGTCTTTTGTAAGGTCTTGATAAAGTGGTGTTCAGATGTTTATAAACACCTTATTTGCTGCGATGTGTGGGTAATACAACAACCATCTTGATCGCCTCTTTAGTGTTTATATCATCTCCAACGACCGTGTATATCAACACGAGTGCCAAGTCGCCGTACTACAGCAAGAACGATGAGGTTGCGAGACACGCCGTCGACGATGGCAGTGTGACCGTCGTCGACGCGCTGGAGCCGACGTGCTGGCTCAGCATTAGGACGGTGCTGCGGGACGGCGAGTTCGAGATACAGGACCTTATCGCCTTTATCGGTAAATTGTGCTTAATGCGCCTTTTTCTTTATTTATTTCATTCAGACTCTGGGTCCTATATCTTCTCCAACAACCGTGTATATCGACACGAGTGCCAAGTCGCCGTACTATAGCAAGAACGACGAGGTTGCGAGACACGTCGACGATGGCAGTGTGACCGTCGTCGACGCGCTGGAGCCGACGTGCCTGCTCAGCATTAGCACGGTGTTGCGGGACGGCGAGTTCGAGATACAGGATCTTATCGCCTTCATCGGTAAATTGTGCTTAAAGGCTGAATACGTACCGTACAGTCAAGGAAATTGAATCTTGACACAATTTTTATATTTCAATTTCAACATTCATGTTTCAATTTGCGTTTCTACGTTACTGGGCATTAGTTGATTAGATTACGTGCATTGGCGCTCTGGATCTGATTGTTTTTGGCAAACTCTAGCCAGTTTGGAGAAAAATCCTTATTAAATACAGAATTCTAATGTTTATTTATTTCAAGAACCAACAGCTGTTATAACTTATAACGCAACGACACTGACATAATAACATAAACAGATAACCAATTATACAATTATTTACGGTCTCATTCATAAACTGTAATATTACAATTATATTCACAATGGCATCATTACTGGAATGCCTTGAAGCAATTAACAATTTTCTTCGGTATGCCCTTTTTTAAGGATCGTTAGAAATACTATTGTATTATCATTAATTTTATTCTCTCGTAAACCTACAGCAAATCTTCTAAGGAAAACGATTGACATTCCTGCTTTTTGCCCCAATCGGAAGCTGACAGCTAGCCTTCAATTTCTCTTAGACGTGATAACACTGTTATGGACCTTTTATGGACCTGTCCATAACTACGGCGGTCTCAGATACTTTCTCGATATTTTATAGGCTGTTGTTAGTCTTTATTGCACCCTCGTGTTTATTGAGTGTAGGCAATTTGATTTTATGCAACATTTTAAAATTACCTGTTCGTGCTTTGTAGCACCGTGCCCGCGAGTGTGTGGTTGGCTGAAATTGAATTGCTTAACTTTGCCATGGCTTGATTGCTGCCTAAGTATTACCCATCACATAGAAACTGCGTATGCATACCATTCAACTCTAATTGTCAATTTATATATAACCACGTTCAATCCATAAACTGTAAAATGAACAATCTGTCTAGGTTTCGTAGTTTGTACAAGCTTTTGCAAGCAAACATGGACTGTTCGTAACGATTACTTAGTGATAGGGTGAGCTTGCTTTATTGGGGAAAAGCCGCGAAGAGGTGATAAAGGCGGCCCGTGTCTTAGACCATGAAGCCTCTAGGATAGGTCTCAGGAGCAACCAATCAATAACCATACGAAACGATATAGAAATACACGCGCCCGGCGCGAGAGTCTTCATGTTGAAGGTACCGTTTATCAGGGGGTTGACAAGTTTCGGTATCTTGGATTCATGAGTTATTTCACTCGTAGAAGATAGAGGTATTCATAATATACATAAAACTTACAAAAGCAGCTCTATTAGCGGGGTACACTCTATGACGAAATTCAATATCGAAGTTAATATACTTATCTCCGCCTCTGTCACTTTATTTAGTTCGTTTTTATGAGTGGGATTGAGACAGAGATATCTGAACTTCGAATTTCGTGGTAATAGGTAGCGTTGCGTTGATCGGTTAGTAATAGTAATTTGTTACAAAGATGATTTAAAAAAAAACTTAAAGATTTGACGCTTTGCTCTTTAACTGATATATAATTTTGCTATTGTTTCATTACTTGCATATAATAGGGGAGCTTTTATTTCTTTTTTCTTCCATAATCGTTCATAATCCATATAATATGAAATCAAAACAGTGGCCTCGATAAATTACTCGGTTTATGACGGATGATTGCATGTTAGGCTCGTAGGGAAAACGAAACGATCATGCAGATATGCAGGTTCATACAAGTTTATTAATGATAATATTAATAATGCATTATTAACTTTATTGCATATGCAACAGCATGCAAGTAAAACTAAACTTTCTCGTATGCATATCTATTCTGATTCGGTATATCCCCAAAAGGACCAGAATTGACATGTCGAATGTTTGTAGATTTTCGAAACTAAAGTTTGTAATTATACTCTCGAAATTATCCTTGATATGAAATATATAGAAAGAAAGAAGACATTTATTCACTACGCAAAAGACACACAGAGACAAAGAGAGTAAATATGTCATTATTACCTACATTTGGAACTGTAAAAGAGGCACAGTTAGCAGAAATAGCTGGTTTCGTTTTTTTTTTTTTTAAAGTTCTTTATCCCTTGAAAGGCGTGTCAAATCTAGCGTTAATGGTGTATGTTAATCCTACTGTACAATACATGCATTATTTATGAGATACTACAATGTGATCATGGCGATCACTCAGCGGTAAGAAAAGAAGACCGCAATAACGCAACGATACGGTACGGATCTCGCCATAACGCAACATAGCTGTAATGTAATGTAATCTTGTCCATGGAGTCACTGAACTGAATATCTTTTTCATTGTGCTGTATAGAATCTCTCACCAGTACCACTACTATCCTTCAGCCCGTTTTTCTAACAAGTTCTGTCGCCTCCTGCTGATCAAGTGCAAAAATATAGTAACTAACTCAAAAATGTTACGTCCCATTTGCTCTTATGTCGGATTGTAGTACTTATTTATGAGAGGATTACTTCGATACATGTTTTTAATACAGTTGCTCAAAAAGTGCTACTTTACGTAGCTGTTTAGCGTGCGGAAAGTAGGTTTTCGCGAACTAGTGTTTTTCACTTTTCCTTGTACAAATTGTACCATTAATTATTATTATGCCATAAATAAGATTTTTTTGAACAACTTCATTATTTTTTAATTGTGATGTTACAGAATGAATAGTATAAACTAACATTAGTTGTAAGCATTTACTAGCAAGAATGGTCCGAGTTGCTCTTTGAATAAAAAAATAAATAAAAAAATAAAAGTTTCGAATTCTTTACTTGTTTTTTTTCTTAATTTTTCGCAACTGTATTAAAAACGTCGTTTGATACACGTGCGGAAATGTCATTCTTCACTCGTGACGTAATGACATAGGTACTTTCCGCACTACGCACTAGCATCGAAATGTACTATTTGCACTTGCGAAATTATTTGGTCAAATCTTTTTTCCGCGGTCTTCTTCCTCCTTCAAAAACCCTCATAATTTTCCCATTCTTCCTTCAAGCCTCCATTAATCATGGAATTATATGGTTTGTAGAATACTGGTTATTAAATTACCTATTCCTAGAAATTAGCAAAATACTTGGCCATTTTAAAACTAGACTGACTAGAGAAAGGTGTCTCTAGTAGGTAGGTAAGTCATTCATAAAAGGAAAAAATCGATACTAGTTTGACGTATCTTGAAGTTAAATGCTTGCTAATTATGATATGTTTTCTTGTAGAAAAACGGAAGTTCCTCAGATATTTAGCTCGAAACACTGATATAAATGTCCAGTACGTAGAAATGATATGGCGTTGTTACTCCAACAATTTCAAGCCCATTCCAGAACTAACCTTTCATCACACTAGACCTGCTCGGCCGGTACGACGGTTTTACTTTCATATTCACCCTCAATCAATCAAAAACGAACCTTACTCAATACACCCTACGATTGCATTTCGAATAAGCGCAAACAATGATACAGTATATGGTACTAAGTGAAATTGAAAATGGTTATTCTTAAGAGTATAACAATAGGGTTGATTTTTGTGGGCCGTTGTTATGAATTTTGTTACCACATGTTACCGGCAGGTGAATAAATGTAAGTGATGGGTTATGCCGGTCATGTGAGGCCTTGACATTTGGTTTGTATGGAATTTGTAGTTAGAAAAAAACAGCCGAGTGCGTGTCGGGCCACGCGCAGTGTGAGGTTTCGACAGAAACTTATTTTAATTATCATTAGTTTAAGTTGCCATCATGATCAGCTAAGTACAACCCACTGCTGCGCACAGCCCTTCTGCCGCTAGGGACGAAATTTTTTAACTCTTCGATAGTCAAATACAGATTTCAGAAGGGCCATGACTTGTACCCATGCGATTTCATGGCCGACAAATTTTATCCATGGTTTATTATTAAATTATTATGTTACTTACTGCTTTAGAGACGGGTATAAAATGATGTAAATCGAAGGCCAGACTGACAATTCAGTGGTCCAAATTCAGCATATGCATCTCTAATAGCTTTATCGTGACTATTGTATTAAATGTCAATGGTGGGTACTACTTCGCGATGGAGCATGCAAAACTATCCAATGTTTTTAATCGTCATTTGAGCTCGTAACTAATATGTGTCATTCTCAACAAAAGAGTTGTTAGTGCAGTGCACCTTGCTCGTTAATCGCAGGACTTATAGGCCAGTCTTATAATGGTTAGTCTACATTTTAGGTATAGACATCGAAGTTTTCGGTAAATATTATACTGGTCGATAGAGTTCATCCCGCATGCAGAGAGCTCATGCTGCCCATGCGTGCTGTAACGATTTATGTAATACCCTAATGACCCTATGCATTGTACTATTGTAAAGAAGAACCCTCGCATGGGCAAATATTTAGATTTTTCCACAACATAGATATACCTGCTAACTTCCGTTCTCTATCCATCCAATAAATATAATGCAATTTAATAAATCTAAGATTTGCGCTGCGTCTTTCAGTTATAAATACGTGAAATCATAACAATTTATTTATTGAGACAAGTTCATTTCCAATGCATTTGATGCAGTGTAAATAAATACTTTTTCCTGGATAAGACTAACACCGGGACCGGGATGAGTGGCGTACTTAAAGAGAGGCTTCTGCAAACGACGATGATGAAATAGTTTTTCTAATTTAGAATATCATATTGTTCACAGAATGCGACAGCAGCGGCTCAGGACACCTGTACGAGTCGCTAGAGACGCCGGCGCCGACGCCCGCGCCGCTCGACGACGACTTCGACTCGTTCGACAGCGACACCGACGACGAGCACCAGGTGACTGTACTACCCACTAGTCTCACTACACAGGACACCTGTACGAGTCGCTAGAGACGACGGCGCCGACGCCCGCGCCGCTCGACGACGACTTCGACTCGTTCGACAGCGACACCGACGACGAGCACCAGGTGACTGTACTACCCACTAGTCTCACTACACAGGACACCTGTACGAGTCGCTAGAGACGCCGGCGCCGACGCCCGCGCCGCTCGACGACGACTTCGACTCGTTCGACAGCGACACCGACGACGAGCACCAGGTGACTGTACTACCCACTAGTCTCACTACACAGGACACCTGTACGAGTCGCTAGAGACGCCGGTGCCACCGCCAGCGCCGCTCGACGACGACTTCGACTCGTTCGACAGCGACACCGACGACGAGCACCAGGTGACTACACTACCCACTAGTCACACTACACAGGACACCTGTACGAGTCGCTAGAGACGCCGGCGCCGACGCCCGCGCCGCTCGACGACGACTTCGACTCGTTCGACAGCGACACCGACGACGAGCACCAGGTGACTGTACTACCCACTAGTCTCACTACCACAGGACACCTGTACGAGTCGCTAATAGAGACGCCGGCGCCGACGCCCGCGCCGCTCGACGACGACTTCGACTCGTTCGACAGCGACACCGACGACGAGCACCAGGTGACTGCACTACCAACTAGTCTCACTACCACAGGACACCTGTACGAGTCGCTAATAGAGACGCCGGCGCCGACGCCCGCGCCGCTCGACGACGACTTCGACTCGTTCGACAGCGACACCGACGACGAGCACCAGGTGACTGCACTACCCACTAGTCTCACTACACAGGACACCTGACGAGTCGCTAGAGACGCCGGCACTGACGCCCTCGCCGCTCGACGACGACTTCGACTCGTTCGACAGCGACACCGACGACGAGCACCAGGTGACTGCACTACCCACTAGTCTCACTACACAGGACACCTGACGAGTCGCTAGAGACGCCGGCGCCGACGCCCGCGCCGCTCGACGACGACTTCGACTCGTTCGACAGCGACACCGACGACGAGCACCAGGTGACTGCACTACCCACTAGTCTCATTACACAGGACGCCTGTACGAGTCGCTAGAGACGCCGGCGCCGACGCCCGCGCCGCTCGACGACGACTTCGACTCGTTCGACAGCGACACCGACGACGAGCACCAGGTGACTGCACTACCAACTAGTCTCACTACCACAGGACACCTGTACGAGTCGCTAGAGACGCCGGCGCCGACGCCCGCGCCGCTCGACGACGACTTCGACTCGTTCGACAGCGACACCGACGACGAGCACCAGGTGACTGCACTACCAACTAGTCTCACTACCACAGGACACCTGTACGAGTCGCTAGAGACGCCGGCGCCGACGCCCGCGCCGCTCGACGACGACTTCGACTCGTTCGACAGCGACACCGACGACGAGCACCAGGTGACTGCACTACCCACTAGTCTCACTACACAGGACACCTGACGAGTCGCTAGAGACGCCGGCACTGACGCCCTCGCCGCTCGACGACGACTTCGACTCGTTCGACAGCGACACCGACGACGAGCACCAGGTGACTGCACTACCCACTAGTCTCACTACACAGGACACCTGTACGAGTCGCTAGAGACGCCGGTGCCACCGCCAGCGCCGCTCGACGACGACTTCGACTCGATCGACAGCAACACGGCGCGTGAAAATTTTCGATTGGCAACACGGATTTTTGGCAAGCTGGTGGGAATCGGCTTGTTTGGGCGCTCCGCCACTGCTCCGGCATTGCACAGTACACAACAATGACGAGGAAACATATCTTCGTGGAGAATGACGCATCCACAAGTTTGATTTTCCCTCAATGTCCTTCCGGGGAGAGCAATTATAGCCGTTTTACCTCCCACACGGGCTGTTAAGTTTAGTTTTAAAATATAGAACCCTCTGATTGGCTTAAGCAAATCTAGTTGCTCTGTGATTGGTTAAAAAAAATCTAGTTGGCCAAGCCGCCCCGCCCCGCAAGAATGCCCCCCGCTGCGCGCTCCACTAGCACTTATCTGGAAGTGAAGTTGTCAATTTTTGATTGGTGCGGCTGTATGAAACTTAGATTTTTCTGTCTTTTGTAGTTATTTATTTCCTCGCAAATGTGATGAAAAACATTGTGTATTAACACGGGCGTAAGAATATTGCAAACTCGAGTCATCAAAAGCCCTCCGCCTTCGGCGTGGGGCTTCTGATAGACTCTCGTTAGCAATATTCCACTTACGCCCCTCGTTAAACAATATACTATTGGTTTACACAACGGGACACGAGTTACGATTACCGATTTAATCAATTCCTTTAAAAATCAATTTAATTATTATCAATTGATTTAATCAATGATAGTTTCTATCATCCACAAGCCACGATCCAAGTCAGATTCGAACAAGTGTGACAAGTATAATGTGTAGACTTTGTTATACGTAATTCCCGGAACCGCTTAGCCGATTTAAAAAATATATCACCTGTGAATGGAATTATATTTCTGGCTGGTCATGTGCTATATTTTATTTTGTGTTTGCCTGTGTTCTCTAGAATAAAAGAGTGTGTTTTGTTATTCCAGTCTGTCGGCCACCCGCCGGCGTTGCCCGCCTCGCGCCTGCCGTCGCCGCCGACCGCGGGCTACACGCTCACCAAGATAGCGAGTGTCGCGCACAAGAAGATGCGCCAGCTCAAGCGGAACTTCACCAAGCGGTGTTCCGGTTAGTATTGCTGATTGTATGTCAATTGCAAATTTATGGAAAAACTCCGCTACTTTTGGATAAAAAACCTTTATCATGACTTCGACACTTTAGACAAACCACGGGCGGTAATTCGTAAAGCCCCAGATCGCATATTCACAAACACCTGCGATCTGGAGCATTCACGAATTCACCGCCCTAGGTATGTAATATACTATTACTGACTATATGCTAAAATTTAATATTAAGGGATAATCTACGATTCCCTGTGTTTCAGGCAAATATATTTTCAATATAATTAATATATGGTATCTGTATTTATTTCTTCAAGGTAATAAATTAATATCTCCTCCATATTCACCCTTTAAATCCCACACAAAGTGCAGGTTATTGCAACTTACGAAGGGTTACAAAAAAAAGCAAAAAGATATTCCGATACCGGGAATCGAACCCGAGCCTCCTGGGTGAGAGCCAGGTATCCTAGCCACTAGACCATATCGGATGATGGACGATGGAGTGAAATTCAGTGTCTCGCCGAGATAATAGCTGACGCATAAACACAAAGATAAAAATAAATTAAACTGTCTCATGCCGAGTTAGATAATTTCGGGCCAAGATAATCGTATGATTAAATTAAATACTGTATCAAAGAGTTGAGTACAGTAGAGTGTCATAATTATATATTAACTAGCTTCCGCCCGCGACTTTGTCTGCGTGGACCCGGGATATGAACTATCCTATATTTTAATCCAGGCTATAAACTATATTCGATAAAATTGCATCCAAATCAGTTGAGCCGTTTAAGCGTGATTGAGTTACAAACATCCAAAAATCTAAACATCCAAACTTTTGCATTCATAATATTAGTAGGATACTTAATCATAATCAGTTTTTCGACATTAGCAGTATTACTTAGCACTATATGAAGATTAAGAATCATAAATATTATATCAATTTACTGACACTCGCTCGTAGCAAAAATATCCCAGCAAGTTAGCAAAGCAACATTGTCTTTTCTTATTCTGATCTTAAAAGCAAAAAGATATTCCGATACCGGGAATCGAACCCGAGCCTCCTGGGTGAGAGCCAGGTATCCTAGCCACTAGACCATATCGGATATTGACAACCCGTGCGAAATTAAACATCAAATGGATTAATTCTAATCTTATCTTTCCAGTGGCAATGGACGGCACCTTCACAAAGCTATCAACGCCGAAAACCAGCCTATACGACAACGAACCGAAGAAATCCCCCATATACGCCAACTGCGAGCCGCCCGACCACAGCTACGGGAATATGAACTTCCACGAAACGCGGCCCGCACTCAATAAGACTGATAATCCCGTGAAGGGGTTTAACGATGAACTTAAAACTGCTATTAGCGAGAAGAGGTTCAGTAATGGGGATGTAGCTCCGCCGTTGCCTGAGAAGCAGGAGAAACCATTGACCCCTACGAGCGATACTAAGAAAGACAGTGGGACGCTATCGAGGAAAACGTACTTTTCGTTTAAATCGCGGTTCAGACGAGCGACGTCTATGGCAGTGGACATCAACTCTGACGTGCCGAGTGCATTGAAGATCACTAATTCGACGTTTTATTTGACTGACTCCATGGATGGTGACTCCGGATTTAGTAACTGGTGAGGATAGCCTTGTATTTTTTTAAATATCACTGTGAGCGTTTATAGAAAATATTAGTCACGAATAGGATCACTTTGTTGTCCGTCTGTCTATCTGTCTGTCTGTCTGTCAAGACCCTTTATCTCGGGAACGCGTGGAGGTATCGAGTTGAAATTAAAATCATATAGTCAAGTCTACAGTCCCTTGAAGCTGTTAAAAATTAAACTTCTAAGTTAACGTAAAAAAAGATTCGGCCGTTTATGACGCAAAAAAACGTATATCGATACTCTCAAGGGAATCAAAATTTATAGGGTACTTCCCGGACACTAAATCAACGAGAAGTACCCTAAACATTTTGCAAGTAATATCGTCTTATACTACAAGTACTCTTGTCCGGTTTTTTTGATCTAGTTTTTGTTTTAGTTTAATAAATAAGAATTAATCTTAATTTGTAACCGCAATTATTCTTTTATTGAAGCTACATGTATGACTGCACATTTACTATCTCACTTCGTATTTATTTCCCACTCGCGTATCTCAATAATATATTAGTAGGTATGTTGCTAGGAGGCGCGAGATTCAAATGATTCAATTTAAGTGGTTTAATATGTAAAATTTTGCGTCGTCTATTGCTTGTATATTAACGAGTTTGTACAAGCCTTTAACCAAGCTTTGAAAAACTGCAAATCGTATTAATATCAAACTACCTTGCGAAAGGTTAAACAAACTCAAATTGTATAACCCTAGCCGAGAACACCGACTTTGTACAATGAGACTTTATTTAATTTAGTTTATTTAGAACACAAACAGTCACATAAACAAATATATGTATATGGGGTACACATAGAGTACCAACAAACATAAATTTTAAAGACCTAGAGGTTGCTGACAGAAGGTAACATGAGTTCCAAGAATAAGCTCGTAATATAAGGGACGAGCAACGAACTATATCTCTCGAATTCTCTAGACTCACTGTGTTGCTACAGTAAACTAGGAAATAGAGGGGCAACTTAATTGTTTTATTTATTTATTATTCGGAGAACCAACAGCTAACAATTGTACAATAGTTTTATATGTAGGTAACAAAAAGCCAATTATAGGTCCCCACCAGTAGAAACAGATTAACAAACAATTGGTGGTTTGCACTAAGTTTTACAACGTGTTATCTTACCGATAATATTCTAAATATGAATACTTAATTAAATACAATACAATTCTCTTTATATACTGAACTTGTGTTGCTATATTAATAACTTTCATTTACCCGAAGTGCTATATTAATAACTTAAATTTGAACAATTAATATATCATACTTATGTTGTATTAATTGTTCAATACAAAACAACCTAATCATGAGACATAAAAGACAAAGGGCTTAAAAGAAAAATATTTATACCGGTCCACGATGCAAGTTTTACACTGCTCTTGCTTGTGGCGTTTGGGGATTCTTTTGTGGTTTTTTTTTTATTTGTTTTTTGCATCTCGTACAATTTTGAAAGTAGTGCTACTTGTAGTGTTACCATGTATGTCGACAAAATGTTAATAATTACTTAACACCGTTCCCCCAGCAGCGACAACGGGCAAGGCAGCGTCGAGACGCTCTCGCCCACCGCGCCGGCGCGCCACCATCGCGACGGTACGCGAGCCCTCATCTCCGCCTCCTCGCCCTGCCTGGCTCAGGCCACTCAGGCGACACAGGCACAGGCCACACAGGCACAGGCCACACAGGCCTCGAGCCAGGCCACTCAGGCCGCGCTCGAGCGGCCGAGCGTGCCGCCGCCGCCGCCGCCCGGCCGCCCCACTGACATTAGCGCTGTCAATGAAGGTAACGGACGTCAACTGTTTTTGCTTACTCTAATATGAGTTTGCAAGATTATTACTAACTTAAATTGGACGCTAGTTGCGCTAGTTTTAATAGAATGAGGGCTACCGCATGTGAATTCGCCGCTAGAGGCGCTAGTGGCGCGTCGGGGCTTCAAAATGTCAAATGCCATAGTTTATAAGTGGATTTTGCGGGTGTTTTCATAATCCCTAATAATGTTGTAAATATTTTTCAAGCCACTGCTCGGAAATGTGGCAAAAGATGGTCATAATTCAGGCTTCAAAGCTGAGGTTAGTTGGACGTCGCACGAACAGGCCATCTATGACTTCAAACTGTCCAACAATGTTATTGTTGGACAGCTTGAACAGCGATCGACCAATCACAGGGCCCCGCGCGCGGTCGCGCCGGCGTGCATGCTCTTTGCTCCTCCGCCGGGGCGCGAGGCAAGCGAGCCTGTTTAGTATTATGATCTTCAATTTTGATTTACAATTATAATGATTTGCAATTTCCTCGCAGTAGGCGTGAAAAGCTCCGCTACGCGTCGGCCATCGAACTAACTCGTCTATCTATTGCTTACTTTCTAGCCTCTTCAACAATTAGTATTGCATAGCTAAGATTAATTATTGCAAATATGTGTTACGGGTCAATAAATCTCAATGTTTTAAAAGCGAATCTAAGAAAAACTCGTGCAGTAATAAATCGGAGGTAATAATAATAAGTATTATTATTTTAAATGATTGATTTAATCACAAACGTTAATAGCTATATTTCTAGACACAACACGCCAGTGGCGCCAACTGGTAAGCGCAAAAACGGTAGCCCTCATTATATTCTTGTTTAGTGAGCAGACTAACGGTAGATGAAATGATGCTTCGAGAATATGTTTATGAAAACAGGACTTATTCGTTTAGTATTTATAATGAAAATAGGCTTTTTAGTACCCGTGTGTTATGTATCCCAAATTATATTCACTACATTCTTAAATGGACCTTTATTACTACAACTAGGTATTTTTCTATAACGTACTCTAAAATTCATCGACATGCAAATGTCTAGGATTACGCTTGTCCAGGCAAATAATATAATAACAACAATTGGGAATGGATGAAAATTTTAGAAATGCCTGATTATTTTTTTGGTGATAGGAATAACCTTCCTTAGCACCAGAAAAAAGTTTCGGATTTTTCAGCTGTGACAATTATTTTTGAAAAATATAAACAGTTTCCTCATTTACGTTTTGGGTCAAGAACGGTAAATAGACATTTTCCTTGATCTGTCTCATATAAAAAAAAACTATCTTAAATATATGTGGTAAACTGACACAGGTAATGACCAATATAGCTGCTGCAAGTGTCAATATCATTGCCAGTGTCAGTTTACCACACATATTTAATATGTTTTTTTGTAATATGAGACCAATAGAGGAAGGTGCCGTAACTGACCCAAAACGTAAGTGAGGAAACTGTTTATATTTTTCAAAAAAAATTGACGCAGCTGAAAAATCTGAAACTTTTTTCTGGTGCTAAGGAAGGTTATTCCTATCACCAAAAAAATAATCAGGCATTTCTAAAAATTTCATCCATTCCCAATTGCCTGACACACGCCATTTTATTTTAAAGGAATAAACAGATGTCGCTAGTAGCGCAAGCTGCAAATAAAAATTCGCTATGACATGTAGTGGTCCGAGTGGTCTAGATGTTTCCCCGGAGTGGCGAAGACGCAGGTTCGACTCGTACCTTCTTAGAGCATACATGGCTGGAGTAGCCTTTCTGACTTTCTGTAACTTACCCCTCTGTAAAAAACCTTGCATAATGTGCAAAAAATTATACAAAGACAATTGCACAATCGATCACAAAATCGCCTCGCAAGAGAACACTGATCATAAAAATGCCCGCATGTTGCTGTAAGCACTTGATATTATAAACGTTCAACCACTTCAAGCTTTTAAATAATTGAGTTTCAATATCCTATTAAGATGCTCCCCCCCGCCCCCGCAAAATTCGGCAGAATTTTTTGTACGCAAATACGACATAAGGCTACTCTTAGTTATGTATGCTCTAAGCCTACCTTGCGCTACATTCGTGGTCTCTTTTTATATCTCTTCTGTATTTCGTGCAAGTAACTCGGATACGCCCAAATTGTTGGAGATCAACAAGTTCTTATCAAACTATTTACACTGACATAAACGACGACATTAGACATTACATAGGTACCTATGTACTTAAGTATAATAAATTAATAATACTATTTGGATAGTCTTCAAATACAAACATAAAAACAAGTTCGAGTTCTCAGAACGATACCAAAGTAATTCCAGTTGACGTCTGTGCGACCTAGTGTCGTGTCGGACGTTGTTCCTAGACACGAAGACAGCGCTAAACAGAGGTCAGTGCCCGCGCTCGCTGGAAACCACTATCAGCTCCACTTATTCTATAAAGTAACCTGGAAATTATTACAATGGTGCTTTAAAAACCGAGATCATTTACCAACCCACCTAGTGTAATTTCTGTTAAAAAAAAGATTTTAGTAGGTCTCTAATGTCAAAAATGAAAAGCTGCCATAACTATGGTCATGCTTCGCCAGTTCCCACATCAGTGGCCCATTTCACGAAGTTAGGTACAGTTTACAAGTCGAAACTGGCAACACCGGCCTCAATAATGGGTCTGCTAGACGGTCGCCAACAAGCCTCTCCGACCGAGCGACCTTGGTCGGCACCGACCGTGTGGACAGTAAATTTCATACGACAACGGTCAGTGCCGACCAAGGTCGCTCGGTCGGAGAGGCTTGTTGGCGACCGTCTAGCGGACGCTAAACGACTGGCCATTTGACGAGTGTTGCCAGTACTTGGTTGCCAGTTTAGACTTGTAAAATTGAATCTTGTAGCTTCGTAAAACGGACCACAGCTGAATCGATCTGATCGGTACATCAATCGACGTTGAGCCATTGTCTATAAATTGACGAAGCACTTGTTTTGTAGAATCAATCGATCGGTGCCGAGCAATTATTGATATTTTAATGTGAAAACACTCAAAATAATGGACAGATTACAAATATATAAAATTATGTAGTATTTTCCAGCGATCGCGGGATGGTTGAGGTCTATGTTCACGAGAATGCTCTATGTTTGTTTTGTCTTTGTTCTTACACTCATTTGTCTTACTCACTCACACACTTTATTCATCTTTACTTATTTTTACTGTACACCTGAGCATTGTTGAATATGTTATAAACACACATGCAAGTCTGTATCATTTGTACAATAAATGCACATTTTGATTTACCCACTTTTATTAAACTAATTGATTTAGATATAAAAAATGTAATGTAAATGGTCAAGAGGTCAGAATTCGGTTGTAGGAGTCCCGCCTTATAGTTACTTCGCCGGACCTTATATTGAAGGCTATTAACTAAATTATTTGTTGCAATAAGGAAAACACATATACACCTGTTTTAAGTAGGCAGTTACGCATAAAAAAGCTTTGAATAGACTAGATATCAAAATGCGCAGTTAAACTGATTAATCGCTGATATATACTTACCTAAATATGGTTTAAAATTAATAATAAAATATGCAGGACACGTTCATTTTGTAATTTTTTATAAATAATATCCACACGTAGAATTCAGATTTCAACTATGTAATCACTAATTCTTATGTCATGATTCCCTTCAGTATATATAATGATTAGGGTGTTGCTTAAAAACCGAAAGTTTTAAATTTCAGTGAGACACCCTATTGTATTGTTCTAATACGTAAAAAAATAACATCTGTTTTTTATTTTTATTTTTGGATAAGATTTAGGGGTCGCTACCGAATTTTGAAATTCTTTAATGTTTGCATTTCGCCATAGTAAGGTTTTTTTTATATATTTATCATTTTACTTTTTTAATGAGCTACATTTAATGATAGGAAATGAATAATCTGGAAAACATCAAAAAAAATCATAAAATTTCAGTCAGTAATTCAAAAATGAATTTTATTGTGCTAAATATGCTAAAAACGGACTTTGGCGATGATTTTAAGACTTTATATTTGATTTGAAATAAGCGTCGAACATTTTGTGAACCAAAATCGTATTTTCTCGATTGTTTATTGGTTCTTTATCAAATGTAGCTCAATAAACTAGAAAAATGTTAAAATATAAAAAAAAACTTACTATGGAGAAACGCAACCTTAAGGAGTTTCAAAATTCGGTAGCGACCCCTAAATCTTATCCAAAAATAAAAATAAAAAACACACGTAATTTTTTCACGTATTAGACCAATATAATAGGGTGACTCACTTAAATTTCAAATTTTCGGTTTTTAAGCAACACCCTAATAATGATATCTGTTCATGTAACATCTTTCACTGTAACCTATGTTTAACAAAATAAATATTCTGATTCTGATTCAGTAGGTATACAATAAGGTAGACGATTCGCTTTCAGCTATAAATTAATCACAAATGGCCTTGTGATTTCATGTTAAAATTGATAACGTAGTGTTGGTAAATACAAATACAAAAATACAAAATTATTTATTTACCAAAACAGCAAAACAATAGATACATTATCAATGGCCCTCACACTAGGTCTAGCCTGTGTCGTGAGGACCGAAAGAAAACATTTAGGGGTTATACAACAAGAAGATGCGTGTACAGATAGCCTAAAAGGATTAAAATAAACTCTAAAACAAAAACAAAAAACTCTAAACAAAGAATATATATATAAATTTATACCAAAATTTGACACAGCAACTGGCATCTAATGTTCTTTACTAGACGTTTTTTCTTTTTAAATGGACAGTAAACCGTCAAATTATTGTAATAAAGTATAAATTACAAAATTATAATGAAAATCATAAAAAGATATGGACCTTGAAAGTTTAGAAAAAATATTTTTTTTTTATTGTCCAATCTACAAATAGAATCCTTACGCTTTTATAGAAACAAAATTGTATGACAAATATTGACCTAAACGCAATATTTCGCGACCTAAACAGCAATTTACTTGATTTTCCCTACAATAATTAGTTCAAATAGCAACGTGTGATGTGACATCATACTTTTTCATATCACATGCTCTGAAAGTGGGTCGTTGTTGTTCTAAAAAGTGCGCAGAAAGTGATACGTTTCTGCTCTAGTGCAGAAAAGTAGTGTATTCCAATTAGTCCTTGCCTTGCCTTATAAGCATTATGCGGGAACTAATAATTCTAATAAATATCATTGATAAATACTTACCCCGCCACTGACGAAGGGAAATAATTTTATTCCCTAGTTCATGGAATTTATTTTATTAAATATAAAATAAGTTCATGTTGTAAATTTATTTTAGCTAAAATATTCACTAGGCTCTATGAGGTGGTGACAAATGGAATACAAACCTTTTTTAACTTAAAGTTGTGCATGTGAGCTAAGGCAGAAACGCATACAGCCACTTACAGGTTACAGGCCCATTCTCTTACGATTGATGATTCCCTTCAGAAATACATTGCAAACCTATTATCCAATACCATAGACAATGCGCATCAGTGTGACCATGGTGTGAAGTTACCGCTTAGGCAATTCCTACAAGCAGGCATTTTCCGCCATGTTTTTCCTGTCACTTGACAAGGAATTCATAATCTGACCTTAGATCAGTAATTAAGAGCTATTGATACACAGCGGCGTGAGTCATGTATTGATACAGTAATTATTATTGTAACAGAACAATGTGTGGCACTTGTAATCAGCTTATTGTATTTGAAACCTGGTCTTTCATGCTTTTTTGCGTCGACCCGTGTACCTTGTGTATTGAATTTTCATACAACGTGTACCCGTTTTTTTGCTCTTGCATATTTATATGTAATAGGTATTAGCTTCTGTCCGCGACTCCGTCCGCGTGGTACTCCTTTATTATCATAGCTTAATGGCAATGTGCATCCTTTTTATGGGGCCACTTTTCGGCGCTTGGGTTTTTTCGCTCGCTGCTTCTAGCAGATTCGTTAGGTGGCATTACGTCAGTTAAATTGTAGGTGCCTAAATATAGTTGTCATAGCAATTTGTAGTCACGTACTTTCTTAAGCTTTGTTTAACATGCTCGTCACATCCTTAAGTTATCACTGGTGAGTCACAAATGTTATGTACATACTATATTTAAAAGGACAACGACAACTAAGCGTGAGGAATATATGCCGGTTTTTAGGGTTCCGTTCCTCAAAAGGAAAAAAAGGAACCCTTATAGGATCACTCGTGCCGATTTGCTCCGAACCTACTGGACCGATTGAGTTGAAATTTGGTACACATAATATATATAAATTGGTGACCCAAAAATGGACGCGTAAAGTAAATTAATGAATTCTGAACAAGAGGGCCACTTTTGGGGGGTAAACTGGAAAATTAAAAGAAAAATTTTTGAAATCTGTATTGTATGTCATATCAAATGAAAGAGGTTATTGTAAGCATCTCAGTTCTTTTTTTAATAATTTTAGCAAAAACATTCTGAAAAAAATATGGAAAATAGTTCCTTGCCTAAAGATTACAGGAAAACCTATAAGAAGTTTGAGTATTCAAAGTAACGGGAAAATTCTCAATATTTTACGGAACCCTCACCACGCGAGTTGAACTCGCACTTGTCCGGTCTTTTTTTACCAATTACCTAATTGACACTAGAATTCCCTGTTTGTTAATTTACGCTTAAGTAGGTAGTTAGCTTACAGTTCTGATACCTACCTATTTTAAATAAATATAACCTATATTCTATATATTAAGGGTGGTATTCCACTCGTTATATATTCACGTGAAGACCTTAAAATCCACATAAAGACCGGCTGCCATCAATTTTGATATAAAACAAAGTCTTGTTAGTTACACCATTTATAACTCAAGATGTTTGATTTGTTGGAGTTTTCTCCGCACAGAATAGCAGAATTAAGAAAAAATTTAATTAAGAATTTATTTTCTCATAGATTTTGTATGGCGAATATTAGCGATACGAAGTTCGTGGAGTCAACTAGGATCTAATAAAACATAATGCCCATATGGAAAACTTGTAAAATTTACGGACTATTATTCGCTGTCATATAAACATCACGTTTAGAAAAGCCTAACCAGTGGGTCGATCACGTAACTTTTCTTACGAACGTCTGTAAGATTTAAACGTCAATTTTATATGTAAAAATGTCAGTTAGATTGAGATTTAACTGTCAGACGCGCGTTCGGAACGTTACGTGATTACCCCCCAGCTAGCATGATCGGGTTTATGTAGGACGTAACGGACTTACCTCTCGCACCTACATTTTACTAGTGAAGTACGAATACTTACGTCCGACAAACGCGACCATGCTAGGCAGATGTACTATAACAAACGTTATCATGTCGCGATTCGATGACATCACCGACCTTCCCGCTGCATGACAATTATATATCATTATATACAACAGCACTCTGAGATTATGTACCGTTCGTTTAGTTGTGTTCCGCCGGTCTTGCTCTGAGCACGTATGTTTGTTCATCTGTTCTAACGTCCGTGTTGTGTCGTTTTTGTGTTGTGTTATGGGTAGTGAGTTGTTTTTTAAACACATCGTCGCATTTTAATTATTATGTTATTGTTGCATCGTGATAAATGTTAGTGAATTAAGTGTAAAATATCGTTAATTTGTGCTTTTAATCGTGCAATGCAATGCACAATGCATACGAAGGTTAACAGGTTTCGCTAATGAACCTAGGTGTGATGGACTAATGTTGTGATCTGTATAGCATGAGTAATAGTTTTTGTCTATTTTAAACTCCCACGTTGCATGCTAGTCATACACAATGTTGGAATTATGGTATGGAATCATATTGATATTGCACAGGCAAAATAACAACACCTGTAAATATGTTGTAGACAAATAGCTTGTTGTTATTAAATACGATTACGACACGACTTATAGTAAGACTTTATGCTGTAGAAAAATATTATAAGGAGGTACAAACTTTTCATTATTAAGTATATATTATACAATTACAATTTGTGTCGTTTTTGTGTTTAATGATGTATTTCCGCAATTGTTTTTCCGAAAATTATGTATGGCTTTCTGAAAATTAATTAAACCACGATGCTTTTGACATTTTTTAATTTTTGATGAAATATCCAATTCAAATTGATAAGCTGCCCTAAGTATGTCATTAGTCGTTATTTAACTCTATTTTAGAAATCTATATTGCAACTAGTTTTTTTTTTAAATTACTGCTGCCAAAGCTCTAAAAAATCGTAAAGTCGAATCGTTCAGTCCACAAAGAAGTGCACCACTCCTTCTCATTGCGTACCAGTTTGTACTTTGTCCATGACCCATTCAAGGCTGATGACTACACGTTTGCGTCACGCCTCTACGAGCGCTTCTCGCTACATACGAAGTTTAACAGGCTACGGACTACGGCGTAGCACGAAGCAACGTGTGGCCTCGAATAGAATAGCGTAAAGCGCAATTTATACATGCAATAAATTGCATGCAAGTGTCATTACATTGCGGGTTACCGAGGTACTTATACTTAGTTTGAACTAACAAACCCTGCAGTGTGTGTACCTGCATCCAGTTTCTTGCAAGTGCTTCTCCGTGGATTCAACGATCTACACACACACGCCTGCGTTCGCGGTGTTCCACTTAAGAACATTTTGCCTTGTTCCTTGCAACGAGCTAAACACTGTCCCTTCCTACAAATAACGCGAAAAGTTCAAACGATTATCGCTGTAAGGGTGGAACACCGCGAACGCAAGCGAATGCACTCTCGCATGCACATTTACATAGAAACTATAAATCCTTCGATTAAATTGATCGCGTGCACAAATCCAGTGTGCAAACATCCGTATCGTAAGTGTACTTGAAATTTATTGTGTGGTTGGAAATAAATCATCCATGCAAATAGCAATTTTATTATGTAAGCCATAAGATTGAAATTACCGTATGTTTGCGACGGTAGACAACTCAAATGTTTCAAGTACACCTGTGCTGATTGCTTTTGCACAATAGAATTTAAACGCTAGCTTCTGTGAAATTGCTACACTGTCATGCGAAATCAATCTCTATTGATATAGTGGATGCGGTCACCTTCAATAATAACTCGCATTTCAAAGTGCTGAAAAATATCGAAAACACTGTAACGTTTGGCGTTTTGCAAAAAAAGGGTACATGTACTTTTTTCAAATTTCGTTTTTTTTGGGTGTTTCTTACTCAAAATCGTTGATACTAGAGATCCTCATACAAGAAAAAAAGTGTCCTAAATATTCCATTCCAGACCGTCACATTTTTGTATGCAGTTTTTTTTTTATATGGTCGTGATCGTGACGCACTGGAAGAAAAAACTTTAGTAAATTCTAGGACACTTTGTTCTTGTATGAGGATCGATAGTATCAACGATTTTGAGTAAGAAAAACCCAAAAAAATCGAAATCTGAAAAAAAACTTCATGTACAGTTTTTTTGAACAACGCTCAACGGCTCTAGGGTTGTGTTGTATCGGTTGTTTTTTTACACTAGTTATATTTTATTTAAAACAAGTGATTGTCTTACTTAGGACGGCAGTTAGTACAGGAGTGTGGCGCCAAATACAATACTTTGCTAATCGCAGTTTATTTATTATTTCGAATTGTAACCTAAATTGAGGAATTGGCTAATACCTCCTTGTGAAGATGACGAAATCAAATTAATGGGAATACACGGAAGAATAACAAGCGCAAATTTCATTTAGCACGTTCAACGAATTTAATTAGCAATAGCATATACGAAGCGGTTTGATCATTGCAAATTCTGACGTTATAGTGTGGTTTTTCTCTCTTAAGACTTCATAATAGCGAATCAGTTTAGTTATTAGCTGATTTGACCAATAGAAGATCACATACTGAAGAACGACGTAAAAAAAATTAAATTTTTTTTTTTTTTTAAATTTGAACTGTTTATTTCATTAAAAAATGCATAATCATTACAATCTTAACTTCTAATCTTAAATGTAAAAGATACACGTCTGAACGCACATGGGCCGCTCGACAGACAAACCGCAAAACCGCCAAGGGGTGCTAAAGTCTTCTTGATAATTTATTAAAAAAAAGGGAACTGCTCTTAAATGTATACCAAAACCTTCTACAGAATGTGAAGAATACTTTTCTGAAAACCGCATCAAAATTGGTTAAGCCAAACGTGAGATAATCGCGGACAAACATACAAACAAACATACGGGTCAAACTGAGTACCTCCTTTTTTTGAAGTCGTTTAAAATTCGGTGGACTGGCTCGTTGGTTCGGTGTGCTGAATGACATTATCATCTTGAAAAAATTACAATGACAGCTTCGAAAAGTTGCGCAATGAATTAATTTCGACTCCTTTTTGAGTAATTTTCAAAAGAAATAATAGGTAGTATGATAACATGAATACAAACTGCGGATTCGTATTTGACGCCTCACAACTGTATTTTTATTTTGTTTGCTTTTCATTGAATACTTCGAATGTTTATAACTTTTTATTGAAATATATACTATCAGCCCAAAAATGCGCCTTTAAAGTGGTCGACTCTGGCTTGGGCCGATGGTACGGTCAAGGACTTTAATTGTTGAGCCATTTAGGTGTCAACTAATTTTGGTTTTCTATGAAGCTATGAAGTGTCCAGTATAAAGTGAGCTCTAAATGGCTCAACGACTAAAATCCGTGACTTGTGTACCTACAAGTAAACGAGAACTAACTGATTCTTGTTTGAATGTAGAACTAAAGCGGCTGCTGCCGACGCTGACGCGGAAGGACAAGGCGCCGCGCGCGCGCACCTCCTGGTACGCCGAGTGCGGCTCCGACACCTCCGCGCACACCTCCAACACCTCCAACACCTCCTGGTGAGTCACCTATATGGACTGTGACAATGTGCTAACTACCCTCCCATTTCCAAAATCCTAACTCGCCGGTACCGACGCTCGGCGCGGGCACTGTGCGCCCGAGATTGACACGCGTCGCGCGCGCCCGTTTTGCAAATATCAAAAAGGACTCAAAAGGGTGAAACCAATGATGTAATATAAAAAAGAGGTAGATAGGTTATACGCGCTCGAAAAATGGCACATTAAAATTGAGTCAATTGGCACAGTTTGCCTCAGTTTCGAGACGTCAATGGAAACGTTAGCTGTCAGATTTGGTGGCCATTTTTAAACACGGAATTTCGTATAGACAACATATCTACCTCTTTTTTATATTACATCATTGGGTGAAACCTAGTCACCCTCCGTGTCGCGAGTGGCTACCGATACTCTGAGCCCTGGAAACGCGAGTGAAAGATACGTACAGTGCACTGGTGATTGGACTACAATAAGACTTGCGGCGTGAGTACCTATTCTTAATCTCCCTACACCCCCTACACATTGTCACAGGACCATGAAAGTTTAAAAAAATATATGCATTCTTCGCTGGAGTCCGCTGGATGCGGATGGCGCAGGACCGGCAGTGGACGTCTTTCGGCTGATATGATGATGATGATGCATTCTTTTTATAGTCCAAGATTAAATTTAAAGCAACCAGTTCCTTACGCTTATATAAAAATAAAATTGTATGACAACTATGGACCTAAACGCAGTATTTCACGACCGAAACAGCAATTTACTTGACTTTCCATACAACGATTACTTCAAATAGCAAAGTGAGACGTCATACTTTTGAGGTATGGGTATGGTACGACGTAGGGTGCACTAGGAAAGGATTTTTCAAAATTCACCCCCTAAGGGGGTGAAATGGGGGTCCAAAGTTTGTATGGGGAAACAAGATTAGATCGACCATTTTATTCGAAACTTCACAGGAGTATTCTTAACGATAAGTGAGTAAATACGTGTTATGCAATTATTCATCAATCATGTAAAATTATCATCCGTAAACCGACTTTACGGACAACCATTTTTTTTATATTATAATTATGTATATCATGTATAGGTACAATCGCATACGACGCCTACTTTACCCACAGTTTTCACTACACATTGTATGTAGTAATTTCCCTTACGCGGCTGTTATCGCCTTTGCCACAATTACCCGCGTAGCGGTTTTCCGTAAACACTTCCGCTGTTCAAGTGACAATACATTTCCTACAAGAGGCCCAATTCACGAGCGCAGTGTTTAAATAATTTACTTTAAAAACAAAATTTTAACCGACTTCAATTCAGTACTCCGCCAAACCACATGTATACATGAACAATTCCACATTTCCTCAAAAAAAAACCCAAATCGCTTCAAGTGTGCCAATGCAATTTGAAGAGTTCCCTCGATTTCTCCAGGATCCCACCATCAGATTCTGGCCTGATGACCATGAGAAAGATACCCTTTCAAACAAAAAAAATATTTTCAATATTGATCTAGGCGTCTTCGAGTAATCGGGGAACATACATCCTACTAATATTATAAACGTGAAAGTTTGGATGTATGGATGGATGGATGGATGTACGTTCCACTTAATCTCAAAAACTATTGGACGTATTTATAGTTATACGAAACTTTCCAGTTATGTACCTAATACATAAAAGGACATAGGCTATAATTTATGTCAAATTTCATTCCTTTTAGGGACGAAAAAGGGGATGAAACTTTGTATGGAGACCAAATAGTTTTGCTCGTTGCCTTCATCAGGCGCTGGGTCTCAAAATGTATGGGAAAACTAAAATCCGACTTGCACTTGACCAAATTTCAAATTGAACGACTCGCGGGATTTTTTGCATGAGCTTTACATTGCTAATCAAATTAGACTTGAATTGAAAAAACTCCTACAGTCACCATAACTACGGCCATTTACATTGTGCAACAACTCGCAATCGAGTTTTATTACATTGCAGGGTTTGATTGAATGCATCGTATTTTGCTAGCCCGCAGCCCAGCAATGTAATGAAAATCGCATACGAGTTGTTGCACCATGTAAATGGCCCTTTTATTATTATTTGATATTTGTGGGCCTTTAATGTGCCGCTTCGACCAGTGAATGATCTATTGTGGCAGCCCTTTCTTGTTTATAGTTCACCATTAAGACCCGTTGCCTCCAAGAAATTCCAGATTCTTTGGGCGGTGATATGTTGTACCTCTTCTGGGTGCATGATGTGCCGCCCTAGGTAGGTACTTCTTTTTTGCATGAGTGGTCCGCAGGAGCAGAGAATGTGCATTGCTGTCTCCTCTGTCTCCTGGCAGAACCTGCAAGTTGCTCTTAAATGGCCCTTAATATCTGACATAAAATATCTGACACGTCTTAATGGCCCTACAAATAGAGTCTTGTCAGATATTTATGCGTGCTTTGTTGTGGCAGATATAATGCTAGTAACTGTGCGTACGATGTTCAGATGATAAGGGACTTATTTGAGTTAGTTCGAATCATAAATCATGATACTTTAGTCAACATAATAATACGATGAGGTCGCCTTCAAAATTGGCAAACTTCAGCCACTTGTCGGTATCAGATTGCGCAGAAATTTGGCAAATGTATGTAGGGTCGCGGGAGTCCGCTGGTTGCGGGTGGCGCAGGGTCACTTTGGCACCCTATGCACCATATTGTGACACCAACGAGCTGATCTGACCCCCCCCCCCCAACGAGTATGAGTAGTTATGAGTTGTTCATGAATGAGCAAAAAACACAGTCGGCAATAAAAGCTATCACCATTTTTTTTGGACGAATACTTATTTTGAAATGTCACTAACCAGGATGCCCCTTTGTAACTTTCTCTCCGGAATTAACTTAAAGCGGGCCCGAGAGCCACCCGTTGACCGTTACACAAAACCCGTTTGCAAATTCGATGTCTCAAATTCAGACTGCCAGACTCAATGTATTTTACGTCACACCTGGCTAGAAAGGGCGGCAAATCCCACTGTTTGGCCATAGCAGTCGTCAAATTTCGTACTCAACACGGGCGGTAATAGAGAAACCCTCCGTTACCCTTATTTTTTGTTTTACCGCCCTAGGTGAGTAACGTGAGTAATGTGGGTACTATTGTAGGTAGATATTTTAACAATCAAGTTAGGTATTTACTAATCCTTACCAGTGACATCTGATTTAATGAAGCTTCTCCCCAGAAAGTAAATATGTTCGCAATGAATCCTAAATCCTAGAAAAACAAAAAAATACTACTTGATAAAGTTCTCATTCGGCGACAACCAATTTAATTCAGCTTCAATCTGATTATCATGGTATCGTGCGATTCGTGCGCCATCCTACATGGCTACGTGCTAGTGCAAGCGAGAGCGCAACAGCCAATTTTATTCAAATTTTATATAAGCATTGTCTGCCCTCAAGTGTTATTGAAAAGAGTTAGGAGGGCATATTTTTGGGTCATGGATGATACTCGTACTTACATACGTCAACGCGTATAGGAGATCCCGGCCCGCGCCGGTCAGACTGGATCGGCGCGTGAGTCGGCGCGGCGTTAGTCAGGAACGATGCGCCCGCGCCGGCTCGGTGACTCACCACGCCACCAGCCAGTTCCCGCACCGTTAGCCGGTGGCGCGAGCTATGAGCGATGAGCCTTAAGTTTTCCATAAGAGTTTAGTGAAAGCTTCATGTGGTTCGAAATCAGAGCGATGTTTTTTTTTCACTTTTTCCCTTTAATTTTAAATTTAGAAACCTCAAATCAATAGAAGGTCGGCAACGTGATTGTAACTCTTCTATAGTTCCGAAGTTGCAAAATTGAATTGAAACTTGGGCAATTTGAAGCACTTCGTAAGGACCCCCAAAATATAGTATTTTTGCGTACCTACTATATATTTCTTCAACAGTATATAGTACCAAGAGTCAAAATATAGTACAATACTATATAATATAGTACGGTTGGCAACCCTATGCAGGAGCCGTAGCATGGTTGGCCTTATCACGCGACAAGTGACAATATAAGAGCGTCGTCTCGTTCTATCGAACGGTGTCAGCCAGTGACGCACGCTCTATCCTATCACCTATCGCGTGACAAGGCCAACCATGCTACGGCTCCATCAGCACATACTTGAAACAGACCGATTATCAGATAACGTTAATATCCCAATGCCAATGTTCTTTATCGATTGCATTCCTGTCATAGTTTCTACTGAAACCGAATTTAGAATCGGAATTGTGTTTTGATCGCTAGTAAACAATTGTATATTTAACCTTTTGACAGCGAGGGTGCAAAACAAAACGGTGCCCAACTGTGGCCAAAACAGAACAATAGCCAGACAAAATATGAATAAAATGAAACGTCTGATAAATATTGTCATGTTAAAATGAGAATATTTATCAATATTATCATGTGGCCGTCCGTGGCTTCAGTGGCACGAGGTTTCGTCCGCGTTTAGCTCTCAAAGGCTTAATCGCTGGATTCCTTTTACTTAAACCTCCGCCTAAGAACAACGCGGTATTCGACGATTCCTTGCCGCAACTGCCTTCGGAGCGGTCGTTACGTTCGGTTACGATTTCAAAACAACCGGCTATCGAATACTTTTTTTATCGGCTGAACTTTCAATTGTTTTCTGTTAGTGTTGCAAAGTGGTGGAGTGGTTGGTTGCGTTCTTAATGTCCAACCAGTGATGCTAGTTTCTTGCGGGTCGTGCTGGCTGATTAGGAATTGTGGCGACGCGCTTTTTCCCACGTTGTGAGTACGTAGTGTAAGGAAACAATGGAATTGTGGTGTGTTTATGGAAATGAGCGTGTTTAGTGTTGTTATCGTGTGTCGTGCGGGGTGTGAATGTATTATGGAACACTTAACACTTCGCGTTTTTACTTCTTTGTGACGATTACGAGTAGAGAATTGTATTTTCAAGCGAGCTAAGGCTTGTATAATTTATTTAACGGTTTTTTGCAAACATAATGGATTGTATTCTTTAACTTTCATTCATCTCGTATCAGAATTTGATTATTAAGATCAGGAAACTCTTCCAAAAATCTGTATTATGTAGGTACTTCTCTTCTTTTCTGCTGCTATTATAAGAGAAAACAGTCAAAGGTATAACCTTTGACAACTGGCTAAGTTAGCCAGTTGTCAAAGGTAAGATAATAGCAGCAGAAAAGAAGAGAAGTACCTACATAATACAGATTTTTGGAAGAGTTTCCTGATCTTAATAATCAACTTCTGATACGAGCTTCTGATATAAGCAGATAGTAACTTACTATCTGCTTATAAACTAAAAATCATGAAACATCTTTTAATACAATTTCGATAGACGATAGAAACTTTTATTTATTTCGTTCGAATTGTATTTAGCGGACAACAATAAACTACCTACTTAAGTATATCTCATCAGGCATTAAATAATAAACCTTCTAATTACTCGTATTAGCATTGACACAGTTTACTACGGAAGATTAATAATTAACGAACCTTTCTCTGAACGATAAAATCGATGTTCCTTTGAATCGTTGTTAGAAATAACTTAATTACTGTGTTATTAATTTGGGTCAATAGGCCATCCTGTACAGTTGCAATTATATTTGTTTATTTATCGAAAGCGTCTAGGTATCTATTCTAAACTATTAGTGTCTTCCATAACGCTTTTAATTGTTGGTCCGGGAAATGCATTCAATTGTAAATACACCTTTGAACAGAACTATATGTTATAATATGATATGACTCTAGGAACTTTTACTAAATGAGAAAATGATGATAGTTCTATATATAACTACCTAACTACACAATAATTTTCCTCTTGAAATTAATTGGCACGGACTATTCCATACGAAAGAGGAAAATAAATATGATGGGCATATATTACCGTGTTTCGACTAATAGCTTACGCTTATTTAACACAGAAGCAATTATAAATAAGTTTACCAAACTCTGGATAGTTAGTTTTACTGGTTATTTTCCGCAAACCGACATTCAGCGTGCATATTTTGCCTGAAAAATGGAGTAGCGTTTTTTACTCTAAGTATCCCATGCTATTATTGTACGAATAGGTAGTAGATGTACTCATTATTGTTTGAACGTCGAAATCTCTGATACTTATATTGATTAAATGTGTTATGTACAGTCACGAACTTTAATTTGGGACCCACCTAAGGTGGAATATCGTATTCAAAAATTCAAAATTATTTATTTCGTAAAATACACTTTGTTTGTATTCTAAGGCGATGGGGCCACCCGGTAGGCAAAAAAAAAGGCCTGTGTTGGATGGCGCCGCTCTTCCTACAGGTTATATAATTTAGTATTATTTATGCTTAGATAGTACCTAGTTATTTTCGATTTTTTACGACTAATTGTCGTTCGTCTTTTCACATCTCACCGGCGATATTTGTTATTTACAAATAACATTTCGTGAAATTGTCAGTTTTCAATCAATTTTCTTGTCTGACACTGACACTATGTTCGTAGTTAGAAAACCGTAATGTCAGCTTTTGGCAAAGAGGTTATCAATTCAAGGGCCGATTCGATAAGACATTTAATTGTCTAATTTTGACACTTCACCACTATTATTGAACTGAAGTTTTGGACCTTATTGCATTGTGAATGTTCTAACAACATTTGAAGGAAGTGGGTCCTAAATTAAAGTTCGTGACTTTACCTACCTACTACTTACTACTTTTTGGATGTCCTGAAATATGACGTTTAAAAGAAAATCGCCGATATTGTGCGAGAAAGATAGAGAGTATATACCTAATTTGTGCAATGTATTAAATATTATTAGTTTACATTATTGAATTCCTTGTCGCAGGTACGCGGAGGCGGGTCTCTACCAAGCGGGCAACATCTCCTCATCTTCGGGCGCATCCTCCGGGTCACACCCTGCGTCGCCTCTACCACACTCGCTGTTCACACACGAGCCGCTCTACCAGTTTTACAACGCGGCCAAAGTAGAGGTCGGTAGCAGCCATTATCATAGAGAATATTTAAGGGAAGGTGGGGAGAATTATAATAATATAATGAAATAATATTTGTGGACACTTACACAAATCGACCTAGTCCCAAACTAAGCAAAGCTTGTACTGTGGGTACTAGACGACGATAACATACTTATATAGATAAATACATACTTAAATAGATATTAAACATCCACGACTCGAGAACAAACATTCGTGCTCATCACACAAATAAATGCCCTTACCGGGATTCGAACCAACTAGGCTAAAGCGGTCGTCAAAAACGGAAGAAACAATTGTACAACTGGGAGCCAGAGTTACTAACCATCGTGAATGTTTACGTGATTCTAGGATATACGTACATACGGGGTGGGCCCTGTAACAGGAGCAAATATTTAAAAGGAGGCTTCCTTAGAGCATATATAGTAACTCCTTTTGTCCATTTCTTTTTAAAAAAATTGACTCGGAGAAAAATTGATCTAAAGTTATGACCTCCGAGTAACGTATCTTGGCACCACGAGATCATAGCACAGTAGTCAATGCAGATTGAGGTAACATCATGTAGTGAGTCATAATAGTTTTTGGATTTTTGTTTTCAAAAGATATTTTTGTGATTTTTAGTGTTTTTAAAATAAAAAGTGACTTATATCACTCCATAAGAGTAAAAAAGTACACATAAACTTAAGTTAAGGAATTTTTTTTTTTTTTTTTCAATTTAAACTACGTCGAAACAATTGCTTACAAGCTTAATAATCTACCGTTTATTTTTTTGCTCCTGTTACAGGGCCCACCCTGTATATACATTAGGTAAAAGGTCGACCAGAATCATAGGGTTGGCAGGTATTTTTAACGTTAATAAGCTCAGGTTTATTATAGCTGTTCCTCACTGTAGGGTGTCTTTGTCGTCGTAAAAAGAAAAGTTTTTTTCACTCGGACAGGTAGTCTAGCGCAGGCTCTTTTTTATCGTTCGTCCATTCCGAGGCACAATTAAGTCGCGGGCAACTTGTAAGTACAAACGCCAACACAGTAAATTGACCATCCTGTATTTATATTAAACCTTATTACAATGCATATAAAGTGCACGGATGGTCAGTTAACTGTGTTGGCGATAGTACTAACTTCTCTTTTGACGAAGCCTTGCTGCGCTGTAACAAATACGCTTAACAAATCTTCAGATATTTCACATGAACTAAATATTCAAAGCCCCAAATACCATGTTTTGTTTGTTATGTTTGCTCAACAAAGTGTCGACAGCGACAGCCCACAATGCTTCAAGAGGCGTAGTCGACACCTATTCTCCCGGCTAATATATGCGGGTTTGCGTCAGCCCTGAGGTTAGTACTTGTTTTGGACAAAAGGGTATGTCCTTTACGTACGTCGCTTACGTAATAAATAGGCACATTGTTATTTCTAGGCCACTTCAAGTTGTACATGAAAATTGAGAAAAAGAGTCTGTAAAAGAAGACAATAAATGACGTTAAATTTCTATTGTTTAGTAGGTAGTTAAATTAAATTAAATTTGAGTAATCTTCTGTAATTTTCCTGTACGTATGTTAAAATTGTTGGTTGGGTACAGTAAGGGAAATGTATTCACATACCACCGTTGCACTTGACTTGCCGCCATCATCACCTAAACTCAAGTGATATGTCACCTTATTGCGATAGGGTTCTACGGTGGTACATGAATACATTTCCCTTACTGTACATATTCAATTCTGCGAAGGATATACCTATGCTTGCTATCAGTTTGACAGTATGAATATAATACGGAAACTTCAAGGGCTGTACTCAATTGTTGTTAGTTTCAAGGTGCGTAAATTGATGAAATTCCAAACCTAATTTTATCGGCTTACACAATATTTTAATTATAAAAATTAATTGAATGACAAATATTGCAGGGCGTTTAAAAAATGCTGATTGGTACACGGCATTTAAATAAGCCCTTCACCCCATTAAATTTAGATGCCATGAACTAAAATTTGCTAATCACACTGAATATTAAGATTTATTTGAAAAGAATACACTGAAATAAAGTTTATGGGTTGCTTTTTCTTCTAGACATGTACGTGAGTTGAAAGGCTTAAAAGTTTGCGAAAATATGTGGCAATAAAAATTCTGATAGATTTGCTATTTCTCAATAGGTAATCAAATATACGCGCTAAGTACTATGTTGTTGTGCAAAATTCTCACGCAATTTATCGGCTCAGTAATGAAGTGCAGCACTTTTAATTGGCGGTATAATTGAGCGACCTCCGTCGGGGCCAGCGAATTATCCGACCGTTTGACCTCCGCCACTTCATTTAAACTAAATGAGGGGATTAATTGGACATTACGAGTATGTGGAGTAGACTTGTTTACGTGCAATATGTCAGTGATACTCGTGAAGTGCATTTAAACATGATAGGGTTTAAAATTAAAGGGTTATCGCGCAAAAATAGTGTGAATAATGGCTATCGTCCTTTGAGTGTACTGTGCGCTCAATCGTTGAAGATATTAGAGAGTTCAGTGCCTAGCGGCGAAACGGTAGGTCGGCAGTGAAAGTGGCTAACAAAGAATTAATGTTTTATTGTGTGGAAAGCGTCTAAATAGATTTGGAGATTATCGTGATGCCTTCATTTCTATGCAATTTTTGACCCGAATTATTGAGAATCTATTTAAAGTTTATAGTTTTCGGTTGAAAAATAACGTTGTTGATCAGCACTAAAAGAGAAGTATGGTACAGTCGAGTTCTCCAATATCTATACAGACAACCTTTGAAAAATATCTGTACTCAGGCTTTATTATTACTGACATAAGACACATGTATAGATATTTTTGAAAGTTTGTCTGTATATACAGGGTGGAAAAATCGAATGCAACATGGATGGCAACTACCTTAAATTTTGTAAATAGCACATTCTGTGTAAAGGAAACATTCCTTTGTTTTTAAAAACAATAAATTCTGCATTTAAGGATTTATGAAAAATCGCTTGCCTCAGTCGGGACTCGAACCGGTCAAATGTGACAAAAAATAACGTGCTCTATTTTATGATGCAGATTGAAAGGGTAACTGATAAGGTTCATTTTTCTCTAAATAACAAATACAATCAGAATAACGGAAGGCCATGAAAATTGAACACTATTATTTTTTGTCACATTTGACCGGTTCGAGTCCCAGTCCCACTGAGGCAAGCGATTTTTCAGAAATTCTTAAATGCATAATTTATTGTTTTTAAAAACAAAGGAATGTTTCCTTTACACAGAATGTGCTATTTACTATATTTAAGGTAGTTGCCATCCATGTTGCATTCGATTTTTCCACCCGGTATATTGGAGAACTCGACTGTACCTAGTGCCATACTATATCCAGATCCAGTTTATAGTCTGACTATTATAATAAAGAATATCCCTATTTACTTATCTATTATCCCTAATCTTATTCAAGAAAAAAAATATGTAAATATGTGATCTAAGGCTAGGTAGCCTTCCCGTTTAGGTGCAAAGTTACGCGGCCTCTGTAGGGTCGCTTATGCGGCACCATGCTATAGTATAAAAAAACTTAGCGTATCCAGTTGTTGGCGATACTAAAGCCTAAAGCTAAAGCCAGATTGACTTACGTCTGCGATGAGTCGTAAAAAACAATAACATTTTTTTCCGCTCATCGCTGAATCATGACGTGTTGCTTGGTGGTGTGCGCCATAGTAACGTCGTGACGTGTCTACGCAGCTTGCGTCTAAGGGCGAGTTGCATCAAACATATTTTGTCTGAACTGTCAAAATTCTCACTCAAACAAATTTTAAGGAACGCACTTACGATACAGACTGTTTTACATAAACCGCTCCACGTCTGCGTATAACGACATACATATAAGTATTACAGGTACTAATAGTGTTATCATTCCTACAGTCAGTGTGCCGCGACAACGGGGATTCGGACTCGGACGCCTACGACGCAGGCGCGGCGGCGCCGGCGCCCGCGCGGCCGTCCGCCATGGCGCTCGTGGCGCCGCGCGGTCCGGCGCGCACGCTCTGGTGCGAGGTGCCCGAGGTGCTGCAGTCCACTGTACTTAGTAAGTCATACATTCCCACAGTCAGAGTGCCGCGACAACGGGGATTCGGACTCGGACGCCTACGACGCAGGCGCGGCGGCGCCGGCGCCCGCGCGGCCGTCCGCCATGGCGCTCGTGGCGCCGCGCGGTCCGGCGCGCACGCTCTGGTGCGAGGTGCCCGAGGTGCTGCAGTCCACTGTACTTAGTAAGTCATACATTCCCACAGTCAGAGTGCCGCGACAACGGGGATTCGGACTCGGACGCCTACGACGCAGGCGCGGCGGCGCCGGCGCCCGCGCGGCCGTCCGCCATGGCGCTCGTGGCGCCGCGCGGTCCGGCGCGCACGCTCTGGTGCGAGGTGCCCGAGGTGCTGCAGTCCACTGTACTTAGTAAGTCATACATTCCTACAGTCAGAGTGCCGCGACAACGGGGATTCGGACTCGGACGCCTACGACGCAGGCGCGGCGGCGCCGGCGCCCGCGCGGCCGTCCGCCATGGCGCTCGTGGCGCCGCGCAGTCCGGCGCGCACGCTCTGGTGCGAGGTGCCCGAGGTGCTGCAGTCCACTGTACTTAGTAAGTCATACATTCCTACAGTCAGAGTGCCGCGACAACGGGGATTCGGACTCGGACGCCTACGACGCAGGCGCGGCGGCGCCGGCGCCCGCGCGGCCGTCCGCCATGGCGCTCGTGGCGCCGCGCGGTCCGGCGCGCACGCTCTGGTGCGAGGTGCCCGAGGTGCTGCAGTCCACTGTACTTAGTAAGTCATACATTCCCACAGTCAGAGTGCCGCGACAACGGGGATTCGGACTCGGACGCCTACGACGCAGGCGCGGCGGCGCCGGCGCCCGCGCGGCCGTCCGCCATGGCGCTCGTGGCGCCGCGCGGTCCGGCGCGCACGCTCTGGTGCGAGGTGCCCGAGGTGCTGCAGTCCACTGTACTTAGTAAGTCATACATTCCTACAGTCAGAGTGCCGCGACAACGGGGATTCGGACTCGGACGCCTACGACGCAGGCGCGGCGGCGCCGGCGCCCGCGCGGCCGTCCGCCATGGCGCTCGTGGCGCCGCGCGGTCCGGCGCGCACGCTCTGGTGCGAGGTGCCCGAGGTGCTGCAGTCCACTGTACTTAGTAAGTCATACATTCCTACAGTCAGAGTGCCGCGACAACGGGGATTCGGACTCGGACGCCTACGACGCAGGCGCGGCGGCGCCGGCGCCCGCGCGGCCGTCCGCCATGGCGCTCGTGGCGCCGCGCGGTCCGGCGCGCACGCTCTGGTGCGAGGTGCCCGAGGTGCTGCAGTCCACTGTACTTAGTAAGTCATACATTCCTACAGTCAGAGTGCCGCGACAACGGGGATTCGGACTCGGACGCCTACGACGCAGGCGCGGCGGCGCCGGCGCCCGCGCGGCCGTCCGCCATGGCGCTCGTGGCGCCGCGCGGTCCGGCGCGCACGCTCTGGTGCGAGGTGCCCGAGGTGCTGCAGTCCACTGTACTTAGTAAGTCATACATTCCTACAGTCAGAGTGCCGCGACAACGGGGATTCGGACTCGGACGCCTACGACGCAGGCGCGGCGGCGCCGGCGCCCGCGCGGCCGTCCGCCATGGCGCTCGTGGCGCCGCGCGGTCCGGCGCGCACGCTCTGGTGCGAGGTGCCCGAGGTGCTGCAGTCCACTGTACTTAGTAAGTCATACATTCCTACAGTCAGTGTGCCGCGACAACGGGGATTCGGACTCGGACGCCTACGACACAGTCTCCTTCGCTGTAATCACTTCTGGCCGGATAAAGATCTAGATGCCTTAACAGTCTTAACAACTGTCACACGAAAAAAGTAAGTTAATAATCTTTAAAAGATATTCTACTTTCTAAAAACGACCTTGGAGATTGTTAGTTGTTGTATTATCCACTCACGTGCGCTAGGGCTACGTGTCGTTTAACTCCCTATAAGTTAATTTGGGGGCTGCTGTACGGTTACGCACTTTAATTGTTGAGCCATTTAGAGCTCACTTTATACTGGACACTTCAAAGTTTAACTATTACAAACCAAAATTAGTTGACACCTAAACGGCTCAACAATTAAATCCTTGACTGTAGGTATAACAGTTATTCATTTACATCCTCGCACTGGGCACTATCACACTCATGCTCACTTCCCTGCTCACTACACCTACCTACCTACATATAATTTAGCTACAAGTTCCCTACTTACTTAAACAAACCCTCTTTTCTCAGGTTCCCTTGCGCCAGCTCAAAAGCGTCTCCAAGAGGCCAAATTCGAGCTCCTAACATCAGAGGCCTCGTACCTCAACTCGCTGAATGTACTGGAGTCCCACTTCATCGCGCACCCCGCCTTCCGCGACCCGCAGGTGCTGCCGCGCGAGGACTGGGAGATGCTGTTCTCCACCATACTGCCTGGTGAGTACCACGTCACACTGCAGCGTGAGTCCGAGAGGTCGAGCGGCTGCTGCTGCTGCGGCCTGTTGTTTTTATTCTAATCACTGGTGTTGGTTTAGAACGCTAGTGTCAGAACTATCCAAGTGATGCCCAAAATGTTAGGTATATTATGTTACTATTCTTGAGGAAGAAATTACCCAAACGGGACACGTGAAAATGGTCGGAATTTACGATCGGCATCTTTCCCACCAGCCGTAATTAGTTCTCATAGTTTTTGTTTGAGGGTACCTTTTGCTAATCAATTTACAAATTAAAAATTAGATTTTGGTCAACTACTTATAGGCAAACAAAACAAATGCAACTCTGCTTGAGTTTAGAATGGTATAGGAGGATACCAGTTAGACCTTTAAACGGCTAGAGGTTAGATTAGATTAGATTTCTTTATTTCATAGTATAATAATACAATATAAATTACCCTAGGTCAATTTAAATGACGTTATATTATGATAGTCAAATAAAATAAAAATTATAAATGTTAAAATATATAAGTTAATTTAAACTAATATAATTAAGGCGTCTCAAAAAAGTTTGTCAACATTTTACATGTCAATTACACCACATTAAAATATAACCAATACAAATACAAATCAATATACAATGTCAAACATATTTCATTTTCATAAAGTCATTAAAATGAAAAGTATTTTCCAATAAAAAGATTCTAAGTGGGCGTATTCAAACGCCGTCGTCGTCAAATGATTCGTTTTTTTTTTAATTTGGGATTAGATGTGTGTTATATCACGCGCGCATTGTTTTCCGAGAGTGCCGTGCGACGCGGAACTGTCCGAAGTCTGCTTGGATCGAATAACTATTCTCGTGACCTTAAAGACTCGGTTATTATTGAGCAACAAAGTTCATCTATACTAAGCTTATCACACCATCCTAACGTGCTCGTTTCCTTCCAGTGCGCAGGTGTTCCCAGCTCCTCATGGTGGAGCTGGAGCGCTGCTGGCAGGAGAACATCCTCCTGACCGGCATCTGCGAGCTGGTGCAGAGACACGCGGAGCAGCACTTCCACACCTACGTCAAATACTGCTCAGCGCAGGCGCTCATGGTGCGAGCTTTGCAGAGACTAAGGGAACGACCTGCCTTTGCCGCTGCGATGCGAAGGTATGATAACTTCGGGTCTTCAATGAATTGTAATGTGAACCGACTGTCCTCCCATAGTACTGTCTGCCGCAGTATAGTCTATATTCACAAATACGTCAAATACTCTGATGGTGCGCGCACTGCAAAGACTCTGAGAGAGATCTACCTTGGTCGCCGTGTTGCACATAGTGGGAGATGTAGACTCACATAACACGCTCAAAGCTTTCTCGCCAACGTCACCTGATCGCTGTGCAGTCGCTCACAAACAAAGAGTATAACAAGTAATTTATGTCTCACAAAGTTGTAGGCGACCTGGAGGGAATGAGGTGGCGACACCGGTCCCGATAGAAACCGCGCTTGATACCCCTTCTATAGTATTTAGTGTTCTGTGGGTAGATTAGTTTCACAGCTATGTCAAGTTCTGCTCGCGGAAGTGCTGTCCCACGAAAGTATGTAGCTTCGTGAAACGAGCCATTGCTTTGTTTGTTGTTACGAGAGTATGGAAGTAGAGGTTCCCGCGTCATCTCACTCAATTTTCCATACAAAACGTCATTTGGCGTGATGAAACTTATGTAACAAACTTTCATAAATTGGCTTGTAACTGCTTCGTTTGTGTGAGGTGTGCAATAAAGAGTATTTGCTGAGAAAAATATTTTGGGACGAGATGAAGCTTGCGAATGTCAAATGACGTTTTGTATGGAAATGGAACCACCTCAAGGTTGTGCTGTCGTTATTCTGTCACTGATTACTCTCGTCGTTTCCAGGCTCGAGAGCCACCCCGCCTGCCAGTCGCTGTCGCTGCACTCGTTCCTGATGCTGCCGATGCAGCGCGTGACGCGGCTGCCGCTGCTGCTGGACGCGGTGCTGAAGCACCTCGCGGCCGGCGACGCGGAGCGCGAGGGCTGCATGCTGGCGCTGGCCACGCTCAACCACGTCAGTACCAGCACCACATCACACATTTTATATTGTTCCTGATGCTGCCGATGCAGCGCGTGACGCGGCTGCCGCTGCTGCTGGACGCGGTGCTGAAGCACCTCGCGGCCGGCGACGCGGAGCGCGAGGGCTGCATGCTGGCGCTGGCCACGCTCAACCACGTCAGTACCAGCACCACATCACACATTTTATATTGTTCCTGATGCTGCCGATGCAGCGCGTGACGCGGCTGCCGCTGCTGCTGGACGCGGTGCTGAAGCACCTCGCGGCCGGCGACGCGGAGCGCGAGGGCTGCATGCTGGCGCTGGCCACGCTCAACCACGTCAGTACCAGCACCACATCACACATTTTATATTGTTCCTGATGCTGCCGATGCAGCGCGTGACGCGGCTGCCGCTGCTGCTGGACGCGGTGCTGAAGCACCTCGCGGCCGGCGACGCGGAGCGCGAGGGCTGCATGCTGGCGCTGGCCACGCTCAACCACGTCAGTACCAGCACCACATCACACATTTTATATTGTTCCTGATGCTGCCGATGCAGCGCGTGACGCGGCTGCCGCTGCTGCTGGACGCGGTGCTGAAGCACCTCGCGGCCGGCGACGCGGAGCGCGAGGGCTGCATGCTGGCGCTGGCCACGCTCAACCACGTCAGTACCAGCACCACATCACACATTTTATATTGTTCCTGATGCTGCCGATGCAGCGCGTGACGCGGCTGCCGCTGCTGCTGGACGCGGTGCTGAAGCACCTCGCGGCCGGCGACGCGGAGCGCGAGGGCTGCATGCTGGCGCTGGCCACGCTCAACCACGTCAGTACCAGCACCACATCACACATTTTATATTGTTCCTGATGCTGCCGATGCAGCGCGTGACGCGGCTGCCGCTGCTGCTGGACGCGGTGCTGAAGCACCTCGCGGCCGGCGACGCGGAGCGCGAGGGCTGCATGCTGGCGCTGGCCACGCTCAACCACGTCAGTACCAGCACCACATCACACATTTTATATTGTTCCTGATGCTGCCGATGCAGCGCGTGACGCGGCTGCCGCTGCTGCTGGACGCGGTGCTGAAGCACCTCGCGGCCGGCGACGCGGAGCGCGAGGGCTGCATGCTGGCGCTGGCCACGCTCAACCACGTCAGTACCAGCACCACATCACACATTTTATATTGTTCCTGATGCTGCCGATGCAGCGCGTGACGCGGCTGCCGCTGCTGCTGGACGCGGTGCTGAAGCACCTCGCGGCCGGCGACGCGGAGCGCGAGGGCTGCATGCTGGCGCTGGCCACGCTCAACCACGTCAGTACCAGCACCACATCACACATTTTATATTGTTCCTGATGCTGCCGATGCAGCGCGTGACGCGGCTGCCGCTGCTGCTGGACGCGGTGCTGAAGCACCTCGCGGCCGGCGACGCGGAGCGCGAGGGCTGCATGCTGGCGCTGGCCACGCTCAACCACGTCAGTACCAGCACCACATCACACATTTTATATTGTTCCTGATGCTGCCGATGCAGCGCGTGACGCGGCTGCCGCTGCTGCTGGACGCGGTGCTGAAGCACCTCGCGGCCGGCGACGCGGAGCGCGAGGGCTGCATGCTGGCGCTGGCCACGCTCAACCACGTCAGTACCAGCACCACATCACACATTTTATATTGTTCCTGATGCTGCCGATGCAGCGCGTGACGCGGCTGCCGCTGCTGCTGGACGCGGTGCTGAAGCACCTCGCGGCCGGCGACGCGGAGCGCGAGGGCTGCATGCTGGCGCTGGCCACGCTCAACCACGTCAGTACCAGTACCACGTCACACATTTTATACTGGGTTATTTTCATCATCATATCAGCCAATGCTGGACATAGGTCTCCCCCAAACAGTGATAACCTGGTAAAAGTGGGAGTCCGTTAGATGCAGGTAGTGAGGGCCGGAGATATTGGGCCCAATTCAGGCTCATAATAATTTTAGTTTTTTGGTTTAAATACCATATACACATTTGTGATCAAAGACAACCGACAAGATGTGAGGAAACACCGTTAAGTTGTCATTTTCTGGCGGTTCCAAGTTGGATTATACGTAAGACTATGTAACTTGCATCGTAGGTTTAGAAAATCTCAACCCTTACCGTTACTGACGGTAAAATGATTACAATTAAGCTGCTAACATAATTTTTTGTGGTTAAATTCCATTATTATTTCTAGTCCCGTAGTAGACCGTTGTGTGCTAATCCTGGCGCTGGTTGACGGCATCCGGCTCGAAGGACCAATGTTTGAGGGTTAGCGTGACTAATTCAGAACGGGTCTCTTCAATGATTGACTTTTTCTTTATGATTTTACAATTAGGTTTATTATTACTTTAAAAATTGTATGAAATTGTTCAATACGTAGTTTGATTTCGTGGCGACTTTGTTTAAAAAATGGGCAAACTGCGTATGTAGCGTGTGTGCCTTAGCGCCCGCCGATGGTAAAAGTGAACGAGTTATGAAAGTGAATGAGTCCCCGCGCGGCGAAAGCTGGAAACTTCTCCTCTTTGGTAGATGTGTCCGGTAGATGGCGTTGAATGCGCGAACATATAGTTTAAGTGTGCTCGGAGCGTGTGTATCAGATGTATAACGTTCTGGGCTTGCCGCAGTTCGTGTCGCAGTGCAACGAGGGCGCGCGCAACACGGAGCGCGTGGAGGAGATGTTCCGCATCTCGCAGCTCATCGAGTTCCCGCCCGCCGTGCGCGACCCGCCCAACCTGGGCCCCGCCTGCTCGCGACGGGACAAGAGGTAACAATACAGACCTTACTCTACTTTTCATATCTAATGATGTTTGGCCAATTTTCCACCCACGGCCTTGTGGAGTTTAGTATCAAGTGTGGTGCCGATTTGGTCGATCCATCGAATCGAGCTGCTGTCTCATCATCATCATCATCACATCAGCCGAAAGACGTAGACTGCTGGACATAGGCCTCCCCCAAAGAGTGCCACAATGACCGGCCCTGCGCCACCCGCATCCAGCGGACTCCAGCTAGTCCAGGCAATGAACTGACAACTTGTATGGAAAAAATGTCAAATTTGAAAATAATTTATACTAGCTAATTTTTTTAATGTAACGGATATCTGTAACTATTTAATTGATAATATATATTATCAATTAAATAGTTACCTAGAGGCAAAATCCAACAAAAAATCAGACTAATAGTGTGGGTTTTTGTGGGAGACCTATGTCCAGCAGTGGACGTCTTACGGCTGATATGATGATGATGATGGTCTTCCACACATCATATAGTGACATCTAGTGTACTCTTACTAATTTGTATTATAATAATACATTTGCATATTATTCAGGCCGGTCCGGTGGCTGGTCCGGTCAGGCGAGGCCACACAGCTGGTGTGGAAGGCGGACGAGTCCAAGCTGACCTTCGGCCGCAAGTTCCACAAGACGCCACTTCACTTGTTTCTCTTCAACGACCTGCTCGTCATCACTAAGAAAAAGGGGTTAGTACTTAGTATACCTAGTGTATTGTGTAGTAAATTGATCCTTCTGAATTACACTGTAAAGTTTTAATGGATTATTTTGGTCCTTGTTTCATTCTGACTAATAATCTGCTATCGGTAGCTTTAGCACACCTATCCCATTAATCTAGATATGAGCTGTCCTGACGAATAGTTCATTTATGTAAAAAATGGATTGTAGAATTTCAATGACGACCGAATAGCCTAGTGGTTAGAGAACCTGACTATGAAGCTTGAGGTCCCGGGTTCGATCCCCGGTCGGGGCAGATATTTGTATGATGAATACGAATGTTTGTTCTCGAGTCTTGGATGTTTAATATCTATTTAAGTATGTATTTATCTATATAAGTATGTTTATCCGTTGTCTAATACCCATAGTACAGGCTTTGCCTAGTATGGGACTAGATCAATTGGTGTGAATTGTCCCACGATATAAAAAAAAAAAAAAAAAAAAAAAAAATAATTACATAAAATTAAATAATGGCCTCCCTAGTAACTCAACCCTGTTGTCCTCAGTGAGAACCATAATAATGGCCTCCCTTGTAATTCAACCCTGTTGTCCTCAGTGAGAACCATAATAATGGCCTCCCTTGTAACGCAACCCTATTGTCCTCAGTGAGAACCATAATTATGGCCTCCATTGTAACTCAACTCTGTTGTCCTCAATGAGAACCATAATAATGGCCTCCCTTGTAACTCAACCCTGTGGTCCTCAGTGAGAACCATAATAATGGCCTCCCTTGTAACTCAACCCTGTGGTCCTCAGTGAGAACCATAATAATGGCCTCCCTTGTAACTCAACCCTGTGGTCCTCAGTGAGAACCATAACAATGGCCTCCCTTGTAACTCAACCCTGTTGTCCTCAGTGAGAACAGCCACGTGGCAGTAGACTTCTGCGCGCGCTCGCTGCTGGAGGTGTGCGGCGACGCGGGCCCGGCCGGGCTGTCCGCCAAGCACGCGCTGCTGCTCACGCTGCTCGAGAACCACGAGGGCCGCACGCTTGAGATGGTGAGTAACGCACATAAGCCACTTAATGCTCACTTGAGGTTGTTAGACACAGCTTGAGATGCTAAATTGTGACAGTTACAGGTCGCTCGAGATGGTAAATTGAGACAGTTACCACTCGCTCGAGATGGTAGATTGAGACAGTTACCGATCGCTCGAGATGGTAAATTGAGACAGTTACCGATCGCTTGAGATGGTAAATTGAGACAGTTACCGCTCGCTCGAGATAATAAATTGAGACAGTTACCGGTTGCTCGAGATGTTAAATTGAGACAGTTACTGCACGGTTGAAATGGTAAACTGAGACAGTTACCGCTCGCTCGAGATGGTAAATTGAGACAGTTATCACTTGCACCAGGTGATGAGACACTTAATACCAGCAGCGCCGCAAATTCTCCTCTCCAAAAGTAATGTGATTTAAAATTATATATATTTAGGTATACCTCATATTGATGACTCGTTACAAATAAACTATATTTTCAGATGACTTAGATGAACATACGGACAAACTGACTGGACAAACTTCAAACTTTGTACGTAATTCATAGTCAAAAATGTTTAAAAGCATGTCTTGTTACTTAATCACTGCACTGCCTAATACATAGTTTAAAACTGTTTTTAGTTAAATACACACTTTAGTATTTTATTAATTATTTTAACTGTGCATCTACTTACCTACACTTGTTAACACTATTGTAAATAATAGTACAACTAAAACACATTTTATTCCTAATATTAAAATATTTTGTAATGATTAACATACAACAACTAGCACAATCTAAACCCAATAAAACAAACATTCACTAATTTGTTATTCTCTTTAAAAAAACGTCAGAAATTAAAATAAATAAATGTCGAGTTAGTCCAGTGAAGATAAATCTTATAAAAATAGATTAGCAGGAACAAAATAAATAATATCACCTTATGGGTGTGTGAAACGAAGCATTGGTTCACCTATAAGGTCGAAATTGTATATGGGGTGTCCGTTCATTAATGGTCAACCTTCTAACCACGAATAGGGCACCTTAGATTGGTACAGAAAATCGACTTTAAGGTAAAAGTCTCCTTTTTTTCTGTTTGCCACAATTGATTTAGTATGAAGTTGTGACCAAACGTCCATCAAACCTATTTTAGCTGAAAATGTAATGTCATTCATAATGTCGTAATGTAATGTCGTTAAAATTGGTTTGTCTCCTATCTCACTCGCACCGTACAAATTAGAAAGAGGAGGGTAGATCTTTCTCGACTCGCGTCGCGACGCGGCGTCATTGTGCTAGCCCCGCTGGTAACGGCCGTATTATTCGGCAGCTGATCTCGTGCCCGACGGAGACGGACGCGTCGCGCTGGGGCGAGGCGCTGGCGCCGCCGGCGGCGGGCGCGGACGAGGCGGTGTACGCGGGCTGGGACTGCCCGCAGGCCGTGGCGCTGTACGCGTACGCGCCCGCGCAGCCCGACGAGCTGCCGCTCGCCGAGGGCGACGTGCTCAACGTCACGCGCAAGACCAGCGAGGGTGAGTGCACCCGATAACTACATCTGCTGCTAGCCTGTCCAATGGGGAATAGATGAAAATTTTAGAAGCGGCTGATAATTTTTTGGTGATAGGAATAACCTTCCTTAGCCCCAAACCCGAAACGTAAGTGTGAAAGCTGTTTATATTTTTTCATCACACTTGCTCGTCAATGGCGTTATTACTTGCGAGCGTACAGAGCAGTTATAGCCGTTTTACCTCCCACGGGCAGTTAAGTTTAGTTTTAAAATAATAGAACCCTCTGATTGGCTTAAGCAAATCTGGTTGCTCTGTGATTGGTTGAAAAAAAAATCTAGTTGGTCAAGCCGGCTCCGCCCCGCAAGAATACTGCTTTGTGATTGGTTGAAATATTGAACTCCACTAGCACTGATCTGGAAGTGAAGTTGTCAATTTTTGATTGGTGCGGCAGTATGAAACTTAGATTTTTCTGTCTTTTGTAGTTATTTATTTCCTCGCAAATGTGATGAAAAACATTGTGTATAACACGGGCGTAAGAATATTGCAAACTCGAGTCATCAAAAGCCCTCCGCCTTCGGCGTCGGGCTTCTGATAGACTCTCGTTAGCAATATTCCACTTACGCCCCTCGTTAAACAATGTACTATAAATTCAGATTTTTCAGCTGCGTCAATTATTTTATTAAGAATATAAACAGCTTCCTCGCTTACGTTTTGGGTCAAGGACGGTCAATAGACACTTTCCTTGATTCGTCTCATATAACAAAAAAATATCTCAAATATCTGTGGTAAACTGACATTGGTAATGACAAATATAGCTTTTCTGTCAATATCACACCGGCTGCGATGATGATGATGACGTTTTTTTCCCTCATGGACTTGTATGCAGTACCCTTTTTTCTCGAATAAATAATGATAAATAACTGTATCACCTCTTCCAGGTTGGTACTACGGCGAGCGCACGCGCGACGGCGAGGCGGGCTGGTTCCCCGGCGCCTACACCGCCGAGGTGGCCTCCGCGCACGCGCGCGCGCGCAACCTGCGCCAGCGCTACCGCCTGCTGGCGCTCTCGGGGACCTACCTGGGACAGAAGAAGCGGCAGCCCTGACCGCAAGGCTAGTTCACTGCATCAACAAACATATCAACCCCTTGCAGGAGCAACCCTTTGCAGGAGCAACCTGTGCCAGCGGTACCGCCTGGTTGCGCTCTCAGGGACGTCCCTGGGACAGAAGTAGCGGCAGCCCTGACCGCAAGGCTAGTTCACTGCATCAACAAAGACATCAACCCCTTGCAGGAGCAACCCTTTGCAGGAGCAACCTTTGCCAGCGGTACCGCCTGGTAGCGCTCTCAGGGACGTACCTGGGACAGAAGAAGCGGACGCCCTGACCGCAAGGCTAGTCACTGCATCAACAAAGATATCAACCCCTTGCAGGAGCAACCCTTTGCCAGTGGTACCGCCTGGTAGCGCTCTCAGTGACGTACCTGGGACAGAAGTAGCGGCAGCCCTGACTGCAAGGCTAATCACTGCGTTGACAAGGTTAGCAATCTTTTGCAAGAATAATCTGCGCCATCGATACCGCCTGGTAGCACTTTCGGGGACGTATCTGGAACAGAAGAAGCGGCAGCCCTGACCGCAAGGCTAGTCACTGCATCAACAAAGATATCAACCCCTTGCAGGAGCAACCCTTTGCAGGAGCAACCTTTGCCAGCGGTACCGCCTGGTAGCGCTCTCAGGGACGTCCCTGGGACAGAAGAAGCGGCAGCCCTGACCGCAAGGCTAGTCACTGCGTCGACAAGGTTAGCAAACTTTTGCAAGAATAATCTGCGCCATCGATGCCGCCTGGTAACACTTTCGGGGACGTATCTGGAACAGAAGAAGCGGCAGCCCTGACCGCAAAGCTAGTCACCTCGTCGATAAAGATATGAACCACTTGCAGGAGCAATCTGTGCCAGCGGTACCACCTGTTAGCGCTCTCAGGGATGTACAGTAAGGGAAATGTATTCACGTACCTTCTTATGCCTTATTGTCATAGTAAGAAGAGTACATTTCCCTCACTGCACCCGGGACAGAAGAAGCGGCAGCCTTGACTTCAGGCCAGTCATTACATCGACAAAATTAGCGACGCTTTGCAAGAGCCAGCGCTACCGACGGCTAGCATTCTCAGGGACCTATCTGGGACAGAACGAGCGGCAACCCTGAGTTCAAAGCTACGAGATTAACAACCCTTTGTAAGAACAACCTGCTAATCTCAGGGACGTACCTGGGACAGAAGACGTGGCAGCGCTGAGTTGACAGCGTTAGCGACTGTAATGAGATGTGAAAGCAACACCTCTGCAAATGGTACCTATGCTTTAGCCGGACAAAGTTGGCAACCTTAACATGATCTGAGAGGTGCTATTCGTGTCGATTGTGTTGAAAGCCCTGACTAATAGCTGACTAAGGCGACCTTAACAGGGCTAGACATAGCACATACAGGGTGACCAAGCGACGGAGATAATGTGAATATTATATTTACCTGCTGCCAGCATAGTCGCGTCGAGACGTATTCAAAAGCTACTAGGGTTTTTGTAGCTCTAGACTTAAACAATTAGGTGACGTATGGTGTTCCTATGAATACCGTTGTTCGTCGTACGTCGCTGTTGTTGATTGCTATTATGTTCAGATTGTATGAGTTTGTCCAGTGTGTTCGTCCCACTATAAAATGGCTCGAGTACTCACTTGAATAACTGCACCTTGGTGCTTTGAATTGTAATTATAGAAGTGTAACCTCTCCTCAACACGTACTCTTATCACAGACCTTTATCAAACGTATTTAGGTAAAATGACGTTAAAATCAATTTGTTATAAGACACTTTAACATTTGTGTTTGTAAGAAACAAAACCTATTTTAGCTTGATACAGTTTTGTTAAGTTACTGTACTTAATAAAAGGGTGAATTATGATCTGTAGCGATGACCGCTGGTCGCGCGGTGGAGACGAGAGACTAGGAACGTCCGTCCAGACACTGCCTTATTTTAGTAAATCTTTAGACCTTAGTATTTTGGAGCATTTTAACCAACACGATATCACTGCACCTACGTTTTAAGGATGACTCGTGCTACACCGAGTACGATATAGTCTTACTTTCGTAATATTACATTACTCATCGAAGGCGGTAATACAAAGAACTGAAGCTTTCTTTATTACCTCCCATGGCGAGTACAAGATTTTACTTCTCTTCCTGGCCAGAAAATTGCACTTTTTAGGGTTCCGTACCCAAAGGGTAAAAACGGGACCCTATTACTAAGGCTCCGCTGTCCGTCCGTCTGTCTGTCCGTCTAAGAAAGTAAAATAAATATTCAAAGGGACTCCCATACAACAAACGTGATTTTATTGCTCGTTTTTATAGATTTAGGTTCCGCACTTCGTGAGCGAGTCCGACTCGCAATTGGCCGGTTTTTTTATATATATACTATGAAATCATTCACAGTATGCAAATGTATTGAATATTAATGCAACGACTGGTATGTCAAATAATATACTATGATTATGTAGCTGTCGCTGGAGTCCGCTGGATGCGGGTGGCGCAGGACCGGTCATTGTGGCACTCTTTGGGGGAGGCCTATGTTCAGCAGTGGACGTCTTTGGGCTGATATGATGATGATGATGTAGCACAGACAGAAGTCGGCTCGAAGTAGCACGATTCATTCCCGAGACAAAATAAAATGTATGTTGTAGTTCTAATGCATTCCCTCCTCGGAGGTAAAGGCTGATTTATATTATTCCAGTGACTAGATCCCAGCACTGGGTTGACACTAGGTTAATGTAAATAGTAGTCACCTCATCAAGTGTTGTCATGCTTGCATCCAGCTACTAATGTAAACCAGCCTTTAATATTGATAGAATAGCGGTGCTTGTTTATACGATGTATTCATGTTACGCGTCTCAAAGAGCGCTCTTAATATAATTTAGTGGAGTGTACAGTTACGCATGAGATTCACGAGTTTATTGTACAGATGTTTATGAAACTGCTGATTAGTTGTAAGATGTAAGGTATCACGAACAGCCAAAATAATGGGCTGTGCAACCTTGTCACAATAACGATAATATGTAATTCCTCGTGAATTTTATATAAAAAGTTATTGTGAAAGGGTTCTATGCTGGCTCAGTTTTTGGACAAAACAGCTCGTTTTCTTGCCGCTGTTTCGTTAACTAGTCATATAAGCGGACGAGAGCGACATTCGCGATTTGAAATTATCACAATTAATTTAAATTCTCGAACATTCCGATGTGTACCGTGTATTTTTACTGTTTTACTATTAACATGATTTGAATTTATGTACTTAAGTAAATTATTGTTATACATGTGTGATGTGGGTTCCACGTACTTTTTAGGGATTATTTAATTTTATAGTGTTGTCAAATATAACTCCGTACATATCAAACTACTTTTTCATTTTTATATCCCCTACAATCCTTTTAACTATAAACTTTCTAGCTATCAACAGAACGAATCCTCAAATCAATAAAGGGTCCGCAACGCGCTTGTGATTCTTCTGGTATCGCAAGCGTCCATTGGCTACGATGTCAACTTACCATCAGGCAGACCCTATGCCTGTTTGTCACCGTCGAAGAATTTAAAAAAAACCGAGGGCCCGTTTTTCAAATGCTTGTAACTGGCAATACGAGCAGAAGCCTCTTGTAACCTTCTGAACGCCATTCTTCACGTACTAAAGTGTCACTGACACGCCAACCTTTTTTCCAAAATAAATTAATAAATAAATATTAGGGCATTCTTACACGAATCGAACTAGCCCTATAGTAAGCTCAATAAGGCTAGAAAGTGAATATGAACCTTATAAGAAAGATTGCAGGTTGTTTTGACAGTGGACGTCGTAACACTTAAAGGCGTTCTTTCTCCTTTTATTAGAAATTCGCTTGTATTACAAATCTTTGCAAAATAGGCCTCTGCGAGATACACTCTTTTCAGTGAATAGTCATGCCAGCCAACCGTGTCAATAGCTAAATAACTGAAAGACGACACTAGACCCTTATTCACGCCTACACTATCGCCCTGAAAAAGGGAAGAACCAATGTTTTCAGCTACTACAGCTAGCCTTAGCTATAACATGTTTAATATTATCATTTCATGTGAGTAAGATCCAGGATATGATAAATTGAAAGAGCCGTAATCAGTTATATTATTTTAATTAAATATTCGATTCTGTAAGTACATCACATACAAAAGATTAATTTCATCACAGTTACAAGAACTAGAAACCTCAAGTCGATCGTAGAAAAGTCCTCACCAATAATTCATAGGACGAAAATAACTTTTTAAATTATATATTTATGTGTCAACACTATTAGCGAAACACTATATAAAACATCATTCTTTTATTCAGATCAAAAATAATAAATTATATCGTAGACAGATCACATGCATGTGATGCAAGTAAAAACAGATAATACAGGCAAAACAATCTTAAAAAGACTGCAGAAACAAAATTGTGCACCTTTGAGTTGTACTGTAAAAAACACTGCTGCCTTATTCATAAACGATCAACAAACCTATTTTAGCTAAAATGTTAAAATTCGTTTTGTTAGATAAAGATCTGTCATTTTGTTTTTGACATTTCTATTTGTGAGAAAGGGACAAAACACACTTTAGTTAACAGAGATTTGCTAAGTTATATGAATAAGGGGGTGTGTGTTGTATATTATAAAGTTATTATCCTTAGTCATATTACAAAAGTAAAAAAGCAGATCTTAAACTAATGCATTACATATAAACTATAGAGAAGCAGAAATAATCGAGCAAGACACAAAAGTGCCCCACAGAATTTGAGTAAGTGAGAGTGCATTAACCTTTTGACAGCGAGGGTGCAAAACAAAACGGTGCCCAACTGAGGCGAGAACTAAACAATAGCCAGACAAAATATGAATAAAATGAAACTTCTGATAAATATTGTCATGTCAAAATTAATGTACGTATCATGAACTATTAAAAGAATGGGTCAAGTTACTTGTAAAGATTTTTATTACACAAAATTAACGAAAAAGCGCAAAGCGCACGCGCGGCTGTGGCCGTCCGTGGCTTCAGTGGCACGAGTTTTCGTCCGCGTCCACAGCCGTCTTTAGCTCTCAAAAGGTTAAACATAAAATGATTCTCGTTTGAAGATGATGATGGACGTCGTCCAATAATAATACTAGTTTATTCGTTATCTGATGACAGCCCTGACACATTATAACCCTTAGATGCATATATCACTTTGCTTATGGAATGGCAATGTAATGGCAAATGTACAATTAAATCCACATCCCATTTGAGATTTCATGTCTAATATATATTATATATAGTTTGAAAGTCTATTAAGTTGTTGACGACTTGTGCCAATTCAGTTCTATTATTTTTGATACTGTATCTAAGAGTCAAAACGATTATATTCCGATAGATTTACTGTCAGTCTAGTCATATACATAATATATATATATATATATAATCGTGTGACACGATCACTTTAGAACTTATATAAATTGATTGGTGTATTAGTTGCCTTGGATTTAGATCCAAGATACTTTAGAGTATTAAGTTAAGAAGTACATTTGACTGTATTTTTCTTCATTTTTAATTCATAATCGGTTAATTTATATTTGGAATCGCCGTGCACAACTGTCAAGAGGATAACAGGCTAATGTCTTTTGAAAATGTTGAAAAATGCAAGTCTAAAATTAAAATATTTTCATGTCATACCTATTTTAAAATAAAATCATAAGATATCAGTGTAAGGGGAGTAAGAAGGAATGTTAGATTCAGTCAGAGAGTGGATAATCTGATAACAAATGCATTTTTACAAAATAAAGGCCCAGAGAGAACGGTCTAGCCATTTAGCAACAAAATTAAGAGTACCCTGTTGATGATGATATTATTTGAAATGCACAAATTCTTGCAAAGACAGTCATTACAATTTGAACCTTAATGCTAAATTCGTAAGGTCTACACACGAATGGATTCTTTTGTCACATTTCATATCAAATAACTTCAATTATTTACAAATAAAATAAACTGTCGATGCGATTGATTTACATAACTAGTGAATGTTTGCGCCAGTGAATGGGCTGTTCTATCCGAGCCGTGATTCTCTTATAAACTAATCATATTCTCGTTTTTGAAGAGTTGTCCTTGACTTCAAAGAGTTTCCTTAAAAAGTACACTTGCAACGTCCCTGTCGCTGTAATGGCCAGGATCTGGATGAATGACCACCTGGAAAGATAAAATAATCTGTTAAATCCTCCAGTAATTAACCTTTGATACTGTATGAACAAGTTTTAATTCACGTATAGCGGCAAAAATCTCTGCCTAAACTACAATAGGGTCAATAACCCCGGAATCGCCATTGGTGACAAATAACGACAAATTTTGGTACATTGTAACAACTGGCTTTGGCAGTATTCTAACCTACTGTTTATATCGATGGTTTACCACCAGTACCGGGATGCTATAATTTATAATTAGTGGATACAGTTTTAAAATAAACATTTGATCCTGATTTTTGATCCTTTGATTTAGATATCAACACAACAAAACCTCCATGTGACTTGCCTCTTGAAAAGAAAGTCCCTTGAATTTTAGATGGAACATTTTACTGAAAGAAAACATTATTTTAATTTAAAAAATAGTTAAACTGCATTCATAGATTTTTAAATAATTACATGGTTTAACCGGGAATCGAACCCGCTACACGAGAAAAACATTTACCCTGTAGCTTTAACATTTTTATTTATTAAATTTTTTTCTAGTGTTTGATTTTTTTAGTGTTTGAAATTGTTTTTGGAATTAAAATAATGTCTTCTTTCAGTAAAATGTTCCATCTACGATATTCAAGGTACTTTTCACGCCCCTGCTCGGAAATGTGGCAAAAGATGGTCAGAATTCAGGCGTCAAAGCTGGGGTTAGTTGGACGTCGCACGAACAGGCTATCTATGACTTCAAACTGACCAACAATAACATTGTTGGTCAGTTTGAACAGCGATCAACCAATCACAGGGCCCCGCGCGCTCGCGCCGGCGTGCGCTGCCTGTGCTCCTCCTCCGCGCCGGGCGCGAGGCAAGTGAGCCTGTTTAATATTATGATCTTTAATTTTGATTTAAAATTATAATTATTTGCAATTTCCTTGCAGTAGGCGTGAAAAGCACTATGTTAAGCCTCGGCCGAAAGTGCAATAGTTTTTCTACAGAGGGGTAAATTAGTGAAAGGCTACTGCAGTAATGTATGCTCTAAGAGCTTACCATCAGATCTCATACAGACGCAACAATGATTTACCTGAGCACATAAGTGTTGTTGTCCTGCAGCAGGTTGTAGTCGCGGCTCTCGCGCGCGCGCGAGTGGTACTGGTACTGCAAGATGTCGTTGATGTTGCGCTCCACCAGTTGGATGGATGACTGAAAACAACACAGTGTTGTGAGACAGGGTAATATGTGTACTGTGCAATAGCATATACTGTCTCACCACAGATTCTTAGAAATGAATCTATATACGATATAATATTTAAGGTACATTCCCACCGTGTGGCAAAATTTTGGGACACCATGTACATATATGAATGAGTGTATATATAAATAAATTATTAGGCAACAATCATACATAAATCGAACTAGCCCTTAAGCTCAATAAGGCTTGTGTTATGGGTACAAAACACTTAATTACATATTTTTATGTACTTTCACAAGTTTTTACTTGTGAAAGTTAAAAGCACTATAATATGAGAAGAATATGACAGTCAACTTCTTTTTAAAATCCCATATTTTTGGCAATTATATTTTTTTAACTACTGATTCAATGAGAAACCACTTGACAGTTATACTAAAATTTACCGAAATTGATATCTCATTTCAGTATTTTATCAGCAGACAGGCCAAAATTCTGTTTGATGCCTATAAAAACGTCCCTTGTACATTTTAACCCATAATTTTTTACTTATTCGGATAATCTTCAAAAAACTATTATATCTAATTCACAATGACATATGCATACCCGAAAGATGACCATTATAGAAATATTTGGGCTTAAAATAAAAAATAAAAATGTTTGGTAATGCAGTGGAGATTATTTTTGAGGGGTTATGGGGACTGGTTTTGCAGTGGTAATTTGAGTACCAAATGTGACTTTTTATGTAATATAAAACCCAGGGTGGTGGGAAAATTCATAATAAACATTGAGGCCCGGTTGAGAACTAACGTAAAACTACTAGGAAAATATTTCGAGACATCTACATTTTTTATGTGTTTATAAATTTTCATCTCTATTTTAGGCACTAAAAAGAATTTTGGCCCACCTATATTGATAACTCAATTATCAATGTTTTTCTCCTATACTAGTGATCTCTCACAGCTTCATTTCGATGGTTGTGTGACTCAAACTCGTATTTATGAGAAATGTCCACTTTAGGGAAACACGAAAAAACGATTTTTTTCGTGTTCATTGTACTGAACATTATTTAATGTTTATTAATATTTAGATAGCTAATTCGTCATTATAAAATAATCAAAATAGCTAATTTATAAGTTATGCTTTTCGTGTAAGACGAAAATGTGTCTATACGAGTTTGTGTTATACAGGTATGGCACTATAAGATGTTATACGTGTTTCTGCCAAGAGGTCGATTTACTTATTTTGTTGAAATAAACGACTTCTGACCGCTTAAATTTAATATCTCGTCTCTATCTTTCGCCATCATCTTCAGCGTTTGATAAATAAAACATTAATTTGTGAGGTTTAGTTATTTTTAATGTAGGTAATGTAATAATGATAATGATGAACAAAACGAAACTGGTCTTCTCTTCAAACTAATACTGCGGTGATAAAAATTAAATGCTCTTCTGCATATTAACATTTAACTAGATTCGTGGTTCAGTGTCAAAGGTCTATGGGGAAATAGTACTATATGTAAAGTGTTTAAATTTACACACCATTTTACGTCATACAAATAGTTGTAATGTATTGTCATGTATTCCTATACAAGTAGTTACTATGAAGGTTACTATTTCTATTTTCATTTAATCATTTTCTTTCATCAAAAGTGCTCTAATATTTGCATAACATTATCATTGACGAATCAGCCTTTATTATTCGTATCAATAGTTTTACATAAGTAAGTATTATAGTAGTAGGTAGGTTTGCGTTAAAAATGTGTTGTAGCAAACTTGTATAATTGTTTAAGAGGCTGTGTCATAAACATATACCTATTTCAATACCAAATACGTGTTTGGGTTTTGAGTAAATTTATACGTACAAAATGTGTTTCATCCTGTATACTTTTACCATAACGTAAATAGTAAAATTTTACATAGTTTTGTATAATTATCTAATTTTCGCCAAAATTTAATATACGAGTTTGAGTCACACAGACATCAATTTGTAAGTGTATATTTTATTGTGAGTATTATTTCAGAGACAACAATAGAGTATATACAAAGCATACTTCCCATTGTACTATGAAATAGTTATTATTACCTCTTTATCAAACCTCTTTAGATAAAAATAATCCTAATTGTTTATTTTAACAAAGTAAATGGAACAGTAATTCTGAAATAATGGTTATCATAACACTTAGTATTGACTTGAAATGAATAAACAAATCTAATAAATTTTAATGAAACTCACCGTAAAGTTCTTAATGTTCATATCCAGCTCCTCCACCTCCTTGGCGTACTTCTCCCACATGTCGTACCGGATCACCGACAGGTACAGGTTCACCAGCTTGCTGGCGAAGCGCGAGAACTGGTTGTCGATGCACACCCCGTAGTACCCGCCAGTGGACGACTGGTCTGCGTACTCGGCGCTCTGCCGCCATTCGTACGGGTGTACGATCTGCCCGTTCGGGTGCCGCACCGCGAACCCACACATCCCATCGCCCCCTTTCAGCACCTTAATTAGAAAGTGCGTTATTGACATAGTTTCAATCTAAAACTTAAGCAAGTAACAAGATACACGCTCGTCCATTAAACCGGAAAGATATGCGATAACCAAGCATATGCCTGAAAGCGACAATAATTGCTAATTACCTGATAGCTAGCGTAAAATGTGGCGCCCGGCTGCACGTATTGAAAGTAACAGTCCTCCTTGCCCGCGTCGATGTGGACCTTGTAGTCCATGGTCACCGCGGGTAGGTTCTCGTACCATGGTGCTGGCGATGAAGTACTCACATCACCAACAAGTGATAAAATCGTAAATATTAGTGTTATCACAGTAAACATATGCCACGTCCGTCGAGCCATTTTCGACTGACTGAATTGAACTGTCATATCAACGATGTTTACGACGTCAGTGAAGTGAAAGGGAAAAAAAGCAAAACTATGTAGATCTAGTGAAGGAATCAACGTTTTAAATATTTACTCAAATAGCTTTACTGACAGCTTTAAGATGTTTTTGAAATTTACTTTAAGAAAGGTTCAAATTTTATTTAAAAAAAAATGTTTAGTGAAATACTTCTCATGAATGTCAAATCTCTAACCAGCTGATAGGAATTCTAATCAGGGCGGCTAATCTTAGTACTACGAGCACGGTAATGACACTAATGACAGAACAGTAAGTTTACTAAATAAAGAAGGACATTAAGTATAGGGACCTACTATGAATATCTGGTGATTTCCAATTTAGTCACATTATAATTCATAGATGTCAACCTCTGTTAATAGATGTAAGCAATGCGTTACCTACAAAAAAACAGAAACTAATTAATTATACTAATAATATCGGACAATAATTTAGAAAAACTAAAATACTTGTGTAATTTATTAATTTCCTTTAACTATACAATTCTTTTGGAGTTGGCTTGTTAATAGTTTGAATATCCGACCTATTCAGAGGCGGGGCCCATACACGGTGAGTAAATACTGACAAGCTACTATAGCTGTCTCACTCTATCGCATGTTACAGAGTGAGACAGCTATGGTAGATTGTCAGTATTTACTCACCGTGTATAGGCCGTCAAACTCTATTCAATTGTCTATGGAATTTAAAAAGACAAATTTGTTGTCAGTGTCACTAGTGGTTTTCTAAGATTTTCCATGTCGTAACATAACTCGTAACAATCTATTTAAATAATTGTATCGTAATTAATCATTCTATCGTGATTCTAGTGTGGTGTAATTAATTATCCGTAAGTGCAATTAACACGCGCTAACTTTGCTTCAGTTTTAGAAGTGACGGTGTGTTATTACGTTTTTATTGTTGCTATGTATTCATGTCACCATTGATATTTTATTGTTTATTAGTTGTAATGTAAAGCTCTTGCAGAATAAATATAGATATGAATTATTGTTTATTTTTAAATATAATTATCCCTTCGATTAAAACGATTATTTTGTCATTGACAAAGGAATAATATATTTGTGAAATAATAAGTTTCAAAAAAGCTAACTCCACTTTTCACCCATATTTTGAAAAATATCAAATCTGCCGAACACTTGGGCGCATAAGTGAAGTTAGCTTTTTTTGGAAAAATACCTTTTTTAAATATCGTAGTTATTTAAGTATGTGCATGTGTGAGAGCACACATACGCCTATATACGTACACACCCACACACGCATGCATTTTGACATTGACGTGGGGTACATGTCAACCTAAGATAATAGATGGCGTAAATTATAGGGTTTCCGTTTTTAGGCCCAGAGATTGTTCTCTATTTCAGTATAATGTATATAACAAAGTACTTTGTGAATTCTAACCTGCGAAATGCGAAAGTGAATACTTATTTAAGGGTTTTATAAAGTAAAAAAAACATTACAACTACTTTTCTGGATAATACTGACAATGAAAGCTAGATATCTAACATTCTTTTCATATATTGGGTCAACTTTCAGGTTTGTAAATTAAATAAAACCTGATAGACCTTGCGGGAGGTTCTTTTGCTCTATTTTCCTCTCCATGTGAAACTTCCTAAACGCAGGTCCTCGGAGAAACTCTGGTTGAAAGAAGGGAAAAACTATGCTGATCCAGAAAGCGTACAAGGTCGGCTCGAACTAGCGCTGGTCGGCCTCCGGTCTTTAAATTACCCGAACGTTGTATTGTCTAGCCGGTAAGTTACTGTACACTGTTTTTACTTTATTGTTGGCAAAAATCACTTAAATGAAAGAACGATTGATTTATTGCATTAATAAAAAATGTAACTGTGTAAAAATAAATAAATAATAAGTATAAATAAATTGTACAATACTTAAAATAAATAATGTGTTTATTACAATCAACCATACCATAGCAAATGGAAATGAGTTAGTTTATGACTTTCAATATAATACAATACAAATACTCTTTATTGCACACCTCACACAAACAAAGCAGTTACAGAGAGAAACAATACAATAACATGTAGGTAGAGGTAGACAACAGGCGGTCTTATCGCTGACGAGCGATCTCTTCCAGATAACCTTTGGGTATCGGTGAAAGAGATTAAACTAGATTATGCAGTAGGTGTTGCTGAGATTATTATTAATCAAAAATCAAAATAATTATAAAAATAAATGTACATAAATACCTCTATATACTTCATTAGTAAAATTATTCACAGTGATCTAAATCCTAACCTAGATAGAGAGCATGGTTGGTGCAGAAAATATCTAGTGTGGCAAATAATATTAGAATCGCTGATTGATTGATCATCAGCGATCCTAATATAATTTGGCACATTGTTGCTCAAAAAATGCTGAGCAGTATTCAACCTTGAAAATGTGAGTGACCTAATTCATTACATTGTCACACACGTCTGAAACTCACAGCAGTATTCAATTCAAAATGATGACAAATCCACTAATTTTTCATTCATGATTCAACCCCAGACCTTGAATCATGCGCATGGAATAAAATTATGATCAAAATCTGTTCCTTTTGATACTTCAGTCAGCCTATATATATATTAAGGCTCAAGGCAATACTGTGAACAATGACAGTTTATAATCTTACATAAAATTATAAACTATTTTTATATAATCTTATGTGTAAACCTCAGATCAAGATAAAAAGATAGATGGAGTATGACGAACAACCTAGAGAAGCCGGTTCCCAACCAAGCCAAATAAATTTAGTGCACACTCACACACACATAAACAAATCAAATTGCACAAACAGGTGATCTTGACAGCATTGCGACACATGCTGAAGAGTTTTGCGCGTGGCTGTGCATAGAGGAGTGTTGGTGCCCACACTTATGTATGGTAGTGAAAGTTGGGTGTGGCAGAAAAGACATCAAAGTCGAGTGAATGCAGTAGAAATGAGAGCGTTGAGAAGTATGTGTGGAGTGAAATTGAGTGATAGAGTTAGAAACAGTGTGATAAGAGATAAGTGTGGAATGGATGGAGATATAGTCACGAAAATTGAGAAGGGTATGTTAAGGTGGTTTGGGCATGTAGAGAGGATGGATGAGAGAAGATTAACGAAGAGAGTGTATATAAAAGGAGTGGAAGGGCAAGTTGGAAGGGGAAGACCTAGGCGAACTTTCTCTGATCAAATTGGAGAAATGTTACAAAAAGGCCAGGTCAAAAGTACCCTAAACCGACGAGCATGTATGAGAAATGTTATGAGGGTGAGTGAAGCGAAAGTGGTTTGTCAGGATCGTAGCAAATGGAGATCCGTGATCTCTGCCTACCCCTCTGGGAAAGAGGCGTGATTATATGTATGTATGTTGTTTGTAAATGTGTGCGTGACCATGTGCTAAACTTATTTGGCTTGGTTGAAAACGGGCTTCACTAGGTTGTTCGTAATGCTCTTTCTTTTTTCTTGGCCTGAGGTGTAAACAACTATAAACAAAAAACTTGAGTAAACAAAACTGTTATGATAATCTTTTTCTTTTTTCTTCTCTCTGATAATAGTCGTTATCGACTGATGGCAGTTATGATAATCTAGTTATCACATTATACAGGACCGATGGTGGAGTGCACGCGCTAAGTGCTAGTGCCCACTTTGACCTGGACCGGTATGGCAGCAAGATCTTCGAACCACACCAAGTAACCTTTGCTCTGAACAAACACTTCCTGCGAACAGAGGCACCTATATATATCAAGGACTGCTTGAGGGTGTCTGATAACTTCCACGCCAGATTTAATGCTCTCTCTAGGACATATTTGTACAGGTACTTACCTTATAATAAGAACAGATATAAAATTATAGATAATTAAGTATTAATTTTGAGTTGTATGACAAGTAAAAGCTTAAGAATGTCTGTATTGTAAGCAATTACTTTGTCTGAGATGTAAGCACTTAATTGTACACGATAACACGTTATAGTACAGTCAGCAGCAGAAGTAGCTAAGCGGGCCGGGTGTTCAAAATAACCTTCACACGCTCTTAATTTCTTAAGAATAAAGTCGTGTGCAGGTCATTTTGAACACCCGGCCCGCTTAGCTACTTCTGCTGCTGACTGTACATTACATCTAGGTATGTAAATATGCGGTGAATTCGTGAATACCCCAGATCGCAGGTGTTTGTAACATTGTCTGGTTGCTTTTGGCATATACCTCCCACAGAGTCCTCCATTATTGACTGCATCTTTAAAAAAAACAAAAAAATTGGTGCCTAATGTAATCATTACAAATACGAGCTCATAAGTATTATTATCTCTCGCTCCCCATGTGCACAGTTTTACTCGTATTTGAATGAAACCTACCTAATACATACTTAGAGTTGTGTAAGGGTTGTTCTACAGCATATGGAGTTCGATTTGTGAAAGAATGTCCCCTAATATTTATTTATTTATGGTCTTTATGGGTAAGACATTTGAGCACCCTACAGTGCTTAGAGTTAAAGTGCCCAAGACAAATTCAATCCAGCTTACATACATACTAATAATATATACTCTTCTTTATTGAAGGGCGTGACAATAATAAACTCTATGGTTTCTATTTCAGATTTGCCGTGTTAAAGAAGGATGTGGTATTACCAGAATATAATAGCATAGCACAACACATACCAATTGAGTGGAGGAGGTGTCATTTTATGAGGTAATATAAAATGTTTACTAAGGTAATTTGAATCTACACTCAAGAGCAAAAGTTTTGTGTACAGTTTGTACTGAAATTCTATACAAAGTGTACCCGAAACTTTTGCTCTTGAGTGTAGTTACATAGAAAATCGGTTGATTTTTTATTTGTTTGAATATTGAAACGGAATGTACATTGTATGCACTAATCTGCTTACAATGTAAGCACACTAATTAATATATGACCTTACGAGGCTAGGAGGTATAACCGCAGTATCGATTTCGCCAATATTTTGTATGCAGCATGTGTCTATTTTGACGACATTACTCGATTATGGCACGAAGAACTCTCATTTCAGAGCACCAGATTTCGACATAGTCCGTTTCAAAGAGGGCTGCAAATACTTCGTCGGCCTCCACGACTTCACCACGTTCAAGCGGTTCGACCGACTTAAGCAGCACAAACATAACCGGCGCGAGATCAAACACATCGTCGTGCGGCCTGGCGAGCCCCTCACTACCAGCTACCCGCGGGACAGTGTGTGGGACTACTGGGACGTGGAGTTCCGGGCCAGGGCGTTTGTGCACAACCAGGTAAGCACACAAGATCAAACATACGTGTGGTCAGGCGTGCCCCTCGCTACCAGCTACCGGCGGGGCAGCGTGTGGGACTACTGGGACGTGGAGTTCCGGGCCAGGGCGTTTGTGCACAACCAGGTAAACACACAAGCACACAAGTTCAAACAGACATGACGGCCTGACACCTCTCACTACCAGCTACCCGCGGGACAGCGCGTGGGTACTGGGACGTGGAGTTCCGAGGGCGTTTGTGCACAACCAGGTGAACGCACAAGCACACAAAGTCGAACACCTCACAGTGTAGTCAGAAGCGTTGCCGACACTTTATTGATTTGAGGATTCGTTGTGATTGTGACGACTAGAGACAAATGCAGGTCACTCACTTTCAATGAACATTCATATAATATATCAACATTACAATGGTTTACAATCGTTATTAACAATGATAGAATCCGCATCAGGCTTCGTCAACAATGTGTACTAACAAAAAGGACCGCCCCGGATCGTTTTGGTGGCCCGAAAGTTCCCATGACACTGGCGGCGTTGCCACGCTGTATGGCCAAGGAAATCTGTTGAGTCAGGAACGATCCGGAACGAGGATCGCAGCCCCTATCCCTAAGCCGCCGTCCCACATCCCGTATGAAGTATTTGGCCTCCGTACCTGCGGGAGCAACACACCAACATACCTACAGAGCAAGTAGCGGTGTTATTATGGCTGCAGCCTTCTGTAAGGTAGACATACTTCTCCAGAAGTACTCTCTCTTCTCCTGGGCTACTCAAAATATGAGCGACATGAAATTACGCTGTGCCCTTCCTCTGTAATTCTCTAAGCGACTCCAGGATTGTTTCATGCGTGAGAATGACTACTTAACCTTTCGTATGCTTAATAGCAGATCTGCACCGATCAGGGCTATCGAAAATTTAATCTGTGTCAGAAACAAAAAAATCTAATACCTTTAGCGCTGTAAGTGTCCCAGCATACAAAAGGTTAAGTGCTTCACGAGAATTCACTTTTGTGATAAAGGAATCAAAAGTAGGTTTGTTTGTACATTTCCTTCCTTGATTTCAAAATCACGTATTTACAGATTCGCCGTATGATGGGAACACTGATCAGCGTAGCCGTGGGCAAACTTCCAGCTGAAGAAATAAAGTTGATGCTGCAAATCCCCTCCAAGCTTTCCTGGCACAACTTCATCCAGAACTGCCCTCCGCAGGGACTCTATCTGTGCGACGTCGAATACAGCCCTGAAGAATTGATCTACGAACATACTGACCAAGTTGAAAAGAGTTAACTATGAGCTTCCTGAATGACCTGCAGAAGCGAAAGAATAAACTCAAGGCTGCAGAAACTGTAGTGACGAGACCAGATGGACAGAGATACGTAGAACGCGGAGGTGAAAAGACTGTGCTATCGTCAAGCCACGGGTTTGTTGTGGACACGAAACCTGACAATATCCCTGTTTTAGTGACCAAGCACTTGTATATAGGCTCTCAGGACTGCACTGCTGCTGATATCCTAAAGACGTATATCATAACAAACGTGCTTAGTGTGGGTGTAGACGCTGAAGTGAACGCTGGACATAAGTTTGTACAGTGCTTAGATTTACCTGAGACTGATATAACGCAGATGCTAGCGGAGTGCCTGCCGTTTGTCCGCGCGGCCGTGTGTCGTGGTGAGAATGTGTTGGTGCATTGCAACGCTGGAGTATCGCGGACTTCGACTGTGGCCATAGCGTATCTCATGCAGTACAATAGGATGGAGTTTGAAGACGCATATCGCTTGGTCAAAGAGAAGCGGCCCGCCATACAGCCTAATGCTGGGTTCAAGAAGCAGCTGAGCGCACTGAAACCTGGACAAATCATATAACCCGGGTGTTTTCAAAATGTGCGCATGGAATGGACCTAATGAGAGAGCGCAAGACCTTTGCAAATGCTCCGTTACACACGGAGACAATCAATTTTAATATGAGTTCACAAGAATTATAGTCTTGTGAACTCATATTAAAATACAGTTAAAATATTTAAAAAGATATAGACCTTCGCTGTTACCTCGCTGTTAATATTAGCAATAAGGTTTTTTCAATAAATTATTATTATTATTATTATTATTAAATATTGTCAATTTTATTAATATTACTAAACTAAACTAAGACCTTGAAAAGTTAAAAAATATATGCATTTTTTTAATTGTCCAAGAGTAAATTTAAAGCTACCAATACGTAATACGCTTTTAGAGGAACAAAATTGTATGACAATGACAACAATGGACCTAAACGCAATATTTCGCGACCGAAACAGCAATTTACTTGATTTTTCCATACACCGATTAGTAGAAACAGCAAAGTCATACTTTTATGTCAATCAGTATGAAGCGTTTCGGCCGCCGCCGGCGAGGTCCGTCTTTGTTTTTTTTTAGGTATTTATGTTCTTTAATTGTAGATGCTACACACATTTATTCCTGTCTAAAAACTGGTTCGAATGGCATCGTAAAAAAATCTTAGGTCACAAGAGTATATTTTTGTTACATATAAAATAAAAATACAGTTTACAAACAGAACTATTTATTGTCTATAAAAATTAAGTACAAGGGCATTTTTGCCAATATTTTAAAGCAACTGCTGCTAGAGAACAATTCTCAGTTCATTATTGGATATATTAAATACGAGGAATAAGATAACTTGTATTATTTCAAGTTCATAAGACAAATAGCACCGAGGTTCCTGAAGCTCAACTTAAACTTAATCAACATGTATAAAATTGTATAAATATCTTTCTGTACAGGCGAAAACAATATAGATCCTTACATGTAACTAAACATAACTTTTGTACCGTTGATCGCAAGCTAATTCTGCACAATACATTATTCGAGTGTGTTATATAACTTACTAATAAAGTTATAATCAGTTGGTCGATCACGTAACGTCAGATCTAAATCTAAATGTCAATTTTTATATGGAAATATGACAGTTGGATCTACCTAACGCGCGTTCGGAACGTTACGTGACTACCGCCCAGGTTTACAGTCGAACATAATTTCGGAAGAAAAGTTAACAGTACAAAAGTATTAGGATTAAATTGTACGGACAAACAGGTGAGCAAATTATAGTTAATTGTAATAATCAAGCTTGCACTTGAATTAAGTTAATCACGTCAACAACCAAAAAAACTGTTCTCAAATATAAATGGACGTCACAGTTACTGAGCTACGCAAGACTACAGCTACTCTACTGGCTTGTTTACACCACGGCTGCTCTACGGTAAAAGAAAGTATTTTTTTTTTTTTAATCGGTGTTATTCCATTTTTGGCACTTTGAATCTAATCTAACGTGCTAAAAACGTAGTTAATTTCTTTTTCCGTGGATCAGCCGACCAGGTCGACAGGCGTATTCGACTGTCAACAACTCCATTGGGGTCTCTATGGCGTAAGTACATACATTAGGTCATCAAGCTAATACGGCGATCGGCAGCGTCAATATTTTCATCGGACGACGGTCCAAAATAAGCCCTTATGACGTTATCGACAATCTAATTCGACCGTCAACTCAATATAATTAAGCCATAACAGTGGAAGCAAGGAGAGCCGACCCCAGATAATGGGAAAAGGCCAAGCAGAAGTGGAAGCACCTTATCGTAAGTAGGATAACAATCAAATAAACAATTTGGTTACGTTGAACACTCGATATTTGGTGATGATTCGACGCGCCGCCACAGACGCTAGAGTCCCACATTACTACTACATTTGTACATAAACCATCTACAACTACGTCAACCACAGCAATCAAGCTTTCAAATGCGAATTGGCAAGTCAAAAAACTGGTTAATACAGCACTAATCAACTAAATAATAATGTCATTACATACAACCATTAGAATAATAATTTGAGACCACAATAATTATTTAATAATTATCAAGACAACTGTCAAACAGGACGGGAATGTCAATTTTGAATCACAAACATTTATTGGTCTCCAAACAATATAAAGAAGTAGACATGACCAGCATTCAGTCTTAGAGCTTTTTACAAAATCTCATTGTCAATATTTATGAATACATTATTAATTTATATTAAGACAATAGGATATAAATAGAAAACACATACCACGGCAATGGAATTAGCTACGCGGACAAAGTTCAAGATCATATGCATATTTCTAACCGCGGCTAAATTTTTTACCCAATTTTCACAGGCTAGGTTTTCACCTAAATGAATGGAATGGGTGAAAATATAAGAAGTGCTTGATTATTTGATTGGTGATAGAACCTTTCTTAGCACCAGAAAAGTTTCAAAATTTTCAGCTGCGTCAATTATTTTTGAAAAATATAAATAGATTTCTCGCTTACATTTTGGGTTTGGGGCTAAGGAAGGTTATTCCTATCACCAAAAAAATAATCAGCCACTTCTAAAATTTTCATCCATTCCCAATTCAATCTTATGTCGACGTCATTAAGACTTTGACTCGGAAAACTTTTCTCACTTTATCTGCAAGCACAGCAAGTGCAGATAAATTTCAGCACTTCGTCCACGTAACTGCTTTGCTGCCAACTATACATCATTAAACAGTACGATGCGAACCGCTACAGAACAAATCTTTTAAGTACATAAACTAAACATGTATATAAATTCATTGTACTTTAAGCTCGAACGGCGTAACTATGCTAAAGTATATACATAAGGCACTTGCTAATAATAAACATTAACACTACACACGAGTAAGTACATCAAAAGGACCTTATCTATTAAGTCATAAGGGTCATTATTGTGAAGCAACTTATAGTAAGGGAATGCGATCAATGCGCTGTCACGTTTTACATAATAATGTAGGTATAGATATGTAGTGAGCATTTATAGTTTCCGCCTTAAGTACGCAATATTATAAGTTTATTAAGCCATTTATATACGGTCAATATTATTGTGCAATATTCTCATTTCATGTACATTGCGCAAAAAACCTTGGGGACCTTAATCTAATTGGCAGCAGAGATATCAACATTCAATATTTCATAATAAAAATCCTATACAACCTAACCAATGCATTTATTTTCTAAAGTACATTTCATAATTATTATAAAATTTGATATGACACAAAGCCTATACAATATGCATCGCCTACACCGTTGTCATAATATACAATTACACATATACACATACATTAAACATCGATGTTCCGGCCACGGTACAGAAGTATGACTGCCTAAAAAAACTTTGGCATGTATGCGAAGCGCCATAAGTATCTACGGCGTACATAGTAAATAACCCATTTTATTCCCTTCTAAAAATGGAACATAAGTAGAATAGACTTATGACCCAAGTGCTTAGTACAGTTTCAATTTTGGGAGAGATACATCTCCTAAAGGTTGTCATACTTCTGAGCCTGCACTTTGATTCTAAACCCTTATGCTGCCACTAGAAATTCAAATAATTTCCACTCGTACTTAACCACGAGTCGCTAATTCGGCGCATTCTGACCGCGTAAAAGTTATACTAGATTGTTAAGAGTATAATATTACATCTAGTATGAGATCTATTAAAATAATGCAGTCAACATTTGGCAGTCACTGTGACCCTATAAAATACTTCCAACCGAATAAGCAAACGCCTACTAATAGTTCACGTATAGACTGCAAACACCATACTTTTTTAATAATATTGCGACAATATTGTTACAAAGCGATTAGTTTTACTTCGTCTTACCCACATAAAAAAAAGTTTTTAAAATAGTCTTTAGTCCAGACATCATCGAGTTCCTGGGACAGGCTAGCCAGCAATATGACCTGAAAAGATAATACATATTTTTTCCAGTAATCTAAAACATGCGCAGTAGGAAGCATCGTGAAATACGGAACAGTAGTAGACCAAAGGATAAAAGTGACACGACATGTTTTGGACATTTGAGCGAGAAACTCCAAATCGGTTCTGATGAGAAGTATAGACCGTTCTATTACGAAAATGCGTCCCAATCTTTAACAATGCTGTTGGCTTAGGCTGTTGGCCTTGGCGGGCGCGTGGCGCGCCTGCGACGTGGCCACGGCGATGCTGAGGCACTGCGCCCCCTCCTCGTCTCCTGCTGTCATACGGGACACGGTACCAGGAGCACATACCGGGTCAGAAGCTCTTGAGCGTGAGCCCGCGCGCGGGCAGGCTGTTGGCCTTGGCGGGCGCGTGGCGCGCCTGCGACGTGGCCACGGCGATGCTGAGGCACTGCGCCCCCTCCTCGTCTCCTGCTGTCATACGGGACACGGTACCAGGAGCACATACCGGGTCAGAAGCTCTTGAGCGTGAGCCCGCGCGCGGGCAGGCTGTTGGCCTTGGCGGGCGCTTGGCGCGCCTGCGACGTGGCCACGGCGATGCTGAGGCACTGCGCCCCCTCCTCGTCTCCTGCTGTCATACGGGACACGGTACCAGGAGCACATACCGGGTCAGAAGCTCTTGAGCGTGAGCCCGCGCGCGGGCAGGCTGTTGGCCTTGGCGGGCGCGTGGCGCGCCTGCGACGTGGCCACGGCGATGCTGAGGCACTGCGCCCCCTCCTCGTCTCCTGCTGTCATACGGGACACGGTACCAGGAGCACATACCGGGTCAGAAGCTCTTGAGCGTGAGCCCGCGCGCGGGCAGGCTGTTGGCCTTGGCGGGCGCGTGGCGCGCCTGCGACGTGGCCACGGCGATGCTGAGGCACTGCGCCCCCTCCTCGTCTCCTGCTGTCATACGGGACACGGTACCAGGAGCACATACCGGGTCAGAAGCTCTTGAGCGTGAGCCCGCGCGCGGGCAGGCTGTTGGCCTTGGCGGGCGCGTGGCGCGCCTGCGACGTGGCCACGGCGATGCTGAGGCACTGCGCCCCCTCCTCGTCTCCTGCTGTCATACGGGACACGGTACCAGGAGCACATACCGGGTCAGAAGCTCTTGAGCGTGAGCCCGCGCGCGGGCAGGCTGTTGGCCTTGGCGGGCGCGTGGCGCGCCTGCGACGTGGCCACGGCGATGCTGAGGCACTGCGCCCCCTCCTCGTCTCCTGCTGTCATACGGGACACGGTACCAGGAGCACATACCGGGTCAGAAGCTCTTGAGCGTGAGCCCGCGCGCGGGCAGGCTGTTGGCCTTGGCGGGCGCGTGGCGCGCCTGCGACGTGGCCACGGCGATGCTGAGGCACTGCGCCCCCTCCTCGTCTCCTGCTGTCATACGGGACACGGTACCAGGAGCACATACCGGGTCAGAAGCTCTTGAGCGTGAGCCCGCGCGCGGGCAGGCTGTTGGCCTTGGCGGGCGCGTGGCGCGCCTGCGACGTGGCCACGGCGATGCTGAGGCACTGCGCCCACTCCTCGGCGTCTCCTGCCGCTGGCTTGAGGATCAGAGTCTGGTCGCCCGTGAAGATCTCGAACGCTTTGGGGATGTTGCGCGCGCCGCGGGAGACTTTCACTGAGCGTATTTGGTTGATGTCTATGCTCTCGCCGCCGCTCTGTAACGGAATAAGGGAACTCTATCAAATTAACGTAAACATACTGCATTCACGTGTCTTTTCAGGTAGGTTAAACCGTATTTCATTAATCACGGTACGCCTTGAGTTGCTTCAAGCTAGATCGTGAATGGTAACATGATTTATACGTAGACTGACGTTTCGCTCTTACGCGCCGTGAAACCAATTGCCACAGAGCCCATCTTGCGGACTCATCAAAGACGCCTTGACTCGACGCAATGGGCATGTCACTGTATGGCCTAATGATCCGCGGCTACTATATCTCTGTTTCTTTGTTACCTTTGCATAAAGAGAGAAGAGACGAATATCAGTGTCCACTTTTGATGATGACGTAAGCCAATACCGGTACCGAGTATTTTTTGATTAATGTTTGTGCGGTATGTTTTAACAATCTCGGGCCGAAAATGACGTTAGAACCGAGCGGTTGAAACGCTAGGAGATTTGTCCAACCCTGACCTGTGTATAAATAGAAGCATCACTAACCGCCCCCTTGCAACTGAGGTGCGCGCCGGACAGCGTGAAGTAGCGCGTGCGCCAGCGGCGGAACAGCCGCCAGCGGCCCTTCTTCTCCTTGAGCGTGCCCTCGATGACGGGCGCGCCGGGCTGCAGGAAGCCGGGCGCGCGCTCGGGGTGCGTGCACAGGAAGCAGCCCCACGTGGCGGCCGTGGGCGGCGCGTCGGCCTCCAGCGGGCTCGTCAGGGAGAACACGTCGAAGAACCCCGCCGAGCGGAGCTCGTTCAGCAGCATCTCTTGCTCCTGTGCACGGATGTGTGACAACATTTTAAATTTGTTTTAAATGATAGTTTGTCACTAAGACATTTTTTTTATTAGACAACAAAGGCCTATATTACAAAAACTTCAACCCATTCAAAATTACCAATGTCAGAAACGTCTTGTTCTCGCACTTCAGTATGTCCCAGCAGTGCTTCAGACTAGAAACGGAGGCATCTCTCGACGACGGCGCAGCGGCATGCCTCGCTTGTAGCGCCAGGAAAGCGCCGTGGAAAAGGGAAAACCGGAGACTGACCAGCGCCACCCACTGTATGGTCATAACCTCTCTGCCCGTCTCAAGAGCCGCAGGAGTTTGATGCGGAACACTAGCCCCCTGCAGTGACCCCTCAGATGCTCGCTGCTTGATGTGGCGGACTCGACGCTCTCCGCCCGACGTCTACGTGCCAGCTTCGGAGCAACTGCCACCCGGCCACAAAGAGCCATGGCCCATTTGGAGGGCGCTAAATAGGCTCAGATCGCAAGTTGGCCGCTGCAAGGATGACATGGCCAGATGGAGACTGCATCGTGGCCAATCAACCCAATGTGTTTGCGATACAGCATTGTAAACCATGGCGCACCTGATGGCGTGCCCCGCATGCTCACACTCTTGCTCGGAACACGACCTGAGAGACGCGACTGCCAGAGCTGTCCAGACCGCTGCCCATTGGGCATCTCTTATCTGAGGAACCTCGACACAAAGAAGAAGAAGATAAGCGCCAGGAACATGAGGTGTATCCAGATGCGCGGCGCGGAGGTGCGCGTGGTAAACAGCGTGCGCGAGTAGAGACAGTGCGGGCCGCGCGTGCCGCAGAGGTTGGGATGAAATTGTATAGATCCTTACCTTAATCCCAGGGAATGCGCTAGTAACGAGCGTGAGGAACGTCTTGTTCTCGCACTTGAGTATGTCCCAGCAGTGTTTCAAACTCGACACCGATGCGTCTCTGGACGAGAGCGCGGCTGCATGCCTCGCTTGCAGCGCCAGGAACATGAGGTGTATCCAGACGCGCGGCGCGCGGGTGCGCATGGTGAACAGTGTGCGCGAGTAGAGGCAGTGCGGGCCGCGCGTGCCGCATGCGAACTGCAGGCGGGCCTGCTTCTTGGACCGGCGCTCTGGAATAGAACAAAACAAATTAAATTACGGCCGCGAAGCACGGAGGAATAAAGATAAGGATTTATTTACAGTAACGCCACAGTTACACAAAACAGATCAAAACTTAAAGTACAAAAGGGCGCCAAAAGTATCTTATTATAGATTAAACAGTGTCCATTTACCTTCAATAGTGCATTTGGCCGGCGGCGGTAACCTCAACGACACCATATCCATGTACGCCTTGATCTTATCCAGATGCTTCTCACAAAAGTGCTGCACCGTATCCCTCATCGGATAGGGCTCGAACACACTGATCCGGTGGTTCTGGTTCTGACTAGTGTTGATCATGGTGACGCTGGTGTTGTTCCGGCGCGCGGTGACGGTGACGGCGGCGGCGGCGGCGGGGGCGGGGGGGGTGACGACGGACACGTGTCCGAGCGGGAGCGTGTCCGCGGACTTGTTCGTGAGCGGGTTCACGGAGATGGATTGGGTTTGGAGGGGCGGGTTGGTGATTATTGTGGGTCCGGTGCTCTGTGGAGTGGATCAGTTGTTGTTTTAGTATTCTTAGACATTGCAACGTAGATAGAGGATTTAATAGAAAGAAAAAAGAAAGAAAATACAATTATTTAACGCCACAAATTACACAATTAATCAAACAAAACAAGCAAAACAAAAAACTAAATACGAGGATGTTAAAGAGAATAACTGAGGCGCTGATTTTCGGCGGGGACCTAACTTAAAACTATCATAAGTGGCGACACAAACGCCAACAACTGGTAAAACATAAAATAAAATAAACCTAAACAGTTAACATAAGTAACAAAAAAATAAAATTAAATAGATATTAGTGTGATGTGATGTGCACGTAATTGTGCATATAAAGATTATGAAGGTATAATAGTGCAGAAGGTAAGACAAAAGTAAGTAAATAAATTATTAAAAGTGACTATTAATACATTGCATTTACAAAAAATATACATAGCACTTAGATTTGAACGTCGACACTGTTTTTACAGCACGGATCGGAGGAGGCAGATTGTTCCAGCACTTCGTGGCAGGGTAACGAAAACTACCACGAAGTGCCGCAGACTGGCGGCCTACAGATGGCGACCTAGCGAATGCCTGAAAGGGGCGGGGCCCGCGGCGCGCGCACCGCCGTCACCGTGACGCCCGCCCCGCGCACCTTGCCCGCCGACCCTGTGCTATACAGTACGTACGTTGTGGTTGGGTCCGATGAGTATGTTGTGCGTGTGCGGCGCGCGCGCGGGCTGCGCGGGCGCGGGGGTGGGGGGCGCAGTACCCGCGGCGGGGGGCGGGGCCCGCGGCGCGCGCACCGCCGTCACCGTGACGCCCGCCCCGCGCACCTTGCCCGCCGACCCTGTGCTATACAGTACGTACGTTGTGGTTGGGTCCGATGAGTATGTTGTGCGTGTGCGGCGCGCGCGCGGGCTGCGCGGGCGCGGGGGTGGGGGGCGCAGTACCCGCGGCGGGGGGCGGGGCCCGCGGCGCGCGCACCGCCGTCACCGTGACGCCCGCCCCGCGCACCTTGCCCGCCGACCCTGTGCTATACAGTACGTACGTTGTGGTTGGGTCCGATGAGTATGTTGTGCGTGTGCGGCGCGCGCGCGGGCTGCGCGGGCGCGGGGGTGGGGGGCGCAGTACCCGCGGCGGGGGGCGGGGCCCGCGGCGCGCGCACCGCCGTCACCGTGACGCCCGCCCCGCGCACCTTGCCCGCCGACCCTGTGCTATACAGTACGTACGTTGTGGTTGGGTCCGATGAGTATGTTGTGCGTGTGCGGCGCGCGCGCGGGCTGCGCGGGCGCGGGGGTGGGGGGCGCAGTACCCGCGGCGGGGGGCGGGGCCCGCGGCGCGCGCACCGCCGTCACCGTGACGCCCGCCCCGCGCACCTTGCCCGCCGACCCTGTGCTATACAGTACGTACGTTGTGGTTGGGTCCGATGAGTATGTTGTGCGTGTGCGGCGCGCGCGCGGGCTGCGCGGGCGCGGGGGTGGGGGGCGCAGTACCCGCGGCGGGGGGCGGGGCCCGCGGCGCGCGCACCGCCGTCACCGTGACGCCCGCCCCGCGCACCTTGCCCGCCGACCCTGCGCACCACACAGAAAGCTTAATCTTACTACGAGAACATATACTGCATTATAATAGAAGCTCCAAAGTAAGAATAAATAGGGTGTGAACCACTTTTCGTAGAGGACACAAAAAATGTGTTGTAGTGAGGGTAGTTATAGTCATATAATTTATTTCACATTCACATCAGGCTGGCCGCCCGATCAGCAACTTGTGTTACTCGTATCAATTTGACGCGGAGGCGGGGCGGGGGAGGGCTCCCGTGCGTGACTCACGGTTGTTATGTATGACTGGTGGGGAGGGGCGCGGGGATACCGGTGCTCAGCGAACATAGACAACAAACTTGGTCTTTTTTGAGACAACTTTGACGTGCCCTGGCTCAATATTTTAGTACCTACCATGGGATACTAAAAGAAAAAACACGTAAATTATAATGTTGTATAAGGATTAACATACTTCAATTTGGATACTCATAAAAAATCCACCCTGTGTAATAGGTGATGGGAGAAAATAAACCCATTTATATTCACCAAATGTGCAATCAAATGGATTTTTTTACTACATGATTTGTTTTTTTTTCCTCTTATCTTTATAACTTTTCTACATTGGGCTATCGCCCATTTGCAGCTTAACACCCCTTTTGGGACACCCTGTATAAGACGTACCTGCGTTAGCCGCAGTGTTTTGTTGGGAGTTGATCTGCTGGGACGACGACAGCCGCGTCATACTCTTGTGCAGCCCGCCGACCGAGCCCCCTGTCGACAAGCAGACTAATAAACGAACACATCGATATCCAGTAGATTCTACAACAGATGCATAATAAGTACATTATTGTCGAATCAAGGGAAGTAGGCAATTGCTGGCTGAGTATTCATTTTAAACGGACGAACTTGGGAGTCCGTTTAATTAAAACGAAGCCAGCAATTGCCCTTCCAGCTGAGACAAATATAGAGCTTCTCTCAAAAATGGTGCAAAAACAAAATAAGTACAGGTCAGTTTTATTGAAATCAACAATTTACTATAGGTACTTATCATCATCATCATCATCATATCAGCCGAAAGACGCCCACTGCTGGACATAGGCCTCCCCCAGAGAGTTCCAAATTGACCGGTCCTGCGCCACCCGCATCCAGCGGTACTTATACATAGGTACTTATACAGAAGGCAAATTCTCAATAACTGAACTTGCAGCTTATTTTAAATCTGAAGGCATATATTCCATATCCTCGTCACTCGAACTAGAACTCATTTTCACGTCAATATTCAATATTTTGTGTGAAGAAACTGTTAAAATTTTTCAAAAATCATTGACGCAGCTGAAAAATCTGTTTTTTTTGCTGATGCTAAGGAAGGTTATTCCTATCACCAAAAAAAAATCTGGCACTTCTGATATTTTGATCCATTCCCCATTGGATTTCTTGTATCACATGTTCAAATCTTATGTTAATTTATTGTAGCTGTTGGTTTTCCATAAATAAATAAACCACGATAAATATGTGACGGTTTTTGGGAAAAGGTCCCACTTTGTCGATATGGAGTTAAGAGTAGTTCCTAATACTACAGATCTATAATTCTAAGGTTACATACATGATTTTAACTAATTTGAAATCCCTAAAGTATGCCCATTCATTTAATACCAACCACTCCATAACTTCAAAGTAGAAGTGTGTTTTCTGCCATCCCAAACTTTAACCAACGTTTTTCAATTGTCGCTTTTTCACTTCTGCAACTTTGCAGAATTTAAAAAAAATAACTATAGCACCTAGAAACATGAATCATTCACCAAAAGATAGCGTATGATCTGTAGTATTTGGAACTACTCTTAACTCCATATCGACGAAGTGGGACGTTTTCCCAAAAACCGTCACAAATATGATATCGACGATTTTTCTGTATGCGACAAAGTGGGTCGCTGGGCACTAAACTTTGAGGCCCTAAAAAGGTGCTTAAAATGGAGATTTATGCGTCGTCATCAAAATCATAGGTATGTTCTATCAGTTTTCATCGAAAGTTGATTTTCGGTAAGTTTTGCCATATTTCACTAAACTGCCCGTAACTCCGTAACTAGAATCGCCAAAGTGGGACCTTTTACTAAAAACCGTCACATATAATGGTAAACTCACCAGCGACGTTGAGCCGCGTCATGCTGCGCGGCTGCGGGCCGGGGTGCAGGCGGCCCGTGCTGCGCGAGTCGCCCAGCTTGGCGCGCCGCGTGTAGCCGCCGCTCCACGCCGCTGAAATATAATGGTAAACTCACCAGCGACGTTGAGCCGCGTCATGCTGCGCGGCTGCGGGCCGGGGTGCAGGCGGCCCGTGCTGCGCGAGTCGCCCAGCTTGGCGCGCCGCGTGTAGCCGCCGCTCCACGCCGCTGAAATATAATGGTAAACTCACCAGCGACGTTGAGCCGCGTCATGCTGCGCGGCTGCGGGCCGGGGTGCAGGCGGCCCGTGCTGCGCGAGTCGCCCAGCTTGGCGCGCCGCGTGTAGCCGCCGCTCCACGCCGCTGAAATATAATGGTAAACTCACCAGCGACGTTGAGCCGCGTCATGCTGCGCGGCTGCGGGCCGGGGTGCAGGCGGCCCGTGCTGCGCGAGTCGCCCAGCTTGGCGCGCCGCGTGTAGCCGCCGCTCCACGCCGCTGAAATATAATGGTAAACTCACCAGCGACGTTGAGCCGCGTCATGCTGCGCGGCTGCGGGCCGGGGTGCAGGCGGCCCGTGCTGCGCGAGTCGCCCAGCTTGGCGCGCCGCGTGTAGCCGCCGCTCCACGCCGCTGAAATATAATGGTAAACTCACCAGCGACGTTGAGCCGCGTCATGCTGCGCGGCTGCGGGCCGGGGTGCAGGCGGCCCGTGCTGCGCGAGTCGCCCAGCTTGGCGCGCCGCGTGTAGCCGCCGCTCCACGCCGCTGAAATATAATGGTAAACTCACCAGCGACGTTGAGCCGCGTCATGCTGCGCGGCTGCGGGCCGGGGTGCAGGCGGCCCGTGCTGCGCGAGTCGCCCAGCTTGGCGCGCCGCGTGTAGCCGCCGCTCCACGCCGCTGAAATATAATGGTAAACTCACCAGCGACGTTGAGCCGCGTCATGCTGCGCGGCTGCGGGCCGGGGTGCAGGCGGCCCGTGCTGCGCGAGTCGCCCAGCTTGGCGCGCCGCGTGTAGCCGCCGCTCCACGCCGCTGAAATATAATGGTAAACTCACCAGCGACGTTGAGCCGCGTCATGCTGCGCGGCTGCGGGCCGGGGTGCAGGCGGCCCGTGCTGCGCGAGTCGCCCAGCTTGGCGCGCCGCGTGTAGCCGCCGCTCCACGCCGCTGAAATATAATGGTAAACTCACCAGCGACGTTGAGCCGCGTCATGCTGCGCGGCTGCGGGCCGGGGTGCAGGCGGCCCGTGCTGCGCGAGTCGCCCAGCTTGGCGCGCCGCGTGTAGCCGCCGCTCCACGCCGCTGAAATATAATGGTAAACTCACCAGCGACGTTGAGCCGCGTCATGCTGCGCGGCTGCGGGCCGGGGTGCAGGCGGCCCGTGCTGCGCGAGTCGCCCAGCTTGGCGCGCCGCGTGTAGCCGCCGCTCCACGCCGCTGAAATATAATGGTAAACTCACCAGCGACGTTGAGCCGCGTCATGCTGCGCGGCTGCGGGCCGGGGTGCAGGCGGCCCGTGCTGCGCGAGTCGCCCAGCTTGGCGCGCCGCGTGTAGCCGCCGCTCCACGCCGCTGAAATATAATGGTAAACTCACCAGCGACGTTGAGCCGCGTCATGCTGCGCGGCTGCGGGCCGGGGTGCAGGCGGCCCGTGCTGCGCGAGTCGCCCAGCTTGGCGCGCCGCGTGTAGCCGCCGCTCCACGCCGCTGAAATATAATGGTAAACTCACCAGCGACGTTGAGCCGCGTCATGCTGCGCGGCTGCGGGCCGGGGTGCAGGCGGCCCGTGCTGCGCGAGTCGCCCAGCTTGGCGCGCCGCGTGTAGCCGCCGCTCCACGCCGCTGAAATATTCATAACTTCATTACAATACAAAACAAAATCCTATATTATCCAGAGAAGAAATTGTCTAGTGCAAGGCCTTATCTATTCTAATCTTTATATGGCAGGTTTTCCCATTACGGCCAAACTATTCCAAATTTCAAACTGATAGCATAAGGGTAGAGAGGTTCGGACCATAAAGGTTCCTTTTTTGTTCACCTTTGGTACGGAACCCTAAAAAGGTGGCGTTGGCGGAGGCCACGGGCGCCGAGCCGTTGGCGCCGCCCAGCTTCACGATGGTCACCCCGCCTGAGGTGCGGTTCGCCTAGCTGCTGGAAGGCCATAGCTCAGCGGCCACTAGTGGTGGGGACTAGGTTGCATGCCTTACCGGTGGTCTGCGAGGTGGCGTTGGCGGAGGCCACGGGCGCGGAGCCGTTGGCGCCGCCCAGCTTCACGATGGTCACCCCGCCTGAGGTGCGGTTCGCCTAGCTGCTGGAAGGCCATAGCTCAGCGGCCACTAGTGGTGGGGACTAGGTTGCATGCCTTACCGGTGGTCTGCGAGGTGGCGTTGGCGGAGGCCACGGGCGCGGAGCCGTTGGCGCCGCCCAGCTTCACGATGGTCACCCCGCCTGAGGTGCGGTTCGCCTAGCTGCTGGAAGGCCATAGCTCAGCGGCCACTAGTGGTGGGGACTAGGTTGCATGCCTTACCGGTGGTCTGCGAGGTGGCGTTGGCGGAGGCCACGGGCGCGGAGCCGTTGGCGCCGCCCAGCTTCACGATGGTCACCCCGCCTGAGGTGCGGTTCGCCTAGCTGCTGGAAGGCCATAGCTCAGCGGCCACTAGTGGTGGGGACTAGGTTGCATGCCTTACCGGTGGTCTGCGAGGTGGCGTTGGCGGAGGCCACGGGCGCGGAGCCGTTGGCGCCGCCCAGCTTCACGATGGTCACCCCGCCTGAGGTGCGGTTCGCCTAGCTGCTGGAAGGCCATAGCTCAGCGGCCACTAGTGGTGGGGACTAGGTTGCATGCCTTACCGGTGGTCTGCGAGGTGGCGTTGGCGGAGGCCACGGGCGCGGAGCCGTTGGCGCCGCCCAGCTTCACGATGGTCACCCCGCCTGAGGTGCGGTTCACCTCGCTGCTGGAAGACAATGGCTCAGTCATCATGCAATGATTATTGCACCAGCAATTCCATATGGACTACCGTTTCCGCACTAAGGGCGAGTTGCGTTAACCACGCTTTACAAGCCAATAAATGTTAAATATGGCGCTGACAGCTGTCATCTCACTAAAAATACAATCAGATTTTAACGGATGTAACTTCCTTTGAAACAACCAACCCTTAATCACAATGTCGAAAAATGTGAAGACGATGGCGAGCCTATTAATGCTCACCAGTACTTGGGTTTATTATTGAGTTAGAGACATAGCAACAGCAGTAGCCGAAATGACAATCGGTTCGACTGATGTATTGGCATTTGTTCAAGGGTTTTAAAGCTGGTGACTCACTTATAAAGTTACATTGGCCAGTTGTGGTTGAAACCACCGGAGTCATAATTTCCAGGACAAGATTGGTTCCATTGACAACGGTCTACACTTGCGTTTTGGGAGCCGAACACACTACTACACGGGTGCATGTAACTGGACATTTAGAAAGTGTACCGGTCGCCGAAATCGATATCTGACTCCTCACCCCAGCTATCATTGTATATGAACAGTATATACGGTTTAAAAATGTAGCCGCCATATTCAACTTTTTTGTTAATCAACCGACTGGTTTCCAGTAACATCACATTTGTTTCTACGCCACATGTAAAAAAAAAAATTGTATGGACAGTTGGTCACCTGTGGTTGCGCACGGCAGCCAGCACGCGCTCGGTGAACAGCGCGGGGTAGGCGCTGCACAGCGCGGTGCACTCGCGCAGTAGCGCCGCGTGTGAAGCTCCGCCGAAGCTCATCGACTCCAGGATGAAGTTTAACGCTTCCTGGGCCCGCTCCTGTTCAAACAACTATTTATTAGTATCGTTCATCGTTCCAACACAAAAATGGTCCTTCGAGCCTGGTCAGAACTACACAATTGAATTCGATAATATATATAACGTAGAAAGTATTCAGAAATGTGAGAACATGACTTTATTGTTATTTAGATATTTATTGAACCTTTGGGAACGTATTATATTTATGATTTCGAGGTACCTTAGCAATGTTATTTTCTTACTGACCTTGGAAGTGTACCCCAGTTGAGCCAGCGCGGCCGCCACGAGCGCCACCTGTTGCGGGCCGGCGTGGGGCGCCCGCGCGGCCCGCTTCAGCGGCGCGCCGTGCTCGAGCACTAGAGACACGCGGGCGCGGGACACGCACACTATTAGCTGGAATATAAACAGATAACAGATCATTTCGCTTGCAAGTATTATGTATGTATTGTATATTTATGCATATATTTATTTGTGTATGTATGTATTTATTTTGTTTATGTGTATGTATTTGTGTAAATACGAGGTATAGGAGTACCATAGTATTATTTTATAATTTATTATTTGCACTGCCCACAATCATTTCCGCTTTGCCTTAAGGTTTGACTGGTAGAGGATGCCATATGGCATGAGGTCCGCCTTTTGTACGATAAGTTTTTCTTTTGTGTGTTTCACTAATAAATGTGCTTTTGCTTGTAAGTGTTTATCGTGGATGTTAAGGACTAGCGTTGATCGTCCTTCGTCATTTAGATTTTCGCTTAACAACAGATCCCAGTCTGGATTAAGGTCCTGCTCAAAAAACGGTGACGGTAGGGATACGGCCTACCTAGTATGAAGTTCCATGTCAATAACGTCATATGTCACTGCGATTCCGTACTCACCTGCAGTATATCCACGCACATACATCCTGGGTCGTTCTGTGCGGTAGTGTGTGGGCACAGATACGACAGCAGCTGCGGTATGCTCGTCTTCAGCGCCGAGGGCCGCCGCGCCGCTATCTGCTCGAAGAGAGCGAATAGAGAGTTCTTCTCCACTTGCTCTGCGTGGGGCAGAAGAGAGACCAGCGCCATCACGTGGCCTTCTAGAGGCTCCGGGCAGACTTCGTATAAGTTGGTCAAGATGCGGCTTAGAGGATAGTTCCCTGGAAAAAAGGAATTTAAGTTCTATGACAGACTGAGATATCTGATATTTTACTCTCAAGGATAAAAATAGACTTGGCCATGATGTTTAGCCACAGGTATTAGCTTGACTCCTTCTCTACCAAGCTGCCAGAGAAGAATGGGTCCTCACCAGCAGAGGCGCATCTAGAACTTTGTTCAGGGGGAAAAATCAATATCAAAATCATTAAAAATATACTTCTACGTCCTGTGTATAAAATGCACGTGCGGCCAAGAATAGGTCACTTTGCCTCAACCATCAGCCTACCAGACAACAATGAGCCCTCACCAGTCATGATAGAGTCCATGATGCCCTGCACATGTGGCTTGAGTAGCATGGCGTGGTGCACGGCGGCCAGAGAGAGATAGCGTGCCATATGCCGCGAGATCTCGCGGTTGCCCTTGTGCAGGAACTGGACGGCCACGGGCAGGAACAGTTCCATTACGTTCTTGTTGCCGCTGATCTCCTTGTCGGATTGGATTGGGAATGACACCTGGGGAAAGATAGTATATGCATAGCATGTTTTACAACAGGTCTCTGGTCAGTGTGATGTCCCGTTTAGGAGTAACAGAGCCATAAAAAAAAAAAAAAAACCTGAGCAACAAGATGTAAGCCAGTCTGCTTGCCACCAAGGATGACTTGACGCATCAGAAACTTGTAAAATAAATATAGTAAAGAAATAATGTTTTTAACAGACTGTTGGACTTTAAAAACTCACCAAAACTATGCAAGCAATCACATCAGACGCAATTTTGGCATGAGGCGGGTCATCGTCCCTTAGATGCCCCACAGGCATCAGGTTGTGATGCAGACAGGACTCCAGCAACGCCACGAGCGCCCCGCAATACTTCTCCAGCGTCCCTGTCTCCTTAATACACGAGGTAACGCGGGTCACGCATATTTCGATCAGAGCTTGGTCATGGTCATTGCGGATGTAGTCTGGACGAGATGAGATCTCCGTTATTTGTTTTAGCTATGACAAAACAGAAATGTGTTATGACAAGATGTAGAGCATACTCGCGAATCAGAGGTACAGTCTCGCACAAGCACTCCAGGATGCTTCATAATGACACAAATGTCAGCCCCCCGTTTGCTACAGTCCAACCTAAAATTGGATTACTTTCGTCAATATACTGAATTTATAAACAAGTCTTTATGTCATCACATGTTATTGATATCACACATTATAAAACAATTTAAACAATACTATACTGACATTTTATTCCATGTTATCTTAACTAAGACCACTTAGAGACAAGTTCAATTATTATGACTGACACCTTATGAAGAACTTCCAAAAAGTAATACAACAAACATTCAAAGTTCTATCTCTCACCACTTCGTTCAGATCATCGACGATCTCAGCGTCGGTCACGGAGAAGAGGTCGCCGGCGCGGGTGAGGTCCCGCTCCGTGAGGACGTGCTTCAACAGCTCGTGCATTGTGCTTCCAGGTCCTCGCAAGGAACCACTCCACTTCTAAATTCGCATAATGCTCAATCACCGCGAACTACTTCAACCGACACCGACACATCACATTCGCTTCATCAGGTATTACCCACTATTCATGGCTTCTTCGTATTAATAGTTTAAGCATTCAAGACAAGGAAATACAGCAGCACAACATTATTAGCGGTGTTTTAACAATATTAAAATAATTAGAACCGAGACGAGATCGTACTTTCGATAGGAAAAGTAGAAGTTTCGTTTCGTTCTTCACTTCGAGTTCGAGACAACTTTACGAGTTTGATCAACCGTTAATAACATTCTTAATAACCGAATAAAACAGTGCTGAAGTGAATATTGGCGATATTAGATTAAGTTAAATTAAATGTTCAATTACTGCTCACAGAAGCCTGAAAATCTAGTAAAATTATTTGTATACGTAAACTTACACTCCATTCACACTAGAACGGAACGTATTTTAGAAACGTCATCAACATTCCAGAGGGTCTTTTATAGTCCCATCTGTTCAGCTAGGCTCAAGCCTAGGAAATCAATTTCATATTTTTATTTTTGCGTTATTGAAATAAAGGGATATATAATTTAAAATGTGATATTCGTAAAAGAAACAAACTTTTTAGATAATAATTAGTTAAGTGAGGCGTATATATCTTTGTTCTAATATATGAACATTTGATTATTCTGTTTCGCATTCTTTGAAAAAGAACGCGAAAGTATAAAATACTTAGCTGTCATAAGGCCTACATCACACTGTGTGGTCCATAGTAAAGTAAATTTGACAGTTAATGATATAAACAGGGCGGCTAATCTTAGTACTACGAGCACGGTAATGACACTAATGACAGAACAGTAAGTTTACTAAATAAAGAAGGACATTAATTATAGGGACCTACTATGAATATCTGGTGATTTCCAATTTAGTCACATTATAATTCATAGATGTCAACCTCTGTTAATAGATGTAAGCAATGCGTCACCTACAAAAAAACAGAAACTAATTAATTATACTAATAATATCGGACAATAATTTTGAAAAAATAAAATACTTGTGTAATTTATTAATTTCCTTTAACTATACAATTCTTTTGGAGTATTTGGCTTGTTAATAGTTTTAATATCCGACCTATTCAGAGGCGGGGCCCATACACGGTGGGTAAATACTGACAAGCCACCATAGCTGTCTCACTCTATCGCATGTTACAGAGTGAGACAGCTATGGTAGATTGTCAGTATTTACTCACCGTGTATAGACTGTCAAACTCTATTCAATTGTCTATGGAATTTAAAAAGACAAATTTGTTGTCAGTGTCACTTGTGGTTTTCTAAAATTTTCCATGTCGTAAGTCGTAACATAACTCATAACAATCTATTTCAATAATTGTATTGTAATTAATCATTCTATCGTGATTCTAGTGTGGTGTAATTAATTATCCGTAAGTGCAATTAACACGCGCTAACTTTGCTTAAGTTTTAGAAGTGCCGTGTGTTATTACGTTTTAATTGTTGCTATGTATTCATGTCACCATTGATATTTTATTATTTATTAGTTGTAATGTAAAGCTCTTGCAGAATAAATATAGATATGAATTCTTGTTTATTTTTAAATATAATTATCCCTTCGATTAAAACGATTATTTTGTCATTGACAAAGGAATAATATATTTGTGAAATAATAAGTTTCAAAAAAGCTAACTCCACTTTTCACCCATATTTTGAAAAATATCAAATCTGCCGAACACTTGGGCGCATAAGTGAAGTTAGCTTTTTTTGGAAAAATACCTTTTTTAAATATCGTAGTTATTTAAGTATGTGCATGTGTGAGAGCACACATACGCCTATATACGTACACACCCACACGCATGCATTTTGACATTGACGTGGGGTACATGTCAACCTAAGATAATAGATGGCGTAAATTACAGGGTTTCCGTTTTTAGGCCCAGAGATTGTTCTCTATTTCAGTATATAACAAAGTACTTTGTGGATATAAATAAGAGATCTTAAATTCTTAGTAGTCTGTGATAAGAGAATAAAATAAATATACATTCCACACGGACGGAACACATACGAAATTTGTAATAAATGAAGTATAGTCCAAATCAAGTTAAGTAAACAATTACGATGCCCGTGGCGTGCCGAGCTGGTTGTGGCAAAAACGCTGTACTAAAGGTAATTTTATTGTTATTTTTTAGGTTATGTTATAATCAACGTATATTGGTTTACTTACTGAGCTCATCGCTTTTATTTCCAGCGTCCCAAGACCGGCGATGCGCTGTGTAAAGAATGTTTCTATTGGGCTTTCGAGACAGAAGTACACTACACAATCACAAAAGGCCAGCTTTTTCATAGGGGAGATGCTGTCGCAATCGCTGCTTCTGGCGGCAAGGACTCCACCGTGCTCGCGCACGTGATGAAGACGCTCAACCAGCGGTACGACTACGGCCTGAACTTGATGCTACTTTCCATAGACGAGGGGATCACAGGATACAGGGACGACAGCCTAGAAACTGTGAAACAGAACCGTGATGACTATGAAATGTCTTTAAAAATCCTATCATACAAGGATTTATACGGTTGGACGATGGATGAGATAGTAGCGCAGATTGGTAGGAAGAACAACTGTACATTTTGTGGAGTATTCCGAAGGCAGGCTCTGGACCGTGGGGCGGCCATGCTGGGGGTGAAATGTATTGCCACGGGGCACAATGCTGATGATATTGCAGAAACTGTGCTCATGAATGTGTTGCGAGGAGATATCGCCAGGTTGAAGAGGTGCACAGCTATATCCACTGTAAGTACTAAAATCTTTCCAACTCTAAGAAATACAAATAATTAAACCACAATGCACAAGTAAAAATTGTGACTTTCAAGGACAGCTTGATGAACCTCATTTAATTTGTTATAATTTTTTCTTAACTGTTTATCAGGGTAGTGAAGGCACAATACCAAGAGTGAAGCCCCTCAAGTACACCTATGAGAAAGAGATAGTGATGTATGCACATTACAAGAAGTTAGTGTACTTTTCCACAGAGTGTGTGTTTGCACCAAACGCATACAGAGGACACGCCCGGGCTTTGCTTAAAGACATGGAGAAAATCAGGCCCACTTGCATTATGGATATCATTTATTCAGGTAAATAAAATGTTACATTATAGCAAAAGTTGTTATACCAATCATAACTTACCCATGCGTGGCAGACTTACGAAGAGGCCTGTACCTCTTAGAGGGTTCTAGTGTGGAATTTAGCTAACTGTTAAATCAAAACATCCCTTAATGTTAATTAAGACTAGTGTTAAGATTTCGTCACTTCATTCCCAGAAATGAAGGCAGGCTACGTAAAGTTTGATATAAATTAATGTTACTTTGCGATTTTTTGCTGCATCAAAAGTATTTATACGTTATGAGACGCACATTTAACAGCGCGTGAGCGCGTACAAATTAGGGCAAAATAGTTGAGCCGAGCATGCCTCAACCCGAGGCTGCTCAAATTCGTACACACGTTAAGACTTGATATATAATAATATTACCACAAAGAGCTATGTGAGACTACTGAAATGCTTAAAAGTTAGTTTCCAGTAGATTTGAGCAATGTGTAACTATGAACCAACACAACAGTCTTTAAGTGTTATAAAGAGCTTAAAATGCAAATCATTTTAAAGTTAATGATAGCCATTGCAGATAATCAATGAGCTCACAATATTTTTTTACCAATTTATAGGTGAGACAATGGCAGTGAAAGAAGAAGTATCTCTCCCATCACAGAGGATATGCGTGCGATGCAAGTTCGTCTCCTCACAAGAAGTGTGCAAGGCTTGTGTGCTGCTGGAGGGCTTGAATAAGGGCCTGCCGCGTCTAGGCATTGGCAAGAGCTCAAAGGCCAAGAAAATGTTAGAAGAGTACAATGCCAAGCAACCACCTGGGAAAGAGCTGGACAAAGCTATAGAAGACCTAAATGAATCAAATGTAAATAGTAGTTCTAAGAGCAAAGGCAGGTGTAAGAAAATGAATAAGAATAAGGAGAATTTTGGTAACTGTTCTGGCAATTGTGGGAAGGAAACAAATGAACCTACCCCTAAGATAAACAGTCTACTCGAAGAATATGGTCTGGAGACAACCAACACAGAACATATAGCATCAGTAAATGGTAGACATGAGAACAACTCGGATGATGAAGTGAACCCGAATGACGATGATGGCTGTTCAGGGGCCTGCGGTACATTGGGATCGATGCAAATAGGTTTTTAATCTATTAAATTATACACATATTTATATAAAACGTTTATTAATTATCATACACACCCTATAAACTTAGCACAAAATACGCTCAGCTCTAATACAAATTTGATTAACCTAAAATTAGTTAACTTTTATATTGTACAATTCAGGGCACATCTACAGTCACGAGTTCCAGAGAATATGTTGGGAATATTTCATAAATAATACAAATTTAATGCATGGTCCACCATAATAATAATACTGCAGCTAAATGGAGGTCTTTAATTATAGCCTATGTCACTCCCACGATTAAGAGGAATTCAACGACACTTCATATGTCGAAATCCGTCAAACGGTTTAGGCTGTAGGGCGTGCCAAAGAATAAGACATACACACGCTTGAAAAACATATCCCTCCATTCCTTCGACAGTCGGATACATATGACTAGCTATTTTGATTCTGACTGTACGTTATTACCCTCAACCCTCAAAAGCGGACTGTGACCTTGTTGTGATCCATGTATCTGTCATTCTCAACAGTAAGGAAACGTGTATTGTATTGTATTGTAAAGGCTTTAGCGCCAAGCGCGCTAAAGTCCCTTATCTAGAGTCTAGGGAGCGGCACGTATTGATTTGTCAATTGACCCTTTATTTAAATTCATACTTACAAGCTCAATGTCATAACAGTAAAAAAACCCATCTTATTTGACCAGACAAATAGCCTACATGACACCTGTAATTAATGACATTGTTCCACCTGAACTTGAGAATGATGTAATATAAAAAAGAGGTAGATATGTTCATCATCATCATATCAGCCGAAAGACGTCCACTGCTGGACGTAGGCCTCCCCCAGAGAGTTCCAAATTGACCGGTCCTGCGCCACCCGCATCCAGCGGACTCCCGCGACCTTTACCAGGTCATCAGTCCACCTTGTGGGGGGCCTACCCACGCCGCGCCTTCCCTTTGGGTGAGTTTGAGCCTTCTTATGAGGCCCATAGTAAGCGACCAAGTTTCAGTGCCATATGTCATGTATGGTAGATATGTTACCTATACGAAATTCCGGGGTTAAAAATGGCCACCAAACCTGACAGCTAACTAAAACACGAATTGACGACTCGAAACTGAGGCAAGTTGCCAATTGACTCAATTTTAGTGTGCCACTTTTGGAGCGCTTATAACCTATCTACCTCTTTTTTATATTACATCATTGCTTAACTACAACAGAATTGCCCCGTCAGACTTGGGGCGTAAATTGCGCGTGGTATAGTAGAGACAATTCAACAATTGTGTCAATTGTCATGTATGTCTACTCCTTTGTCTCTGTGTGTCTTTTGTGTAGTGAATAAATGTCTTCTTTTCTTTTTTTTTTTCTTTAATTGCATTGAATTCTTTAATCCAATTCCATTATCTCCACTGTGCTGGTTGCTGCTACTGCAGCAATGCGCATACTCCTATTGCTACGCGCGCGGGGCGGGGCTGATTCTGCTAAGCGCTTAGCACGGGGGCACGAATATGGCGCCGGCAGCTGTCATCTCATACACAACTGTCAAACTTTCCATAGAAACAGATTAGAACGAACGCTACTTATTAAGCCGGGTCCGCTGCGACCTGTTTTTGTGTTTTTCTAACACCTAACATGTTATCCGTCAGTTTCGGCAAACAAATAGGGTTTTGTTTTGATTGGCAAAACATGTTAGGTGTTAGAAAAACACAAAAACAGGACGCAGCGGACCCGGCTTTACCGGCTGCCGTCAACCGTCTGTCTGAGAAACAACAAAGAAAGTGCCTATAAATCCTGTAAATAAATGCGATCTACGCGGGTCTAGTTATCCTTCTTGGTTCAGGCTTCACTGAAAGCTCTCCACATAAAATTCAAGTCCCATCCTAATACAGTGGCCCATTTCACTAAACACAACTCAAACAGGCAACTCAGGTCAAGTGGTTATTACTCATCTCCCGTAGCCTGCGGCGCTACCACGTAATTCCAAGGTCGAGGTTAGCAATATCTCCCTCTCTGTTGCTTGAATATGCAAGTGCGACAGAGACAGAGATAGACAAACGAACGAAGTTGGCATTTCTTAGTTGCCGCTTTGTCTCGACTCCAAACTGCAGCTTCGTGAAACCACACGTCTGTTTATGTGCATGGAACTCTCGCCCCTTCTCGTCACAATCCCTGACAACCAGGTAACCCGTTACGTGATGAAGGCGGGCGCGCGCGACTCTATCCGCTCCCGGCAGATGGGACAGTGCTCTGTGATGTTGTCAGAGCAGTCCTCGCAGAGGCACACGTGCCCGCACGGTAGGAGGATTATCTGAAAAAAAAGGGAATTTGAACCTTGAAACAAAACATCGGGTGTGTAACGAATGGTTACAGTAACTACATACACGTGTACGCCACACACGAGTTGATACACTATGTATTGTATTCCCATCATTATAGTATAGTATTAATAGCGCCTATGTCAGACGTAGGCTTTGCGTACTTCTTACGTTCGTTGGCAACAGGACAAAAACGACTCTATATAGAAGTAACTCCCAGGCGGATCAACTGGCGCCCGTGTTGAATATCTCCAATCGCCTAAGCTGTCATTCCACAGTTCGCAGTTCGGCTTGTGTCTTAAGATATTTTTATGATGCTGTTTGAACCAGTTTTTGGAGCGAAAAAATGTTTGTATGGGAGCAACTACAATTTTATTAAGTATATAAATACCCAAAAAATTTAGTCAAAGACGGACCACGCTGGAGGCAGCCGAAACGTTTCATACTAATTGACATTGAAGTCTGTCGTCACAATTTGCTATTTGATTATGGAAAATCAAGTAAATAGGCTTGTGTCCTAATTTTTTTTTACGATGCCATTCAAACCAGTTTTTGGTGTGGAACAAATGTTTGTATGGGAGTAAGTACAATTAAAGAACATAAATACCCAAAAAATTGAGTTAAAGACGGACCTCGCTGGCGGTAGCCGAAAACGTTCCATACTGATTAACATTGAATCATGACGTCACAGGGTAATATTTGTACTAGTCGTTATATGGAAAATCAAGTAAATTGCTGTTTCGGTTGCGAAATACTGCGTTTAGGACCATAGTTGTCATACAATATTGTTTCTATAAAAGCGTAAGGATTCTATTGGTAGCTTTAAATTTACTTTTGGACAATAAAAAAAATGCATATTTTTTGTAAACTTTCAAGGGCCATATCTTTTTATGATTTTAATTATATTTCGTAATTTATACTTAATTGCATTTATTTGAAGGTTTACTATCAATTTAGCAACACTGCGCTATCAATTTTAACATGAGGACACAACCCAATTGCTACATTTAGGTCCAGTTTTCACACAATTTTGTTTTTATAAAAGCATAAGGATTCTATTGGTAGCTTTATATTACTTCTGGGCAATAATATAATGAATATTTTTTCTAAATTTTCAAGGTAACATATCTTTTTATGATTTTTATTATATTTCGTAATGTATACTTCATTACAATTATTTGATGGTTCACTAAGTTATCAATTTTAACATAAGGAAACTACCTTGCTGTCTCTTTTTTGGCGACCGGCGAAATGCCTACTCCTCTCGTCCCCACTAAGGTTGCGCTAGTGCCGCCAGCCGCCACTTGTCTCCAGTCTTTGGTACTGTACACACTCACCTGCTTTGGATTCTCCGCACAGCTACTCTTAGCAGCCCCCCTATTCTGTAACTTGTTTTAAGCTCACCTCAACGCTCACCCACAAATATATCTTGACGCCGCGATGCGTAGTAACTAAGCGTAGGTAGAGGTCTAGTTTCGTAACGGGTGACCGGCGGGGTGAGCCGCATTTGCGCGTAGCGAATAACAGCCCTGAGGTCGCGCTCGCGCCGTCGCGCCGGCCGGCCACCAGCCGCCGCTTCCCTGTTCTCACCTCCTTGGGGTTCTCCGCGCACACGACGCACAGCTGCGCCTCGCTCAGGTCGCGCTCGCGAGCCCGCGCGCGCCGCTCGCGCCGGCCGGCCGCCAGCTGCCGCTTGACGCCGTCCTCGCGCGCGCGCCGCCGCCGCCGAGCTATGTACTTGTACGCGATGCGGGACCCCGCTAGCACCGCTACAGTGCCAAAGATCACCACCAGCACTCTGGAAAAGGTGTATTTTCTTTACGTCAAGTATCGCTCACCCCAAATTAGGTACAGTATGATACAGTCATCTGATCATTCTAGGCAGAATAAATAAATAAATATTAGGACGGGACAATCTCACAGAAATCTATGTAGCCCCATATTTTACGTACCGCTTCGTGTTTATAAGAGGGATTTCGGGTGTTGATGACATTCTGTGCCATTCCGCGACAAAGAGATGAGTAGACATGTCTGCGTCTAGTTATGTAATGACGAAGAAATGGCAATATTTAACTTTTACAAAGATCAAAGTACAAAAATGTCTGAGGTTATGTTTAAAGTAGAAGGTGACATGTCGACTGTCGTGTGTTGGGCGTCAGCAATGTACTGCCATGATAAGATAACGCCCGACCTAAGATTAAGACCAACACTTATTCACGAATTAAATTATACAAGTTGAGTTACTTTGCACGTTATGTACGAAGTGATAATAGAAGGCCAAGTAATCAGAAGCCCCGTATTGTAAACTCAAAAACCTGTATCCACGGGCACGGATTATTTAACTAGTCTTAATCTTAGATCGGGCATTATCTTATCATGGCTGTACATTTAGGGGACTTTCCTACCAGAAACCTGTAGTGTTGCCAACCGAATAATGGATAAAAATACGTTCGGAAATCGATGTTGGCTTTGAATGTCTGAACGAACCCGTCTGTGGTGACGTTATCTTATGGTGGCACCACACTTGGCAATGCGTGTTCGCGTTGCATCGTTGCCTCTCTTTCATTTGCCGTAGGAAGGAAATAGATGCAGCACGAATATTTGGGCGAATACTGCCAAGTGTGGTGCTACCATGATGGACATAAGCCCAGCTACCATGATACGTTTTATCGCTACGTTTTATGTGACGTCTCAGTACATTTTCGCCGTAAAACGTGACGATAAAACGTATTGTGCTAGGGCCACTGGAGCAGCTACCGCGAACCACCAACTTCCAGCGTTCGTGTGTTTCCCTCTCGGTCGCTCGAATACACAAGTGCGATAGAGATTAACACGAATTAACTAAGTTTCCATTTCTTGGTTAACGCTCCGACTCAATAAAACGAATACAATCCAATTTTTCACCAACGCTTGGCTCTATAATAAGCTACAACATAAATGTACCGTAAAATGGGGCTAATTAAGACCTGCGAGGCTATTTGGAAAAAAAAAATTATAAGTTTTGAGTCCATATATTTTTTGTCATGGCAATGGTAGAAACGTAGATCTTCGTCTGGAAACCGTAAGTTTTATGTGAAGTTGGTTAGTGGTCGCAGTGTCGCTGAGGGCTTAGCACGAGTGCTTAAAAAAAATCTTGATTGTGTCGCTGGAAAATCAGTGCAATTGAACACCGTCCTACTTCTATTCAAATGTTGGCTGGCTGTGGGGTAAGCTTTTTTTTAGTATACATACCTAAAAGTACATATTGTCGGGAGTTTTTTAAGCTATATCACATAATTTTAGCTGTTTATTTTGAATTAGATTTTAACGGTTTTTTTAAATGAGGCTATTTGAGACGGCTTTTGGGGTTATTTGGTTACTAGTACCAAATATCCCCCTTACTGTAAAGGTAGGTTGACCATCTTTTTTTTCAACAGGATAAAGGTGCGAATTTCAACCCTACATTACACGTCATATACTCAAGAAGCATTGGCTAATGCTATGGCTGACGTGGCAGCTGGCCATGTCTTTTTCAGAAGCTGGCGAGAAACATAATTTACCCAAGAGTCGCTATCGCGGAAATGTAGGGGGTTTAATAATACACAAGATAAAGCAGGAGACCCAACTCTATTCACGCCTGCTGAGGAGGAAGCCTTCATTCAGTACATGAAGGTGATTGGGGCTTTCCGTTTGATACTTTGGACTTGAGAATTTTTGCCTTAGAAGTTGACTTAGAAGTTATAATTTTTTAAATATATAATATGTAGTTGATTTACTGTTGTCATGGACGTTTATTTTATGTTTATATTAAAGAGCTCATTTTGGGTTAATATAAATGTAACAACGGTTCCTTAAATGTGTGTTACAGGTAAAAAAAGATTTTAATAAAACTTGACTTTGTTAGTACAACTTTGTGATTTTTTTGTCCCGATTTTTTTGTTGAAAATATGGTTACACCGCTTTTAATACCTTCGGCGGTCGTTCCTAAAGCGTCCCAAATAGCACTTGTTATGTTTTAAATAACACAAGCTTCAAAATTCAGCTAAAACCAGTTCGAAACCCGTCGATTCCCAAAAAGCCACAAACACGAGGTTATTTGGAACACCTCTTTAAAAAAATAATACTCAGCCTGTGTTAACAATTAAGACACGTGCAGTACATAGAATGACGGAGCATTATGCGTTTTATCTATTAAAAATATTATACGTTTGATAAACACATAAAACATGGATTTATTGATGTTTTAGTCAAAAAATTGTGCCAAATAGCCCCATTTTACGGTATTTATTTAATATTATCTGTAGTGGAACTAAGAGATTTTTTTTTAAATAAATACGTCACTATACATTTTCTACACGTACTTGTTAAAACGAATTGATAAAAAAAATTAAACCTCTTTAGAGAAACGTGCATGTGCATAACAAATACTGGCCATTTATGAATAATTAATGTTGTACTTGAAATAGGAGGATAATCCCATACCATGTTTTAGGGATCCGTACCTCAAAAGGAAAAAAACGGAACCCTTATAGGATCACTCGTGCGTCTGTCTGTCCGTCTATCACAGCCGATTTGCTACAGCCGAAACTACTGGACCGATTGAGGTGACCCAAAGATGGATGCGTAAAGTAAATTAATGAATTCTGAACAAGGGGCCACTTTTGGGGGGTAAACTGAAAAATTATTTAAAAAAAAGTTTCGCAAACTGTATTGTGTGACATATCACATGAAAGGGGTTGTTGTAAGCATCTCATATATATATATTTTTTTATAATTTTAGCAAAAACAGATTTCTGGCTCAGGCTGAAAATTCTGAAAAAAATATGGATAATAGTTCCTTGCCTAAAGATTACAGGAAAACCTATAAGAAGTTTGAGTATTCAAAGTAACGGGAAAATTCTCAATATTTTACGGAACCCTCACCACGCGAGTTGAACTCGCACTTGTCCAGTTTTTTTGTTTAGCAATATATCCTATAGTTCTTGTCATGTAGTAAATGCACAATATATGTTACGGCACGTCGAAATCAGCTGTCTAGTTTTTTTTTTAAGAAAGATCATATTTCGTTTTTATTTTTAAACTACAAAGTTTGGGCGGCTTACATTTTGCATATTTGTTAATAATGTACCTAGAGCCATACCATCCGTATAAATTACAAGCCCAACCTCGTTGGGGGCAGATTCACTTAGCTTATCCTGGCGTGGCCTTTAATGGTGTAGCTTCACAGGGCTTCACTCGTTTATTTAATTCGTAATACGTATAAGTTTGGGGGAGGCCTATGTCCAGCAGTGGACGTCCTTCGGCTGACATGATGGCTGAATGAAATAAGTTCGAATCGAAAAATGGTATTTAGAAACCCGCAATATATTTCAGTGAGTTATCCAACGACAACCCCCTTAGGTTTAACGAGCAAAAATACAATACATCTCTGCTTTACGTGTAGTAGATTCATTTTACCACTTCGTCGGCGTGATTGATGATGATGATCCATGCCAAATTACAGCTTTCTAATAGTAAGGGTCATTAAGCTAAGCCCGGACTGGCGAAATTATAACGGTTCCTTCTTGACTAAGGAACACTAAAACCAGAAAATATCCTTTAAATTCACCAACTCGTCTTTAAGAAGTTATACAATAAATTAGGTGGTCGCCAACCGGTATAAAAGAAATATTTGCATTTGTCTCGCGAACCATGCATTTTTTCGAGATCAAAAGTTACATATCTAATCTAAGCCAGTCCCGAACCAAACCCAGTGCCGAAATAGCCCATAAGCAAATTAAGCAATTGCTTAGGGCGTCACACCTTGGGGCATCATCTCTCATCAAAAAACAATGGTTATGAATAGAGGGGGGGAGGCACAGGCGGGTATTGCGTAGAGCAGGGTAGGCGAACCTTTATGCATCAACGTGCCATTTTTTCTAAAGAATGTTTAATGGGGTCATTGACGTGCCATCAAATAATTTTGAATTTCTGATCGAACTGAGAGAAGTTCAGTTTATGAAATGACGTCACATCTGGGTACATAATAATTTTTTACACATGTTTTATGATCGGCGACGTGCCCAAAATATTGTGCCGCGTGCCATCAATGGCACGCGTGCCATAGGTTCGCCTACCCTGGCGTAGAGCATCAAGTAGTATTAATCCGGCACTGTCTATAACATGCAAACAATAATGCTGATGCTTTATAACATTAGACGAAACACTTACATGACACCGCTGAACATTGCGATCGTAAACGAGAACGTCAATAGATGAGCTATTACTACCTACACGCTTTTCACTGAACTCATCAATCCAGTTTATTGATGACGAACGATAGCCGATACGTAGGCACCAATTAATTATGCTATATGAGGTGTCGAAACGTCGGAAAAGTGAGCAACAATAGTACATTACTACAGAGGCCGGGAAGTAAACGGTTGCTTACTTATGAGGCTGATGGCAACCCCTTTTCACGCCGAGGTATGTATAGTGCTTTTCTCAAACATGCAATGAAATAAATTTAAAAAAACTCCAAGGAATCAAACTTTAATTTCTAATACGTTTTTGCGGCATAAACAGCCGTATCTTTTTTTTTACGTTAACTTAGAAGATTTTTTCACCGCTTCAAGGGACTGTAAACTTGAGTATATGGTTTTAATTTCAACTCGATACCTCCACGCGGACAAAACGGGAAATATGTTGGGGCACCTGATACGACATGACAATTAAATAAAAACTATAATTGAAGGAAAAATAGAAGGAAGGAGAGGCAGGGGAAGGCCAAGACGTGCGTTTATGGACCAAGCTAAAGAGAAAGTTAATGTAATGTCGTATCAGGAGCTCAAAACAGTGGCAGAGAGAAGAACAGAATGGCGATTACTCCACCGACAAGAGCCTGGCTCTTAAATTTTTGATGATGATGACCTCCACGCGTTTTCGAGATAATGGGTCTTGACAGACAGACAGACGGACAACAAAGTGATCCTACTTATAGGATCACTTTGTTGTCCGTCTGTCTGTTTGGTTTCGTTTTTTCCTTTTGAGGTACGGAACCCTAAAAAGACCATCTTGTAGAACTAGGCCTCCAATTTTGTATGAAATGCTATTAAGGATCTCTCGTCTCGCCACGCCCGAAAATGATACTTCGAAGCCTGTTATAAAGAACACAACGTCAATATTTCAATGCATGGTTGAAAAAAAATAATTACTGGCGCATTAAGTACTTACGATACGTCAATCGCGCCATAATAAATTTCAGGTTTATGATGATTAGCTGTTACTAATTATTTATAAATACACGAATTACTTAACCAAATGTGTGTTGCCGAAAACCGGAATGCTAGCTAAATAATAACACGATGTCTATGAAACCCGATCGGCTTAAGCCTTTTAATTTCATGGAGTGTTTTAAGTCTTAAGGACATCCGAAGGGGACACCCCAGGGGAATTTCGAAGCACTCGTGCAGTCACGCAGGAACGCACTATAAATTTAACCCCAATAATCGATATTTTAAATTGAAACTCACTGGGTTGTTATGAACATATCGAGCGAGAATTAGCACGCAATGAAAAGCAATTAAGGACTGTCGATTGAGCCCCGGTAGTGGGCACGTGAGTCGTGCAGTGACCACGTGCGTCTCTTTCGCGAGTTGGTGACCTACTAAAAAATATCACAAGGCAGTTCTCTGCCGTCCCAAATTGATATTTCCATACCTGCCCGGTCCTGCAGCGTTCACTTTTAAGTATTTTAATATGGCTGAATAAGTTATGTTAATTGGTTATTTATTCTTGTATCTGTGTATAGCTCTTCTGAACCCATGTGGTATGCGTGTACGGACTATATGTATCTCAGCATTATTACATGAAGACTTACTTCAGGAAATCCCTTCTATAGACCTAAACGTATAAGGGTAACCCATCCCTTGGAGGCTGCATCTTCAGGGCTTCTATCGGTCCACTCAGCACTCCTACAGCAGTGATGACCCCGTAGATTTCATTCATGGCCTCGAACCTAAGGTGCAATATACCTACAGACTTCACTAAGTCTTACCTGAGAAAATCCCTTGAACTAGCCAGTCTCTTGAGCAAACTGGACTTTGTAGCTGTAGTGAGGTACAGCGGCAGCCCGTCTCTGGGAGGCTGTATCTTCAGTGCTCCTGGAGGCCCACTTAGTTCCCCTACAGCGGTGATGAAGGAGCCATCCCGGAGCATTTCCTCCATGGACTGGAGACCGCGTTGCCGGACGCCGGAGAAGAAGCCCCACACATGGTCAATCACGCCGGGGGACATGGGCTCGAACTTGTCCGAGATCACATCCATGTCTGGGAAAGATGAGCGTTTTATATATGCCAGCCTAGCATGATCGGACATCAAGCATTAAAGCACTCGTGCCTTACTAGCAAGTATGCTAGTGCTAGCTAGGTCCTAGAGGTCATGTAACAATGCCACTGCGGTTTAGTCCGTTTGCTAAGGGGAATCCTAGTATGGAGAGGTATACAATTTTGAGTACAGCAATGGCATTTGGTATGGGTATTATACACGTCCACCTGAGTCCAAAACGCCCGGTAGCCAGTTTGAACTCCCCGACAGTTGGGGGGGAGGGGGGGTCAAAGTGCAGAGCTCCCGGCGCTCAGTTTTTTTTCTGGCGGATTAGTTTGGACATTTGAGTCAAGTTTGGTGTCGTTATCAGGTAACTAGATGATGCCTAATTCATTTCCCATACCAGTTTTTTAGAGTTCCGTAGCAAAATATGACGCAATACTTAAAAATATAAACTTTTAGTAGTAACGAAATGCAAACAAACCCTCATATTTTCATATTTTTTGTATGAAACTTGGTTTATAAAAAATACTGTCCGAAAGCCTATTTAATGCAAATTCTAAAAACATTAACAGTAAACATAAATTTGACTACTTTCAATGTAAAATAAAATATTGAAATTACTGCGACGTTCGTCAGCGCAGCGTAGGAGACGGTAAAAAGTCACGAAAAATAAGTATTACTAACAAAAAAAATCAGCCAAATGCGAGTCTGACTCGCGCACCGAGCGTTCCGTACAAATTTTTCCTCATCCCATCCCATCTTAACAGGTAGGGCGCGGTTAAGTTAAGTTTGTACCTAGTACGTATGGCGCCGCATACAAATGAGGTCCAAACTTAACGTAAACGGGTTGTCCTCATATAATTATTGAAAACACAATTTTATATGATTTAATTAGAAATGTATAGTTTTCAGATTATTCCCTGTACTTGCAGTATAAGACGATATAACTTGCCAAATTTCATAGCTCTAGGTCAACGGAAAGTACCCTATAAACTTTGATTCTCTTGAGAATGGCAAAATATACATAAACGGCCGTATCTTTTTTTTCGTTAACTTAGAAGTTTGATTCTTTCACAGCTTCAAGGGACTGTAGACTTGAGTATATGGATGGTATATGGTTTTAATTTCGACTCGATATCTTTACGCGTTCCCGAGATAAAGGGTCTTGACAGACAGACGGACCCACGGACAACTAAGTGATCATATAAGGGTTTCGTTTTTGGCGATTGAGGTACGGAACCCTAAAAATAAGATATTCATAGCTCTCATAATATTTTTTAATTAAAGTGCTTACAAGAACATCATAATTGTAATAGATATTCTTTTATTTATTATTAAGTAGGTAAAAAAAATGTACTTTTCTCTCTTTGCCTGACTTCCTTTTTAATATGCTCAAGTAGGCTGGACCAATCTTGATAAAATTTGGTATGGACTAGTATGGAGGTAGCTGACACCCTGGATTAACACGTAGGCTACTTCTTAACCGCAAGTAACACCGCGGGGCGCAGCTGGTATAATATTAAAAAGAAGAAAGACAGGTAATGAGAGATAAATACATTTGTTTTACTTAATAATGAATAAAAGAATATCTATTAAATACAATTATGAATAAATATTATGGAAGCTATGGATTTTTTGTTTTAGGGTTCCGTACCTCAATCGGCAAAAACGAAACCCTTATATGATCACTTTGTTTTCCGTTGGTCCGTCTGTCTGTCAAGATCCTTTATCTCGGGAACGCGTGGAGATATCGAGTTGAAATTAAAACCATATACTAAAGTCTACAGTCCCTTGAAGCTGTGAAAGAATAAAGTTTCTAAGTTAACGCAAAAAAAGGATACGGCCGTTTATGTATATTTTGCCATTCTCAAGAGAATCAAAGTTTATAGGGTACTTTCCGTTGACCCAGAGCTATGAAATTTGGCAAGTTATATCGTCTTATACTACAAGTACAGGGAATAATCTAAAAACTATACATTTCTAATTAAATCATAAAAAATTGTGTTTTCAATAATTGTATGAGGACAACCCGTTTACGTTAAGTTTGGACCTCATTTGTATGCAGCGCCATACGTATTAGGTGCAAACTTAACTTAACCGGGCCCTACCAGTTAAGATGGGATGGGATAAGGAAAAATTTGTACGGATCGCTCGGTGCGTGAGTTAGACTCACACTTGGATGGATTTTTTTGTTAGTAGTACTTATTTTTCGGGACTTTTTGCCGTCCGCTACAATGCGCTGATGAACGTCGCAGTACTTTCACTATTTTATTTTACATTTAAAATAGTCAAATTTATATTGAATGTTAATGTTTTTTGAATTTGCATGAAATGGGCTTTCAAACGCTATTTTTTATAAACCAAGTTTCATACAAAAAAAATGAAAATATGAGGGTTTGTTTGCATTTCGTTACTACTAAAAGTTTATTATTTTAAGTCTTGTGTCATATTTTGCTACGGAACCCTAAAAAACTGGTATGGGGAATGAATTGGGCATCATCTAGTTACCTGATAACGATACCAAACTTGAGACAAAGGTCCAAACTAATCCGCCAGAATTTTTTTTCTGAGCGCCGGGAGGTCTTAACTTTGACCCCCCCTCCCCCCCAACTGTCGCGGAGTACAAACTGGCTACCGGGCGTTTTGGGCTTAGGTTGACGTGTACAACATTCGTACCAAATGGCATTGCTGTACTCCAAAATGTCATACTTGTTGCCCTTAGCAAACGGACTAGTTAGTTGACCGCGAGGTTGCGCACAAGGTCACAAGCTGCGAGACCACCCACTACATTTCTTGATTTCTTGCGTGGCAGTATTTATCGTTAAAACAAAAGCAACTCTTGCAATCATATATAGGAATACTATTTTTTTTTAATAGGGTAATTTACTTGGAATTTCATTAAATGGTGCACTTCTGGACCGATCAGAACCTGGCCGAAGCGTGCGCTATCACATGAGCTTGCAACACTGTCTCGGTAAAGGAGTTACTTAGCTCCCTCACTCGGGTGCGAGCGCGTGTACGACTTTGATAGATACCGTGTTTGCCGCTGCTAAACGCGAAGAAGCAGGAATTGCACACCTCGTGGATGGTGCGCGTCTAGTCCGACTGACCACATCAGATCCTATTGATTGTCTGCAACACTACTCACCAAGTAACTCTGCCGCGAGTGCGTCCACGACCTCTATGCTGTATTTGCCACTGCTGAGCACGAAGGGACAGGAGTTGCACACCTCGTGGATGGTGCGCGTCTGGTCCGACCAGAAGCCGGCAGACGTGCGCGCTATTACATGCTCTTTTATTGTTAGCCTGCAAAAAAAACTATACTGTAACTGTCTGCCTCTACTGCTACTGCTGTGTCGGTTTACGGTTTAAGAATAACAGCCCTGAATAGCGTGGCTCACTCAGTAGTGGAGGGGGTTGAGTGAGGGTAGAGTGAGGCGTGCTGCCGCACCAAACATCCGTCCACATGTACCGCGCCAAACACCGGCAACGGCGAGCCACGTCCACACCTAGCGAGCACGCTAGGGTGAGCCGCGCTCGGCTTCAAGATCTCTTTGTGTGCTGACTTTTTCTAGGACTTGGTTTTCTAAAGTATATTTTTCGGAATTGAGTGATATAAGCCAGTCCTGAGTGACAAAAATTCCAAAAAGGATCGGGCCAAGGATGGATCCTTGCGGGAGTACCTCAGTAGGCTCTGCTTATAAAAAGGAAAATTCTTTAAGATTCTAGCTTTGTCCGAATCAAAAAATTGTTTCATCTAGGTACATGTAGAATGGACTTTGCTGTTCGCTAGCTAGGTGCAAAGCTTTAAGGGGGATAGTCGAAGTATTTTTGAGCAACTTTAATATGGAAGCAACGCTGAATTCGCAAAAATAACAATCAGCTCTCCATACAATTTGGTTGAATAGGAACTGAACTTTAGTATGGGACACCAGATAATTCTTTTGCGATTTCAGGATTGCTCCCATATTAAAAGTTGCTCAAACATACCTCGACTATCACACCCTTAAAGCTTTGCACCTAGCTACCAAACACCCATAGGATATATTTTATCCCGCGAGTCTGCCTGCGTCCATTGCAATACGCTGGCGAAGCCGCGCGGGCAGTCAGTAATAGAAAAAAATATTTTCTAATCTTCGTAACCATTACAAAATAAACTAGGTTCACCTCTGAACAACACCTGTAACGGAGTTGTTGTAGTTGCTGGTTATGGGGTTCCCGAGGGGCTTCACCAGGCCCCGGATCACCACATATGGGATGAGGTTATTGGGGTACTTGCTGATCTCTTTGCTGAGTGACGAGTCTATGTCCAACACGGGTGCTGTCTGAAGGAAATAAATTTGACACAGATTATTGCAATTTTTTTTATGCTAATAATAATAATAAAATCTTTGTTTCGGAGCACAAGACTTCTTAGTTGTTGTTGTTAAAAAAGCTTTTATCTCAGAGGTTTTTGTTAGTTATGATTCATTCAAAGATGTATACATGGATCTTTAAAAATAATGCTCACCCCATAATCCCTGGCTTTTTCAACATCATCAATTAAAAAATCGTTTGTACAGTCAGCAGCAGAAGTAGCTAAGCGGGCCGGGTGTTCAAAATAACCTACACACACTCTTAATTTCTTAAGAATAAAGTCGTGTGCAGGTCATTTTGAACACCCGGCCCGCTTAGCTACTTCTGCTGCTAAGCGTACTAGAGTACCTCATCTGACAAAATGCACTTATAAGAAAACAATATCCAATAGCAAAAACCTACCCATACACCCGCATGGTTTGTTATTATTATGCAATTGTTTACCTCCACAAAATCGATTTTATAAGAACCGGCATAGAAGCTGCAAGACAAATAAAGTCAAATAACATTCTAATCTACCTGTAAAGCGTTTAATATATGCTTGCATTTGCTCAGCTGCTTCACACAGAATCCGAGAATGAGCGAGTCCAGGCCGAGTATAACAGTCTCCCCGATCACCTCCGTGAAGAAATCCATGATGAATTAAATAAAACTACACCACTGATAATCAATTTTAATGGTATCCGGCTAATAATATCTAAATTTCCCTTAAAAATAAGCCCATCTTAACATGAACCACGGAAATGTATTGGAAAATCAGTAAATCAGCTGTGATTTCTTTTGACAGCTGACAGGTTACGTTTTGTTTTTTCGTGTCGTATTTTTAGGTTAGGTTACAGCTATTACGACATTGGCAATAATAAAACGTAATGTAATCGCGGGTCACTTCTAGATAATGGTGGCACCACAATTGGGAATGCGTGTTCGCGTTGCATCGTTGCCTCTCTTTGCAGCAGTGGGCGATTACGGGCTGAAAATGATGATGATGATGAAAACGTAATGTAGTGACGTTTTTTTATTTTATTCTCTCTCTATACATATAGGCCACTGAATAAAGAAAACATGGAGACGCTCCAAGAAATATACAGTTTTCTAGTAGTTCTGCGAGCTGTAGACGTCTGAGTCTGACTTTTTTTCAGTTTTTATTTTTATTTTCAAAACCAGAATCGACAAAAAAATAATAATATAATTATCGAACGTGCTCGCAAAATTTTCTCGAGTTGAAAAATGCGACCATTAGAGGAGAACCGGCCATCCGGATATATAAAAGCATTCTTGCCCAAGCTGAAACGTAGAACGTCATTCGCTTCGCTCGCTCGTTTAATTATAGCTAAATACTAGTTATACTTACACTTATTCGAAGACTTCAGAAAAGAGTTATACCTCTTGTAGGTGTAAGTTTTACGTGAAATGTATTTCTTCATTCAATAAAACAACTGTGCCTATATTTAAAAATTTATTTTAAACATTATTGGAAAGACCAAATAAAACTGATAAGATGATCCTGTCTTCACAAATGGCATGCATTGTTTGCAGTCAGTCAGCACAACACAGATCAGCTGCTTCATACACATAGCAGTTCATCTGTCACACTAATCCGGGGCGACCTTGATATTCCTTGCAATGCCATCTTGAACTTATCCACACAAACACACTTTAACCCTAGTTTCTCCTACGGCGCACACGCGAGATTCTCCACGCGTTGGGCTCCTCATATTTATTATAGAGTGGTTCCAATCTCTGGTTCTTCTTGAACTTGGACAGCTTGGTGGGGTCGGAGAACTTGAAGAAGGCGGGCGCGAACTCCACCAGCCACTTGGGGTCGATGGTGGTCACTTCGCGCATGTATTCCTTCGTTGTTTGGACCAGCTCGTGGTAGATTACCCTGGAAAAATCAGAAGATTTAGTAAGTGCATGAGTTCATTATCAATATTATCATCGTCCTAGCGTTTTTTCGTTTTCTGGGGTCCGCTCCGGCACCAATACCAAGATTTGGCGTACGCACAAATTTTACGAAAGCGACTACCATCTGACCTTCTAACCCAGAGCGGTTTCCTTGCGCTGTTTTTCCTAACCGAAAGGGAGAAGAATAAGGGAAAGGGGGTCCGAGGCTCGCGCGGCTTGCTTCCTGGCGCAAAGGTTGTCCATCGCGATCCAACGTGGTAACGCTGCAAGTGTGATGGGCACGCACAAAAAAGTGTGACTCATTGTTCCGTTCCATTCGTTGACTGACTGACATATCAACGCACAGCCCGAACCGATGGTTCCAGCGATTCCAAATTTGGCACGTAGGTTCCTTATAAGGTCTAGATGTGCACTAAGCAAGGATTTTTCAAAATTCACCCTCTAAGGGGGTGAAATGTGGGTCCAAAGTTTGTATGGGGAAACAAGATTAGATGCACAAACAAATGCAGCACAATGTTTTCTTATGATATCACGTAAAATGATCTTCTGTAAACCGACTTTATAGACAACCATTTTTTTTTACTCAGTGGTACGAGCCGGGGTTTGAACCCACGACATCCAGATTGAAAGTCGCGTGCCTTACCGCTCTGCTGCAGTGGCTCCTTAGTATGTGCATGAGTTAAATACAAATATAAAGGAACGAGATGGGGCACAAGACATTTTTGGTAAAGGATACTGGTGTTCCTCAAGAAAGTATTCTTAGACCTTTCTGGAGATTGGTGTCTTACCATTCAGGCTGCCGGTTGAAGAGAGCGCTGGAGGGGTGGATGTAGACCACCTGGCTGTCGACGAGGGTCCGGTACCCTTCCTGAGGGTCTTTCTTGGCCGCGTTCCTGAAGAAGCCGGAGCAGACAGTCTTCTGAACGCGTACGGTGTTTTTCGCTGCCGAGACCACGTCTAGTTTGTGCCTGGATAACATACGTATTATTAATAAATATATACAATACAAACTCACACATTAATCCGGTTCTCTATTGGATCGCATAAAATCATTTGGAATATTATAATAACGCATAATATTTTTAAGCCGAATTAGCGTTAAGCCTAACCATATTATGGCATAAATTTTTAGGCATAAAATTAAAAACCGGCCAAGTGCGTGTCGGACCACGCAAAACAAAGGGTTCCGTGCCTATTAAAAAGGTCGTATAGTCACAGAAATTTTACGGCACTTACGTCCTTTTCTTTGAGGAAGGCAGTTTTTCAGCAATATCTTGAAAATCTCTGAACCGATCTTGTTCAAAACAATTTTCGGTGAATGAAATTAATAAGCCCTATGTCCATGAATTTTTCCATATTTTTAAAATACACCGTTCAAAAATTAGAGGGGGGGGGGACAGAATTTTAGTGACTTTCGGGGCGATTATCTCCGACCCTATTCACTTAATCAAAAAAAATGCTAAGAAACCTTATATTTATTTTGAAAGGCCTATCGATTGATGTGACACACGGGGGGTCACAATGAAAAAATTTTTTTTGACTTTTAGTTTTATGTATGGAGTGCACCCCTAAAAAAATTTTTTTTTGTCATTTTAATTACAAAACTATGTAGCGGCTAACAAAATACACCTATCCTCAAAATTTTATTCAAATACACCTTATAGTTTTCGAGTAAAATGCCTGTGACATACGGACAGACGGACAGACGGACAGACGGACAGACGGACATGACGAAACTATAAGGGTTCCGTTTTTGCCATTTTGGCTACGGAACCCTAAAAAGCATAAACGTAAATAGCATAATCATCACAAAGACTAACATCAGATAGCATAAATACAAAAAGACATAATAATTACTTGGCATTATTACAAAACGCATAAAAATTGTGTCCTAAAAATAAAATCATGCATTACATTTGCGCACTTTGGTGCAACGTTCGACTTATAACCAGAGTAAATGATGCACAAAATCATGAAATCACATCCAAACAGATAAAGAACCACAATCACGAGCCTGATGCACTACGAGAATAAGGTTAGTTTTGTGATCATATGAAATTAGTAACAAAGGCGAGGTCGACGGAGGTCCGCTTCACGGACCTCCTATTCTGCGTTTTTTAGGCGCTTCGCGCCTGGATATCATGCTAACGTAACCTAACCTAATCTAACGTAACCAAACCATGGCATAACAGATTTGCACATTTTGTGGGAAAACATCATCCACATTTTTATTATTTAGCAAGAAAGATTTCCCAAGAAATACACCACCAAATTACTCAAATTGAACAAAGAGAACTTGGGATAGAACCACCACCAAAAAAGAAAAAATACATCAATAAACAGAACCATTTGAACAATATTATCAATAATAAACATGAATATGCAACAAAAATTGCATTTCTACAAGCCATAGCAGGTAATCTAAAACTCAAATAAACAAGCACAATTACAAAGAAAAAAATTAATACAGAATAATAAATTGCTTACAAAATAATGCATGAATGAAAGTAAATAAGCGTACACTATATTAAATGATTAAAACTAAATAATAAATGCATGCTAACAAGGAAACTGTGTTTTATTCATTTAGAAAACAGAAATTATGCTTCAAAACAGATATGATAAATAATTATTAGCCCATACAATAGTATGCATAATGAGTATTAGTCGAATACAAATTAGTCCAAGTAAAATTATTCTAAAACCATAGTATGCCAAACAAAGTAGTAGGCCAAAGTATTATTATGCGAATAGAAATTATGCCAAATCAATTATGCGAAACTATATTAGTCTAAAAAAAATTATGCCAATGAAGGGGATCCCCATTAATCCATACTATACTAATATTATAAATCCGAAAGTTTGTTGGTCTGTTATCTCTTCACGTTTAAACCGCTGAACCGATTGAGATGAAATTTGGTATGGAGATAGTTTGAGTCCCGGGGAAGGACATATGATAGAATAAAAAGAAGGATATGCAAAAAATTTTTTCGGAAATTTCTAAGTTGAATTTACTCTAAATTTCTCACCTGTCCATAATACCCAGCAGCTGTTTTCTCACATCCTGCGCCCGCTTCAGCGTCCGAATCTGCACGAAGTTCTCATAGCACCACGCGTTAGAGAACTTGTTGTTCCTCCAACTGTTGAACACAGCCAGCAACGTCAAGTGGTCTCCCTCGGGCTGGTTGAACTTGGCTTTCTTCTGGTCGGCAAGTGCTTGCTTGTCTTTGGGGCGATAGAAGACGTTTTGGACGCTGAGCATGGAGACGATTGTCAGGATCTCGTCCGAGCACTGGAGGGCCACGGACATGATGAGGATCTTGGAGAGATTCGGCTCGAGGGGGAATTCGGCCATCTGGAAATAAAGCAATAATAAATAACACAGCACAATATATTTAGACACCATAACATCCTAACGTTGCCAAGGTTGTTCATACATACGAACCAACCTACATAACTATAAAACCTACGGTGTACCCACCCAAAGGCCGACGCGCAGCGGCACCCGCTGGAGCCCCCGCGCCGGCGCTTGTCTAAGGCTCGCGCGGCACTCGGCGTTGCCGGGCCCCACATATATGACTGTGTTCCCGAACACATTTAAACAGCTGAGAGTGATGCCTCATTTACAAAAAAACTTAAGGCATTGCTTACTGACCTTGCGTGCTACAATGTAGGGTTTCTCCAAAAAGATCAGTGACCCTAATAAGCGAAAAATTGTGAATTTTATTATTTTATGACTTGTAAATGAGAGAGAGGACAAGTACGAGTTCAAATCGCATGGTGAGGGTTCCGTAAAATATTGAGAATTTTCCCGTTACTTTGAATACTCAAACTTCTTATAGATTTTCCTGTAATCTTTAGGCAAGGAACTATTTTCCATATTTTTGCAAAATTGTAAGCCTAGTAATTTCGGAGATAAGGGGGGGGTCAAAATTCGTCTTTTTTCCTAAATTACTTCAAATCTGTGAATACTCAAACTTCTTATAGATTTTCCTGTAATCTTTAGGCAAGGAACTATTTTCCATATTTTTGCAAAATTGTAAGCCTAGTAATTTCGGAGATAAGGGGGGGGGGGGGGGGGGGGGTCAAAATTCGTCTTTTTTCCTAAATTACTTCAAATCTGTTTTCGCTAAAATTATTAAAAAAATACTGAGATGCTTACAATAACATTCATTTTATTTGATATGTAACACAACAGTTTGCGCATCTTTTTTTTTAATTTTCCAGTTTATCCGCCAAAAGTGGCCCCCTTGTTCAGAATTCATTAATTTACTTTACGCGTCCATTTTCGGGTCACCAATTTAACAGACAGACAGACAGACGCACGAGTGATTCTATAAGGGTTCCGGTTTTTTCCTTTTGAGGTACGGAACCGAACTAATCGGGGGGGAGAGGGGCTAAAGAAGAAATGGTGATAAAAAATGGTCAGTCAGCTCGTGGTACTGCACTCACCCTGCGCCCCAGCCGCGTGAGCAGCCCCTCCTGGTCCAGCGCCGACAGCGAGTGCAGCTGCTCCAGCGCCATGATGAGCGACTCGACGGGCGGCGCGTCCATGAAGTCGAAGTGCAGCAGGTCGTTGATGCCCATGGTCTTGAGCTGCAGCACCGTGGTGGCCAGGTTGGTGCGCTGGATCTGGTTAGTCAGGTAGTCGTACTCACCCTGCGCCCCAGCCGCGTGAGCAGCCCCTCCTGGTCCAGCGCCGACAGCGAGTGCAGCTGCTCCAGCGCCATGATGAGCGACTCGACGGGCGGCGCGTCCATGAAGTCGAAGTGCAGCAGGTCGTTGATGCCCATGGTCTTGAGCTGCAGCACCGTGGTGGCCAGGTTGGTGCGCTGGATCTGGTTAGTCAGGTAGTCGTACTCACCCTGCGCCCCAGCCGCGTGAGCAGCCCCTCCTGGTCCAGCGCCGACAGCGAGTGCAGCTGCTCCAGCGCCATGATGAGCGACTCGACGGGCGGCGCGTCCATGAAGTCGAAGTGCAGCAGGTCGTTGATGCCCATGGTCTTGAGCTGCAGCACCGTGGTGGCCAGGTTGGTGCGCTGGATCTGGTTAGTCAGGTAGTCGTACTCACCCTGCGCCCCAGCCGCGTGAGCAGCCCCTCCTGGTCCAGCGCCGACAGCGAGTGCAGCTGCTCCAGCGCCATGATGAGCGACTCGACGGGCGGCGCGTCCATGAAGTCGAAGTGCAGCAGGTCGTTGATGCCCATGGTCTTGAGCTGCAGCACCGTGGTGGCCAGGTTGGTGCGCTGGATCTGGTTAGTCAGGTAGTCGTACTCACCCTGCGCCCCAGCCGCGTGAGCAGCCCCTCCTGGTCCAGCGCCGACAGCGAGTGCAGCTGCTCCAGCGCCATGATGAGCGACTCGACGGGCGGCGCGTCCATGAAGTCGAAGTGCAGCAGGTCGTTGATGCCCATGGTCTTGAGCTGCAGCACCGTGGTGGCCAGGTTGGTGCGCTGGATCTGGTTAGTCAGGTAGTCGTACTCACCCTGCGCCCCAGCCGCGTGAGCAGCCCCTCCTGGTCCAGCGCCGACAGCGAGTGCAGCTGCTCCAGCGCCATGATGAGCGACTCGACGGGCGGCGCGTCCATGAAGTCGAAGTGCAGCAGGTCGTTGATGCCCATGGTCTTGAGCTGCAGCACCGTGGTGGCCAGGTTGGTGCGCTGGATCTGGTTAGTCAGGTAGTCGTACTCACCCTGCGCCCCAGCCGCGTGAGCAGCCCCTCCTGGTCCAGCGCCGACAGCGAGTGCAGCTGCTCCAGCGCCATGATGAGCGACTCGACGGGCGGCGCGTCCATGAAGTCGAAGTGCAGCAGGTCGTTGATGCCCATGGTCTTGAGCTGCAGCACCGTGGTGGCCAGGTTGGTGCGCTGGATCTGGTTAGTCAGGTAGTCGTACTCACCCTGCGCCCCAGCCGCGTGAGCAGCCCCTCCTGGTCCAGCGCCGACAGCGAGTGCAGCTGCTCCAGCGCCATGATGAGCGACTCGACGGGCGGCGCGTCCATGAAGTCGAAGTGCAGCAGGTCGTTGATGCCCATGGTCTTGAGCTGCAGCACCGTGGTGGCCAGGTTGGTGCGCTGGATCTGGTTAGTCAGGTAGTCGTACTCACCCTGCGCCCCAGCCGCGTGAGCAGCCCCTCCTGGTCCAGCGCCGACAGCGAGTGCAGCTGCTCCAGCGCCATGATGAGCGACTCGACGGGCGGCGCGTCCATGAAGTCGAAGTGCAGCAGGTCGTTGATGCCCATGGTCTTGAGCTGCAGCACCGTGGTGGCCAGGTTGGTGCGCTGGATCTGGTTAGTCAGGTAGTCGTACTCACCCTGCGCCCCAGCCGCGTGAGCAGCCCCTCCTGGTCCAGCGCCGACAGCGAGTGCAGCTGCTCCAGCGCCATGATGAGCGACTCGACGGGCGGCGCGTCCATGAAGTCGAAGTGCAGCAGGTCGTTGATGCCCATGGTCTTGAGCTGCAGCACCGTGGTGGCCAGGTTGGTGCGCTGGATCTGGTTAGTCAGGTAGTCGTACTCACCCTGCGCCCCAGCCGCGTGAGCAGCCCCTCCTGGTCCAGCGCCGACAGCGAGTGCAGCTGCTCCAGCGCCATGATGAGCGACTCGACGGGCGGCGCGTCCATGAAGTCGAAGTGCAGCAGGTCGTTGATGCCCATGGTCTTGAGCTGCAGCACCGTGGTGGCCAGGTTGGTGCGCTGGATCTGGTTAGTCAGGTAGTCGTACTCACCCTGCGCCCCAGCCGCGTGAGCAGCCCCTCCTGGTCCAGCGCCGACAGCGAGTGCAGCTGCTCCAGCGCCATGATGAGCGACTCGACGGGCGGCGCGTCCATGAAGTCGAAGTGCAGCAGGTCGTTGATGCCCATGGTCTTGAGCTGCAGCACCGTGGTGGCCAGGTTGGTGCGCTGGATCTGGTTAGTCAGGTAGTCGTACTCACCCTGCGCCCCAGCCGCGTGAGCAGCCCCTCCTGGTCCAGCGCCGACAGCGAGTGCAGCTGCTCCAGCGCCATGATGAGCGACTCGACGGGCGGCGCGTCCATGAAGTCGAAGTGCAGCAGGTCGTTGATGCCCATGGTCTTGAGCTGCAGCACCGTGGTGGCCAGGTTGGTGCGCTGGATCTGGTTAGTCAGGTAGTCGTACTCACCCTGCGCCCCAGCCGCGTGAGCAGCCCCTCTTGGTCCAGCGCCGACAGCGAGTGCAGCTGCTCCAGCGCCATGATGAGCGACTCGACGGGCGGCGCGTCCATGAAGTCGAAGTGCAGCAGGTCGTTGATGCCCATGGTCTTGAGCTGCAGCACCGTGGTGGCCAGGTTGGTGCGCTGGATCTGGTTAGTCAGGTAGTCGTACTCACCCTGCGCCCCAGCCGCGTGAGCAGCCCCTCCTGGTCCAGCGCCGACAGCGAGTGCAGCTGCTCCAGCGCCATGATGAGCGACTCGACGGGCGGCGCGTCCATGAAGTCGAAGTGCAGCAGGTCGTTGATGCCCATGGTCTTGAGCTGCAGCACCGTGGTGGCCAGGTTGGTGCGCTGGATCTGGTTAGTCAGGTAGTCGTACTCACCCTGCGCCCCAGCCGCGTGAGCAGCCCCTCCTGGTCCAGCGCCGACAGCGAGTGCAGCTGCTCCAGCGCCATGATGAGCGACTCGACGGGCGGCGCGTCCATGAAGTCGAAGTGCAGCAGGTCGTTGATGCCCATGGTCTTGAGCTGCAGCACCGTGGTGGCCAGGTTGGTGCGCTGGATCTGGTTAGTCAGGTAGTCGTACTCACCCTGCGCCCCAGCCGCGTGAGCAGCCCCTCCTGGTCCAGCGCCGACAGCGAGTGCAGCTGCTCCAGCGCCATGATGAGCGACTCGACGGGCGGCGCGTCCATGAAGTCGAAGTGCAGCAGGTCGTTGATGCCCATGGTCTTGAGCTGCAGCACCGTGGTGGCCAGGTTGGTGCGCTGGATCTGGTTAGTCAGGTAGTCGTACTCACCCTGCGCCCCAGCCGCGTGAGCAGCCCCTCCTGGTCCAGCGCCGACAGCGAGTGCAGCTGCTCCAGCGCCATGATGAGCGACTCGACGGGCGGCGCGTCCATGAAGTCGAAGTGCAGCAGGTCGTTGATGCCCATGGTCTTGAGCTGCAGCACCGTGGTGGCCAGGTTGGTGCGCTGGATCTGGTTAGTCAGGTAGTCGTACTCACCCTGCGCCCCAGCCGCGTGAGCAGCCCCTCCTGGTCCAGCGCCGACAGCGAGTGCAGCTGCTCCAGCGCCATGATGAGCGACTCGACGGGCGGCGCGTCCATGAAGTCGAAGTGCAGCAGGTCGTTGATGCCCATGGTCTTGAGCTGCAGCACCGTGGTGGCCAGGTTGGTGCGCTGGATCTGGTTAGTCAGGTAGTCGTACTCACCCTGCGCCCCAGCCGCGTGAGCAGCCCCTCCTGGTCCAGCGCCGACAGCGAGTGCAGCTGCTCCAGCGCCATGATGAGCGACTCGACGGGCGGCGCGTCCATGAAGTCGAAGTGCAGCAGGTCGTTGATGCCCATGGTCTTGAGCTGCAGCACCGTGGTGGCCAGGTTGGTGCGCTGGATCTGGTTAGTCAGGTAGTCGTACTCACCCTGCGCCCCAGCCGCGTGAGCAGCCCCTCCTGGTCCAGCGCCGACAGCGAGTGCAGCTGCTCCAGCGCCATGATGAGCGACTCGACGGGCGGCGCGTCCATGAAGTCGAAGTGCAGCAGGTCGTTGATGCCCATGGTCTTGAGCTGCAGCACCGTGGTGGCCAGGTTGGTGCGCTGGATCTGGTTAGTCAGGTAGTCGTACTCACCCTGCGCCCCAGCCGCGTGAGCAGCCCCTCCTGGTCCAGCGCCGACAGCGAGTGCAGCTGCTCCAGCGCCATGATGAGCGACTCGACGGGCGGCGCGTCCATGAAGTCGAAGTGCAGCAGGTCGTTGATGCCCATGGTCTTGAGCTGCAGCACCGTGGTGGCCAGGTTGGTGCGCTGGATCTGGTTAGTCAGGTAGTCGTACTCACCCTGCGCCCCAGCCGCGTGAGCAGCCCCTCCTGGTCCAGCGCCGACAGCGAGTGCAGCTGCTCCAGCGCCATGATGAGCGACTCGACGGGCGGCGCGTCCATGAAGTCGAAGTGCAGCAGGTCGTTGATGCCCATGGTCTTGAGCTGCAGCACCGTGGTGGCCAGGTTGGTGCGCTGGATCTCGGGCACGGGCGTGGGCAGCATCTCGTCGCGGTAGGCGCGCTCCGTGTACAGCCGGTACGTCTTGCCGGGGCCCGTGCGCCCCGCGCGCCCGGCGCGCTGCTTCGCCGCCGCCTGCGCCCACGGACCACTTAGCCAATACAGCTTTACACACAGCTACACGATAGGAACACGTACAGTAAGCCAAGAAAGTTGAAAAGTGGTAAACGTTTTATTGGCTCGCTGTACTTCACTATGATTCATAGGTCTCTCGTACAATCCACTATAATTGTATGGTTTGCATTGGTAAAAGTGACCTGATAATCTTTCAGCATCATCATCATATCAGCCGAAAGACGCTGGAAATAGGCCTCCCCCACCCCTGTTGTGGGTGACACAATAACCGGTCCTGCGCCACCCGCATCCGGCGGACTCCCGCGACCTTTACCAGGTCACCAGTCCACCTTGTACCTTTCCGCCCCAACGGCCATCGGTTCTACGTGCCCACTGCTACTTAAGTTTAACGATTCGGAGGGCTATATTGGTTACCTTGGTTCTGTTGCGGATAGCCTCATTTCTGATACGATCTTTAATATGGCTCTATTGATCTTCTAGACCTACAGCTAAAACTAAGAACGACCATTGGTTAACTTTTTCTACCTATTTAAAAAAACTCATCCAGACCGTTTGGGAGCTATGATACCATAGACAGACATAGATATCCGATTAATACCATTTCTAGCTGTGCATCAATGTTTAAAAAAGGTAAATATAGACAGGCGGCCCAGGACAAGGATATGTGGAAGAAAAAAAGGGAGGCCTTTGGCATTGTGGGACACTTAAGGCTCTTAATAAAATAATTAATAAATATAAAGAACTGCATAAGGATGACTTTGATGTCCGATGATTCTTACCTGCGATATCGGCGTAACAACCAGTGAATCCATCCCAGTCTTTGAATTATACACCTTCTGCTTAACAAACCCTGGGTCCACCACGTAATATATCCCGTCTATAGTCAGCGAAGTCTCCGCTATGTTCGTCGCTATCACCACCTTGCGGGAGCCAGGCGGCGCCGGCTCGAAGATACGGGTCTGCATCTCAGAAGGCAGAGCCGAGTAGACCGGTAAGATGATCAGTTCAGGCACATCGGGGCCTAGCGACTTCATTCTCTCGTAGAGTATCTCACAGGCAGTGTCGATTTCTTCTTGACCGGTCAGAAAGAGGAGTATATCCCCAGGCGGTTCTCTCAAATGTATCTGCATGACTGTTATCAGCGAGGCATCTAAATAATCCGTCTCTGGCTCTTTCGTGTAAAGCACTTCAACTGGGAAAGTTCTTCCAGGGATAGTGAATATAGGGGCTTCGAAGAAGTACTGTGAGAATTTAACAGCATCTAATGTGGCCGAGGTGACGATGAGCTTGAGTTCAGGGCGTTTCTGGACAGCTTGCTTCAAGAGACCGAAGAGGACGTCGGTGTGAATGGTGCGCTCGTGGGCCTCGTCCAACATGATGACGGAGTAGGACTTCAGGTCCAGGTCCATGAGGCACTCGCGGAGTAACATACCGTCTGTCATGTACCTGTAAGGCAGAAATAAGGTTAGTTTTAAAAGTCTCCGGGCGGGTGAGGTTGTGTAAAGGAATGATTCAACCTAACAATGGAATCGATCAAATCAGTCAGTGTGGCCGACGACCACAACAGTACATCTCCATAGTAAGCAATGTGACGCAGCATACGGCATGATTTATAGGAGACCATAGCCTAAGCATTACGTCGGTGTCGCGAGTCATTATATCGCAGTTATCAAAGTAATAGAAAATATACGTCCACGAAAGAAACAAGTACATTAAATCTAATGTAATGTTCTCATGTAAGTGACTATTTTTGTCTTTTCTCGAGAATAGGCGCCTTTAAACTGGCATTGGTACTGCGCGATCTGGATGGTCTTGCCGGAGCTTGTCACTTACTTGATGACAGTCTCAGGGCTGGTACAATCCTCGAACCGGATGGTGTAGCCGACCTCCTGCCCCAGCCGGCAGCCGAACTCCTCGGCCACGCGCTTGGCCACGGACATGGCGGCGACGCGTCGCGGCTGCGTGCAGGCGATCTTGCCGCGCGCCGTGAGCCCGCACTCGGCCAGGTACTGCGTGATCTGGGTGGTCTTGCCGGAGCTTGTCACTTACTTGATGACAGTCTCAGGGCTGGTACAATCCTCGAACCGGATGGTGTAGCCGACCTCCTGCCCCAGCCGGCAGCCGAACTCCTCGGCCACGCGCTTGGCCACGGACATGGCGGCGACGCGTCGCGGCTGCGTGCAGGCGATCTTGCCGCGCGCCGTGAGCCCGCACTCGGCCAGGTACTGCGTGATCTGGGTGGTCTTGCCGGAGCTTGTCACTTACTTGATGACAGTCTCAGGGCTGGTACAATCCTCGAACCGGATGGTGTAGCCGACCTCCTGCCCCAGCCGGCAGCCGAACTCCTCGGCCACGCGCTTGGCCACGGACATGGCGGCGACGCGTCGCGGCTGCGTGCAGGCGATCTTGCCGCGCGCCGTGAGCCCGCACTCGGCCAGGTACTGCGTGATCTGGGTGGTCTTGCCGGAGCCCGTCTCGCCGATCACTATGAGGATTTGGTTGTCCGATACCGCCTGAAAAAGAACGCATGATTTAGAGGAATTTAAAAAATATGTTCGTGTCAACTTGCAGTATTCTTATTTTACTCGTATCCAGTGTTTTATAGAAGCCAAAATTTTTATTCCAAATTACTGTAGAGATCATTACAAATGCGAGACTAAAACTCCTGCGTTTCTAATATGTGTAGTTTTTGAGAAATAAATTTTAGAAAATCTTGCTTCTGACATCCGGAAATTACAGACAATTTTTATATATTGCAAATTATTATATTAACTTTTCTTTTGTTCAAAGTGTTGGATAAACCCTTCAAAGACATACATTTAGAGGCAATTACTAGCTCTCTAAGTACATTTGTTATAAAACACTGTGGTGGTATCTAGTGAAAATTCCCAACTTATATGTTTGTAGCTTTCCGTGTAAAAATTTAAAACGCGCATTACGCGCATACTAGAGTATCAAACCGGAAATCGAGCTGAAAAATTGAACCAATAAAATAAAAGTGTTGAAAAACGTTTGGAATCGATGTGAAGGAAAATTCACCTAGTTGTGGTTCGTAACATATGTGACGGTTTTTGGGAAAAGGTCCCACTTTGTCGATATGGAGTTAAAAGTAGTTCCTAATACTACAGATCATACGCTATCTTTTGGTGAAAGATTCATGTCTCTAGGTGCTATAGTTATTTTTTTTTAAATCTGCAAAGTTGCAGAGGTGAAAAAGCGACAATTGAGAAAACGTTGGTTAAAGTTTGGGATGGCAGAAAACACACTTCTACTTTGAAGTTATGGATTAAATGAATGGGCATACTTTAGGGATTTCAAATTAGTTAAAATCATGTATGTAACCTTAGTATTTTGAATGTTATGGAGGCTTGAACATAAAAACAGGACGAAAATATGTAAATCCTGAATATGGGTTTATTTCTATATTCTATTATACGGCACGCAGATTTATCATTAAAGTTGTATTTATAAATGGTTTCCCATGCTAAAAAAGACAGAAATAATTTTGTGGATCCTTTTATTTAGTTATTATGTCAAAAAGTTAATAACAAATGATTTGAAGAGTGCCATGCATAAAAATTAAAATACATGTGTCTCTTAATATATAACATGAGATTACTTAAAAAACATACTTATCAAGCATATAAAGTATGTAAAATATCAAATTATAAGTACTTTTTGTGTGTATAAAGTTTAGTGATTTTATATAGGGAGCGTCCCACTTGGTCGGTTTACTAAACTTTAGTGCTTCTTCATTGAAAGTGTTTGTGTTTGGTATATTTTTCAGAGAGGTATATTTTTTAGATGTATGAGATAATGGTTTGTTATTGTTAATCTAAGAGTCTTTGATACTAACGTCGTTTGTTTAAACTTTTTTAACGTAATTGAACGAAATTTCTTTTCGACTCAAATTTAGTGACCCACTTTGACGGTTTGGTGGATCATACGCTAAAAAATTACTACAAGTATAAAATCATACTTTATAAACATAGGTGTAATTTGCTGAACCTTATAACTTTCTTTCACATTTAAATGACACCGAAAATCATAGAAATCATTGAGCGAAAATTTTCTCGTGTTTAATTCATGCTGACGTGACAAAGCCAATTTTCAATTTTAAAAATATACTCAGTTATAATGGGAGAGTTATATTTGCAAAATTGAACTTACTTTTTTATTAAATCATTTACAAATGGCCAGTTCTAAAAACTTTCAGTGCCACCCTCGTATGGCAAATAATTTTATACCAACCCCTCCATAACTGCAAACAACAAAATGTGTTTTTTGCGGCCCCAAATTGTAATCAACGTCTTCTCAATTGTCGCTTTTCACTATTGCAAGTTTAAAGAATTTTCAATAAATAACTATAGCTCTAAGAGACTGTGTTATATGTGGTAATCCAAAACGAAAGGAACCTTCTGCAGGTGCTTACGAAGTTAATGCATTATCTTTAATGCAGAAATCTAATGAAATTGCGTGTGTGTCTGCGGCCAGAAGGTTCCTTTCATTTTGGATGACCACATATTACTAATAACTCATAACACCATATCGGCAAAGTAGAAATTGTTCTCTAATAACAGGTACAAATATGATATCGACGATTTTTTCTGTATGCGACAAAGTGGGTCGCTGGGCACTAAACTTTGAGGCCCTAAAAAGGTGCTTAAAATGGAGATTTATGCGTCGTCATCAAAATCATAGGTTTATTACAGTATGTTCTATCAGTTTTCATCGAAAGTTGATTTTCGGTAAGTTTTGCCATATTTCACTAAACTGCCCGTAACTCCGTAACTAGAATCGACAAAGTGGGACGTTTTACTAAAAACCGTCACATATAGATTACGTATCTAGTAACTAAGTAAGGGCTACCACTTTAGCATAAATTGAATGTTTATTCTACTGATATTAAATTTACGCTGATATACAAATAGGTAAATACCTTAGTCAACTCATCCCTGAGTTTATAAATCGGCAGCGACTGCCTCTGCTCCAGCAGCGACAAATTCGTCTTCTTGCCAAACGAGGATTTCTTTCCACCAATCACATGCTTCTTCCACTCGGGCAGATCCTGAGGCGTAATACCAGCCCCCCTCATGTTAGCGGCTAGTGCCCTGCCATCGGTTTCAGGTAGTGGGTCTATCCAGTTCTTGTTAAGTCCGGTTGGTAGGCTCTCCATCTCTTGTTCCCTCTGTATCATCTTCTGCTCTCTTCTTTCTTTGGCTAAGGCTGATTGCATCATGGCGGCCTGTGCCAGAGAGCCATCAGGGTTCTTGACTATCCTGACAGGGGACAGGTCGTGGAGCGCCCGGCCGTGGCCCTGTAGGAACGGGGGCTCGTCTTCGACTAGTTCGATCTCTATGTCCGCTTCGCCGTCTTCCTCTTTGGGCAGTAGACCGGTTTCCTCATCGAAGTCAGGTAGCTCGCTCTTGTCTATCACGCCTGATGATATCATCTGTGAAATATGAAAAAGCGTTTAGATTTTATTCCATAAATAATGAATAGTCATAAACAGTGTCCGACCGAAGATTCGGTTTTCGGCCAAAAAATCATGTTTAATTAGTACCGTAGTTTCGGTTTTGGCCAAAAAACGGCCGAACCTTTCGGCCGGGCCGAAACTTACGAAATGGTACTTCAGGTCGCGTTCATCTAACTTATTAAATTTTGTCTTGTAGTAAACCTTGTTTTAATAGGGTACCGTAGCCAAAATGGCAACGGAACCCTTATAGTTTCGTCATGTCCGTCTGTCCGTTGTCACATGCATTTTACTCGAAAACTATAAAGCGTATTTGAATAACATTTTGAGGATAGGTGTATTTTGTTAGCCACTACATAGTTCAGGAGCCGTAGCATGGTTGGCCTTATCACGCGACAAGTGACAAGATAAGAGCGTCGTCTCGTTGTATCGAACGGTGTCAGCCAGTGACGCACGCTCTATCCTATCACCTATCGCGTGACAAGGCCAACCATGCTACGGCTCCTGTAATGAAATGACTAAAAAAATATTTTTAGGGGTGCACTGTAACTGCAAATAAAAAAAAAAATCATTGTAAGTCCATGTGTACAATAAATATAAGGTTTCTCAGCATTTTTTTTGATTAAGTGAAGGGAGCCGGAGATAATCATCCCGAAAGTCACAAAAATGGTGTTCTCCCCCTCTAATTTTTGAAGGTGTATTTAAAAAATATGAAGAAGTCGTGGACATATAGGGCTTATTAAGTTCTATCTCCGAAAATTATTTTGAACAAGATCGGTTTAAAGGTTTTCGAGATATTGCTGAAAAACTGTCTTCCGTATAGAAAATTACGTAAGTGCCGTAAGATTTCTGTGACGATACGACTTTTTTAATAGGCATGGAACCCTTCGTTGTGTGGGTCCGACACGCACTTGGCCGGTTTTTTATTTTATACAACCTTCACGAGTTTCAGGTGTTACATCTTCTTCTTCTAAATATATAAAAGAAGAAACTGACTGACTGATCTATTAACGCACAGCCCAAACCGCTGGTTCTAGAGATTCCAAATTTGCCACGTAGGTTCCTTATAGGGTGTAGGGGTGCACTAAGAAAGGATTTTTCAAAATTCAACCCCTAAGGGGGTAATTGGTGGTCCAAAGTTTGTATGGGGAAACAAGATTAGTTAGACTATTTCTTTCGAAACTTAACAGCAGTATTCCTAACGATAAATGAGTAAAAACATGTTTTAGGTTTTTTGAGAATTCAACCCCTAAAAGGGAGAATGTGGTGACAAAGACTGAAAATCAACAAGGGTATCGTTTCTATGGTTTATTTTTCAAATCCAACGTGGCGGACATGAAATACCATCTCCATTGTTGGGGTGAGCTGGGGTTGAAATGTCCAAAATATCAATATGGGTGTCGTTTTTATGGTTTTTTTGGGACGTTATTACGAAAATGGCATCGATTTTTAAATTTAATATTGTGGAATCTACCTAAATATGTAGAGTCGATATGTAGAGTCGATTTATAGAGTCAATATGTAGAGTCAATATGTAGAGTCGATATGTAGAGTCTATGTAGAGTCGATAATTATATAAAAGAAGAAACTGGCTGACTGACTGACTGACATATCACCACACAGCTCAAACCGCTGGATCTAGAGATTCCAAATTTGGCACGTAGGTTCCTTATAAGGTCTAGGGGTGCACTAAGAAAGGATTTTTTTTTAATTTGCATCCTAAGCGGGTGAAATGGGGGTCCAAAGTTTGTACGGGGAAACAACAACAAGTAAGGCTATTTCATTCGGAACTTCACAGGAGTATTCCTAGCGATAAATAAGTGTTGCCGACCTGAGCAATCGCCGCGGACACACACGCCTACATGCGCGTCCCCCACCGCCTTCGGTAGGTATGGCTCTCTCGTGACAGAGAGAACACCAAAGCCACGACTGCGTTAGGCAACAAGACCTACCTCGCCTCGGGTAGCATGACGATAAAATTTACTCGACAGTCTCACGATAGTGAGAGCTTAGATGAGTGAGCGGAGAGTTCACCTTCCTAAGGATCCGCCTAACAGGTGCCACGATAAAATAAAATGAGTTTTATTTTACACAATTTATTTACAAGTCCCAAACATACACGATTTTTCTAAGTCCAAAAACAATCAAATTTACACTAAGTCCAAAATTACAGTATACAACACGAGAAAAAACACTTTGACAAAAATTAAGAAATTACAAAAATATGACTATGTCTAAAAAACACATAGCCGAATTTACGATAAAAACCACTCGAAATTTTCTAAGTCCCAGAGACTTAGTAAATTCACTATCACAAAAACACTTTGAAATTATTACTTAATTTCTTTACTTATACTGATCACTACTTGTTCTTGGGTTTGGAGCTTTACTGTTAGCTAGGCAGGACTCTTCACTTAGGAGTCGGATGAACACTAAATATTACTGGACTGAGACCCCCTTTTATACTCGAATTTGGGTGGCTCAGCCGACAAGTCTGGACTTGCCCAGATTTATGAGTAACGCCCACTTTCTACACTGAAATGTGGGGTTTTTCTCTTTCAGGAAGCTAACGTACAGAAAATAAGGTTTTTCTAATTTTCCAGTTATTCCGGACATCGATACGAACGTCTTACAAACATGCTGCGTTCCTGAAATATGCTACAACAATTTCCACTATACATTGAAACAACCTAATTAGCAAAATGGGATCGAGTTTACACACTTATTGGATTCCAGTTGGAAATCCACGACATTTGTCGTCTAATTAGTTGTTTACATATGTAGACAGCGTCTGTGCGCTTCTTTAGACATATCACACGATATCCTAGGGTAGCTACCAAGTTTTCTACATACAATGATACACTACGCGATACTGCAAATGGAATTACACATTTTCCGATTTACATTTTTCCTCTAAAAATATTAACCAATCACACACGTTCACGGGCCACGCCCCTGGTCTTCGTTATGGTCAAGCCTCGTAAATATACCCCATTTTGACCGACAGGTTTCGACCTGTCTTTTATAAAATATTGCTTTTATGTGATTGGTTTAAACTCATACCTTGTCATTCGCGCTGAAGATATCGCCTTGTGGCGGACTAACTACTGATATAGTCTCATTTTCATACGAAATAGTGATTCGATGTGATTGGCTAATTCACACAATCGTAACTCGCGCTGCCGATGTCAGTCTTGTGGCGGACTGTCGCCTGATATAGTCCCAATGGTGACTTTTAATAATGTTCTAAGAACTTTAATATGTACTTATAGCTATGGGTACATGGGGTATGGGTGCCTATAAGGGTAGTTTAGTCTGTGCACTTTCACATAATGTCTTTATACACACTGTTGCACTATATGATTACGTGGTTTCTCGTTGACCCCGGTGATCGCTGTCCGCAACAATAAGTAAACACGTGTTTCAGGTTTTTTGAGAATTCAACCCCTAAAAGGGGGAAATGTGGTGACGATGTCTGAAAATCAACATGGGTATTCTCTCTATGGTTTATCAGGTGTCTGGTTACGAAAACAACAACGATTTTAAAATCCAACATGGCGGACGTGAAATACCATCTCCCCTGTTGGGGTGCGCTGGGGTTGAAATGTCTAAATATAAACATGGGTGTTGTTTACAACACACGTATATACATACCTGTTTGATCTCCCAGCGCTCCGGGCTGGAGACGCGCGTGACGCGCTTGCGGCTGGAGTCGTCGTCGGGGTCGAGCGCGGCCTGCAGCCCCGCCAGCACCGCGGCGGCCGCCGGCGGCCGGTCCGGGTTGCGGCCCTCGCGCTCCGCCTACAACACACGTATATACATACCTGTTTGATCTCCCAGCGCTCCGGGCTGGAGACGCGCGTGACGCGCTTGCGGCTGGAGTCGTCGTCGGGGTCGAGCGCGGCCTGCAGCCCCGCCAGCACCGCGGCGGCCGCCGGCGGCCGGTCCGGGTTGCGGCCCTCGCGCTCCGCCTACAACACACGTATATACATACCTGTTTGATCTCCCAGCGCTCCGGGCTGGAGACGCGCGTGACGCGCTTGCGGCTGGAGTCGTCGTCGGGGTCGAGCGCGGCCTGCAGCCCCGCCAGCACCGCGGCGGCCGCCGGCGGCCGGTCCGGGTTGCGGCCCTCGCGCTCCGCCTACAACACACGTATATACATACCTGTTTGATCTCCCAGCGCTCCGGGCTGGAGACGCGCGTGACGCGCTTGCGGCTGGAGTCGTCGTCGGGGTCGAGCGCGGCCTGCAGCCCCGCCAGCACCGCGGCGGCCGCCGGCGGCCGGTCCGGGTTGCGGCCCTCGCGCTCCGCCTACAACACACGTATATACATACCTGTTTGATCTCCCAGCGCTCCGGGCTGGAGACGCGCGTGACGCGCTTGCGGCTGGAGTCGTCGTCGGGGTCGAGCGCGGCCTGCAGCCCCGCCAGCACCGCGGCGGCCGCCGGCGGCCGGTCCGGGTTGCGGCCCTCGCGCTCCGCCTACAACACACGTATATACATACCTGTTTGATCTCCCAGCGCTCCGGGCTGGAGACGCGCGTGACGCGCTTGCGGCTGGAGTCGTCGTCGGGGTCGAGCGCGGCCTGCAGCCCCGCCAGCACCGCGGCGGCCGCCGGCGGCCGGTCCGGGTTGCGGCCCTCGCGCTCCGCCTACAACACACGTATATACATACCTGTTTGATCTCCCAGCGCTCCGGGCTGGAGACGCGCGTGACGCGCTTGCGGCTGGAGTCGTCGTCGGGGTCGAGCGCGGCCTGCAGCCCCGCCAGCACCGCGGCGGCCGCCGGCGGCCGGTCCGGGTTGCGGCCCTCGCGCTCCGCCTACAACACACGTATATACATACCTGTTTGATCTCCCAGCGCTCCGGGCTGGAGACGCGCGTGACGCGCTTGCGGCTGGAGTCGTCGTCGGGGTCGAGCGCGGCCTGCAGCCCCGCCAGCACCGCGGCGGCCGCCGGCGGCCGGTCCGGGTTGCGGCCCTCGCGCTCCGCCTACAACACACGTATATACATACCTGTTTGATCTCCCAGCGCTCCGGGCTGGAGACGCGCGTGACGCGCTTGCGGCTGGAGTCGTCGTCGGGGTCGAGCGCGGCCTGCAGCCCCGCCAGCACCGCGGCGGCCGCCGGCGGCCGGTCCGGGTTGCGGCCCTCGCGCTCCGCCTACAACACACGTATATACATACCTGTTTGATCTCCCAGCGCTCCGGGCTGGAGACGCGCGTGACGCGCTTGCGGCTGGAGTCGTCGTCGGGGTCGAGCGCGGCCTGCAGCCCCGCCAGCACCGCGGCGGCCGCCGGCGGCCGGTCCGGGTTGCGGCCCTCGCGCTCCGCCTACAACACACGTATATACATACCTGTTTGATCTCCCAGCGCTCCGGGCTGGAGACGCGCGTGACGCGCTTGCGGCTGGAGTCGTCGTCGGGGTCGAGCGCGGCCTGCAGCCCCGCCAGCACCGCGGCGGCCGCCGGCGGCCGGTCCGGGTTGCGGCCCTCGCGCTCCGCCTACAACACACGTATATACATACCTGTTTGATCTCCCAGCGCTCCGGGCTGGAGACGCGCGTGACGCGCTTGCGGCTGGAGTCGTCGTCGGGGTCGAGCGCGGCCTGCAGCCCCGCCAGCACCGCGGCGGCCGCCGGCGGCCGGTCCGGGTTGCGGCCCTCGCGCTCCGCCTACAACACACGTATATACATACCTGTTTGATCTCCCAGCGCTCCGGGCTGGAGACGCGCGTGACGCGCTTGCGGCTGGAGTCGTCGTCGGGGTCGAGCGCGGCCTGCAGCCCCGCCAGCACCGCGGCGGCCGCCGGCGGCCGGTCCGGGTTGCGGCCCTCGCGCTCCGCCTACAACACACGTATATACATACCTGTTTGATCTCCCAGCGCTCCGGGCTGGAGACGCGCGTGACGCGCTTGCGGCTGGAGTCGTCGTCGGGGTCGAGCGCGGCCTGCAACCCCGCCAGCACCGCGGCGGCCGCCGGCGGCCGGTCCGGGTTGCGGCCCTCGCGCTCCGCCTACAACACACGTATATACATACCTGTTTGATCTCCCAGCGCTCCGGGCTGGAGACGCGCGTGACGCGCTTGCGGCTGGAGTCGTCGTCGGGGTCGAGCGCGGCCTGCAGCCCCGCCAGCACCGCGGCGGCCGCCGGCGGCCGGTCCGGGTTGCGGCCCTCGCGCTCCGCCTACAACACACGTATATACATACCTGTTTGATCTCCCAGCGCTCCGGGCTGGAGACGCGCGTGACGCGCTTGCGGCTGGAGTCGTCGTCGGGGTCGAGCGCGGCCTGCAGCCCCGCCAGCACCGCGGCGGCCGCCGGCGGCCGGTCCGGGTTGCGGCCCTCGCGCTCCGCCTACAACACACGTATATACATACCTGTTTGATCTCCCAGCGCTCCGGGCTGGAGACGCGCGTGACGCGCTTGCGGCTGGAGTCGTCGTCGGGGTCGAGCGCGGCCTGCAGCCCCGCCAGCACCGCGGCGGCCGCCGGCGGCCGGTCCGGGTTGCGGCCCTCGCGCTCCGCCTACAACACACGTATAAACATGACAACACATACGTTACATTTTTGGTACCAGCTTTTAAGGCCTCCACACACCGAACCCGGGTCGTGCGCGGCGCGGGTCGGGCGCGGCGCGGGTCGGGCACGGTTGCAGCGGTATATTCACACCGCAGGCGGGCGGCGTGTGGTAACGCGGGCCCGCTTCGGCCCCGCCGCGGTAGCAACGCGGGCCCGCGTTACTATCGCGCTGGGCACGCATTACTACCGCGTTCAAAGGGACGGTAAAGAGAATACACCCGGCAGCGCCAGTGGACTTCAAAATGTGGAACGGTGAAGATATCGACTCCGATGAAGAAGACCTGTTATTGCTTCTGGCTCTTAACAAAAAGAAACGAATTTCGGTTCACGACCTAAATAGAGAATCATCGAGACAAAGTTATGGGGAATATCATCGCCTGTGTAGGGAATCGGAAAGCTACGATCGTTTTTTTACATATTTCCGAATGTCGAGAAATATTCGGAAATATGAAGCACGACCGGGCACGACCCGCGGCCGCGCTGCCCGAGTTGTAACTTAACGCCACGGTAGCAACGGAGGCCTGCGTTCGATGTGTGTTTGAAGTGCAGTTTCACAACTCGCGCGGACCCAACGCGGTTCACGCCGCAACCGCGTTCGGTGTGTGGAGGCCTTTATACTGCTGACTGTACGGTTTTTGCACAATCATCAGCTAATTGTTGAGAGGATTTCAATGAGGTGACTTTTTGTGTAGTTTATAGAGTTGCTACTGTCACTTTCGGTCTCCATCATTAGATCAGCTCGGTGGTACCATAATACTGCATTGACACTGGACTGAAGTTCGAAACAGACTTACGTAAAAGTGAGCCAAATTTCAGCTCACATACGAACAGTGCTAGTTATATAAAAGCTTATATTAGGTCTAACAGTTTATCATATCATCATTTTCTTGCCCTTATCCCATTTACTTGGGGTCGGCGCAGCATGTCCTTTCCTTCCATACCTCCCTGTCACCCGTCACTTACTTCCTTCCTCTTCATATCGTCTCTCACACGATCCATGCACTTTTTCCTTGGCCTACCTCGTCTCTTCCATCCCTCCACATTCATACCTAATAATCTTGTCGCATGGCTGTCATCCCTCCGCATAACATGCCTATACCACGCAAGGCGATGGGATCTCAATTTCTCGATGATATGTGCTACTTTCAGGCGTCCTCTTATTTACTAATTTCTTATTCTGTCCATCCTCGTCACACCAATCCATCTCCACATTCTCATCTCCGTAACATGCAGTCTCTTTTCACCCGTCACCCTTAAGGCCTGACATTCAGATTTATACATGACGACCGGTCTCACAATGGTCTTATTTAGTGATGTTACGGAGTTTCGCCTCCGCATCCGTTAAGACGGAAATTCCGTTTGGTTTTACATCTTCGGATCCGCCTCTACCTTCGCTATTTTATTTCACACCTCCGCCTTCGTTAATTTTTTACCGAGGTTATACCGGAGCTGAAGGTATTGCCATTGCAGCGCGGCGCACGCCTACAAGTTTTGACTTGTCCAGTTAAACTTGCCCTTCAATACATCAACCTTCCACTTAAAAGGTACTCGGCCCCGGCTCCGCCTCCGGTAAACCTCCGGATCCGGCTCCGGATACGGCTCCAACTTCACTTCCAGCTCCGGATTCGAGTCCGTAAATTAAAAAAATTAACTCCGGATCCGGCTCCGGCTCCGGTAAAGCCGCCTCCGTAACATCCGAGACTTGTCGCCATTTCATCCACCCAGAGCTCATTCGGTTTTTCACATAACGGTCGATATCACCATCACACTGTACAAGAGGTACTTAAAGTCGGAGCAGACTGGGAGCGTAGCGCCATCTAGTTAGCTGTATGGAAGGTCTAAAAGTGTATATCAGTTAAAAATCTAGCTTTTGCAAATAACAATGTTATCTAATTTGTCACTCACCTCTAGATGCGCGTGCGACGTTGGGTTGAGATCGTTGCCCGTCTCCTGGCAGACGTCCTTCATAGTGAGTGACACCTTCTGTCCCGTCAGCGACAGAACTTTGATCTGTAACAAATGTTCACGGTCAAAATTGTGTATCGCAATGCTTTGCTAGTACGGTCAAGGACTTTAATTGTTGAGCCATTTAGGTGTCAACTAATTTGGAATTTTTAGTAGTTAAGCTATGAAGTGTCCAGTAAAAAGTAAGCTCTAGCTAGCTCTAATATTGTATTTTAAAACCCACACTAATTCCAAATCTAGGTATAGCAGTAGACTTAATCTTACTACCTATATTGACTTAAAATGATGACCATCAGACAATAAATGGGTCAATCAACAATTTCTTGTTGTTATTCTGTCCCGTTAGACAAATGACCGAGTTTCTTAGGAAATTTTTTACAATTTGGACTTCAAACATGCTGAGGGTGTTACAGTGCAGTGAGTTGGTAGGGCTCCATGTACCTTGACTTTGTCCCCTCGGTTGACGACGTCGGACACGTTGGTGACGCGGCCCTCGGAGCGCAGCTGCGAGATGTGCACGAGCCCCTCCCACCGCTTCCGCACGCCCTCGATCTGGACGAAGCACCCGAATGGGACTATGTTCGCCACTCGCCCATTGTAGATCTGGAAAGAACAATAGTATACCCAATTTTTCAAACATTCTTAATTAACAAATGCTACTACAACTTAAATACTTATTACTTACGCTCCCTTACTTTAAAAGATGTTAAATTCCATGCATGTTAGTTTTAAGTATGTTGCTGTGCCCTTGCAGGGCGTCACATGGATACCTAGCTATTAATTGTTCCACCTAATAATTATATTGCAATGTGATTTATGCAATACACAATTTTGAATTTAAAAAAATTGGAATTTTTTGCTAGTTCGAAAATACATATGAACAGACATGATAAATTTATTAACAACAGTTGTTAAGCTGCGTACGAATTTGAGCGGCTTAGCCTGAGGCATTCTCGCCCCGCGCGGCGAGCTGCTCGCGAGCCAAATAGTTCCACATAAACATGCGCAGGTGAGGCAGCGTGCTCGCGCGTGCCGACATTCAAAATGGCGTCGACACGATGACAGCTGATTGATTTCCGGACCTTTTGCTTTTCATGTATCAATAATTGTTCCAAATTGACACACGCACCTCAAATGCGTACGCGCCAAGTGCAAAAACAAGTTCGATCTTGTCGCTCTGTCCGCGGCATGCTCAGATACACGTCCAAGTTACGCGAGGCACGCACACTGAGGCGCCTTTGAGCACGGTCAAAAGACTGCCTCTGGACGGTTCGCGGCGCGCTGCTCACGAGCTGCTCGCGCACAGCAGCGCGTACGAATTAGAGCAAAATACGGGTGTAGACTCAAAATTTATTATTACTTCACAAGAATGACGAAAATCCCATTCAAATATCTCAAAAAACTTCGAAGCTACAACCCTAAGACACATTCACCTGTAAGACAAATCTAGCTTCATTGAATACTTGTAGTTCATGTTACAAACAAATACCTAATAATATTTCCTGAAAACATGACTTTCTGATTTAAAAATAATGGTTGGGGACAGGTAGGACAGGTCAGACTTGTTATGCACAAGGCATATTTATAAATTCTACAATGAATTAAATATGATCATGAAATTCATGAAACACACTATTCCATAAAACTTAAAAACGTTTTTGAAATACAAAAATTAGTCTTACCTTCCCAGGCTCCGGGTCATCACTCATCTCAACCTCAGGACTCCTTTTTCTTCCCTTCTTGCCATAGTCCCCAAATCTGTCCTTCTGATCTCTGTCCCGGGAAGGAGACTGGTGTTCCCGAGACTTGGACCGCCGGCCCCTCGATCGGGATCTCCTGCGCCTGTCCCTGGACTTAGATCTGTGCCGCTGCCGGCTTTTGGACCTCCGTCTTCTATCTCTACTCCTACTTCGCCTGTCTCTGCTTCTACTCCTTTTATCTCTGCTGCGGCTTCTCCTATGTCTACTTCTGCTTCTTTTCCTGTCTCTTGACCCATCTCTTTTCCTGCTTCTACCATCTTTGCGATCTCTACTACTACTGCGTACTCTTTTGCGATCTTCCTCTTTCTTGGGTTCTTCTCTGCTTCCTTTTTTTGAACCAGATTTAGAGGGGGCTAAAGCTTCCAATTCAGCCATAGTTTGATCAACTACATTGTCATTTGAGGATTTGTTTTTCTCGTCTTTAAATATCTTTTTAGTGGTGAGTCTTTTGGATTTCTCCTTCTCATCATCACTTTCCTCATCTGATGAGAATACAGGTTTTTCATTGGGTATGGCTAACCCTGGGAACTTATTGGCTAAAGGATTCGCATTGGCTCTTTCTTTTTCATTACTTTCTGCTTTACTGTTTGTGGGTTTCATGTGCTGGATGATTCGAAGTAAGTTGGTCATGAACGAGTCTGAGAATTCAGCTCCATTCTCGGTTAGTGCCTTTTTAAACGAATCGAAGTTTGCGTTCTTGTCAGCCAAATCGATTATAAACTCCGCTGTAACCAATAAAACAAATTAGTACTAATATTGGGTTTTGTACACATAAAGGCATGTAAAACTTAAAAGTAACAGAACTTACCCAAATCTTTGTCATTCAATCCCAAGTGATTGTCCAGTTCTGTGCATATTTTTGATACTAAGGACAAGTGTTCTAGTTTAGCAACTTCATCCATTGTTATTTTCTTATATTTATCCTAGATTTTTAACACAAGATCAAATCATTGATCGTAAATTTATTTCCTGAACAACGAACGATCTAAGATGTTTACGCCATAACACGCAACTATTTGACAGCGTCACAATGACATGATGTGTGATTTTAATTTGTTATCTGTGCCAGTATGTTTGAGTGTCTATAAAAACGGCTGTCGTTCAATCCTTTTTTACTATTGACATTTGACACGGCTGTGCGTTGCGGTAATTTTTATAGAAATTTATTTTCGTTGTGGACGTGAAATACGAAAAGCGTTTCTTATTGTTAGGCAAGTGATCTTTATTTTGTGTTGACGTTGCTTGTATTTTTGAGTTTATATGATGGAAAACAATACCGATAATCCCGAACAAAACAATTTCACCCCGTTGTCTGTGCAAGAAGTAGACGTAGATTTTCTGCCAATTGTATACGAAATCTTACGAAGGTATTTACACGTAGTTTTTATTTTCAGCTTTACATGCATTGTTGTTGTGTCTTTTATTTATTGACCTTTCCTATTCAGTGTCGAGCGTGATTTCCACGACAACACCGCGAAGGTGCGGGAGTCCCAGGAGTGTAGTCTGAAGGTTCTAGAGCTGCAGAAGAAACTTGATTACGCTCGCTCTCAGGTATGACTATTACTTGGCATCAATGCAATTATTTGCTACAAATTGTTGTTCCAGTTGTAATAAAATGAAATATGTTACAGATAAGGCGTTTACCAGGCATTGAATACAACAAGCAAGACCAAATTAAGCAGTTTGAGGTACTCCGGACTCAACTGCAGCTGAAAAGAGAACTTCTCCAGAAGTACCAGAATATGTGCTCAATTGAAACATCCTTCAAGTGATATCAGACAAAATGCCACTTCGAACTCTACTGAGGTATCTGATGAACAATGAGAAGCTAGTTCAGAGGTTAGCCGAATCTTATCCTGTCCGTCGCGCTGCACAGCTAGCAGTCTCCATGTTTTACAGAGGAAAAGAAAAGGTTGCGCAACTAGACCCTGAACAAGTGAATAGACTAACATCATTTTTTAGAAAATTCTCCCAAAACCTTAAACAAGGTATTGAGGATGCAAAAAAACAAATCAAAAAGTAGACTATGCATAGTGTAAATATTATCCAGTGTTTAGATTTAGTCAAGGCTGCATATAATTTATGTGTAATAATAGAATAAAATGCTGAAATTGTTTCGAGCTATTTTAATTTCCCTCACTCAGAACAAATCAATAAAAATATTCTCTCACTTAAACTAGAAAAAATCACATTATAAATCAATGGTACTGCAAACAATCAAATACTGAATATAATGATATGGAGTAGAGCAGCTAGCCTCACTAACACAATTAATGTAAATGTATGCCTGTGTAGGCGTACAGCAAGGTCCTAGCAGCCGACAGTTCGGCTTGTCATTACTATTGTCAAAATTGTCCACTAACCCCCACCAGACATCACAACACAAACTTGAAAACTGTGATAACGACTTAGTCTTATCACAGTATAAAAGCTGCTCATTCCACATCAATTATTATATGATTATTGCTTTATGAATGTTAATAACAACAAATTTTTAATCATAAAAGTTAAACAGCATACAATCAATGTATTTCTTTTCTTAAATAAAATCAAACAAGAAATATAAGTAATTGCGCATCACTTCAATACATACGCAGGTGTTTCCATACAACTTGGCAGCTATAGTATCCGCAAATTAAGCTGAGGGCTAGAGCCATAAAAGATGTGAGGTATGCTCCGTAAGAGCTCAGCCGTCAGTTTAGTTTGCAGACACTATAGTAGAAAATATTTTCCTGCCACACACAGATAATAATTAATAATGGATATCATGTATTTTAACAATATCTATCCCTAGACAATGATGAATATTTATTTTAGACTACAGTCTAAGACAGAAAATGTAAACGCCCGTTTTTACAGCAATAAGAATAGTAGTTGTCAAAAATATGGAACAATCTGTTGAGACCATAATATGTTTGTCTGGATACATCTACACGTAAGGCTGAATCAAGACAATACAAGTCATTGAGATAAACAAACCTTCAAAGTAATTATTTGGGCATTCCCTTCATCAGTCATTTGTAATTGAACAGGCGTAATGAAAAAAAAACCATAAAAACCAATTGAAAAAATTGACAAGGATTATCTGACAGTTAGCAGGAAAAGTAGCTACGCGGACAAAGACTTCAAAATAATGTGCACTCAACTTTATTGTCAACTAGCTTCTATCCGCGAGTCCGTCCGCGTGTAACTCGTTTATATCGTAGCTCCATACAAACTTTCACGAGAAAAAGTATTCTATATGTTAATCCAGGCTATACACTATCTGTATACCCAAAATTCATCTTAATCCGTTTAGCTGTTTTTGCGTGATTGAGTAACAAACAACTAAGTAGGTTACAATAAGAGCTTGTTCAGATCGTTTGGAACACTTCTTCCGCGTAGCATTGATTGCAGACAATTGGGTACTTTCATGGGTAAAAAATATATAATTCTATTTAGACTGTCAGTTAGATTATCAAAAAATATTTTTTATTTTTATTTTGCCAATCAAACAAAAAATTATGAAGATATAGCCCGTTAAAATTCCGCGTGACGCCACATTATGGTACACTTTTTAGTATAATGTGACGTCACGCGGAGTAAATGGATCTTTTTTATGAAAGCAGCTAATTGTTATTAAAGATCATAATCATATGATACAATCAGGAACATGAAATTGTTTGTTTTAACATTTATTAATTGAACATACTTGTATGTGTAGATTATCCAGATCATATGTTAATTATGTTATTACACCTAGCTTAGAGAATAGATCCTAAGTACCTTGTACTCTCAGTAGTGCCTGGAGTTAAAATCTAGCATTGCTATGGTTAAGATGTAAAATGTATGCTAAAGCCAGGGAATACTCATACTTGGAAGCTATTTTTTCCTAATATTTCTAATGCTAAGCAAGCAGATTTGATTATACTGTGCTTCTAGTTGTACATGGATTACAATGATTATAAAATGTAGGCGGATTTTAAATATGTACTTGAGTTTTTTTTTTTACTCAAAATATTGAATGACGAAAATCATTCCAATAACGCTTTTGAATGATTTTCTTACAAGTTTATACATTACACAACGTTACATTTTAGTACAAGCATTCCCTAGCTATTTTTCGTATTGAAATACCATCAGATTTCACCAGGAACTTATTAGAAAAATATGTGACAGTTGTATGAAGTGTCAAAGTCGGCGTCAACATCTGTGCTTCTATGCGAAATCGGAACTCGCTCTCTAGCGCACCGTTTTTACTGAAAACTGCCCTTACAAACATATTAGATAGGTAGTTATAGTAGCAATGAAGACACGCTAAAGTGAACCTTATTGCAGTGTGGCACTGCTGTGCAGCTCTGCGTAAGTGTTTTTTAAGGGTCTGCTAGACGGTCGCCAACAAGCCCCTCCGGCCGAGCGACCTCGGTCGGCACCGACCGTGTAGACAGTTGTTTGCAGCAAAATTTCATACTACAACGGTCGGTGCCGACCAAGTTCGCTCGGTCGGAGGGGCTTGTTGGCGACCGTCTAGCAGACGCTTTAGTACAGTAGTTCCAAATACACCAGCGGAATAGTAAACTAAGTAGGATTATTCAAGCTTTCGAAATTAATTTATTTTGAAGCAGTCAATAACGTGTTGTCACTGATTTTAGTTTGTGAGAGGCAAAACCTATTACAATTACAAGAGGCATATTAAATTTGATCGACTTTAAGAGCGAGCCTTTATGTGTTTGTCTTAAGGCGCGTCCGCTGCGCCATGTTTTCGTGGTTTTTTAAGGGTCTGCTAGACGGTCGCCAACAAGCCCCTCCGACCGAGCGGCCTTGGTCGGCACCGACCGTGTAGACAATTAAATTTTATACAACAACGGTCTTATTGGCGACCGTCTAGCAGACGTTTAAACGTCAAAAATGTTTTGCCAATCAAAACAATAACCTAATTGTTTGCCGAAACTGACGGATAACATGTTGGATGTTTAAAAACATCAAAAATATTGACGCAGCGGACGCAGCTTTACAAGGCGTGCAATTTTCATTATGATGATTATATTAATTCTACTTTAACTTCAAGCGTGTCTTCGTTACTATGCAGTAAACCCCAGTCGACTAGAGAAGCATCCCTGATCCCCTCCCCCCGCTTGGAGCTGCCCCCCCCTCAGTTGGCGACGACGGCGGGCGGCTCGGGCTTGTCGTGGCGCTTGCGGCCGCGGCGCCCCCCGCCCGCCCCGCGCTTGTCCGCCTGCACCTCGAACGGCGAGTCCGGGGACGTCACGTCGGGCTCCTGGGGAAATAAATAAAATAAATATCGTGGGACAATTCACACCAATTGATCTAGTCCCAAACTAGGCAAAGCCTGTACTATGGGTATGGTATGGGTAAATAGATATTAAACATCCAAGATTCGAGAACAAACTCTCTCGTATTCATCACATAAATATTTGCCCCGACCGGGGATCGAACCCGGGACCTCGAGCTTCATAGTCAGGTTCTCTAACCACTAGGCTATTCGGTCGTCAAAATACCGCGAAAAACCGCGTTACTTCGAGTACATGTCGGGATGTTGTGGATCGTTGAGGAAATATGAAGTTAGAATGTTATACGATATTAAAAAACCGGCCAAGTGCGTGTCGGACCACGCAAAACGAAGGGTTCCGTGCCTATTAAAAAGGTCGTATAGTCACAGAAATTTTACGGCACTTACGTCCTTTTCTTTGAGGAAGGCAGTTTTTCAGCAATATCTCGAAAACCTCTGAACCGATCTTGTTCAAAACAATTTTCGGTGAATGAAATTAATAAGCCCTATGTCCATGAATTTTTCCATATTTTTAAAATACACCGTTCAAAAATTAGAGGGGGGGGGACAGAATTTTAGTGACTTTCGGGGCGATTATCTCCGACTCTATTCACTTAATCAAAAAGAATGCTAAGAAACCTTATATTTATTTTGGAAGGCCTATCGATTGATGTGCCACACGGGGGGTCACAATGAAACATTTTTTTTTGACTTTTAGTTTTATGTATGGAGTGCACCCCTAAAAAATTTTTTTTTGTCATTTTAATTACAAAACTATGTAGCGGCTAACAAAATACACCTATCCTCAAAATTTTATTCAAATACACCTTATAGTTTTCGAGTAAAATGCCTGTGACATACGGACAGACGGACAGACGGACAGACGGACAGACGGACAGACGGACATGACGAAACTATAAGGGTTCCGTTTTTGCCATTTTGGCTACGGAACCCTAAAAAGCAATGAGAATTTTCATTAAGGTGTGGATACTGTTTCACCAAGTTCCATTGTGTCTACCAACGTATAGACGGGATAGAGAGTCAAAAAAAAAAACACAAGTCGTTTTCTTGTGGTCAATAGTTTACAGTCTACGTGCACCACGCAAAACACATAAGGGGAAACGCCGTTTATGCGGAATAGGAGTTTATCTTCACTTTTGCAATCCGGTCCACTATCAAAAAACCCCCCAAATAGTGTTGTGATTAAAAAACGCTAGGCCAAGCTTTGACCTCGATCCGTCAAAGCTAAAGGTACATACGAATTAGAGCAGCCTCGCGTTGAGGCACGCACGGCGCCTATTTTGCTCAAATTCGTACGCGCTCACGCGCTGTACGCGAGCAGCGCGCGGCGAGCCGGCAGAGCCGGGCTCTTGACCGTGCTCAAAGGCGCCTCAGTGTGCGTGCCTCGCGTCACTTGGACGTGTATCTGAGCGTGCCGCGGACAGCGACCAGATTGAACTTATTTGCGCGCTAGGCGCGTACAAATTTGAGCAAGTGGCTGAGCCGCGCGTGTGTAATTAACGCACCCTTAGAATGAAACCGACCGAACTCAAAAAAATCAACAAAACGAGATAGTAACACATCTTGATGCAGTATGTAATTGTGAGTCGATATGTGTTGCTAACTCATTTTGTCGATTTTCTTGAGTTCGGTTGGATTCATTCTAAGGGTGTACACCTTGATTAAAAGCAGTTAACCACTGACAGATTGGATCAAACCTTGGGATATTCTACTTTAATAACAATGTAATTAAGTCTTTATTACAACCGTTATATTTATAGGCAGCGTGTTTACAAAATAAACTCTAATATTCTGACGTTAAGATAGAGTATCGAGTGAATTAACTAACTAACTATATATAATTAACTATTTGCAAGCTGTAGCAAGTGGGGCCCAGCCCCCGGCCCCCCCCCCCCCCCCCCCCCCCTGTCGGTACCGTGTGCGCGTCGGGCGCCCGCGGCGCGTCGGCGGCGGGGCGCTGCTGCTTGTGCCGGGGCGCCGGCTTGTGGCGCGGCGCGGCGCTGGCCGGCTCGGGCCGCAGCACGTTGCCCACGGCCTTGGTGCGGCCCTCGCGGAACACCTGCACACATGAGTAGGGACGAAGCTCATAAGGTTAAAATCATTTTCTGGCAAAAAAAAAATTATGCTACTTAAGCTTTTATTGCTGACTGTACTTTTCTGTATGCCGTCATCAACTACTCGTTGAGACGATTCTGACGAGCCCAAACTCAACGGGGTTACGTCGGTTAAGTATTGAATTCCCATGGCCACCTTTTGTCTCCATCATCAGATCAGCTTAATGGTACCATAATATTGAATTGTCATCCAAACTATACCTATACCCAAAATTTCTGCTCAATCGGTCACCGCGAAGTCAAATTTAACTTGCAAGATTTGTCCCCCTGAGATGAGACCCAGGTTCCGACTGCCATCTGATTCTCTGCCCACGCTTCAAGTACTTCGCGTGCTCAATGTTAGTGTTGCAGTTTGCCTACATCATACAAGCAATATCAAAATTGGATTGTCGCGATGGAAAAGCTGCAATATCGTTAGGATTCGTCGAACGTAGTCGGCATTCATCAAGTTTCAAGCACAATTTCATCTGATAGCCTGTTATGGTCCATGTACTTTACTTTACTCATTGACCTTAATGACGATTAAGAGGATAGCATCATCATTATCCTAGTCGATGTATGACCGATCTGCTGGACGGTAACTAGTGACTCACCATCCTCTGCCCCCGCTTCAGGTACTCCGGGTGCTTGATGAACCGGAACCGGACGAGCGCCTTGTCGCCGGTGCGCAGGCAGTCGCGCGACATGGACAGGATGGAGGCGGTCTGCTGGTAACTAGTGACTCACCATCCTCTGCCCCCGCTTCAGGTACTCCGGGTGCTTGATGAACCGGAACCGGACGAGCGCCTTGTCGCCGGTGCGCAGGCAGTCGCGCGACATGGACAGGATGGAGGCGGTCTGCTGGTAACTAGTGACTCACCATCCTCTGCCCCCGCTTCAGGTACTCCGGGTGCTTGATGAACCGGAACCGGACGAGCGCCTTGTCGCCGGTGCGCAGGCAGTCGCGCGACATGGACAGGATGGAGGCGGTCTGCTGGTAACTAGTGACTCACCATCCTCTGCCCCCGCTTCAGGTACTCCGGGTGCTTGATGAACCGGAACCGGACGAGCGCCTTGTCGCCGGTGCGCAGGCAGTCGCGCGACATGGACAGGATGGAGGTGGTCTGCTGGTAACTAGTGACTCACCATCCTCTGCCCCCGCTTCAGGTACTCCGGGTGCTTGATGAACCGGAACCGGACGAGCGCCTTGTCGCCGGTGCGCAGGCAGTCGCGCGACATGGACAGGATGGAGGCGGTCTGCTGGTAACTAGTGACTCACCATCCTCTGCCCCCGCTTCAGGTACTCCGGGTGCTTGATGAACCGGAACCGGACGAGCGCCTTGTCGCCGGTGCGCAGGCAGTCGCGCGACATGGACAGGATGGAGGCGGTCTGCTGGTAACTAGTGACTCACCATCCTCTGCCCCCGCTTCAGGTACTCCGGGTGCTTGATGAACCGGAACCGGACGAGCGCCTTGTCGCCGGTGCGCAGGCAGTCGCGCGACATGGACAGGATGGAGGTGGTCTGCTGGTAACTAGTGACTCACCATCCTCTGCCCCCGCTTCAGGTACTCCGGGTGCTTGATGAACCGGAACCGGACGAGCGCCTTGTCGCCGGTGCGCAGGCAGTCGCGCGACATGGACAGGATGGAGGCGGTCTGCTGGTAACTAGTGACTCACCATCCTCTGCCCCCGCTTCAGGTACTCCGGGTGCTTGATGAACCGGAACCGGACGAGCGCCTTGTCGCCGGTGCGCAGGCAGTCGCGCGACATGGACAGGATGGAGGCGGTCTGCTGGTAACTAGTGACTCACCATCCTCTGCCCCCGCTTCAGGTACTCCGGGTGCTTGATGAACCGGAACCGGACGAGCGCCTTGTCGCCGGTGCGCAGGCAGTCGCGCGACATGGACAGGATGGAGGCGGTCTGCTGGTAACTAGTGACTCACCATCCTCTGCCCCCGCTTCAGGTACTCCGGGTGCTTGATGAACCGGAACCGGACGAGCGCCTTGTCGCCGGTGCGCAGGCAGTCGCGCGACATGGACAGGATGGAGGCGGTCTGCTGGTAACTAGTGACTCACCATCCTCTGCCCCCGCTTCAGGTACTCCGGGTGCTTGATGAACCGGAACCGGACGAGCGCCTTGTCGCCGGTGCGCAGGCAGTCGCGCGACATGGACAGGATGGAGGCGGTCTGCTGGTAACTAGTGACTCACCATCCTCTGCCCCCGCTTCAGGTACTCCGGGTGCTTGATGAACCGGAACCGGACGAGCGCCTTGTCGCCGGTGCGCAGGCAGTCGCGCGACATGGACAGGATGGAGGCGGTCTGCTGGTAACTAGTGACTCACCATCCTCTGCCCCCGCTTCAGGTACTCCGGGTGCTTGATGAACCGGAACCGGACGAGCGCCTTGTCGCCGGTGCGCAGGCAGTCGCGCGACATGGACAGGATGGAGGCGGTCTGCTGGTAACTAGTGACTCACCATCCTCTGCCCCCGCTTCAGGTACTCCGGGTGCTTGATGAACCGGAACCGGACGAGCGCCTTGTCGCCGGTGCGCAGGCAGTCGCGCGACATGGACAGGATGGAGGCGGTCTGCTGGTAACTAGTGACTCACCATCCTCTGCCCCCGCTTCAGGTACTCCGGGTGCTTGATGAACCGGAACCGGACGAGCGCCTTGTCGCCGGTGTGCAGGCAGTCGCGCGACATGGACAGGATGGAGGCGGTCTGCTGGTAACTAGTGACTCACCATCCTCTGCCCCCGCTTCAGGTACTCCGGGTGCTTGATGAACCGGAACCGGACGAGCGCCTTGTCGCCGGTGCGCAGGCAGTCGCGCGACATGGACAGGATGGAGGCGGTTTGCCGGATGGAGCCGCAGTGCACCATGGCCTGGTAGCGCGAGCTGATGGTCGTGGGGTGGTGCAGGACTAGGATCTCGCCTTCGAACTGCCAGCAGGCTTGGGGCTCCAGTGCTGGCGCTACCATCACCATGCCCTGGGAAAGAGTGTTTGTTTTATATTTTATTAATTGTAACTGAAATCAAGTGTAAGGAGACTCGACTACCAATATTAATTGCCCTTATACCTGAATAGAATCACAGCTGGTACTGTAACATTTGTTTTAACTAGAGTACATAACACTTACACTAACTTTGCTAGCTGTAATGTATTTCTCTCAAACTTGCAATAAAATGTCGTTGTAACGTGCGTTATAACAGGCTTCAAAGTATCACTATTCGGGCGGAACAACTCGGGAATTTCATAGAAAATTGAAGGCCTAGGCCGGGAAGTTTTTTATTTTTATTTTTGCAAACATGGCGTCTGTGTTCCTGAACAGGCTAAACAGCTGAATTATATTTTTTGACTGTGTCTTTTTTGTCTTCGTTTACCGTGATATTAAATTTGTTTTTTGAGTGTTGTATTTTTTTTATTTCATTGCATATGTTTGAGAAAAGCACTATACATGCCTGGCCGTGAAAAGGTCTTGCCGGCTACGTATCACTATCCGGCCTCCCTACGGTCGGCCGTCTATACCTACTCACTCGGCAAGCCTTTCTTTCCCGGCGTCTGCAGTAAGGTATACTATTGATTTTAACCGTCGATAACAACGTCATAAAATGTTCCTGATTTTATAAAGTCGCCAGTTATGTGTGACACGATATTACTCTCCCTCGCACTACACTAAACAGTCAAATATCTAAATCTTAATTAATGGTCTCACCTTGCGTATCTGAGAGCGCTTGATTTTCTTGAGCGCGAACGAGGCGGTCTGTCCGCCGCGCACTTCCGAAACCTGCATTTATATAATGTCATATTCATTGTTTGGTATTACAGTAAGTCACAAGTCACAATATATGTATAATTCAAGTATTTCCCTGTCAAACATCAAGTTTGTTAGGCATTAAAATTTTCTCGCTCTCGCATCAAAAGCTGCGTACGAATTTGAGCGGCTCGGTCTGAGGCATGCCACGCCCCGCGCGGCGAGCTGCTCGCGCGCCAGATAGATCCACATAAACATGCGCGGGTGAGGCAGCGTGCTCGCGGCGAGCCGACATTGTGCGTCATTCAAAATGGCAGCTGATTGATTTCGGGTCCCACAACACCTTTTGCTTTTCATGTATTTGTATCAATAATTGTTCCAAATTGACTAACAAAGTCAAAGTCAAAGTGATTTATTCTTCAATTTAGGCATATTACATGCACCTATGAATGTCGATAAACTACCACCGGTTCGGAAAGTAAACCTCTGCCTCGAGAAGAACCGGCGTAAAAAACTCGGCGAGGTGTCATTTTTTCAAAACAGTTTACAATATATAATTTCAGTATCAGAGTATTATAAAATTTTAAAATTATATTGCTACAGTAGAAAGCCTATTTATTTTACGACAGATTTCTAGTGCAGGATTTTATCGCTGCCAAATATCTGCCAAACTATTAAACACGCACGGCTCAGCCGCTTGCTCAAATTCGTACGCGCCTAGCGCACAAACAAGTTCGATCTTGTCGCTCTGTCCGCGGCGTGCTCAGATATACACGTCTAAGTGACGCGAGGCACGCGCACTGAGGCGCCTTTGAGTAAGGTCAAGAGACCGCCTCTGGGCGGCTCGCCGCGCGCTGCTCGCGCACAGCGCGTGAACGCGTACGTATTAGATGAGCCGCGCGTGCCTCAACCCGAGGCTGGCCTAGTTCGTACGCAGCCTTAGAGCATCACCTGCATGCGCTTGCGATGGATGGACTTGACGGTGATGGGCGTGAAGCGGCCGAGCGGGTCGGGGCCCAGCAGCAGCGTGTCGTTGAGGCGGATCACCCCCGCCAGCGTCGTGCCGGACACCACCGTGCCCACGCCCTGCAGCAACAGATTAACATTAGATTGGATTGGACAGATCAGCAATGGTCCAATAAGATTTGATGGATCGCCTGCTACTACAAGGGGTCCTCGGGCTGGTACAGGGTTGCAGTTGGGGGCTGCAATCGTAGAATAAAAAAAAAAAGGTAGGACCCACAGAGGCATGACGCTAGGACGGCACTGGCGCGTTCCGTAGGAGATCCCAGAGCCGTCCGAAATGCGTCGAGGAGGACCATCGGGGAGTTTTTAGTCGGTGCGAGTCCGACGAACTCCGCGCTATCCCCGTGGCGCGGAGGTATCCATAACGGACTCTCGTCCCATAAAAAAAAATTGGCAAAAAATTAGACAACTCAAATTTCATAGCTACTGGAGCACCACTGATGATAATGATAGCGTCACCCAGTAGCAGATCCCAGAGGATTTTAGATTGGAGTGGGCTTGACCACGTTGAAGTTCGAATTTAATTAGGATTCAGATACTTTTGGGCTGTCCAGAAATACTGGACTCAGCCTGGGGGGGCACCACTGATGAGCTGATGACACTCACCGGCACTGAGTAGGTGTCGTCGATCTGGAACTCGGCGGGCTGGTCGTCACTCGAGGGCATGCGCGTCTTCAGCAGGTTGAGGAACATCGTCAGCAGCTCCAGGTTCTCCCCACTCACGTTCGACACCAGGAAGATTGGACATAGCCTGGACACACACATGCACGATTTTTTTTATACAGCCACACCCTCTGTATAACGTTAATGATACACAGGGTCGATAACCTTCATAGCAAACTCTAGCTCTAGATTCTGTAGATGACTAAAAGCCTAGTTTCCTCTTTGATAACTCATGAAACTAGACTATTAGTAAATAATAAGGCAGTCGCTTCCGGCAAAACGATTACCTTCGACGATAGGCATGATTCCTACAGTTTCTTATCGACACCATTCGTACCTTTGGATAAGAACAAATGTATAGGAGCAACTACAATTACAGGACATACATAGACAAAAAATAGAATCAAGGTCGGACGTCGGTGGCTGCAGCCGAAGCGCTTCATACTAATTGACACAGAAGTATGAAGTCACCGTTTTTTATATGTACTACTAATCATTGTATATGGAAAATCAAGTAAATTGCTGTCGTGAAATACTACATTTAGGTGCATAGTTTATATCAAAGGGTAAGGATCATATTGGCAGTATTAAATTGACTCTCGGATGATAAAAAAATAACATATTTTTCGAAACTTTCAAGCTTTATATCTTTTTTATGATATTAATTATATTTTTTAATCTATACTTTATTATAATAATTTGATGGTTTACTTTCCATTTAGCAACACTATGTTATCAATTTTTACCATGAGTCAACATGCCTATTCGAGTATGACTGCCATACTTATTCCCAACCAAAGTGGCGACTGAGACCATAAAGAAAGACAATGCAAAAGAGATAACGCGAGCCTATGGTTTTATGGCCTCAGTCGTCACTTTGGTTGGGAACAAGTATAGTTAGTATACCTCTGCGAGACGAAATTGGTTGCGCTAACGATGACGTCATCCTTGGTCTTCACCATGACGGGCACCTTGCGGCAGCCGGACGACTTCAGTATCCTGATCAGCAGCTTGAGGTTGTCCTGGAGCATTACATTATGTTGGGAACATGGAAACTGATAAGACTTATTTATTTATTTATTAAAAACATGTTAACACGACATTACAATAAAAAAACCAATGCGTCATGGAACGAAACTAAACAAGACAAAAACATATATAATTACATTGGTACAGTTGATTGCCTGTCATCCATCTCCTCACAGAATCTCAGACATTCACTGCACACATACATCCATCGCCACGCAAGTAAGTCACACTCCGGTGCTAATGCCGAGAGCGCGTTGAGTTGTGAGAGAGCGCGGATCAGCGGCGAGTTCCTGCGTGACACAGTGCGCTGCCGGCACCGCCAATAAATCGCGTCGGCGTGCCCTGAGCGTTATAACTTATAACTAGGGCGTTATCAATAAAGTGTTATATTGTAGTGATGACGGAAGCTTCAGCGCCCGGAAGAACATCGAAATTGAGCATCTCGTGACCGCACCCAACATTATTGGAGAAACAAAAGCTCACCTCTGCCGTCGAATTAGACCTGCGCGACCTGCGCATCCATGAACTGGAGGGAGATGGCGCAAGATCGAGTTAAGTAGCGATAACTCGTGTCGGAGACCCCGACCCACTTTGGGTCGATGAGCCAATGAAGATAGATAGATTGCATTGTAGTGGCCACCACAAAACGCGACCACTCTGCGACACATTAAGCCACTCGTCGCCGGCACTAAATGCAGCCACTAGTACCAAGCTCCCGCAGCTTGTGGCTCGGACGCGGCCACTAAAGTGTGCGCCGATGCTATACAAAATGTGTGAAAGATCTCGTCCGCAAGTTGTGACGGCCCCTGTGGAGCGGCTGTTATAGTGGTACCTGTAGCACGTTGGGCGGGCACATGTCGATCTTGGTGACCACCACGAACACCGGCACCGAGAGCGCCAGCGCCAGCCCTAGGTGCTCCTTCGTCATGCCCACTATCCCTGCGTTCGCCCCTATCTGCAACAACACATCAATTATATTCTTTACCAATAGGCTATTCTAATTTTTTTTTTATATATGTCGCAGTGGCGCCGCATTATTAAAATTGATTATAAATTTCAAATCGTCAATGTAATTTGGTTTTGATTACAACGCCATATTTTAATGATTAAGGAAACGTCAAGCGGAAAGCTTGACTGTGGTCGTCGCAGAACTAGTTGTTAAGTTGGCTAACCTGATTATCGGATGTGACAGGTTGATCAACCTAAGTGGGTAGTTATAAAAAGGGAAAAATAGAAAGTGGGGTAGTCTTGCTCGAGGTGCCAGTCGTAACGGACGTCTAGCTAGTTCTGTAACGAACTGGAAAAATAGAGAGTGGGGTAGTCTTGCTCGAGGTGCCAGTCGTAACGGACGTCTAGCTAGTTCTGTGACGAACTGGAAAAATAGAGAGTGGGGTAGTCTTGCTCGAGGTGCCAGTCGTAACGGACGTCTAGCTAGTTCTGTGACGAACTGGAAAAATAGAGAGTGGGGTAGTCTTGCTCGAGGTGCCAGTCGCAACGGACGTCTAGCTAGTTCTGTGACGAACTGGAAAAATAGAGAGTGGGGTAGTCTTGCTCGAGGTGCCAGTCGCAACGGACGTCTAGCTAGTTCTGTGACGAACTGGAAAAATAGAGAGTGGGGTAGTCTTGCTCGAGGTGCCAGTCGTAACGGACGTCTAGCTAGTTCTGTGACGAACTGGAAAAATAGAGAGTGGGGTAGTCTTGCTCGAGGTGCCAGTCGTAACGGACGTCTAGCTAGTTCTGTGACGAACTGGAAAAATAGAGAGTGGGGTAGTCTTGCTCGAGGTGCCAGTCGTAACGGACGTCTAGCTAGTTCTGTGACGAACTGGAAAAATAGAGAGTGGGGTAGTCTTGCTCGAGGTGCCAGTCGCAACGGACGTCTAGCTAGTTCTGTGACGAACTGGAAAAATAGAGAGTGGGGTAGTCTTGCTCGAGGTGCCAGTCGCAACGGACGTCTAGCTAGTTCTGTGACGAACTGGAAAAATAGAGAGTGGGGTAGTCTTGCTCGAAGTGCCAGTCGTAACGGACGTCTAGCTAGTTCTGTGACGAACTCACCACATTTACAATCTTAATCCGAGTAATCGAGTAAGATTTTGTAGTGATTGTGAGCCAAAAATACATAATACCTGCTTTACAAAATACCAGTGTTATTTCATGAATCCCGTCATATCTGGATGCGAGTGCGAAAATAACGTAGACATGGACCCCACACCTGACATACATTTTAAAATGTTCAACTGTAAATGTGAACTTTGAAATTAAAAAAACGGGGGTTTTCAACTTTTTTAAGTTGCAGTTATTATTTATTGAATCATTCGAAATTCAAATGTTTACGAGTGGCCAGGAGTGCAAAACTTTCAGTGTGACCCATGCAGACAATTGGTCGCTCACCATAAGCATGCCGAAGTCCGGCGCGTGGCCCGTCATCCCGAACACGGTGGTCTTGAGGTAGCGCTCATGGCCCGCCAGGTCGATGAACGTGATCACCTTGGAAGACTTCTCGCAGATTTTCACCCAGTCCAGAGTGCCGTGGTCTGGCTTGTTCACCACGTTACCTGGGAACAAGTACTAGTGTCAAAGTGAGGACACAACCGTGAAAGAGTGGACACTTTCAAGAACAGGTTGATAAATGGAACAGGTTGGAAAGGCAACTTTTTCCAAGATATAACGTGTAGTCTGCTGGGTGTAATTACTAGAGTCTCCACCAGCGGACAGTAGTTATTTGATCAGAATTGATTTTATCCCACACCAATACGGTCGAAGCTAAATACGCTATTGCTGACGAAACGAGTGCGATTCAGTGGGACAGTACTTTAATACCTCATTTACATTCAGCCCCTGCCGCTGCCCCTCGCGCTGCTGGCAATAATTCCCTAAATACTGCTCCAGCAGGATCGAGAGGAGTGTGTGTTGACATACTGCCCTACCACTCACTTCGCTTTCCAGTTTCGGCAATGGCAGACGTCTTTCTCCTCCAGGCGCTCGGCGAGTACTGCACGGCTATCACAAGACGACGCGCGAGCTCTCTCGATTTTTCTCGCACTATCTGTCTCTCTCTTATTAGACAACTTAGAAAGAGAGGTATAGTGCGAGAAAAATCGAGAGAGCTCGCGCGCTGTCTTGTGATAGCCGTGCTGAGCGACGGAGCAGAATGTAAACACGCACTGCTGCTCGCGCTGCCTGTCCTTTGACTTCCGCACAAACCGCCTTTTTGGGGAGCACCGGGCAGCGCGAGTGGCAATGGCAGTGGCATGAGAAGTTCGTGTTTACACACTCGTCCTGCCCACTTTCATGCTCACTTCGGCTGAATATAAACGTAGCATAACACAGATCCACATTGTAGCGGCCCTAGAAGGTCCAGAAGTGTACATCACTCACCCATGCTGTCGAAGCCCAGGATGTCGTTGCCGACGGAGCTGGTGCGGCCGCTCTCCATCTCGTGCTTGTGCCGGAACAGCCGCTGCCGCGCGTACCCGCGCCCGTTGTCCAGCTCGCCGTGCGTCAGCACTCCGAGCAGCGTGGACTTGCCGGCGTCCACGTTGCCTACTACTGCCACTCACCCATGCTGTCGAAGCCCAGGATGTCGTTGCCGACGGAGCTGGTGCGGCCGCTCTCCATCTCGTGCTTGTGCCGGAACAGCCGCTGCCGCGCGTACCCGCGCCCGTTGTCCAGCTCGCCGTGCGTCAGCACTCCGAGCAGCGTGGACTTGCCGGCGTCCACGTTGCCTACTACTGCCACTCACCCATGCTGTCGAAGCCCAGGATGTCGTTGCCGACGGAGCTGGTGCGGCCGCTCTCCATCTCGTGCTTGTGCCGGAACAGCCGCTGCCGCGCGTACCCGCGCCCGTTGTCCAGCTCGCCGTGCGTCAGCACTCCGAGCAGCGTGGACTTGCCGGCGTCCACGTTGCCTACTACTGCCACTCACCCATGCTGTCGAAGCCCAGGATGTCGTTGCCGACGGAGCTGGTGCGGCCGCTCTCCATCTCGTGCTTGTGCCGGAACAGCCGCTGCCGCGCGTACCCGCGCCCGTTGTCCAGCTCGCCGTGCGTCAGCACTCCGAGCAGCGTGGACTTGCCGGCGTCCACGTTGCCTACTACTGCCACTCACCCATGCTGTCGAAGCCCAGGATGTCGTTGCCGACGGAGCTGGTGCGGCCGCTCTCCATCTCGTGCTTGTGCCGGAACAGCCGCTGCCGCGCGTACCCGCGCCCGTTGTCCAGCTCGCCGTGCGTCAGCACTCCGAGCAGCGTGGACTTGCCGGCGTCCACGTTGCCTACTACTGCCACTCACCCATGCTGTCGAAGCCCAGGATGTCGTTGCCGACGGAGCTGGTGCGGCCGCTCTCCATCTCGTGCTTGTGCCGGAACAGCCGCTGCCGCGCGTACCCGCGCCCGTTGTCCAGCTCGCCGTGCGTCAGCACTCCGAGCAGCGTGGACTTGCCGGCGTCCACGTTGCCTACTACTGCCACTCACCCATGCTGTCGAAGCCCAGGATGTCGTTGCCGACGGAGCTGGTGCGGCCGCTCTCCATCTCGTGCTTGTGCCGGAACAGCCGCTGCCGCGCGTACCCGCGCCCGTTGTCCAGCTCGCCGTGCGTCAGCACTCCGAGCAGCGTGGACTTGCCGGCGTCCACGTTGCCTACTACTGCCACTCACCCATGCTGTCGAAGCCCAGGATGTCGTTGCCGACGGAGCTGGTGCGGCCGCTCTCCATCTCGTGCTTGTGCCGGAACAGCCGCTGCCGCGCGTACCCGCGCCCGTTGTCCAGCTCGCCGTGCGTCAGCACTCCGAGCAGCGTGGACTTGCCGGCGTCCACGTTGCCTACTACTGCCACTCACCCATGCTGTCGAAGCCCAGGATGTCGTTGCCGACGGAGCTGGTGCGGCCGCTCTCCATCTCGTGCTTGTGCCGGAACAGCCGCTGCCGCGCGTACCCGCGCCCGTTGTCCAGCTCGCCGTGCGTCAGCACTCCGAGCAGCGTGGACTTGCCGGCGTCCACGTTGCCTACTACTGCCACTCACCCATGCTGTCGAAGCCCAGGATGTCGTTGCCGACGGAGCTGGTGCGGCCGCTCTCCATCTCGTGCTTGTGCCGGAACAGCCGCTGCCGCGCGTACCCGCGCCCGTTGTCCAGCTCGCCGTGCGTCAGCACTCCGAGCAGCGTGGACTTGCCGGCGTCCACGTTGCCTACTACTGCCACTCACCCATGCTGTCGAAGCCCAGGATGTCGTTGCCGACGGAGCTGGTGCGGCCGCTCTCCATCTCGTGCTTGTGCCGGAACAGCCGCTGCCGCGCGTACCCGCGCCCGTTGTCCAGCTCGCCGTGCGTCAGCACTCCGAGCAGCGTGGACTTGCCGGCGTCCACGTTGCCTACTACTGCCACTCACCCATGCTGTCGAAGCCCAGGATGTCGTTGCCGACGGAGCTGGTGCGGCCGCTCTCCATCTCGTGCTTGTGCCGGAACAGCCGCTGCCGCGCGTACCCGCGCCCGTTGTCCAGCTCGCCGTGCGTCAGCACTCCGAGCAGCGTGGACTTGCCGGCGTCCACGTTGCCTACTACTGCCACTCACCCATGCTGTCGAAGCCCAGGATGTCGTTGCCGACGGAGCTGGTGCGGCCGCTCTCCATCTCGTGCTTGTGCCGGAACAGCCGCTGCCGCGCGTACCCGCGCCCGTTGTCCAGCTCGCCGTGCGTCAGCACTCCGAGCAGCGTGGACTTGCCGGCGTCCACGTTGCCTACTACTGCCACTCACCCATGCTGTCGAAGCCCAGGATGTCGTTGCCGACGGAGCTGGTGCGGCCGCTCTCCATCTCGTGCTTGTGCCGGAACAGCCGCTGCCGCGCGTACCCGCGCCCGTTGTCCAGCTCGCCGTGCGTCAGCACTCCGAGCAGCGTGGACTTGCCGGCGTCCACGTTGCCTACTACTGCCACTCACCCATGCTGTCGAAGCCCAGGATGTCGTTGCCGACGGAGCTGGTGCGGCCGCTCTCCATCTCGTGCTTGTGCCGGAACAGCCGCTGCCGCGCGTACCCGCGCCCGTTGTCCAGCTCGCCGTGCGTCAGCACTCCGAGCAGCGTGGACTTGCCGGCGTCCACGTTGCCTACTACTGCCACTCTGCGGCAACAACAGATTGTAAGTGTTGGTTGCAAAGTAAGAACGAAATAAAATTCTAGTATGATCTGTGTTAAGATGAACACTGCTCACTTTTGACGGATATGGCGATGGGCCGAAGGGACGTAGCGTCTTGGCGCAGTAGGTCTCTGCGTGAACCCAATGACCGAAAGAAGCCGTCGCAGACACCCCTCCCTTCCTTCCCAAGTTCCCAGGGTGTGAAGTGAGTCTTTTCCCGTTCTCATAGAGGTTTTAATTTTGCCACTTCCTCTCTCCGGAGATAAACTGCAAAACCTCTAATTTGGAGCAACAGAAACACAATAACTGCCCGGTAACGCTGCCCCGTGCACCGAGCACAGATTTAGATCTGGACGACTCGACTGTACTTGTCCTGACCTGATCTCCATGAAGTCCGTGTGGTCGCGCTCGGCGCGCAGCAGGTACTGGCCGGTGAGCAGCCCGCGGCCGCCGCCGCACTCCCAGCGGCGGAGCTCCACGCACGACACGCGGGACCCGCTCACTAGGGACTGTAGTGTGGCGACTGACGCGCTGTATTCATCCTCGGTTAGGCCTCGCCCGTCTGCGTATTAAATTTTAATAACTCTAGTGTTGTGTAAGGCTTGGCACTTATGACAGCCCATCGGCCCATCCCACGTCATTTTGGCGCGAAATAACGCTTATCTAATAGTGACACTTGGCGGTATTTGCCCAAATATTCGTCTTGCATCTTTTTCCTTCCTACCGCAAATGAAAGAGAGGCAACGATGCAACGCGAACACGCAACCCCAAGTGTGGTGTCACACAGACTGGCGCGGTCTGTCCGCGGCGGTCAATAGAAAACTTGTCATAAGCTGTCAAATTTAGTATTGACCGCCACCGCAGGCCGCGCTAGTGTGATTCAGGCCTAAGGAAACTGTCTGGTGTAGGTTTAGTAGTGTAGGGCTGTACAGGGTATCGCACACAAAGGTTCAATAATATCTGAGCAACCTTATGCCCTTGAAAATAAAGTCGTGTTCACATTTTTTGATCACTTTGTCCGAACTTTGATTCAAAAAACAACACTCGACCGTAGAGCAAGTATATAAAAGTGTACAGCACTATAAGACAATCTCTTGAAAAAAAGTTTTATGACTCGACTGCTTTTCTTGATGTTCAACAGGCATTCGATAGTCTGGCACAAAGTACTCCTGTGCAAAAAAAATAAATGTCCCCACTCTTTCTACCTACGTACCTACTAATGGATTATTACCTAAGCGACAGAAGAGTCCAAGTGGAGGTACGAGATGCAAAATCTTCGCTCTACAGCTGTCAAGCTGATGTACCTCAAGGCTCTGTGCTGGCTCCAGTCCTCTTCAACATATATACCAGTGACCTACCCCAGTTTTTCAACGTTTCCGTAGCCAAAGACCCAAAAGAGGCTTGCAAGTCCAGCTTGATGACACTAGCGCATGGTGAACTAAGTGGCGCATAAAAGCAAGTGCACCAAAGCCCCACCATATCACATTTACACTAAGACGCGAAACGTGTCCCTCAGTCAAGCTGGGCATTGATATACTTCCACAATCAACTTGTGTCATATATCTGGGATTCCACCTGGACTGAAGAATGACATGGAAGAACCACATAAAGAACAAGAGAGACGAAATGAATCATTGGTTCAGAAATCTCCTCTGGCTTCTCGACAGACATGCGTTATCTCTAACCAATAAGCTGAAAGTTTATTGCTCAATAATAAAACCAATATGGACATATAGCACCATTGGCACCCAACTGCGGTCATCAGCTCAAAACAACATCTTGAGGGTTTTGTCATCAGCACCCTGGTGCTCGCAACTCAGAAATCCATGAGTATCTTGAATTCCCAACCATACTCAAAGAGGCAACTCATGCAAACCCTCTATCACGGATGCTTCTAAAGCCAAGTCCAATGAAGACTCAAGGGAGCCAATGTGCTGCTTGACTAGGGGAAGCTAGGACAATGGCCCCACCTTGCCAATCGCCAACCTCTCTCAACTCATCTGCCCATAGCTGTTGTGACTGATGGCAGATTAACAGAAACTTTGTCCGTGCACATTTTAGAAGTCAACTGTACAAAATAACATGTGAGACAAATCCGTATACAAGCCTGGGAGGTGTATTATTCAGTGGTGAATTAATTTTGACGTTAATGCCCATTGGCTTGCTTATTTACAAGTATTCTACTACTAATATATATATATATTCATACTAAGCCACGGATCAACTCATCATGTAGTCCAGGCAATGAACTGACAACTTGTATGGAAAAAATGACATATTTGGAAATAATTTATAATAGCTAATTTTTTTAATGTAACGGATATATTATCAATTAAATTGTTACCTAGAGGCAAAATCCAAAAAAAAATCAGACATCAAAAAAATCTATATTTAATTAGCTCCTAAAAAGTCCGGATAAATATTAATATTTTTTTTATCTTTATTTAGGTTCATTTACATTTGCTTTAAAATATTCAATATAAATGAAATGAATGTTTAATTTAAATCTATATAATTACTTCCGGGTGGAAAGTTTGTTGGATTCTTGAATAAAGCATCTTAGAATAATGATTTAAAATGAAATAAACAAATAAAACGCTATTATAAATTAATGTTTTTCGAAACCGTATTTTGCCTCGGCTAATGTGTCACGAAATAGTATTATAGAAATATAAATCCATAGCAACTACATTTGTCCATTTCATAAGTTTTAGAAATTATCTAGCGTAACTTATCAACACCTACACCATAAAACTGCATCGTTGTAACGTCACAGTAATATGATAATGTACAACATAGAGATAAGATAACAGTGGATTGCATTACATTCTCACTGAATAACAACATATCTATCACTTCTATCAGCATGTCTGGTATTGACATTGGTCACAAATGTTAACAAATTTTGGCCTTATCTTGTTATCTCAGTATTTATTAGTAAACAAAATTGCCACAGTGTTCCTTACTAGTTACGACTAGGTTAGATAATCATAATCAAAATGTGTATTTGTTAGGCACTTAAAGTCCCTTCTTTAAGCCCTTCCTTGAACTTCATAAGTTTGATTCTTTCTATGGACATTTGTAGGCATACATATAATGTTTGTAAAGAACAAATGTATTGATTATACTATTTTAAAAACCGGCCAAGTGCGTGTCGGATCACGCACAACAAAGGGTTCCGTGCCTATTAAAAAGGTTGTATCGTCACAGAAATCTTACGGCACTTACGTCCTTCTCTCGGAAGGCAGTTTTCCAGCAATAGCTCGAAAATCTTTGTCCCGATCTTGTTCAAAAATTAAATGACTACAAAATTTTTTTTTAGGGGAGCACTCTGTACATGTAGGTAACCAAGTCAAGTCAAAAATAAATATCATTGTAAGATTTGTAAGTCCACGTGTGACACTGCAATTGATAGGCCTTAGTTTTCGCTATAAGGTGTATTTGAATAAAAAAACAGGATACGTGTATTTTGTTAGCCACTACCAAGAATGATGTGTATAGTCCTTGCCGAGAGAGGTCTGGATCTAAATCCAACTTAAACAAAGCTGGTGCTATTCACTAATAAAAGAAAAAAGGAGAATATAAAACCTATAAAGATACAGAACAAAGAACTGGAAATAGTAAAGGAGGTGAAGTATCTAGGAGTGACACTGGATAGCACTCTCAGATACAAAACCCACATCAAGGAGCAATCGGCGAAAGCCATTAGAACACTATACCAATGTAAAAGGGCAGTGGGAAGAAGATGGGGACTGAGACCCGAAATGATCAATTGGATCTATAAGGCAATCATTCTACCCAGGGTGCTATACGGTGCCGTGGTCTGGTGGCACAGGGTCCGTATAAAAGAATATCAAAAAGAACTGAATAAGGTGCAGAGACTAGCATGTCTGATGGTGACGGGGGCAATGAGAACGACCCTGACGCATGCCATGGAAATATTGCTAAGTATGAAGACAATGCGAATTGAAGTGGAGAAAAGAGCCATAGAACAGTGGTACAGGATGAAAGCATGTAAAGAATGGAGAGGAAGCTGCGTGGATAAAAGACACGCGCTGATACAGGAGGAGGTGCTATCGAAGCTTCAGATGCTGATAGCCAACAACAATCTCATAAAGAGGCAGGAGATATTCGACAAAAAGTATAGAGTACATATAGGAGAAAGAGACAACTGGAAAGTAGACACTGAACACCCAATGACGGTCTGCTTCACAGATGGATCAAGAAAAACATCAACAAAGCTAGCAGGAGCGGGTATAGTTATACCCAAGCTGCATGAAAGAGTATCTATCCCACTGGGGAGGTATGCAAGTGTATTTCAAGCAGAAGTGTGCGCGATAATGAGGTGCGCACAGATGATAAAGGAGACAACGCAGCAGACTGGAAGGGTAGTGATCTATACGGACAGTCAGGCAGCGCTGAAGGCACTAGGAAAGGCAACGGTAACATCCGCCTTAGTGAGAGAATGTAAGGAAGAGCTCAACAAGATAGGAGTATACCCAGGTGTCACAGTGGCATGGGTGCCAGGACATCAGGGGATAGCGGGTAACGAGAGCGCGGATGAGCTGGCAAGAGAGGGGGCGGGACGGGAGTTTATAGGCCCAGAACCGGTCCTTCCGTTCTCAGCTCAGGTCACAAAGGGGGTCATAGAAAGGCTAAAAGAACAAGATGTGGAGAGAGAATGGAGAGAAGAAACTGGGTGCAGACAGACAAAGATGATGATAGGAGGTATGGATCACAGAAGAACCAGGTATCTGCTGAAACTGGGTAAGAGCAATTTGAGGTTGCTGACTGGTATTGTAACTGGTCACAACACTCTAAATAGACACTTGAAGGTAATAGGTAATTAGGTATTAGTAGCGACGCTTCCTGCCCACACTGTGGGGAGGAAGAAACTAGTAAGCATGTATTAGCGGAATGTATTATGTACGCGGCACCGCGGTTTAATACATTCGGTAAAGATGTCTTAGAGGAGAGGGAATTCAACCTTAAAGATGTCCTTCTGTTCTGCAGGAAAACGAGAAGAATGGAAGAATTTGATGTGGGAACGCTGCCGGGACAGTAACCTTAGCGCCAACCTGAGGGAAATGGGCTGAATGAACGTGACAAGCGATCGACAGCCCGCCTGTTTCCGGCCAGGCGTCCCTTCACAACATCAACATCATAGTCCTTGCCGCTACATAGTTCTGTAATTTTTTTTTTTTTTGCTATTTTGGCTACGGAACCTTATTAAAGTGTTCATTGCAATTCCTACAATTTGAGGAATACCTGCGCCTGTAAGTGTTGCCAGTAAAAATTTTAATAACAAACCTAAGAAGAATTCATTGACTGGGGAGATGATTCAGCATTATAGTTTATAGTATAAAAAGTATAAAATGCAAGTGACTATTGATTACTGTTTTTCTATCAATTAAATAAATACTATCGCACGCACTAATTGTTTTATGGGTGTTTTGAAAATAAACATAATTTATTAGAAGATTAAAACAGAAAATTAAAAATAGGCAATGACATTTTCCAGCCACCCCATATTCAACATGAAAAGTAAAAAAAATAATTAAATGCATATATCAGCTTAATATGTGGCAACACTCACTCACTCTTGTTTTGTACTAGTCACTAAAACATACATACCTTCTCCTTGTCCTATGTCATATATAATCTCTCCATTGCCAGCCTCTAGCCTCTCCATCAGTTGCTTCCTTAGCAGGTCATATTCATCTGCTGACGGACTCACAAGCACCATCTAAAACAATGAGTATTAATATACCGACTTCAAAAAAGAATGTTCTCAATTCGTCGGAATCTTTTATTTTTTATGTATGCTCCCTGATTACTCAAAGACGCTTGGATCATTTTGGTTTTTTTTTTGTTTGAAAGTGTATCCTTCCCATGTTGTCCCATGGTTATCAGGTCAGGAGCTGATGGTGTTCGATGGGATCCTGGGGGAAATGGAGGGAACTCTTCTAATTTTATAGGCACACTTGAAGCGAATTTGGTTACTGATTTGAAGTTGCTTGACACTTTGTTTTTAAGGTAATTTATTTATTTATGCTTATATTTGAATGTCTTGAACATGGTGTTGACGTAAAATTTTACATTTTAAGCTCTATTAAGGCCTCCTCTCTGTTATGGTCTATAAACACTTGTGTGGAGTTTGTATGGACTCTCACTAAACTAATTATGTGTAAACTGACCCTTAGACAAGAAAAGCCTGTATTGCAACACAAGTATAACTTAATGACTCATATTGCATCACTATCTAGAAATTTTACCATTAAAAAGATAAAAGTTTTAACTTTATTAAAGGCATATCACATGAAATTAATCTTTATAAAAGGATTTATGATAACAAAACTTATTAAAGTTGTTAAATAAGGTATTTCTTTGTTCTTTTAAAAATAATGATGCAACAGGAGTAAATGTACTAGTAATATATAATTGTGATGTGACAACCATAACCACTCAGCCAGGAGCATAGCAAAGAAGAATGAATAATTACCCTATATACTTTGGAACAAATGAACATAATAGGGTCACGGTTAAGCTGGATGATATACGGTTAATAACCTCATATGGAAGGATAATGTAAAGATCTGGCTCTCATGTCAATTTTATATATAAATAAGACAAAATGTTGGACACGAAACAGGACAGTCACTGTACTGCAGGTGCAAGTTTCCAGGCCGTGGTTAGCACTAGAACATCAGGATATTGACGGTGCACGGCACGTTTAGCGGGAAACATATGTTTGTAAACAAAGACGAGCACCCACCTTCCCTCTGATGCTGGAGTAATCGGTCTCGCTCTCCTTGTAGCCCTCCAGCTCCGGTAGCGGCGCCGCCGCCGTGGGGGACTCCACGTCGCTGTCCATGGCCAATCAAGTTCGCGCGAATAACAACACTTCTTATTACACAATTATGTCATCACATAACTAGACGCAACTCGTACACCCACGTTTGTAGTCGCTACAAATAAACAAAACAAGATTTTAAAAAGTCAAACAATGTCAATTTAATACTAACTAATGATCAAATTTTACTGGGAATAGCACGACAAATACTACGACTATTTCATAGCGCTATGTTACGAAAATAGATTTGTAAACGTATGAAGCTTTTTGGCAAGGTGATAATTTCGCATTTATTGTAATTCAATAAAACTCACTAGTTATAAATTTATCGACGTTAACTAATGAAAATAGCTCGCTACACCAATAACAGATGGAAAAAATGCCAACTTTTTGACAACTCGACTCGACATTTGCCTTTCTAGTGCGACGTATTTCATCTTTTTACAAGATCGCGCGATCGGACCATGATTCAAAGGCCACGATTAAAAGTATGACTTAAATAGCTCTATCTATAATGTGATGGAATTATAACATAAAGTAGAAAAAGCGCGGGAAACGTGGAACGCGGCGGTTTAGGTTTTCGTTTCTCATACTTTTATTTATAAATTTACTGTAAATTATAGATCAGAAAGGTGTTAATTTGTATATAGTTTCATCGTATTGTGTGTATATATATTTTTTTGTGTTGTTAGTTATATATTAGCATTGGATTAGGTAAGTTTTCTTTACTTTAATATGGAGATGGAGAAGGAACCTCCTGACCCTGGAGGGGGAGGTCTTCAGGTTGCTTACAATGTAACAGTTGATATTGATGATATCGAGTCCGGTTTGGATACAGATGCTTCTGTTGCTTCTACTAGTGGCAGGAGTTCATTAAAACGTAAGCATAGTAAGAGATGCAAAAATTGCAATAAAAAAGTTCGAAAGAGTCAGGATGGCATTTCCTTTATTGTTTGCGCATGTCAGTCTTCCGAGATACCAATGCTACAAGACACCCTGTCTCATCCTCTTCATACCAATGACCAAGTAACAAAATCTCCTGAATCATCTGATATGAATCTAAATAAAGATAAACCAACAAAAGTAGGCAGAGATTTATTCTCACCAACAGATGCTGCACCTTTCACAGTTCATGTGCAGATTAAACAAACAGAACGAAACTCGTCCTTGCATCCAGTTTCATTCGGAAAGTTTTTAATGAAGAGCAAATTCAACAATATAGTAAATGGTAGTGTGAAGCGTATCGGTAGGACCCGGATATCCATGGCCTTCTCGAAATATGATGACGCCAACGTATTTTTGAATGATTCTCGACTTGAAGTTGAGAATTTGACTGCCTTCATTCCATCATTTACTGTTACCCGCATGGGCTTAGTCCGTGGCATCCCGGCAGAGTGGACGGAACAAGATATTATTGAGAACATTTCTGTACCCGCAGGGTGTGGAAAGGTACTCAAGGTAAGACGCCTGAATCATAGAGTTCCCGTTAATGGATCGGTGACATGGCAACCATCTGAAACAATAGTAATCACTTTTGATGGCCAAATCCTCCCAAAAAGAGTATTCTCGTGCTATAATTCCCTTCCGGTAGAATTATACATATTCCCCACGATTCAGTGTTTTAATTGTTGTAAATTTGGTCACACAAAAACAAACTGCAGATCGAAGCCTAAGTGTTTCAAGTGTGGGCAGATGCATGCTGGACACACTTGTACAGTAGAGGAAGATTGTGCCAATTGCTGCTTATGCAATGGTTTACATTTCGCAACGAATAGATCTTGCCCAGAGCACAAGCGTCAAAAGGACATAAAAGTAACCATGGCTAACAACTGCATTTCCTATGGAGAAGCAGTCAAACTCCACCCAGCAGCTTCCAAGTCATTTGCAGATGTTCTTCAGACTCAACCTCAGCCACAATCAATCTACTCTAGTCCACCCCATAGTGTCCCTACTCTAGCCCCAAATACAACCGCCCAGTCTAATAGCCCCAGTAGTTATAGAAAAACAATTTTCGTTAAACCACGTACTGCTTTGAGAAAAACCACCAAGGGTTATGATGTTGCCGCACATAATGCCTTGGTTAGTGGGTATTCCATGCTATCTCCACAAAACGGCTGTGCGCTTCAGAACAGTAGCGATAAAGAAGAGAGACATTCTACATCTGATGATATTCAAGCCCTAATTAGTCTGTTATCTAATCCGAATATTAGCTTACCGTCCCACGTTGCCCCTCTTGCTGAGATACTTTTAGTAGCCATTCAAAATAATGGACAAAATAATTCAATGGAATTGCAGAAGTGTAATAAATAAAAAACATGATTTAATTTATTTATTAAACAAATATGAACCTTTTGTTTTTGCCCTTTCTGAGACATGGCTCAAACCCAGAGCTCTTCTTAGGGTTACTGGATATTCATGTCTCAGAGAAGACCGTCCTGATGGGTATGGTGGTGTAGCCTTACTTATCAGGAATTCCATTTTATTTACACCAGTTCATCTCCCATCTCATAGTGACGATTTGTCAATCGTTGCTGCCATTGTAAATAACATGTGTATCATATCTGTATATATTCCTCATCCATCTTCATCTATTTTGCACGAATTTGAACAATTAATATGTAATCTTCCAAGGCCCATGTTGATTTTAGGTGATTTTAATTCCCAACATCAGCTATGGGGTAGTTCAATTTCTAGTTACCATGGGGAGCGTATAATAGATATTCTTGATAATCATAATCTTTGTGTGTTAAATACTGGCCTTCCTACCAGACGAACAGCACCTTTTGAATTAGTAAGTGTTGTTGACTTATCTATCTGTTCAGCTCAAATTTCATCTTCTTTAACTTGGCGTACACTAGAATCAACATTTGGTAGTGATCATTTTCCAATCATAGTTACATATTCCAATCCTGTTCCATCATCACCTAAGCCTAGTCCAAGGTTAAAGTACAATTTATGCAATGCGGATTGGAAAGTTTTTAAAAGTCGTATTGAAGATAAATTGTTGCAGTTGCCTAGTGTAGCTGACAGTGACATAGTGAGTTGTTCAGTTGCATTAGCTCAAGTCATCATAGAAGCGGCTGATGAAACTTTCCCTGTAAAAAATAGTGCATCAGGTAAAATTCCATCTCCTCCCTGGTGGGACAACGAATGCACTCAGGCAATTCGTAGGCGAAAGGAGGCTGAAAGACAGTACTGTCACTTGATGACAAACGAAAACTTTGAGCTGTACATACAGGTAGCGCGTGACACTAAGAAGTTATTACGGAAGAAAAAATTTGAAGGATGGAGAAGATTCTGTGCCTCTCTTAATCCCAATGTTAAACCTTCCATAGTGTGGAACAATATTAAAAGGTTCCGACACGCTTTTAATGAGCCTTCTACACAGATTCTTCCTTCTAGCTTAGCTCATCAATTTATGGACAAATTAGCACCGGCTTCAGTTCCAGAAGAATATGTCTTTCAACCTTCTTCCTTTTCATATGATACCGCATATGGTTCTAATTTTAATGCTCCTTTTAAAATTGAAGAATTAAAAGGTGTATTAAGTAACTTGAAAGATACTGCACCTGGCCATGATGGAGTCCCATATTCTTTTCTAGCCAATGCTGGTGATTGCATTCTTATTTATTATTTACACATTATTAATTCTGTTACACAGTCCGGTATAGTCCCAGATACATGGAGATCTCAAATAGTCCTTCCTATTTTAAAACCCAATAAACCAGCTTCAGACGTTTCTTCTTATAGGCCTATTGCTCTATCTTCAGTATTTGCTAAAATTACAGAACACTTGATTAAAAATAGATTAGAATTTTTTATTGAAAGCAATAAGTTACTGGCTCATAGTCAGTTTGGATTCCGTAAAGGTAGATCTACTTATGACAGTTTAGCTATATTAACATCAGATATCAGGTTGGCATTTTCCAGAGATGAATCAGTGGTAGCTGCCTTTCTGGACATAACCGCTGCATATGATAATGTCTTAGTTTCAGTGTTACGAGAAAAGCTTTTCATATTAGGAGTTCCAGTAATGTTATGTAATTTTATAATTAATCTATTGTCTCAAAGGTCCATTAGTCTTCTCATTGATGATAACAACAGTATTACTCGCTTAGTGTGGAGAGGACTTCCACAAGGGTCTGTTTTAAGCCCTCTGTTGTACAATATTTATACATTTGACTTAGAATCATCCCTTAATGGCACAGTTAGAGTTTTGCAGTATGCTGATGATTTGCTATTATACTCACCAAATGTTTCTGTTGAACAGGCTAGTAGAACCATTTCTTACTCATTGAGTTTATTGAAATTATGGTTAGACTCTAATGGTTTAGAACTTTCTATTCCTAAAAGTGTAGTAGTTGTGTTTACAAGAAAACTATTTCCTCCTCCGGTCACTGTAGAATATGGTAACAATCCCATCTCTGTAAAAAGTCAAACAAAATTTTTAGGTGTCATTTTAGACAGAAAATTAACAGGTCTTCCTCATTGTGACTATGTAGTTTCTAAATGTGAAAAAAATATTAATATACTTAGGTGTGTATCTGGAGTTTGGTGGGGAGCACATCCTTTTTGCCTAAAACTGATGTATAATGCCCTGATAAGGAGTGTTCTAGACTATGGGACATTTCTGCTAGAACCAGGAAGTGTAGCAGGATTCAAGAAACTTTCTAGTATACAGTCTAAAGCTCTCCGAATTATCTGTGGTGCTATGAAATCTAGTCCCATTAATGCAATGCAGGTTGAGTGTTGTGAACCACCTCTTCATTTACGGCGACAATTTCTTTCTGATAGGTATCTCTTCCGTTGCTCTCAATTTTCAAATCACCAACTTTGGCCTATCCTGTTAAACCTCTCTTTTCAAATAAACTCTTCTAAATATTGGAAACATAAGAGTCCCCCTTGCTTGATTAAAAGTTTTGAAAAAGTTAAATCTATACCTGCACCCACTGTTAGTGCTTCTACACTGCCCATCTTCCAGCATGATTATGAATCTCTTACGCTTGTTCCTTCAGTTCTCTTAAATATTGGCATCTCAAAGAATGATGTGGAACATAATAAACAGTTTCTGAGTTTCATTGGAACTGAGGGCCTGGATGCTCATCATATTTACACGGATGCTTCTAAGATATCAGTTAATGGTTGTGTTGGAATTGGAGTACTGCATGTTCAATCCAATATATATCAAAAAGTAAAGTTGCCCCCAGAGTCATCCGTTTATAGTGGTGAATGCTTTGGAATCCTGAAAGCAATAGAGATGATCATTATTATGCGTCTTAAAAAGTCTATAATATTTTCGGACTCATTAAGTTCTCTTCAATCAATTGCTAAATTTCCTTTCAGATCAAAATCTAATAACCCAATTATTTATAAAATACGTAGCCTCTTGTTAAAATGTTCTCTTAATGACTGTTCTGTATCCTTTGCTTGGATTCCCGGGCATAGAGGAATAAAAGGAAATGAAAGGGTGGATGTGCTGGCTCGGGATGCCATTGATTGCGGTGATATGTTTCCTTATGAAAATATACCTGAAGACCTTTTAGCTTTGCCCAAAGTATACTTACGAGACGAATGGATGAAACTTTGGACATCACCTGATGTAAGGACGGGTTTACGCTTTCGTGACATACAACCGGTTGTTCCTGCCAAACCATGGTTTTCTAAAATATCAATTTCAAAACCAGCAACCAGTATGTTAATCCGCATGAGACTGGGTCACTTGTGTACACCGGAGCATCTCTCAAGACTAGGCATCGTGGCCAGTTCTGCGTGTATTTGTGGAGCTGATCCCGGTGACTTAAACCACATATTTTTCGAATGTCAACAATACGATCGCTCGATATTGTTAAATCAGCTGTCAATCCTTAAAGTTCCTTTTCCTGTAACTATTCGTTCACTCCTTTATATTAATGACTCATCCTTGTATATATTTAAAGCCTTATATTCATTTTTATCTTTAAATAATATCAAACTTTAATATACATTATTATATCCTTTCCTGATCTTTCCCATGCTTTCCAAATTCCCGATCTATCCGTATTTTCCTGTAATCCCGTTTCCTCGTTTTTTGGCTGAATGCGCCAAGAGCGCGATGCCATTAAAAAAAAAAAAAAAAAAAAAAAAACATAAAGTATTAGTACCAACATTATAAAATTGATAAAATCCTCGTTCATGCGTAAATTTCGAAATTATAATTCAGTTGCTTTTACTGTCGTATCTGTGGAAGCGATGAAAACGTCGAAAAAGTAAACAAGTGGATGGGAGGATGTGATTTCTTTTAAGATTTATTGAATTTTGTGCAACGAGAAGTACTGTAATTTGGGAAATCGTTTCAATAATATGATTCTTTGGATATCGCTGTCCTTGAACAATCAATATGGGTGATGATTTTAGCGCATCCGATTGTTCCTGGAAGAAAATGGTAATAGCGAAAGCGAACGACGAATGGATCTCTACAATTAAATCTGAACAGATAGATGCCCATAGAGCTATGAACACTTCGGATTTCAGCATGGATGCTATCCAGATGCCCTTCGGCGGCTTGAAGACGGAGAGGGAGGAGAGCGGGGAGCGCTCGTACCAGGATCAGGAGTACGGCGACGACGGGTCGTCGACGGGGCCGGAGGACCCACTGCTGATCGAGGAGGGGGGAGCCGCCGGGCGGCGTCGGCGGAAGGGCTCGGTGCCGCGCAGCGAGACGGAGGAGGAGCGCGCCGTGCGGCTCGCCAAAATGTCCGCGTACGCGGCTCAGCGGCTCGCCAACGAGACGCCGGAGCAGCGCGCGCTGCGGCTCAAGCGCATGTCGGAGTACGCGGCGCGGCGGCTGGCGCACGAGAGCGCGGAGCAGCGCGCGCGGCGCCTGGCGCGCATGTCGGCGTACGCGGCGCGCCGCCTCGCCAGCGAGTCGCCCGAGCAGCGCCGCGCGCGCCTCGCGCGCATGTCCGCCTACGCCGCGCGCCGCCAGGCCCGCAAGAAGATCTCCAATAACACCCAACCTCCCGCTGAACCTGCCTCAGACTCACTGTTGAACAATGATGTGAATGATCAAAGTAAACCTTATAGTGTCTACCTTTAATTAGTTATATATCATAACATAATATTACTAAATGTTTTCTTTGGCTGAATTACATAATTTTTTGTGACGTGGCAAGGCAACTGTTGGTAGACTAATTAATACATAAAGTTAGCTACCAAAAATTTTGATGTTGCACTTGTTCATCGAGGCGGAAGCTCTATTTATCCTGCTGCGGCAGAAGGACATTTATGTTTTTTGCATGTGGCATTTGTCTGGGTGATTCTGATTAGGAAATAAATAGGATTGTTTATGAAACTTTTTTTATTTTAACATTTTAGAATGTACTATGCAATAAATAACTGAATTTAATATTATATTAGTGTTGTAAATAATTATCTGCTTTTCATATGTAATAGCATATTCTATGTTTTTATAGAGTATTTATTTATGTATACTGTGAGGTTTGCCAATGTAGAGCAGCAATAGTATAATTATTTGCAAGGTATTGAGTGTTTAATCTCTGCACATATTTTTACAAGATTAATAGAGAATTTTAAATTGTCATGTGTACCTACCTAAAGATCACAATAAATGCATTTTGTATGTTTTAGTGACTTCTAGGGCTATTTTATTTCTTCACCATGTATGGCTGTATAAATAGAAATAAATAAATATTTAAGGACAATCTTATACAAATAGACCTAGTCCCATAGTAAGCTCAATAAGGCTTGTGTTATGGGTACTAGACGACGATATATTTAATAGATACAAATACTTAAATACAATACAATTCTTACTGTTAGGCAGTTAATGTTTCTGAGAGTCGTCCTATTGGTTCATCGTAAGACCATTTCTTTGGAAATATATCCACAGCTACTGCATAAAAGGGTGTACAAAATTCCAATACCGCACAGTAATACATCTTTCTTTAAACGCTTTCCAAGTTATTTTCATCCTTACCTGTATAACAAAGTCAACAAACTATGTGATATCAAGAATGCATCCCTTCCAGAAGCTAAGCGTAAACTATTCGTTTGGTTTAACAGCCTCAATTATTTAGAAACTGAAGAAGTTATCAAAAATGTTGTTTAGCTTAACATTTATTTATTAGCTTCGTTACCCATTCGCTAGCTCGTGTTTCATTTCCACGCTCGCGGTTATAGTACATTGTTTAACGAGGGCCGTAAGTGGAATATTGCTAACGAGAGTGTATCAGAAGCCCGACGCCGAAGGCGGAGGGCTTTTGATGACTCGAGTTTGCAATATTCTTACGCCCGTGTTATACACAATGTTTTTCATCACATTTGCGAGGAAATAAATAACAACAAAAGACAGAAAAATTTAAGTTTCATACAGCAGCACCAATCAAAAATTGACAACTTCACTTCCAGATCAGTGCTAGTAGAGCGCGCAGTTCAATATTTCAACCAATCACAGAGCAGTATTCTTGCGGGGCGGGGCGTCGTGACCAACTAGATTTTTTTATTCAACCAATCACACAGCAACCAGATTTGCTTAAGCCAATCAGAGGGTTCTATTATTTAAAAAAAAAAACCATAACGCCCATGGGCGTAATATAGCCCATTACAGCTCAGTACGCTTGCGTATAATAACACCATTTTCGAGCAAGTGTGATGAAAAAATACATACTGCACCCTTGTATAACAAATAACTATAAAACTACAGTAACCGAATATTTTACATTTCTGTGTGCCTACTGGCAAAGGCCTCCCCTAGACTTCTCCATTCCTCCCTGTCATGTCTGTGACCACTCTGGTCCACGTCTTGCCGGCCATTCATTTCTATAATTTCGTCCTACCATCTTTTAAATTGTCTGCCTCTCTTACGTTTACATCCTCTTGGGTACTACCCAACTAGCACAATATGTTGTTAATATTTTGCTCCGGTTCTCAGGTCCTCTTATTGTTATATATCTATGTCCTGCCCACTTCCATTTAACATAGCAACATTGCCTACATCCCCAAGTTTTGTCTTGTCCAGTTCATAATTATTTATTTTTCTCAAACATGCAATGAAATATCGTCCTTACGTGCGTTATAACAGGCTTCAAAGTATCACGTTTCGGGCGGAACAACTCGAGAGAACTGTAAAGGAATTTCATACAAAATTGAAGGCCTAGGCCGAGAAGTAATTTTTTTTTAAATTTTAATGTTAACATGGCGTCTGTGTTCATCAACAGGCTAAACAGCTGAATTCTATTTTTTTATTTTTTTTAGTGGCTGAATGGTTATCGGACCAAAAATATCCGCGTTAATGCCTATTACACACGAACCTTTATTAAGAATACAAACCTGTATGATTCAATGTCTTGATGAATAAATTTAAAATATTATCTATGTACGTAAGTCACCAGAGGCCATAGACAATATTTAAAATCCTCTGCATTTATTTTATTCATTATAGAAATTAAGATTCTTATTATCAGGTCATGTATAATGGCCCTAATAGGGTCTATTCGAACGCTACACACGCGAAATACGGACGACTTTCGTAAAAAAAAATTAAGTATGGAGGAATTGGAGGGAAAATTAATGTACTATTTTGAGTGGTGCATTGTTTTATTTCATTGCATATGTTTGAGAAAAGCACTATACATGCCTCGCCGTGAAAAGGGCTTGCCGGCTTCGTATCACTATCCGGCCTCCCTACGGTCGGCCGTCTATACCTACTCACCCGGCAAGCCCTTCTTTCCCGGCGTCTGCAGTAATGTACTATTATCTAATCTTCTCTTCCCGCTGGATGCGGGTGGCGCAGGACCGGTCATTTTGGCACACTTTGGGGGAGGCAGTGGACGTCTTTCGGCTGATATGATGATGATGATGATGAATCTTCTCTTCTTGAGTATGCTTCTTTCCATGGCTCTCTGACTTACCTACTTCCAATTTCTTACACTGTGCCTTAGTCAGTGCCCAGTCAAAATGCATGTTGTGTTAAATAACTTTCTCTTTATGCTGGTATGCGAAATTCGTTTTCGTTCGTGTATCTCTGTCTCTGTCGCACTCGCTTGTTCGAGCGACAGAAACGAAGATACACGAACGAAAACGAATTTCGTTTCGCGGTAGGCCCTCTGCCTAGCTAGCATGATCGCGTTTATACATGTGCAGCTGTCTCTTACGAGTAAGTATGAAGTATGTAAGCGCGAAAGGGACATATGCTTTATGTCCGACAACTCTCACTGCTGAAGACGCGATATAGCGTCATTGCAAACCATTACCCATTCGCGGGAAACGCTATATCGAGTCATGACATTTTTAATGCTATGATGGTTAATTTCAATAAAAGGTAATTTATTTTTCAGTTATCTGATTCTTAGAACTTAGTTTCTATTGAGGCGACCAAAAAATAGTACATCTAACAAAATCAAACCGAATATTGTCTACAAAGTTTAAGTAAAGATATTTAGCTAGGCTGGTATTGCTTGGAATAGTTCCTGAATTTTCAACGTTATTTCGACTTCAGTAAAGTGGATAACGTTTTGACAGTGAAATTTGCATTGTGCTTCGGTTCGTCAAATGTGCCCCGACAAATACAGCTTTGAGCATCTCACTCCAATGTATGCTGCGCCCCTTTTCTACTTAATACCTCGTCGGTGTCAAACAAGCGTACAGCCCGCCTGGTGTTAAGGTTACCGTAGCCCTCTCGCCAGCGACTAAATTGGGAAGATACAACAAGGAAAGGTAAATTCGGTTGTTTGAAGCACTGGCGAGTGTGGGCAATGAAACCAAACAAATATTTCAACATTCTTAAAGTTTATTCAAATCATTTGCTATAAAATTATGCACAATGTTCAAAGAGAATAGATAGTAAACTTACTCTAGATACCATAGGACCACGATAAAATATGTTACTTAGCTTGAATTAGCTACCATTTTACGTCTGAGATTCAGTGCCTAAAGTCAAGGAATGTTTCTGTCAGTCTATTATGCTTAACTATATTATAGTATATCTATTTATATACATTGACTTGTCAAAAAACAATTGATAACCCTTTTACAGGCCGGCAGTTGGAAAATGACAATCGGATGTCAGTCTTATTCATTGACATTAAGATGTTATGTTTGACAAGCAGTATGTGGTCGATATAACGCCTCTGCCTGGAAAAGGGTTAATATAGGTATTTAGCACCACCTGCATATACAGTCAGTCGACGTCAAAGATATGTTTACATTTTTCGCCTTATTGCAATGGAATAAGGTATGAAAATGTAACATTTTCTTGAAATCGACTGTACACTAGGTACAGTGAGTGCTTGCAAATTGCTAGTTTCTTTATATTAATATGTTTGTCAATGAATTTGAATCTTCTAATGAAGAACTGAGTTACATATTTACACTAAATTTAACATTTTTTAAATATCAAAATATTAAATCTTAAGACTAGTTTATAATAACTTAATGACGCAATCTGATCTTTAATAATACTTACACATATCGTATAGTTACATAATACTCCTGTCCAATGAAAATATACCAACAAAACATAATATAAAACAGTGATGCTAAAACAAAACTTGAGCGAAAGTTGAAATCGAGTTGTTTTTACATAATGAGAAATGAGAATAGCTATTGACCTTATTATATACCGTATTTAGGTGTTCGAGTCTACGCTTGAACCACTGTGAGATTACTTTTTCGTTATTCGTACTAGTACGGTCAAGGACTTTAATCTTTGAGCCATTTAGGTGTCAACTAATTTTGGTTTTCTATGAAGCTATGAAGTGTCCAGTGTAAAGTGAGCTCTAAATAGCTCAACAATTAAAGTCCGTGACTTGTTTGTGAAATTTGTTGACAATTTGAAAAAAATACCTAGCATGCAGGGACCGGAACCGGTTACCCTAATCAGGGTTTTCCATAGGCTAATTTTAGAAGTTGTTTTAAAATCCCTAGCAATGGTAACCTTATGATAAGGTAACCATACTGATAGGGTAACCCTATTGTTATGGTAAGCATATCGGATGTGGTAACCATAAGTTAACCCTAAAAAAACGCTTAACCCTTAAGTTATGGTTACCTTATGGTTACCATAATAATAGGGTTACCCTATCAGTAAGGTTACCTTATCATAAGGTTACCAAATTCATAGGGTTGCCAAATAGATAGGGGCCTGAAAAGGGGTTTTCCCGGTTCTTGCTAGCATGTAACAGTTTCTATTCATTACAAGATTTCTTTGACATAAATAAATATTATAAATAGTGTTAAGATTGAAATTCGGACATTTAACTTATTATAACGTGTGTTACCTATGTAAAGTAGAGACATCTAGTGTCGAACTAGTCAACTAACATTGGATTGTATGACGAAATATCAGTCAGTCATGTCAACACTTCCTAAATTAAGTAATGTTTTCATTTAAGAACCCAACGTTCCGTGATGTAAGAAGTGATAATGTGATAATAAACTGTTAAAAGAAAAGGAAATAAGTGAGAAAGTTGTAAAATGGCTACAAATGACGCAGTATCTGGAATAAAGCCGCCAGCTAACCTACAAATTGACGCGGATAAACCAACGTGCTGGAAAAAATAGTTACAACAGTTTGAGTGCTCCTTTCCTTCGGCAGTCGGGTAAAAAGGAAGAAACAAACATCATATTCGAAGTAGTTCAAGAAAAAGTGACACCGATCCTGGGACTTAATACTTGTGAGAAATTAGGACTGATAGCAAAACATTGAAGGCATCTGAAGATGACATATTTGAAGACTTAGGGTGTTACAAAGATTATGAGTACGATATTGACCTGATAGAAAACCCTAAACTGGAAATAATAAGCCATCTAGAAGAATTCCACATTATATAAGAAATGAAGTCAAACAAGAACTAGACAGAATGGTGAAGCTAGATGTCTTAAAACTAGAAACGGAACCTTCTCCTGCCGTGAGCCCCATGGTAATTGTAAAACAGAAAAATAAAATTAGAATCTGTATAGACCCCTCAGATGTAAATAAAAGCATTCTGAGACGCCATTTTCCTGTTACCACTAGAAGAGATCTCAGCCGACATCAAAGGTTCCAAATTCTTAGCATTATTTATTAGATTGCACAAAAGGATTTTGGCAAATTAAGCTATCAGAAGGAACACAAAAGATATTAACATTCGGGACCCCCTGGGGAAGATATTCCTTCAAAAGGCTCCCATTTGGAGTCTCGTCTGCGCCAGAGATCTTCCAATAAATCTTGACAAACCTGCTCAGTATATTAAAAAATGTAGGAGTATCCATCGATGATATTTTAATACATGCAGAAAGTAAGGAAGAACTACGCAAAACTGTCAGTGAAGTCATCGAAGTACTAAAGGAATCAGGCTTCAAACTGAACAAAACTAAGTGCATTTTTCAAGCGGAAAGAATAAAATTCCTAGGGCACATCGTTTTAGCAAACGGATTAGAAGCAGATCCAGAGAAAGTAGAAGACATACAAGCAATGAAAACGCCAACAAATAAAACACAGCTACAGAGACTACTAGGGATGATCACATACCTAAATAAATTCATTCCCAACATGTCAAACCTAACAAATCCACTAAGAAATTTGTTACACAAAAAAATTTTAGATAGGAAATTCATCACGAAGCTGCTCTCAGCCAAATAAAACAAGGACTTCAAAGTCCCCCAGTGCTGAGACTATACGATGTTAACAAACCTGTAACTTTATCCGTAGACTCAAGTTCAAAAAATCTTGGAACCGCACTTCTTCAAGAAGGACAACCAATAGCCTATGGGTCAAGAGCATTGATCATATCCGAACAGAATTATCCACAGATAGAGACGGAAGCACTTGCTATACTGTTTGAATGTAAGAAATTCGATGAATATGTTTATGGTAAGGAACTGACCATAAACCACTTGAAACAATTTTCAAGAAAAATATACAATCGCCCCAGCAAGGTTGCAACGCATAAAACAGACTTGTAGTACCTGAAACTAAATACACAGATGAACCAGCTGTACAACAGGTCCCGGCACGGCCTCAATCACCAGCTGCTGCTAAGTCACTCCCAGCATCGTCAACTTCACCACCAAGCACTCCCAATCAGATGCAGAACTCATACCTGGCTCAACCAGCGATAGTACCAAGAACATCAAGGTTTGATAGAATAATTAAACCAATAAATAAACTTGATCTTTAAATAATACTTTTAAATTGATAATTGTAATAAGTTGCATTGTGTAATGAATGTATGTACCTTAATACTTACAATATAATTACAACTATAACATAGTAACTTGTTAAGTGAGTCGCAGCCTGACGACTGACTCGAGAAGACGATGCTCCAGAAGACGAAGATAGTTCTGAAGAATATGACTTCATGCTCAAAACAATCGAGCATGAGCCGAAAATAAGGCAGGCTGAAGCGGTAGCAGTAAAATTTGGAATGGAATGCCAAAGGCTTGGCCAATTAGGGTGGTGGAAGTTAAAGTACCTAGAAACGGGAAAACAATTCCAAGCCACACCCGTGTTCTGTGCCCTTAAAACAAATAACATCCGGGCAGAAGTAACCCCAAAATGGAAATATTCGGAGATATTGGAGACGTTTGACCTCACTCTTGGGGCGATCACTAACGGGCTGATTCAGCAAAGAATAATATTTGACAATATTCTTAAAACGTTACCCCAAGAAATGAGGAAGGTGTCCAAGGATTTCTTTGCACCGACATCAGAATTCAAAAAGAATTTAGAGCCCATGCTGCAATACGTGTGCGGCAGACGCCTCCGTGTGTCCTGAACTAAACAGAAAACATCTTTAGGCCTCGGAATAAAAATCTAAAGAAGATGTTAAAAGAGATTCCTCCCTCGGATACGTCTTTGAGGACAAACTGCTCTCAGATATAATAAAAGAATACGGAGTCAACAAGATTTTTCATAGCCAGCGGAGCTTGCCAGGAAACACAAGACAACCTATGTCCGCGACAACACACAAAGGAACAACCCGTTGGGCCTCAAATTTCCCTTAACAATCAAGTCACAGCCGGGACACAAAATTCCCAGAAAGGAACTTCTCTACCCAATTTTCAACTTAAGGAATCTGATATCTGAACGAATTCGTTTTGACACCAAAATTTCACCTAATAAATCATCAACAAGTCCCACTACATCTGAGAAATGGAGACTTTATGTGGGAAATATACCTCTCAAAGGCTCATTTTTATATTCCTGTAAAGACACCGACGTTTCTATCACTCTCGTACCAAGGAATAATTTACGAAATGACTTGCCTCCCGTTTGGCTTAGCAAGCGTCCCGTCGGCGTTCGCAAAAGTCACAAACTGGATAGCGCACCAGCTAAGACAGAAAGGTCTAAGAGTCCTGGTATACTTAGACGACTTCTTGCTAATTCACGAGAAACCGGACGTTCTGAGAGATCAGGCTCATATAGCTTTGACGTCAAAAACCCGGGTTGGCAAATAAACGAAGAGAAAACCTCAGCAACCGCCTCGGAAAAACTAGAATTCTTGGGAATAACATGGGACACACAGAAAACACAAAAGGCTTATCGGAAATAAAAACCGGCAACTGCGGCGAAATATAAACACACTTCAAAGGAAAAAGCGTTGGGAGTTGGTATGACGCGAAAGCATTCCTAGGTAAACTGAGCTTCGCATCTTTCGTGATACCCTTAGGACTGCACTCACGGCTGCTACAAAGGGGATTACGCCATCTGCCCAGAGACCACTTTCGCCAGAAATTACCCATGACAGAAGATCAAATGCTAGAGGTAAAATGGTAGTCGGGGAACGCGCCTCCCCAATTCATTACGCGGAACCATACATTTTTATTACAACAGATACGGCAGACAGCGGCTGGGGCGCGATTGTAAACGGAGAACACTTTTGGGGTCTCTGAACTCACGCGTAAAAGAAATGGCACAGCAACGTAAAGGATCTTTGGACGGTATTCGAAGTGCTTCAACGCCTGTACCAGAAAAGAAAACTCTGATGCTGCAGTCCGACAACCGCACTACAGTGGCGTACATCGAAAAACAGGCAGGCAAAAAAACGAACAAGCTTCTGGAGGCGACAGAAGAAATTCTACAGTTTTGCGAAAACAGGTGTTGTCACTTAATTGCCCGATACATCCCAGGCGTTTACAACGGGATTGCCGATGGTCTGTCGAGGCAAAAAGTCCTTCCGAGTGGCATCGAAAGAAGTTACCACCACCGCAAGTAGAGCACCTGGTATTGGCAGTTTGGGCTGATCTGAGCAATTGAGGGGCTGGTCGGGTCCAGAACGAGACCTTCTGGAATCGGTTTGGAGAAAATCTACACTAAAAACGTACAAACCAATTTGGAGGAAATGGTTTGAACGGGACAAGTACTTGCAACGTAATTAACAACCCCAATGCCTAGAATGTAGCTAAATATCTTTGCTACTCATTTATCAATTTAAAATTGAAGCCTAGAAATATAGCACTACACAAATCAGTTGTTATAAACTTTCCTAACCCGATTCAGTCTGCTCAGCTCAGCTTGAACCCTGCGATTAGACAGACAATGAAGGGCATTTTTACCAAAAACCCGTGTATTACTTGGAAAATAGAGGACTTACTTAATTTCCTTAAAGCCTATACAGTGGACGAAAACTGTGTTTGCTGTAGCCAGACACTCGTGCGTTCTCCTCTTACTCGCCTCTGGCAGACTTGTCCATGATGACTTGACGTTATTAACAATCAGTAAGGAGACTTTTGAGGACCGACGAAACGAAATAATATTTTGGCCGAAGTTGGGCTCCAAAACGGCTTCCTGGACTCACCAACAATCAGGATGGTCCTTAAAACACCAGGCATACCTAGAGATCGATTAGATATAGTTCATTGGGTTGGAAAACTAATAAGTACCTCTGCAACTCGTCGATCAGCAGGGGATACCAATGGTTTATTAATCACCGCCGGGGAAACAGTGAACAATGCTTCAAGATCGGTGATCGCCGGCTGGATAAGAACCCTTTTTAAAGAGGCGAATATGTCCGCCTCAGCTGGAAGTTTCAGAGCAGCGGTAGCAACGAACAACTGGACTCGCAGCTGGTTCAACATAGATGAAGTGAAGGAAGGGTAACTGGAAATCCAGCAATACTTTCTTTAGACACTATTTTCAAGAAGTAGTGGCGGAACCGAGACCCAACTGTAACTGTGTTGAGCGATTGTTTCTGGACTCTGTAGAACGATTTGAACATGTCTTAAAACTTACGTATCTCAGTCTTACTTCAAGACATGTTAATCTAGTTATATGGATATCATATGAATCAATAATTTAATGCCGGAAGGATTTTTTTTTAGTTCTTTAATACATGAGTGTCGTACTCGATGATTCTTTTTATTTTGATTGCGGTATGACCGCAACATCAAATATAGGTGGGGTTCACATGCTTACCTGCTAAACTATTAATTTAATATTAACAAGGTGTGCAAGAATTCTGTGAGCATTTTCAAGCTGATTACAGTGATTAGCGAATTCCTAATATTTGTGATATTAATTGTATCTGAAGTAATTGCTTCTTCGGAGTTTCATTGCCTTAATACCAATCTGATATGGCTTCTTCTCTCACAGTACGCTTGGGGCAACGCCGGCAGATTATAACACGTCTCACAGTGGTTCAAGCGTAGGCTCGAACACCTAAATAGAACCGTTTTATCCTCAAAGGTAATAAAACGGATATTTAGTATTCAGCCGTAGCTTGAACCACCCTTTCAGGGCCTTGCCGTACTGAGAAAGCAAATGGCTGTCGCGCGCTGCCACGATAGGATGGAAAGAGAAGGAGAGGTCACACTCGTGACCACAGATAAGAAAAGAGTGATGTACTAGTAAGTATAACGAAAGAGCAATCTCACAGTGGTTCAAGCTACGGCTGAAACCGAAATATCCGTCGTATGCCCTTCAGGGGTAAAACGGTTCTGTTTGTTCTCTCTTATAACATTAGCTTTCAAGATTACTAATGCCTTGAGCACAGGTACCGAGTATAGTGGCGAGAGAGTGGCGAGCAAGTCACTTGAACCTTGTTGTTACTGGCTCGCCACTTTGTTCGGCCGAGAGCACTCTCTCGGCCGCTATACTCGGTATGTGTGATCAAGGCATACGAACATGTTGACACATATACCACAATCAACAAAGCATAGGACCCTGATAATTATTCCATGCGCGAAATTTTGCAGAGAAAGTAATAAATATTAGAAATAAATATCAAATAGGTAATCAATAATGGGGTCCTATCACTTGACCTACCAACTTTTGCCCCAATATTTCACTAGACCTAATGCATTTTTCTTCGAAACGGTGAACTTTTCGGGTTTTCTTTGAATATCATCAATTCATCAAATAGCATTAGTGTGTTTTGCAATAATCTTATAAAGTTTACTGTTTAAGAAAAAAATGCATTAGGTCTAATGAAACAATAGGTCAAATGAAGCATTTAGGGCTAAAATAGATAGGTCTAACAAGGGAGAACCAAACAATATAATCCCATACAGCTTATTAGCCGACTGTTTCACACTTCACCCCGCGTAAGTCAAGGGAGAATTGTCGCGGCTTATAGGCGGAGTTGGCGCGCCGGTTACATTCATACAGAACGGCAATACACGTCGAATTATTCAATCCGGTAGTCTAATCCGATTATCGGAAGGCTTCGGTGCTATACACTTGAATGAACAGCCCATACACGTCCTATCCGATATCGGATCGACCGTTGGAGTCGGAAAAAGCAACGAGGCGTTTACGTTTTTACTGCCGGCTGGCAGGCGGCGGCGGCGCGGTCGGCGGCCGGCTGGCAGGCGGCGGCGGCGCGGTGGGCGGCCGGCTGGCAGGCGGTGGCGGCGCGGTCGACTGCCGGTTGGCAGGCGGCGGCGGCGCGGTCGGCGGCCGGCTAGCAGGCGGTGTCGGCGGGCAGCGGCGCGGGCGCGAGCAGCTGGCGCGTGGAGGACGTGGAGCTGTACGAGTCGCCCGACGACCGCACCGACGACTGCGACAGCGGCGTGCCTGCACACAAATGAACAAATCACATTGAGATAATGGTGGTTCTAGGGTGGTAGTCACGGCACGAGGCCAATGAGTATATACGAGAATAGCGTCTAATAGAACCTTTATTCAATGTTAACACCTTATTTTATACATGGTTATCGCTTATACAAGCAATATGCGTTTATGTAGCAGTAAACTATTGTGTTACTGCTAAACACTAAATGTGGCCAATTGCCATACTAACAACATAACTACTTAAGGGGCTCCCCGCGCTTTTTGTCGAGTTTCGAGTTGAAACTCGTTCATCAAAACTATAGATATATGCCATAAATATATGGCACAAACGCTTATCGGTTCTTCAATCCTTTATCTACATTTGCATCAGAGTTTTTTGAAAATAATGAATAATGATTTTTTTATGATTTATTAAAATATGGTTCAATAAAGCTCTTTTTTCGATATAAGTATGTTGTTTATGCACTTTTATACATGAAATCTACATGTTACTGTTCCTTATTGACGTCTCTAACAACCCATCAGAGATTTTTATTTTTAATTCATTTTCACAAAACTTATGTCCAAATAACTGGTTATTTGGCCTAAATTTGCCAAGGTTTGGTGCCATATATATCGAAAACTGTGAGTTTTGAAGAAAATATAGAATACTATTTCGGTAAACCTCGTTGTTGTTAATGCGATAAGCCATAAAAAACCAGACAGTTCACATCGAAGGTCATTGACAGCTGGGAGCCCCTTAATAAAATGTACTCTTCCATCATATCGTGCATGTGCAGTGAGCTGCAAAGAAACGTAACCGCATCAGCATAGAAATTTGTATGCGGGAGGTTCACGCTTCTATACTAGGTACTGTAGAAACGTAACAACTAATATTTCGCCGCGCCGTATACGTCCGTCCGTCCGTTTGTGCTAAGCGTGGATCAACTTATCTTGTTGTTATTCTGACCCGGTAACCCAGGCGACAATGGTTGCGGCGCCATAAAATGGGTTTACCATTGTCACGAAAACACACATGTTTATTGGATTTAAACTGTAAAATATCATAGTTAAAGGGTCTTCCAGGAGACTTAATCCTCCTCACGTAATGCTAAACACCCGATCCCTGGGCTAGCCAGGGCTGTACCTGGCAAGGAGGTGACGCGGTGCGGCAGCGCCCAGCGCTGCGGGGTGCCGTCGCCGGGCCCGTTGCTCAGCAGCTCCTGTACCACAAGATGTGCTTTCATTACGAATGTGGGTACCGCGGTGACGGACCCGATTGTTACTACGCTAGATGGTATGTTTACACATTCATTAGTTAGGCCATACAAAAACTATACGCACATTAGAAAACACTAGAATACTGTGAACTCGCATTAAACACTAATCAAAGTTTACAGGTCAATAGATACCTATAGTACGTTTCAATTGATTGAGTAGGTTGACACTGGTCACCCCAGTACAATTTAAGTCGTCAATAGCTGTGTCTACACTCGGCCGAGCACGCCTCGGGCATGCGTCCGGTGTAGACACGGCTATTGACGTTTTACTGATATAAATTGTAATGGGACGACAGACTAACGGGTCATCCATCGCACTCAAGCAATCTGAAAGGCAATATAGGGTTGATGAGTTAATGCAATAGATACGCTACGGCTCGGCCACGGCTTCAAGCAGCGGCAGCGATGCAGCAAACGTGGAAGCGAGCAGAGATCGGAGTTGTGTAATGTAGTGGTCGAGGCCGTCAACTTGTGTACGTAACATACTTACAACAACAAATAAAGGAGCTAGGATACTTTAAATGTGTTATGAATTTCACAGAAATATTAAAATTGTATGTAGGTATAGGGACAGAAATCTCTCAGTGATTTTGTGTCCGGTAAGCCTAACTAACAACCATCATACGAGTCTATTATATACTTAGAATAAATCGTTGAATATAAAATACTGTAGGTAACTAAAATTACCTTTCACCGATCAGAATACAGATGGAAAATACAAAGTATCCGAGAAGAATGGGTATTCTTCATTACTACAAAGGTAATTTATATATTTTTCCCCAATATGCTCGGAAATGAGCGCCTTACTGTAGCAAAAACAGTACGCGAAGTTCCTCGTTACTGACGAGCGCAAATTTGAAGGCAAAATGCCGTTATCTTTCTATACTTACCAATAACTGCGAACTAAATAAATAGCCAAGTAAATGCAAAAGAAATACGACAAAAAAACAAAAACAATTACCACAACGGAAAACAAAAATAACGTATTACGTGAAGAATGAATGCGCAAATTATACCACAACAACGAAACGAAACGCACCGCTACAAGATGGCGCGCAAGATGGCGGATGACGTGACGTCACGAACCATGAGGCGGGCCTCTGTTGGTGGCTCTTACGACATACCATACGAGTGTTTGAGAAATTTGGAAAATATGGGAATAGGAAAACCATGGTGATCAATTCATCCGTTCGGTTTGATATTAATTAAAAACTTTCTCAGAAAGACTTCTGAGAAAGACTCACGGGCAAGTGCGGGTAATCTGCAAAATTCGTAAGGAACGAATGCTTTATTTTACTTTTTTTTTCGACATAAACGCGAGCATGCTAGCTAGGCTGGAAGATGTTGTCAGTTTGTCAGATTTCTAGCCCTTGCTATTGACACGTCTGAAAGTTTCGATTCGTTGCACCGCTATTACATGCTGTTCAGTTGGCATAATATGTATATCAAAACTAGTGTCGAGTACACGTGGCTATGGTATGGTATTGTAGATCAATTCAGAAGCGGGCAAATTAAAACGGAAGCCTTTAAGATATTCGAATCTGTTGAGCATTATTCCGTAAGCCCTCTTCGCATTTTGCGCGGTGCCACATTTATCTATTTATAATTTATGCACAAAGAAGGTACAAATGGCGGACTTAATGCTATATGGTATTCTCTGCCAGTCTACCACTGGGCTAAAAAGAAATGTTTAACCTGATGGTTGTATAGTCACGAGCTTTCATTTGGGACCCACAGTGATATCGTATAGCAAACTGAAGACATTTAGAGCTAATATTTAAAGGAGTGTCAAAGTTTGCCATGCTGACAACGTACGTTTATACGTGACTAGGGGCAACCGCTCAGAGACGTCGACCGGGCGGAACGAGTCCAACGATCATTTCCGATTTTTTTTCGACTAATTGTCACCCATGTTTGTGGCGCTGTCTTCTCTTCGGCCATATTTGTTATTTGCAAATAATATTTCGTGAAAATGACAGTTTTCAATCAATTTTCTTGTCTGACACTGACACACAATGACACATGTTCGTAATTAGAAAACCGTAATGATAGCTTTCGGCAAAGAGGTTATCAATTCAAGGGCCCATTCGATAACACTAGTCCAGGCAATGAACTGACAACTTGTATGGACAAAATGTCAAATTTGGAAATAATTTATAATAGCTATTTTTTTTATATAACGGATATATTATCAATTAAATAGTTACCTAGAGGCAAAATCCAACAAAAAATCAGACATCAAAAAAAAATTTGCTCCTAAAAAGTCCGGATAAATATTAATATTTTTTTTTATTTAGGTTCATTTACATTTGCTTTAAAATATTCAATATAAATAAAATAAAAAAGACAATGAATGTTTATTTTAAATCTATATAATTACTTCCGAGTGGAAAGTTTGTTGGATTCCTGTATAAAGCATCCCATAATAAAGGTTTTAATTGTCTTATCTTGACACTTCACTACTATTATTAATAATAATAATAGTCGTTTCGGCGAACGGTTTAATAGCGAAGAGTCTCGACCGCCACCTTAAGAGACTCTCGCTAGATGGCTGGGTCAAGGGTCAGATACAGAAGGCGGTACTTCTGGACACGGCGCGGATAGTCAGGAGGTTCCTCTCTCTGTCGCCCTGACCACCGGTAGTTTAGGCCCCGCCTCGCTGCCGGCGGCACCCTAGGTTAGGTTTTTATAATGATTTTATATTTTGTATGTATAGTTTTATATTTTACTTTTTATATTAATATTATAAAAAACTAACCTAAGATGAAATTTAAATAAAGAATAATAACAATATTTGCGGACAATCTTACACAAATCGACCTAGTCCCAAACTAAGCAAAGCTTGTACTATGGGTACTATTGGTATGGGTATTATTGAACTGCAGTTATCGATCTTATTGCATTGTGAATGTTCTAACAACATTTGAAGGAAATGGGTCCCAAATTAAAACTCGTGACTGTACAATATAATACAAACAATGAACAGCATCTTTATTTGGTCCCGCAGGATAAACATGGTCGTGTATGTGGTAAGAGCCCCCAGTAAATGTCGGCGCGCGCACTTACAGTATGCTTGTGCTTGGGCACGGTCAGTATGGTGGTGGCGGTGTCCTCCGGCGTGAAATAGTCCGAGTCCTCGGCCGGCGGCGACCCCGCGGAGTCCGCCGAGCTCGCTGCGCCAGGACGAATATTTACCAACCCTACTCTAACTAAAGTACAGCATCCTAGCTTGTATTTGGTTAAGACGCTTCTAATATCAACAAGTTACTTTTGGGGATAAACGGCCATTTACTATTATTCCCAGACTAAAAATTCCAAGGCGAGATATCATAACATAACATAAAGTTCGCCTTGGATTGCCAGGTTTAAGTTTGTGGTACAGCAAGCTGTTGCACTGTCGAGTGAAAATATGTGCACGGACAAAGTGATCATACACTCGCGGACAATGAATACGGGTCGGTAAATTACCGTCGTATTTCCTAAAATAGTGCATTGTGGATTTATTAAAAATCCTGTAGTGATCTTTATTTAATTTTACATCTAAACTGTAAAAATAAAAGTTAAATAATTAACATTACCAGGTTTAAATCGGACTCGTCAAGACCTTTGAAGAAAACAACGTTAACGGAGCGAAATATCGCAAAAATTGTCATTTTTGGATATCGATATTTTTATGATAGGATCCCGGAAATTGCTATTACATTAGGTATTACGAAGAGTAGTATATTATGTAAATAAAACTGGTGTAAAATATTTAAAAATACCTATTGTGGTTATTTTATTTAGGGTGACCCGAATTTTTTGACCGCGAGTGTAGTTATGTCAACGACTTTATTGTTAAGGGCATAAGGTTGCTCAGATATTTTTTTTTACTGTACGCATCCATGCCGTAACATTGATTGCTAATAAACACTCAATAAAAAAATTAAAGTGTCGCGATTAATAATAAATAATAATAATAAAAATGTATATTGTCGTTTGTTTCTTATTATTTTTAATTGTTTTTTCGTTGCGTTTAAAAAAAATAACTTGCAGAGATTAGACGTTTCTAAACCAAATGAAACGAGAGAGAATGCATAGACTTTAGTGGGAGTTGACGCTTTGAGTGAGTAATCCAACCAACGAAGGCGATGACGTTGACAATTATTGTTCCGTCCGTGTATAGGAGAATTAAATACATCCAAAAATTTAAAAAAAACATGTTGTAGTCATACATTGTTTTTATATTTGTTTACTTAATATTCTAGTCGTCAACACCTTAGCAACAATTAAATACTCTAAATTGAAATGAACTTTAAAGTATACCTAAGAGCAATAAATATGAAATTATTTACGCCGTAAAAGCGATGTTTCAGTATTCGCCTTGGGCCAATACTACGAACTTCTTTATGGTACTCGTATCTGATGTATATATAAAACTTCTATATGGTGTGGATTATTTGCTTCGCAATAAGATGTTTCTAGCGTAATGAATGCAATGGAGATTCGCTTTAATAAGCAAATGACGAAAACAGAATCATCAATGTGACAACAGGTTGATATGATGTGAATAATTGAATATTGACGCGGCAAAACCATCAAGCATGCTTGGAATCATATTTTTATGTAACATTTTTATAACCTCAAATCATGAAAAACAACGAAGACTATTAAATGCTCGTAATTCTTATCTTATTCCAATTTAGCTTTACTCAAGATTCAACATATTTTGCTTCCTTGAAATACAATCTTCAATTGCAATAGCGGGCCTTATGGGCTCGTGGCCTACTGTAAAGAAACGTTGTTACTGTAGTATGGAGCTGAGTGTAAAAGGGCGGATACTCACAGGCGCGCGGAGAGGCGGGCGTGTCCGCGTCGGGGGCGGGGTCGTCGGCGTGCGCGCGCGCCGGCCGCGGCGAGCGCGCGCGCGCTCCCAGGTGCCCCACCTGACCACACAACCATTAAGCATTCGAAAATAATAGCTCTCTCTCGGTCAAAGTGCGTGCTCTTGCAATAACCTGGCAGCTCAGGCAATAACCTCTTTAAATAACATGGTAAAAAAATCGGTTTATTTCTATTTATTTCCGCTTCACGATTACTAGTAATTAATTGTCATTAAATTACATAGTGCCAACATTTAGCTTAAATTGCTATTCAAATCGAGTATCATTTATATTTCGGTTATCAGCTGTCAGACTATTTCGACATTATCGATTTTTTTTGTTTGCCCATGAGGAATGTAGTAGACGTTTTTGGTGGCCCATGAGGGGACGGCCACATTATCAATCATTTTTATATCCATGAAGAAAGCAGTAAACATTTTTGGTGGCCCATGAGGGGACGGCCACATTATCAATCATTTTTATATCCATGAAGAAAGCAGTAAACATTTTTGGTGGCCCATGAGGGGAAGCCGACATTATCAAGCCTTTTTGATCTCCATGAAGAAAGCAGTAAACATTTTTGGTGGCCCATGAGGGGAAGCCGACATTATCAAGCCTTTTTGATCTCCATGAAAAAAGCAGTAAACATTTTTGGTGACCCATGAGGGGAAGCCGACATTATCAAGCCTTTTTGATCTCCATGAAGAAAGCAGTAAACATTTTTGGTGGCCCATGAGGGGAAGCCCACATTATCAAGCCTTTTTGATCTCCATGCAGAAAGCAGTACCGGACCAATCAACCGGTCAATTTGGAACTCTTTAGGGGAGACCTATGTCCAGCAGTGGACGTCTTTCGGTTGATATGATGATGATTATGAGGGGACGACCACATTATCAAGCCTTTTTGATCTCCATGCAGAAAGCAGTAAACATTTTTGGTGGCCCATGAGGGGATGGCCACATTATCAAGCCTTTTTGATCTCCATGAAGAACGCAGTAAACATTTTTGGTGGCCCATGAGGGGACGGCCACATGAACAAACATTTTCGATACCCACGAGGTATGTAGTAAACATTTTTGGTAGCGGGGATATCGTACATTAATTATTGATTGGTCTATGAGGGGCTCAGCTCGTGCCGGTAGACTCACCCCGTTAGCCTGCAGCGGGGGCTGCGGCTGGGTGAGCAGCGGGGACAGGCGCTCCGCGTCGCTGTCGGGCTCCGCGTCCGGCTCGGCGGGCTCGGACGGTTCGGCGAGCTCCTCGGAGCCCTCGTCCTCCGAGCTCGGCTCGTGCACGGAGGTGGCCTCCGCCGGGTATTCGAGGCTCAGTGATGACTGTAAATACAATTGGGAACCATAACATTGTCAGATAGATGATTGTATTTCTGTTGCCCGCTTTATGAAGTGACATGTTCAAATTGCACTAACACTACTAACAGTACTAACCCAAACAGGCAACACCGGTCTTCGTTGAGCAGTGTATACCTCTACATTTCAGGTGTAGACTTATAACATTGTAACTTTGTGGCTAACGTGTAATTTTAAAGACAAATTTTTAGAAAAAGAACTATTGATTATCATATGTTGATTCATAGGAGTTCTTAACGAAAAATAAAAAGTTTCTTAGATTTAATTTATTTCCAAAAGATAAAATATAGTATTAAAACGAACATATGACGTTTTTAACGAACCTAAGTTTTAAATACCAGATGCAGCAATGTAGACGAGAGCACATACGTCCGTGCTGCACCTCGCCAGCGGGCGTAGTATGGTTCCCATTTTATCACACACAAGACATCCGTCACTCTCGTACTGGCATACTATCCACAACGACAGGCGATAAAATGGCAACTATGTATCGCCCGCACTCTCCGCAGGCTAGTTGCTAGGTAACTGCATTTAGAGCTATCGAACTAACGGTGAAATTGAATTTTACGCGTAATATCCCGAATAAAAAAAAAAATTATACCTTAGTGACGGCCTCAGGACTGACTGTCGCGGGTTCGCGCAGCAGCGGGCTGGCGGCGCGCTCGCGGCGCCCGTCCTGCTCCCGCGCCAGCAACACCGACATGCGGAACTGAGACAAAACATAACTAATTATTTTACCTTTTCTTTAACAGTAGAAATTAGACAATCGCTCGGACTTGCTAGTCGGACGCAAACGGCACTTAAAAATATACAATTTCTCGCATTTTTAAATTCTGTTTGCATCCAACTTGTAAGTGAGAATTTGTATAATATTTGTAGTTCTAATACAATGTGTTTATTTAATCGTTTTAGAGCCGAAGCCCACTTAATATATCCAAAACGTACTAATCGTTCGCGAAAAAAAAAGATCAGTTAAGTTTTTAGCAAATTTAAGTTTGAAGCTGAGAATTGAATGATTAGAGTTCGTACCTATCTACAAAGATGGCGGCTAGCGTTCACTGCGGACACTCGGCTGAATGATTAAAATTAAAATAATATTTATTAACACTTTTAACTTTAACGTTAAAAAAATCTCATAAGTTCTTTATAATGGATACATTAAATGGGCTTCGGTTCTAAGACGTTAAAAAAACACATTGTACACATATCTAAAGCGTGATTGACGAGGCGTTCCACGAGATTAATGTTCAAAGCAAGTATTGCACTTTAGAGGAAGACACAATCGACCTACTTAATTTAAATTTATCTCCACTCTACTACATGTGGATTTGGATTTCATTTCCCTACAAACTTCATGCTAACAGAGCGTTATTGAGGTTCCATAAAAAGTTGCACATTTGAATATCAGTCAGCATCCCTATTGTACGTAGATGTAAGAACCGATAGAAGTGGAGTCATATATTAACTAAATGCTTCATCTAACTCTCATCTAATTCTAGTGGATGAAATTGAAGTAGTTAATAAATAGTTCATTTAACCTCTGGTGTGAGTGCGTGCGTGTTGTTGAGCGCGCTGCCGAGGCTGGTGGAAGAGCTGCGTTCCAGATTGCAGCGGTTCAGGATCTCCGCCGCCTAAGAACATATGGTTACATTTCGTTACAATCTGAATGTATGGAAAGTTTGACAAGTTTCTATGGTATGACAGCAGCCGGCGCCATATTTAACGTTGATCGGCCTGTAATCGTAAGTTGGTGCAACCCGCCTTGAAGCAGTTACTACCCTTTTGATGTCATCGTCTGCTGTTACCAATTTATATTGGTGTTGTGACAGTTTGGGACGTGGTTCGCGACTCGTGCAAGGAATTCTGGGCTTAACCTGCCCAGCACTCATATTAGCAGTAATAGGAACATGAGTAGCGGGCGGCCCGTTGAGCGCCTCGATCAGCGACACCGGCTCGTAGCCCGCCGGGATGTTCTCCATGCTAGTGTGTGTGTGTCACCTGCGAGGCGGTGTCGGTGTCGGGGCTGGCGATGGCGGGCGCCGAGGGCACGGCGGGCGGCGCGCGCGCGGGCGGCCCGTTGAGCGCCTCGATCAGCGACACCGGCTCGTAGCCCGCCGGGATGTTCTCCATGCTAGTGTGTGTGTGTCACCTGCGAGGCGGTGTCGGTGTCGGGGCTGGCGATGGCGGGCGCCGAGGGCACGGCGGGCGGCGCGCGCGCGGGCGGCCCGTTGAGCGCCTCGATCAGCGACACCGGCTCGTAGCCCGCCGGGATGTTCTCCATGCTAGTGTGTGTGTGTCACCTGCGAGGCGGTGTCGGTGTCGGGGCTGGCGATGGCGGGCGCCGAGGGCACGGCGGGCGGCGCGCGCGCGGGCGGCCCGTTGAGCGCCTCGATCAGCGACACCGGCTCGTAGCCCGCCGGGATGTTCTCCATGCTAGTGTGTGTGTGTCACCTGCGAGGCGGTGTCGGTGTCGGGGCTGGCGATGGCGGGCGCCGAGGGCACGGCGGGCGGCGCGCGCGCGGGCGGCCCGTTGAGCGCCTCGATCAGCGACACCGGCTCGTAGCCCGCCGGGATGTTCTCCATGCTAGTGTGTGTGTGTCACCTGCGAGGCGGTGTCGGTGTCGGGGCTGGCGATGGCGGGCGCCGAGGGCACGGCGGGCGGCGCGCGCGCGGGCGGCCCGTTGAGCGCCTCGATCAGCGACACCGGCTCGTAGCCCGCCGGGATGTTCTCCATGCTAGTGTGTGTGTGTCACCTGCGAGGCGGTGTCGGTGTCGGGGCTGGCGATGGCGGGCGCCGAGGGCACGGCGGGCGGCGCGCGCGCGGGCGGCCCGTTGAGCGCCTCGATCAGCGACACCGGCTCGTAGCCCGCCGGGATGTTCTCCATGCTAGTGTGTGTGTGTCACCTGCGAGGCGGTGTCGGTGTCGGGGCTGGCGATGGCGGGCGCCGAGGGCACGGCGGGCGGCGCGCGCGCGGGCGGCCCGTTGAGCGCCTCGATCAGCGACACCGGCTCGTAGCCCGCCGGGATGTTCTCCATGCTAGTGTGTGTGTGTCACCTGCGAGGCGGTGTCGGTGTCGGGGCTGGCGATGGCGGGCGCCGAGGGCACGGCGGGCGGCGCGCGCGCGGGCGGCCCGTTGAGCGCCTCGATCAGCGACACCGGCTCGTAGCCCGCCGGGATGTTCTCCATGCTAGTGTGTGTGTGTCACCTGCGAGGCGGTGTCGGTGTCGGGGCTGGCGATGGCGGGCGCCGAGGGCACGGCGGGCGGCGCGCGCGCGGGCGGCCCGTTGAGCGCCTCGATCAGCGACACCGGCTCGTAGCCCGCCGGGATGTTCTCCATGCTAGTGTGTGTGTGTCACCTGCGAGGCGGTGTCGGTGTCGGGGCTGGCGATGGCGGGCGCCGAGGGCACGGCGGGCGGCGCGCGCGCGGGCGGCCCGTTGAGCGCCTCGATCAGCGACACCGGCTCGTAGCCCGCCGGGATGTTCTCCATGCTAGTGTGTGTGTGTCACCTGCGAGGCGGTGTCGGTGTCGGGGCTGGCGATGGCGGGCGCCGAGGGCACGGCGGGCGGCGCGCGCGCGGGCGGCCCGTTGAGCGCCTCGATCAGCGACACCGGCTCGTAGCCCGCCGGGATGTTCTCCATGCTAGTGTGTGTGTGTCACCTGCGAGGCGGTGTCGGTGTCGGGGCTGGCGATGGCGGGCGCCGAGGGCACGGCGGGCGGCGCGCGCGCGGGCGGCCCGTTGAGCGCCTCGATCAGCGACACCGGCTCGTAGCCCGCCGGGATGTTCTCCATGCTAGTGTGTGTGTGTCACCTGCGAGGCGGTGTCGGTGTCGGGGCTGGCGATGGCGGGCGCCGAGGGCACGGCGGGCGGCGCGCGCGCGGGCGGCCCGTTGAGCGCCTCGATCAGCGACACCGGCTCGTAGCCCGCCGGGATGTTCTCCATGCTAGTGTGTGTGTGTCACCTGCGAGGCGGTGTCGGTGTCGGGGCTGGCGATGGCGGGCGCCGAGGGCACGGCGGGCGGCGCGCGCGCGGGCGGCCCGTTGAGCGCCTCGATCAGCGACACCGGCTCGTAGCCCGCCGGGATGTTCTCCATGCTAGTGTGTGTGTGTCACCTGCGAGGCGGTGTCGGTGTCGGGGCTGGCGATGGCGGGCGCCGAGGGCACGGCGGGCGGCGCGCGCGCGGGCGGCCCGTTGAGCGCCTCGATCAGCGACACCGGCTCGTAGCCCGCCGGGATGTTCTCCATGCTAGTGTGTGTGTGTCACCTGCGAGGCGGTGTCGGTGTCGGGGCTGGCGATGGCGGGCGCCGAGGGCACGGCGGGCGGCGCGCGCGCGGGCGGCCCGTTGAGCGCCTCGATCAGCGACACCGGCTCGTAGCCCGCCGGGATGTTCTCCATGCTAGTGTGTGTGTGTCACCTGCGAGGCGGTGTCGGTGTCGGGGCTGGCGATGGCGGGCGCCGAGGGCACGGCGGGCGGCGCGCGCGCGGGCGGCCCGTTGAGCGCCTCGATCAGCGACACCGGCTCGTAGCCCGCCGGGATGTTCTCCATGCTAGTGTGTGTGTGTCACCTGCGAGGCGGTGTCGGTGTCGGGGCTGGCGATGGCGGGCGCCGAGGGCACGGCGGGCGGCGCGCGCGCGGGCGGCCCGTTGAGCGCCTCGATCAGCGACACCGGCTCGTAGCCCGCCGGGATGTTCTCCATGCTAGTGTGTGTGTGTCACCTGCGAGGCGGTGTCGGTGTCGGGGCTGGCGATGGCGGGCGCCGAGGGCACGGCGGGCGGCGCGCGCGCGGGCGGCCCGTTGAGCGCCTCGATCAGCGACACCGGCTCGTAGCCCGCCGGGATGTTCTCCATGCTAGTGTGTGTGTGTCACCTGCGAGGCGGTGTCGGTGTCGGGGCTGGCGATGGCGGGCGCCGAGGGCACGGCGGGCGGCGCGCGCGCGGGCGGCCCGTTGAGCGCCTCGATCAGCGACACCGGCTCGTAGCCCGCCGGGATGTTCTCCATGCTAGTGTGTGTGTGTCACCTGCGAGGCGGTGTCGGTGTCGGGGCTGGCGATGGCGGGCGCCGAGGGCACGGCGGGCGGCGCGCGCGCGGGCGGCCCGTTGAGCGCCTCGATCAGCGACACCGGCTCGTAGCCCGCCGGGATGTTCTCCATGCTAGTGTGTGTGTGTCACCTGCGAGGCGGTGTCGGTGTCGGGGCTGGCGATGGCGGGCGCCGAGGGCACGGCGGGCGGCGCGCGCGCGGGCGGCCCGTTGAGCGCCTCGATCAGCGACACCGGCTCGTAGCCCGCCGGGATGTTCTCCATGCTAGTGTGTGTGTGTCACCTGCGAGGCGGTGTCGGTGTCGGGGCTGGCGATGGCGGGCGCCGAGGGCACGGCGGGCGGCGCGCGCGCGGGCGGCCCGTTGAGCGCCTCGATCAGCGACACCGGCTCGTAGCCCGCCGGGATGTTCTCCATGCTAGTGTGTGTGTGTCACCTGCGAGGCGGTGTCGGTGTCGGGGCTGGCGATGGCGGGCGCCGAGGGCACGGCGGGCGGCGCGCGCGCGGGCGGCCCGTTGAGCGCCTCGATCAGCGACACCGGCTCGTAGCCCGCCGGGATGTTCTCCATGCTAGTGTGTGTGTGTCACCTGCGAGGCGGTGTCGGTGTCGGGGCTGGCGATGGCGGGCGCCGAGGGCACGGCGGGCGGCGCGCGCGCGGGCGGCCCGTTGAGCGCCTCGATCAGCGACACCGGCTCGTAGCCCGCCGGGATGTTCTCCATGCTAGTGTGTGTGTGTCACCTGCGAGGCGGTGTCGGTGTCGGGGCTGGCGATGGCGGGCGCCGAGGGCACGGCGGGCGGCGCGCGCGCGGGCGGCCCGTTGAGCGCCTCGATCAGCGACACCGGCTCGTAGCCCGCCGGGATGTTCTCCATGCTTCCCTGCACGCAAAACATCACGTTAACAAGCAGAACATGAACATCAGGACAATTATAGAGTGGCGGTCTAGTAGCTGAAGATCTAGTGTTGTCTGGTTTTCACAAGGACCGATAATCTGCCAAGAAGCACAGAAGCACAGGATGAGCTATTATGGAAAGCATTGAGGATGTGCACGTCCAACAGGAAAAAATGGCTGAAAAAACGGGACGAAAAAAGAGACTTCCATTTTGCAGTATAACCTTATAGTCCACGGCCTTGAAAACTCTGCTCTGTATATCCTCAATGTGACTCACTAGCGGCGGGCTGGCGGTCGGCAGCGGCGCGGTGGCGCGCTGCAGCGCCCTGATCTGCAGCAGCGCGCGGAACGGCGCGCGGCAGATCGGGCAGTTGTTGGCCTGGTAGCGGAGCAAGTCGGCGCACGAGTTGCAGAGTGTCACTCACCAGCGGCGGGCTGGCGGTCGGCAGCGGCGCGGTGGCGCGCTGCAGCGCCCTGATCTGCAGCAGCGCGCGGAACGGCGCGCGGCAGATCGGGCAGTTGTTGGCCTGGTAGCGGAGCGAGTCGGCGCACGAGTTGCAGAGTGTCACTCACCAGCGGCGGGCTGGCGGTCGGCAGCGGCGCGGTGGCGCGCTGTAGCGCCCTGATCTGCAGCAGCGCGCGGAACGGCGCGCGGCAGATCGGGCAGTTGTTGGCCTGGTAGCGGAGCGAGTTGGCGCACGAGTTGCAGAGTGTCACTCACCAGCGGCGGGCTGGCGGTCGGCAGCGGCGCGGTGGCGCGCTGTAGCGCCCTGATCTGCAGCAGCGCGCGGAACGGCGCGCGGCAGATCGGGCAGTTGTTGGCCTGGTAGCGGAGCGAGTCGGCGCACGAGTTGCAGAGTGTCACTCACCAGCGGCGGGCTGGCGGTCGGCAGCGGCGCGGTGGCGCGCTGTAGCGCCCTGATCTGCAGCAGCGCGCGGAACGGCGCGCGGCAGATCGGACAGTTGTTGGCCTGGTAGCGGAGCGAGTCGGCGCACGAGTTGCAGAGTGTCACTCACCAGCGGCGGGCTGGCGGTCGGCAGCGGCGCGGTGGCGCGCTGCAGCGCCCTGATCTGCAGCAGCGCGCGGAACGGCGCGCGGCAGATCGGACAGTTGTTGGCCTGGTAGCGGAGCGAGTCGGCGCACGAGTTGCAGAGTGTCACTCACCAGCGGCGGGCTGGCGGTCGGCAGCGGCGCGGTGGCGCGCTGCAGCGCCCTGATCTGCAGCAGCGCGCGGAACGGCGCGCGGCAGATCGGACAGTTGTTGGCCTGGTAGCGGAGCGAGTCGGCGCACGAGTTGCAGAGTGTCACTCACCAGCGGCGGGCTGGCGGTCGGCAGCGGCGCGGTGGCGCGCTGCAGCGCCCTGATCTGCAGCAGCGCGCGGAACGGCGCGCGGCAGATCGGACAGTTGTTGGCCTGGTAGCGGAGCGAGTCGGCGCACGAGTTGCAGAGTGTCACTCACCAGCGGCGGGCTGGCGGTCGGCAGCGGCGCGGTGGCGCGCTGCAGCGCCCTGATCTGCAGCAGCGCGCGGAACGGCGCGCGGCAGATCGGACAGTTGTTGGCCTGGTAGCGGAGCGAGTCGGCGCACGAGTTGCAGAGTGTCACTCACCAGCGGCGGGCTGGCGGTCGGCAGCGGCGCGGTGGCGCGCTGCAGCGCCCTGATCTGCAGCAGCGCGCGGAACGGCGCGCGGCAGATCGGACAGTTGTTGGCCTGGTAGCGGAGCGAGTCGGCGCACGAGTTGCAGAGTGTCACTCACCAGCGGCGGGCTGGCGGTCGGCAGCGGCGCGGTGGCGCGCTGCAGCGCCCTGATCTGCAGCAGCGCGCGGAACGGCGCGCGGCAGATCGGACAGTTGTTGGCCTGGTAGCGGAGCGAGTCGGCGCACGAGTTGCAGAGTGTCACTCACCAGCGGCGGGCTGGCGGTCGGCAGCGGCGCGGTGGCGCGCTGCAGCGCCCTGATCTGCAGCAGCGCGCGGAACGGCGCGCGGCAGATCGGACAGTTGTTGGCCTGGTAGCGGAGCGAGTCGGCGCACGAGTTGCACAGGCACAGGTGCCGGCACGGCAGGATCAGGGTGTCTCGCACGTCGCACATGCAGATGACGCACTCTGAGCCGCCCTCTTCTGTTTCTTCGTCGGAGGTCGGCTGAACAAAATGTCATGACAATGATCAATATATTAATCGACCGCGATTAGTTTGGGAATGAAACAGCTGTATCTATTCACGGGTTCAAAGAAGTGTCTGTGGCATGAAAACATGGTGTAAGAACGCAGAATACGGGCTGAAATCCTGGATCAGAATATTATTCTGAATTGAAAACCGTATGTAAATCAAGCATTTAAGCCAGATATTATTAGATAATTTTGCAATTGCTGGGTTCATGTTAAATATAGCGTTAGCACCTGCCAGAGCACTGTCAGACACCGCATTCATTAAAAAATTAATTAATGTAACTTACAATTAACAAAGGAAACAATAAGCACTGATCGTTATAATGAAATGTCACTGTTCCGAAATAGATGAAGCAAGCATTTCCTCAATCATTGTAACTGCACAAATTCTAAAACAGTTGTAATGGCAAGGGGTACCTTGGTGTCGAGGTTCTTGTTTTCGATGCCGTAGATCTCCTGAAGGAGGTAGCAGAGCCCGTCCACAAACAGCTTCTGTTTGAGGGCCTTGAGGACATATGTTCCGTCCGAGTGCTTCTCTACCACCGCTATAGTTGTGTGTGACTGTCTGATTTCTGTAACAAAAATCACAAGAAAATTACTATAGTTGTGTGTGACTGTCCGATTTCTGTAACAAAAATAACAAGAAAATTACATTTTATTAAGTGACGGAACAATAGATGTGTTTTACACAGACGAATAAGCTACGGTGGCCTAGTGGTTCAGACATGCCACTGTCAAATGGCAGTCGTGGGTTCGAATCCCGGCTCGTACCAATGAGTTTTTCGGAACTTATGTATGGAATTTTTACCGTTAGCTTTTCGGTGACGAAAAACATCGTGAGGGAACCCGCATACATCTGAGAAGAAATTCAAAGATATATGTGAAGTCCTCAATCCGCACTGGGCTAGCGTGGGTAGTTGGGTACTACTGCCCGTTCCCTCTCATTTATGAGAGGAGGCTCGTGCCCAACAGTAGGACGAATATCGGCTGATGATGATGACACAGATGAAGTTATAGTTTTTATTAGTTTTATGTGTTATTTTATGACAATACCATCATCATCATCTTCAAGTTACAGAACATACACATACATACATACATATTACATACACACACATACACATTGTTACATATTAAATCAAATGTGAGCAAAAAACATGTACTTACTGATATTGTTTCGTAATAAGTTGATTATGATGATCTCTAGGCTATTATTATTATTGATGTTTGTGGGCCTTTAATGTGCCGCTTCGACCAGTGAATGATCTATTGTGGCAGCCCTTTCTTGTTTATAGTTCACCGTTAAGACCCGTTGCCTCCAAGAAATTCCAGATTCTTTGGGCGGTGATATGTTGTACCTCTTCTGGGTGCATGATGTGCCGCCCTAGGTAGGTACTTCTTTTTTGCATGTGTGGTCCGCAGGAGCAGAGAATGTGCATTGCTGTCTCCTCTGTCTCCTGGCAGAACCTGCAAGTTGCGTCTTGTTTCATACCCATTTGAAACAGGTGTTTGTTCAATTTGCAATGTCCTGTCAGGATTCTCGTCACTGCACAGGTTTTGTGCCTTTTGAGTTGTAATAGCTCTTTAGACAGTTTGCTATTGAACCCTTTAATTAAGGCTTTAGCCTGTTTTTGTCCTTTGACGGACATCCACAGCTTGATTGCCTCTGATTTTTCTGTGTTACTTAGCAGAGAATATGCTTTCCGTTTTGTGATACCACAGAACGGTTCTGGGCCGACCAGGGTTGTTTCTGCGCCCTTCCTTGCAAGTTCATCTGCTTTTTCGTTTCCTACAATATCGGAATGCCCTGGTACCCATCTAAGTATGACTTTGTTGGAGTTAGCCAGGGTGTTTAAATTGTTTTTACAGTTCTGGACTAGTTTAGAGTAAGACTCTAAGGATTCTAGTGCCAGCAGAGCAGCTTGACTGTCTGAGTTGATGTAGATGTGTTGGTTCTTTTGGTTTCCTTCAAGGTTGATTTCCACGCATTTATTTATTGCGAAGACTTCAGCCTGAAAGATTGAGGCCTCTTTCCCCATGCTGACGCTAGCTTTGAGCTTTGGCCTCTCACCATAGATACCGCACCCTACATCATCACCTTTTTTTGAGCCATCTGTATACCAAATGTGGCTTCCCTCCTTGAATTCCATTTGGTCGTTTATCCATTTGTCTCTCGGAGGTATTTCCACTGTATACAGTTTAGTGAATTTGCATTCCACGTATGTGTCGTCTGTGGGCATGCTTAGGTTTTTATTATTAAAAACAAGGGCCTCAAGTTTGATTAGCGCTTGAGAGCACCATTTTGGCCTTGTTAGTGAGCATATCTTGTAGATGCACTGCTTCGCCTCCTTTTGCACTTGTCTCTAGGCTAATGTCATACTCCCCTCTCCCTGACTCTCCACTGTGAGCGACAGGTGACGTTGGCGCGAAAGTAGTGGCGCGCGTGCCACGCCCACATCGCCTTTCTACAGTATTTAGTGTTCTGTGGGAGTATACTATAAGTGGTACCCACCCTCCTGCCCCTCGTCCACGACGCAGTAAATGGCGACGGGGATGACCTCCGTGTCCGGGTTGTACAGCAGCTCGTCGTCGGCGTGCCGCGACGGGTCGAACACGTGCGCCAGCTGGCAGAACTGCTGGTTCGCACCCTTCTTGTAGTGGTACGTCTGGGAGCTCATCGCTGGCTCGCGGGGGTAGTACCTACGACGCGATATCAAAATCTTCTTCAAATATAAAAAACAGCACAAACTACCTCAGCTTCAGTGTCTGATTCGTCAGATTGCCAGTTCTGCTAGAAGTTTATTTAGGCTGATAAGTAGTTCTGATCTAGGTAGTTAATTAAATATTGTAGTACTTTAAAAAATAAATGAAAACTAGATGCTAAGAGAAGATTAGCATAGATAAACGATCACAAATCATTGAGTCTTTCATTGGTAGCCTAAAGCAGCTCCAAAAGTCAAGGACATATTTTTTAATTTTTACTTACACAACACCAGTTGGTGTAACTTCTTCAGTGCAGAAATAGAATATAGTGATGGCGATCCTAGCATCACAGTCAAATGTGAACTCTATATTGTAGTAAGTTCCTTTTCCATTGTTCTCAACGGGCTTGATCATACCATCTCCAATCTTGTTGTTTTCCACCAGTTTCCCGACTGGTTCTGGGCAGCGGACAAATCTGAGTGACTCTTTGCGGATGTTCACAAGGCTTTTTAATGTTTTTGTTGGTTCATTAGACTGTGGTGGCGGGTATGGGAACTGAAAAATCATTATTGTATGTTACAAACTATTGTATTGTAAGTTAAAGGACCATGGCCTAGTTTGTATGAAATCTGGGCCCACAGTTGCAACAGGGCAACAGAGTTGAGTGATAATGCCATTTTTTATTATAGGCACCAAGTTGAATTTCATTGCACATCCGAAATATTATATTTTATTCAAACTAATTGTGTTGAGAGAACTATTTGTAGTTCTGTTCATGGCCTTTTATGAAATCAGTAAATCATTTTATTCAAAGAATAGCTGTGATGTGACTTTATGCCAAAATGTATTTCCAAATACTTGTGATTTATTCCAAATGCCTGCCTACTAACATAATATGAATTTTTTATTTTTATTTTTTATAAGTCTTGATGGAATTAATTATTTATAACAAATCAATTTTATATTTCATCCATTCAGGCTCACTGACATCATATTGTTGCTTATAAAACAATACCGCGTAAGTCAAAAATTGACCATGTGACGTTTTAATTTTTATATACCATTTAGTATAAAATGAATTTCATAAGTATGCAGTTTTTTGTCTCTCCTGAAAACTAAGCAAGTTTGACTTGCGCGGTATTGTAGTATAAGCAATGATATGTAGTATAATATAACTGAAGTCTAGAATTGTCAATGTCCTGGTACAATAAATTAATTATACTGTAAATTAACATGTTTGTTTTGTAGAACTTACAGGAGTGGGACGGCTGCCCAAAAAGTTAAGGTCTGCATTCTCTCCAAACAAATAAGCCTCAGGCTGCGGTGTGTCAAACCTCTCGCCACCCATGATGAAGTGACTGCCGAAGTAATTACCTAAACAAAATCATAGTATGGTATTATTTTATTTAGTGTATTTGATGAAATTCTAAGATATAAATACAATGCTAACAGTAGTGGATAAAGATTTTAATTTTAGCTCTTGTGAATTGACCATTGGTTTGTCATGTATCATTGTAACGGGCAAATGTTTAAGAATTAATAAATGCTCCTTAATACAAAAATATTTGAATTATAGGCATATAACAATTTGAATTCACGGCAACAGTATCCTGCAGATTGTCACCAATAGGCTAGACTCTGGCATCCTGGTGCAGTTCATGGATCTGCACGTCAATAGGGATAGAGGAAGCGCGGGAGGAGCCCTGTTAGTTTTATTATTTTTATTTATTTTGTGTGTCTAACATAGTATTTTAAGGCAATTGTTACTAACAAAATATGGAACCTAGTTTTCTGAAATTATTTTTAATTTATAAGCTATTCTACGCAACATTAGAATAATCAGTGACAAGAAGGATTGATTTTATTTACTTAACTATGACACAAAAGAGAGTTACGGTACTTATACATGGTACACACTAACTGTACTTACACACAAGTTCTATTACTGCACACAATTTGTATCGATTTAATTGTCGTCGTTAAGTGAACAATACAACAGGATAAAATAAATATAAGTATAAGGTCACCAAGTTTACCTGAGCGAGGTGGATATTTGTATGCATGATTCGAGACCACGTCGGCCTCCTCCACGCCAGCGTTCTGCCTGCTGGCCAGAGCACCCATTATGAATTTTGACAAAGCTAATTCACTCGCGAATGTTTTTCGTTTCAATGTACCAGATAATAATTATTATGCTCGCTAATCACTATCAATAAATGAAAAACTTGAAAAAGACCTCACTCAGCTGAGTTGACACTGACATAACAGAGGCATTTTCACTCGTGTTAAGTCCAAAAATGCCTAAGCAGCAAAAAGCCACTGAAAACGGGAAAAAAAAAAGTCCAAAAATATGTCAACCATTTTGTAATTGCAATATTATTCGCTAGTTTTGTGTTGAATCAAGTACAAGTAACAAAAAAAAAATTAAAAAAAGTAAAGATTTCAAAAAATTTAAAAAGGTCTACGCGTAACAATGTACTTTGTGGATTGTGGTGTATGGTCCGCGAGCTAGCAACAGATTTTCGTGACCAATCGACTCCCGTGCCGTAACTTGTGAGAAGGTTAAGAATGTTGTATCATGAAGCCCCGTGGACGTCAGCTGCGGCTCCGTTGGTGGGTTGATCAGCAGCAGCCTCCGTGTGGGTACGTGCCGGAAGCATGGTGGCTGTAAAATATAGTTTAAAAAATAAAAACGCCTATGAATCTGCAGCTGTTTGAGCACTGCTTAAAAACGTTGCCAAATCATGGTTCTACTTTCTTCTATATGGCAACATTTTAACTAAAACGTCAAGTCAAGTTAGCCTTTACTTCACTGTCTTTCGAGGTTAAGGTGTCACTTTGTGAAGGTGCATAATTTTTGCTTACCATAAAAATCGCTGAAAATCTTAATATGCGCTTAATAATTTTGTATCTCCCTAAACAGTGGCCGTCTGTGATAATTACTAAGTTCGTTTTTTGTTTTATTTCAGATCACAATGGGGCGCCGTCCCGCGAGATGGTAAATAGTTTACGTTTAAGATTTCGTGCTTTTTCCTGTTACCCACGACATTCGTTAACAATGTAACTTGTTATTTCCAGTTATCGCTACTGCAAAAACAAACCGTACCCAAAATCGCGGTTTTGCCGTGGTGTGCCTGACGCCAAGATCCGTATTTTCGACTTGGGCAAGAAGAAGGCGGCGGTGGACGACTTCCCGCTATGCGTGCACTTGGTGTCCGACGAGTACGAGCAGCTGAGCTCTGAGGCGCTGGAGGCGGGCCGTATTTGCTGCAACAAGTACCTCGTGAAGAACTGCGGCAAGGACCAATTCCACATCCGCATCAGGCTGCACCCCTTCCATGTCATCCGCATCAACAAAATGTTATCGTGCGCTGGGGCTGATAGGTATGTTGTTACACATGATTTTTTTACTCATATGACAAGGTTTCAAAATGATATTTCAATTGGATCAAAATATCTTCATATTTCAACTAATACTAAGATCTTCATATCACTACCATGAAAGTCATCATGAATGGGCAGCTGACGGATGAAAATTACGGCAAAATAATGTTGACTAAAATTGAATTAAAAAATGAGAACACCATTGCAAAAAAGTTATAGAATTTTATTGTTGAAGTAAATAATCATAACTTTTTCCTTTTATAGTTCACTATCCATTAATACAGGGAAATGACCTCTCTACATCTACAGATGTAAGAGGTGCATATTCTATTCATAAAGTGATACCGTTATTTGAAACTGGTGATACCATCACTCAAATTTCTTATAAAATCATTATCATAAATATCCATCTTATGCTTTTGTCACCATATTGCATCCATGGGACGCCCATTAGTATATACTCACTGGCAGAAAATTTGGCCCAAATTAGTAAAAGTTTACTATGCAGAAAAACATTATAGTTTGAAATCAAGAGAAGTTTTTGGGCCAAATTTTGTGCCGAGTGTATTAATTTATTAGAAGATCTGTTGTTTTTGTGAGTTGAACATGTAACATCAAAAAAATCTCAATATGCTTGTGGGTGTGAGCATGATGGCAGTAACATTTTATTTTGATACTGACATACTACCAGAACATTTTAGTATTTTTAATTTCTTGGAAATGTTAAGCAACAAAAAGAAAACTAATCTGTTAAAAACCCTATGAATCATAGTATTACTTGTTTTTGTCCTTGATCATGACTTTGCAATTTTCTAATAGATTTAATTAATATTGTGCAATTTGTGTGGGTTATCTTATCTTTAATTGAGGTTGTTTGTGGTCTATCTGGGTGTTTTCAATCAAATTTCTCAGAGTTTGGAAAAGTTTTTATTACTCCAAATCACGAGCACTTTTGACTCAATTTTCATACAATGAAGATTTAAAAGAGTCATCTAAAAGAGTGATCTGACAAACCTAAAATATCCAAATGATAAGAAAATGTAAAAGGTGCACTTTTAATTTTTAAATTAAAACACCCATCTTCTTTTTGTTGCTAAAATTTTCATACATGTTACTAATGTGGTTCTGCAAAAGACAACCAAACAATAATTTCTGTCCTAGTAACTTGAGACTTGACAACATTGGTCACTTTGTGCATTATTTATAAAATGGCTTTATCTTCTTTTTGTTGTTAAAATTTTCATACATGTTACTAATGTGGTTCTGCAAAAGACAACGAAAGAATTATTTCTGTCCTAGTAACTTGAGACTTGACAACATTGGTCACTTTGTTATTTATAAAATGGCTTTGGTTGCTACCTGCTAAACTATGGTCATCCTCATCTGTATTCACTTCATAATTTCACTTGCCTGGTAGGTTTTCCCACTGATTTCGCTATGTTTGGTTCTCAAAAGAAATGCTGACTTGGCTCTAATATCTCACAACTTTTTACGGTGGAAGAGTTTCGAGACTTGGCCAATTTTTTACATGGTTTGTTTTTTATGGGATTTCTTTTTCTGTTTCCATATTAACTTTTCCCATTTCTTGCATACCATGTTTGTTCTGATATTTGTCTCTCAGTTATTAATGGATATATTTTTGCATTGCAGGCTCCAGACCGGGATGCGTGGAGCGTTCGGCAAGCCGCAAGGGACCGTGGCGCGCGTTCGCATCGGCCAGCCCATCGTGTCCGTGCGCTCCAGTGACCGCTGGAAGGCGCAGGTCATTGAGGCTCTGCGTCGTGCCAAGTTCAAGTTCCCCGGCCGTCAGAAGGTATGCGCATTATGGTGTACCAGCGTTTGCCCGCGAACTCCCGTATCAACTTTTTGTAAAGGTCTAGGTGTACAGCATGAGTATACGCTCCGAACGTGCCTTATTATAATGAGATAAAATGGGAACTATATCTGTGCCCTCATTATATATAGTCTCAACCGTAGGCCGCCCAACACGGTAGGCGAGGCAACATAATATAATTACATGTTTTTCGTTTTCAAGCTCTGTATTGGCCAAGCTATTTCAATTCTCTGACATAAAGTCTAATTGTTGTAACAAGGGAGACCTTAAGGCTTAAAAGATTTTTTCACGATGCCATTAGAACCAGTTTTTGGAGAGGAACAAATGTTTGTATGGGAGCAACTACAATTAAAGAACATAAATACCCAAAAATTGACACAATGCTATGGGTAGGTACTAACCATTGTACGAAAAATCAAGTAAATTTCTGTTTCGGTCGCGAAATACTGCGTTTAGGTCCATAGTTGTCTTACAATTTTGTTTCTATAAAAGCGTAAAGCGTAAGTAAAAAAAAAATGTAAGTTTTTTCTAAACTTTCAAGATTCATATCTTTTTGATGATATTAATTATATTTTTTAATCTATACTGTATTACAATAATTTGATGGTTTACTATCCATTTAGCAACATTATTTTAACAATTTTAACATGAGTCATCATGCCTATTACCGATCCGGCCATGAGCATCACCAGTGGGATCAAAAGCTCATTTTTCAGGGTATTGAGCGTGGGAGCAACACTAAAGGTGAAGCATGGTGGGCAGCCAGAGTTAATTAAAAAAATAAATTAAAATTAATTTATTTCAAGCTACACATTATGGACTCATATTACACAGTTAAGATTTATAATTACATTACGTCACAAATAATTTAATAATTAACATTAAAATTATCCTACACCAGTCCTTACATGCAGCAGTGCATGATATAGTGATATCATCGTTAGGACGGTGTTGGCTCGCACGCGCCGGAGCAGGGACGCGGCCCGCAGTCGCATAATGCTAATGATTACCGTTTACTCTCCAGATCTACGTGTCGAAGAAGTGGGGCTTCACCAAGTACGAGCGCGAGGAGTACGAGAAGCTGCGCGCGGACGACCGCCTCGCCAACGACGGCAGCAACGTCAAGTACCGCTCCGTGCACGGCCCGCTCGACGCCTGGCGCAAGGTGCAGTACGAGCTGCACAACGCTTGACCAACCACGTTAATATACTCTAAACATTATTCACCTCTTTTATTTAACACGAGTTAAGTCCGTTTTCATTTAAGGCTTAACCTTTCATGACCCGTCGGCTTCCTGGGTAGCCAGCTTCAAAAACCTCTAAAACTGCATAACCATATTTCGCACCCTTAGAATGAAACCGACCGAACTCAAAAAAATCGACAAAATGAGATAGCAACACATCTTGATGCAATATGTAATTGTGAGTCATTGATTTAGTATAAGTTACTTTATTATGTTGTGAGTCGATATGTGTTGCTATAGCCCTCCGAATCGCTAAACTTAAGTGGCAGTGGGCGGGGCACATTGCACGTATAACCGATGGCCGTTGGGGCGAAAAGGTTCTCGAGTGGCGACCACGTACCGGAAGGCGCAGCGTGGGAAGGCCCCCCACAACCTGGTAAAGTCCGCTGGATGCGGGTGGCGCAGGACCGGTCATTGTGGCACTCTTTGGGGGAGGCCTATGTCCAGCAGTGGACGTCTTTGGGCTAACTAATTTTGTCGATTTTTTGAATTTGGTCGGTTTCATACTAAGGGTGCGATTTGTCCGGGTCTCGAGAAACCTGAAACCGGACCGCAGTATCTATGAAACACTTCGTAGCTAGCGACACGTCGTCGGGCGTCGCCGTCATAAAAATACATAGAAACCAGTCGTGTCGCCGCGACACATCTGCTGCTGCTGTCTGTAGTCGGGTTTCAACTTGCACCTTTATTATTATAAGGCCATTGCCTCTCTGTCTTAAGACGTATCACACGTCGAGAAGACACATCTGTGGAACAACTTGTAATGCAGGGAAAAATTGAGAAAGCTATGTAGGTCACCAATGCATTGGACCGACCAAGTCAAATTGCACACGATGGTCCACTCCACTAATGTAAGACGTCCGAGTACTCGACGCTGTACTGTCAGCAGCAGAAGTAGCTAAGCGGGCCGGGTGTTCAAAATGACCTGCACACGACTTTATTCTTAAGAAATTAAGAGCGTGTGTAGGTTATTTTGAACACCCGGCCCGCGTAGCTACTTCTGCTGCTGACTGTACTGATTATGGCATGGGGCACTCTGTCAAAGTTTAAATTCGTATGAAGAAAAATCCTCTTAGTTCGAATTTAACCTATATTGCTTTGACATAAAGTGACCATGCAATATACTAGTACAGCGTCGAGCGCTCGGACGTTTACCTTACCAGCATGGCTATCACAAGACGGCGCGCGAGCTCTCTCGATTTTTCTCGCACTATCCGTCTCTCTCTTATTAGAATACTTAGAAAGAGAGGTATAGTGCGAGAAAAATCGAGAGAGCTCTTCTGCACGGCTATCACAAGACGGCGCGCGAGCCGTCTTGTGATAGCCGTGCAGAAGAGCTTCTGGGCTGTTATTCTGAACGCTCATTTGCCTCACCTCACCGGTCATCTGATTAAGGTGACGTAGGTTCATGGTCTTCTCTCCCTCTCACTGAGCATAAGCGTGAGCGAGATGGAAGCGCGGAATCATCTTTTTAAATTTTATTTTTTTGTGCGTTTAAATAAATAATAAAGTAATAGCTAAGTTCCCTCAAACATGATATTGCCGATTTTTAGAACCAATTTTAATGTTTAGCTTTTGTACATATTTTGTTACGAATGTTTTAAGTGTATTTTAGAACTATGCTCGTGATTTTTTTCTATCGAGCGAAAGTCAAAAACTCAGGATTCGAATAGCTATAGTCCCTCGAGAAAGGCCTCAAGATTGCTAATTAAATTAAGCCAGCCGTATTATGATCCAAACAAGCGCTACGACTTTTTAAGAATCCATTTTCTGAATCTACGTCGCCTTTAGTATGACGCAGCGCCGGTGCCATGATATATTAGGGGTGACTGGTGTGAGGTTAGAACAGCTGCAGCACGGGTGGAGCGGCGACGGATTGTGAAGCCGATTTTCGACGATCACGACCGCTGCCAAGAGTGTGACGAAGATGAATATGAAGGCCGTTGCTTTACCTGATCTGCGCCATTCCATTACACAACTTGCTACAGTTGAATTGAATGAGAAGCAATGCTGTCTCATCCAAACTATAGCAATTTGTGACAAATTGCATGGTTTGTCGTACCCGTCTTTCTAAATCTGTACAGTCGCCATCAGATATATCAGAGCGGCGAAAGCGCTCACAAATATCTGAACACGTCTCTAATGCCTCGACAATAGTCAACGTCAATGATATGTTTACACGTCTTATTCCATAATTCCAAATAAATGACACCTCTTGGGGTCGACCGACTATACATATACAATAACTCCACGTCTATCACAAGACGGCGCGCAAGCTCTCTCGATTTTTCTCGCACTATCTATCTCTCTCTTATTAGAAATATTACAGGACAATCTTACACAAATCAACCTAGTCCCATAGTAAGCTCAATAAGGCTTGTGTTATGGAAAACTTAGAAAGAGAGGTATAGGGCGAGAAAAATCTCGCGCGCCGTCTTGTGATAGCCGTGCTGGAGTAAAGAACGCCACTACCTATCAATTACCACAATTGTTTCTGTTGCTATACGTCTCGTCTCGCCGATTCTTATCTACGAGTAGGTACTCTGAGAAACTCATGAAAAGCCAAGTCTTGTAGCTCATTATGACAAGAGGAAAACTATAAAGCACAATCCAGATCGAAAAGGCAAGGCTTCCAAAACGTCAATTATAGATTTTATTCTTTGTACTTAATACTCAACATTAAATTACATTTTGTACACGTAATTAATCTTTTCGACGCCAACGACGCGTATATCCGCACCGCAGGTTCAACGCCAACGACTGATATATGCGTCAAGGAGCCCAGCGCGATAGCAACCTTAACGTTTTAACTCCGCACTAAATGTCTTGTTGATTGGGCGTATGGTTGACAACTTTTCTCTTTGACAGAGCGTTGAAAAAGTTAATAATTATACTGCATTGATTGTCCGCTGCACAAATGTCACCTATTTGCGCCAAAGAATGACTGTATAGACTTGCACGGCATTTTGGGCTTCTTCACCGGCGACCCCGAACTTCTCTTTCGTTTGACACTGGTCGGTACTACAGGACTAGGTTTCTTATTCAACTGCCTACTCAATCTCTGAGCCTCATGAAAATCTAAATGCTCAGTCAACTTTTCAACCGCCACTCGCTTTCCACACTCAACACATTTTTCTGTAGGCGCGTTATTGTCCACTTTGACGAAAAAACTAGCTATTGAAGATACTGCTTCATTCTTCGCTTCATGTGGTTTCTTTTTCGAAGATTCAACGTTAACAGATTTCTGTATCGTTTTTTGTTTAACCTCATTACGCACATGCTTCCTCTCCTCGTCGCGTAGCTTTAAAGCGAGATGGTAGTCCGCGTGTGTGTCAAACATGTCTATAGGTACATGTTTCCTGCATTCAGAGCATTCAAACGTTTCTAATTCGGGTGAAGCTCTTACATTGTCTGAGCTGTTGCTCTTACAAGGCCTTGGTTCTGGATGTAGTAGTTCAGGGGAGTCGTTTTCTTCTTCTGCAGCTGTTGCATTGGTGTTAAGAAGATCTCGCATACTACTTACACGGGTCGTTTTCTCAGGGTCATCGTCAAATAGTGCAATGCTTTTATTGATTTCCAGTTCTATGGTGGAGCCGGAACATTCCGTATCGTTGCTGTCTTCACCACAAGGCACCACGGTGCAAACAGGAGTTGTAGGTCGAATAGTTTCTGACTTCAAAAACCTTGCAAAGAAAGATTCTTGTTTATTTAACGTCGATTCTAGTCCTGAGGCTCTTTGCTCTGGTTTTACTGTTGTAATTATTTCTTGAATATCTGTTTGTTTATGGCCTACTTTATTTAACTCTGCTGTATTAGTTCTTTCCTGGGTGTCTTTTTGTTTAATAGGTATTACATTGTTGGATGTGTTATCATTTAAAAACCTTTGCATAATGAATTCTTTATCCGTTTTTAATCTATCTTTAGGCGTTGGTTGTGTATCATCTGATTTTGACGACACTCCTTTGTCTATTGGTGATTCAGGTCTGGATACATCGTTTTGTTTCGACACAAGGTTAAGACTATTAGGTACTTCAGTTTTCTTCTCTGATTTATCTTCATTATCGTTAATTTTGAAGAATTTACGCATCATATTCTCTTTGTCATTTTTCTTCTTTTCTTTTGATATTGTTTCATCAGGTCGCGTGTCTTTAGGTTTGTTTGTAACGGTAGCTTCTTTAGAGGAGCCAACAGTAAAGAAGTCCATTATCTTCTTATTTTTCTTCTCTGAATGGTCTTCAAACTTGCAAACACTGATGCCTAGAAAAGTTATCGCCACTTTGAGTTTTCTATTGTCTTCTCCTTCTGAAATGGAAAGTTACTTACTGAGTACTAAAGAAAGTGACTATCCTCATAGAACAATAATGTAACATATGAAGGCAATTGTGAACCTTATCTCTTTGGAATAAAGATCACAAAGACTTATCACCTCTTTGGTACAATACCAAGGTAAAATATTTTTTCAAAGAATAATATATAAATGAACTAGGGAGTGGGTGCCACAAGGTGGGCGGCGACGACGTGGCGGCCGAGGCGGAGGCGGCGGGACGACCTGGACGCTTTTCTCAACAACTGGCCAGAAATTGCTCCAGACTAGGACGAGTGGAGGCTTTGACCCACCTGCGAGCTACACTTTATACGCTAAGAATAAAAAGGATCATGGGTCTACAACTTACCATTCACCTTCACTCCTTCAATGCTGTCCATAACCAATTCTAAAGCCTTGTTCGAAAAGAATTCCGCACACAATTCTTCTTCAGTCACAAAATTGTACGACCTAGAGCTACTGGTTCCTCTCCCGTCCGCCAGCAGTGTAGAAAAGCTTGCCACCATCTGCTTGGGCGCCCGATTATTATCCATTGCATCCTTTTCCAACCTATCTTCAATCTCATCCCCAAGGTCTCTTAGCCACTTCTTCAAACTCTCCAAATCCAGTATTGCAGATTTGCCTTTGAAGTTTTTGCAGCAACCTATGCTCTTGGGGTTGAATTTGGCTTGTACAGGCTCTAAGTCGATTCCGCGGGCTATGTTGTACAGCCACGTCCTGTAATTTATAAGAGAAAGAAACATGTAATATTGACACTACCACATTCACGAGATACTACTACGAGCAGTTAAACATTTTAGAAAATCACGGTGCACTACGCCAGTAGACACCTCATTCCTCCCCGTCCATAAGACGTGGCTTATATTTAAGTACCTAGTAATGGGACGCATGCAGGCTAGTGATAATGATATCCTGTATAATAATATAAATGTTTATTTGCAAGAATACGTAAGTACAAAGGTGCAGTGCGTCGAAAATGTTTACCAACACACACGGACGGTTTCCAAGCGATAATGCGCAAAAAAATCACGTCACTGATGGGTCCTGTTAGGGGAAGTCAAAACGGCATTCTGAAGGTGATTGCAGGGAGATATAACTGCCCCATATTATGGCACTGTACTTGGTATTTTGACGTATGTCAAGTAGTTTTTTATAAAGTAAGTAGTAGTACTAAACTAACATAGTTTTTAAGGCAAATTGTAACTAATAATATATGGACCTATGGTCTAAAATAAAACATTTGATTTGAAAGGTATTACCAATTTTAAACATAGTTCCAGTATTCAGCCATAGCAGCATGCAAATGATTAAGTACTACTTCCTGGTTGTTGTTAACAACACAGGATTGAGGATCACTTGACTTACCCATTTTTTTCGTCAAATTTTGCCTGCAGCTCTTTTTCCGTAAACTTTTGTAGTTCATACATGTTATTTATTTTAAGCGCCTCACACACTGACAATCCAAATTTTCCACCCAAATGCTTTACCTTTTTCACTGGCAATGTCCTGTAAAAAAAAACATTTTTTTATAGAAACAGCTTAATCTCGGTTACGCCGTTTATCTTTGCGGATAAAACATTTTAAGTTTGCAAGTGGCATTTGCGTGTAGCCTCCTAAGGTCTATGGGCCTACTGAAATGAATTTAAATAATTTTCAACAGAATTCGGTTTAAGAACTTCATTTTCCATAAAAATTACAAGAAATTACTTACATGTATACAAATTAAAACTAAGCATAGTGTTTAAAAATAAGATAATTATACATAAGTATTGAAAATCAATGTGGGTAGAAAGGCATCACAATAATTATTGCGCTAAGCGCTCGGACCGTATCTCCGCGTTGCTAACTAGCTTGCTGAGGCCTTTCTCACATGGGGCAACCCAAAACAAACTAGTTTTCAACTGTGACGCGACCAACCACGTTGGCACATGTATTTAAATGACAGTCTGCACACGACGCAATTTATTATATAGTTTTCGACGGCGACGCAACTAGTAACGCGCAACTCGCAGTGCCGGCGCAACTTTTCGTGGAATTTGCGCGAAATAGGCGCGCGTCATGCCGTCGGAGCAATTAAAATGCATTAAATTTGTCCAGGATTATACGCTAAAGATTAAATGATCTACAGTTAATATTTTTTTCAATGTAGGGGTGTGTGCATAATCTTATATTGTTACGATTTGGTCTGTGCCGGTAATGTAAAATCAACTCTATTTCCTACACGGGTTGGTTCAAATTTCGATACTTTGTATTGTATTGTGGGCTTTAGAGGGACAAAAATAATTTCGAAAACTTCTAGAAACAGAGTCATACAGTCATCTCCCCAGCCATAATATCTGCCGCCAAAAAGCGTGCATAAATATCTGACAAGACTAGTTTTAGGGCCGTTAGGACGTGTCAGATATATTGTTACCTTTGTTATGGTTATGGCAGATGTTAATGCTGGTGATTGTACATTAGTACATTGTTGTAAAGGCTAGAAAGTAGGCAATAGATGGACGAGTGGGTTCGAGGTCCGAGCCGCAGGTGAGGACCTCGAAGGAGACAACATAGTGCTTACGGCGAGGAAATTGCAAATCTTTATAGATCAAAATTAAGTACCTAATAAAAGATCATAATACTAAAACAAAGAGCGCGGCCCGCTCGCCGGCGCGGCGGGGAGGGGCGGGGGCGGGGGTGCGCGGGGGGAGGGCTGTGATTGTTCGAATCGCTGCTAAAAGGACTACAAAAACATTGTTGGACAGTTTGAATTCATAGTTGGCCTGTTCGTGCGACGTCCAACTAGCTAGCTTTGAAGCCTGAATTCTGACCATCTTTTGCCACATTTCCGAGCAGTGGCGTGAAAAGGGTCTTAATTCAGTAACTTGAGAATTTCAACTTACTTGTAGAGTATGTCAACAGTGTGCTTGGGCAGCACTGACTGCTTGTTAGGTTTATTCATGCCACACACCAGCTTAGCCAGAATTTTGTTGTGGGCTATACCAGCCGAGCAAGTGTAGCCTGAGGAACACACACTTTAAGATGAATTAGTTAACTGACGCTCGTTTCAGGAGTTACAGTTTTACACACAGGACACTAAATACTAGTCGCGAAGCCACTTCTGATCACTCATGGACCGCGAATGAGTACCTATAGCACTCTAACTAGGTAGCAACACCTCATATGGAGCACGAGGCGGCAGCCCATATGTCAGATATATAAAGGATTCCGCAAGTTGTTAGAGTATGTTTATAGATGCATATGTGCTAATACATGCACCTAAGCTAGAGTGCTATAGGTACTCATTCGCGGCCATGAGAGTGATCAGATCAGAAGTGGCTTCGCGATATAGAACTAGACTACTTTGAGCATGCACTCAAAGCTTTCGCGTCAACGTCACCTGATCGCCGTGCAGTCGCTCACAAAGTTGTAGGCGACGTGGAGGGGATGAAGTGGCGACACCGGGCCCGATAGAAATCGCGCTTGATACCCCTTCTATAGTATTTAGGTTAAATGACCAATCATTAAATTTGACCAACTTCTGCTGTTCAGATTTTTTTCTTTCCATACAATGAAATAATCCTTACATGAAACAGAGTCGACCCGCGTCAAAAAAAAAAATGACCAACTTTATCATTTTTTAAGAACAACTCACGCTTGACCAAAAATTTTAATGAGCCAAATTTGTTTACATAAAAAAACACCTAATGTCTCCTTGGACACTTTTCCTCTATCTCCTTTAGATTCGGATTTCCCCATATTGTCCCATTAAAAAAAAACACTGTATATTTCGAATGAACTGATATATGAAGTGCACTGGCATACATCCCTTTATCCTAGCTTCCGACCAATTTAGCCTAGTTGGTAGTGACCCTGCCTACAAAGCAAGAGGTCCTGGGTTCGAATCCCGGTAAGGGCATTTATTTGTGTGATGAGCACGAATATTTGTTCCTGTTTCATGGATGTTTTCTATGTATTTAAGTATGTATTTATCTATATAAGTATGTTTATCGTCGTCTAGTACCCATAGTACAAGCTTTGCTTAGTTTGGGATTAGGTCGATTTGTGTAAGATTGTCCGCAAATATTTATTTATTTATGCTTTGATAAAGCAAAAACACACTTGGGTGATGCTGATGGAAGACAATATATTTGTAATTAATTGATATATGAGGTTCGGCAGAGCAAAGACAGGATATCTGCACTTGATTTCAAGGCAGCGCGTACGAGAGCTACAATGTTGTGCTCCCAGAGGGATTTTTCCATAAAAATGATTTACAAATCACTAAGGGGTTCTTTGAAGACAATGAACAAGTCAGAGCCACTAGTCCATATGAAGAGACTACCAATTTTGGCAGACTTTGTCTTAAAACCCACCGGCTCCGCTCAGAGCCACGGGTCTCATTTTTTTTTGGTGTGTAGGATCTGCTTTGCATTTTATTTATTGCAGCGTCTATTTTCCAAGGACGTACCAGTTTCCCTAAAGACGGCGGCTCTGATCTCGCTCACCACCACGGCTCCGGCGAGCAGCAGCCTGGCGTGCTCGTGGTCGAAGTCGATGCAGTCGCTCCCGTAGTTGTGCACGTCACTGATGAACTGCTCGACGCTGTCGTAGCCGAGGGCGAACGTGTTGGGTATCGTGTTGGAGTTGATCGTGTTTATGTTCATAGTTTGCAGTCTTTTTTTAGCCTGGAAATTAAATACTTAGCTATTCTATTCTGAAGGATTTAAATTGTTCACAGCAAACTAACCTACTTATGGCATCTAGGTTACAACCTTTTAAAAATGGAACTACATACATACATACATACATATAATCACGCCTCTTTCCCAGAGGGGTAGGCAGAGATAACGGATCTCCACTTGCTACGATTCTGACAAACCACTTTCGCTTCACTCACCTTCATAACATTTCTCATACATGCTCGTCGGTTAAGGGTACTTTTGACCTGGCCTTTTTGTAACATTTCTCCAATTTGATCAGAGAAATGGAACTGTGTCAGGATTATGATGCTGAATACAATACACAGCATACATAATCCTACTGATCCTACTAATTTTATAAACATGAAAGTTTGGATGTATGGATGGATGGATGTACCACCTAATCTCAAAAACTACTGGACGAATTTATATGAAACTTTCCAGTTATGTACCTTATATATCAGAATAGGACATAGGCTATAATTTATGTCAAATTTCATCCCTTTTAGGGACGAAAAAGGGGATGAAACTGTATGGAGACCCAATATTTTTGCTTGTTGGCTTCATCAGGTGCTGGGTCTCAAAATGTATGGGAAAACTAAAATCCGACTCGCACTTGACCAAAATTCTTATTGATATTGTTTATTACAATTTGTAAATGAAACTATGTCTAGCTACGTGTCCCGTTTTCTCGCCTATTCGCTATATTGTATTCCAAAATTAATACTTTCTTTCATGTCACATTTCTCTGCAGCTGACTGTACCGGAAAAGCAAACAACATCACATAACTTACAGGGTCAGTGATGTCCAAATAGGCTTCGTCAATGGAGGCCCGCTCCAGCAGTGGAGTGAAAGTTTGAAGCACTTTGGCCACCTCTATGCCTGCATCTCTGTATCTGAAAAGCCACAAAACAAAGTTGTTGTCTTTATCAATATTCATGATTCACTACTGACACAAATTGAGCAGTGATGGAAATGGCAAAGGATAGAAATGGCTCGTGATTACTCTATTACCAACCAACCAACACATTCAAAAATATCTCAACAGAGACACTTGCAATTTATGGTTGCAAGATATATTTTTATACATTACGAGCTTACTTATTTTTCCTTTAAATTTATATTAGAGTAAATTTTTACATTAAATTACAACTGGAAGTGGTTTAGAAAAAAATATTTTATCTGGTAGAAGATATAATTATAAATAATGCAACTATCACTAGACAGTAGTATTCACCACATGGGAAAAATAGTTTAAAGTAGTATCCTTACTGAGAGATGTTAGCCTTCCCTCGATTGCAGGGTACTGAGGGTAGTTGTATTTCGGGACACTTCTCCTTCGCCTCATCACCACGCATGTGGCGCGTGACTCCACGCGCTCTGGCCACATAGTTCACGGCAATTATACTGTGAACAAAACACTTGTAAAATGGACCAGTTTGGCTGGATAGCATAGTCCCTATGTCGGGGACTGTTTTCTGGTTAAAACGAGTTTTTTTTTAAAGTCCCTTTGTCACTGAATTGCATAAATAAAAGGCTATATGTACATCGATTAAAAGGCGTAGAGTTGCGGAAATCTAACCAAAACAAACTCTACAAGCTATTATTACCTACACAATAAATTAAAATAAATCTCGTTATAACATGCTTGCATGCATGTCTGAATAAAAATCATGGCATTTTAGAGAAAAGTTTTCTGGCTAATATTTACCCTCCACCCTTCCAAGGGTTGTACTGCACTACAGCAATCGGTTGTCCCTTCAGTTCGGGGTTCAATTTCTCCTCAACTTGGCAATAAAAACAGTCCATATCAATCAACACAACAACACGATTCTCTTGTTCCATTTTTGTGAATTTATTGACACACGATAAGGACCGATTTATATTTCATGTATAATTTACAAGAATTGCGATTGATATTTACAATAAAACGTAAAAATTAAAACAAATTTGCAACGAGCCAAAGCCAAAACATGTACTATTTTTTCTGGCGTTCTAAGTGTCAAACTCAGCTGTCATGTCAAAACAGTAAAAATGTACGGCCGTTGAATGCACGGCCGGATGGTCCATTTTTTACAAGACCTTTATTAGTTTTGGGATTCGACGCTTTATTTACTAGTTGGCAACATTGATTTAGTATAAGTAACTAGATACACAATCAGCCGAAAAAAGTGGCCGTCCAAAAGAACCGCGCGATCGACACTTGCGGCTCTTTTGCGTTTAGTCTGGTTTCGACCGTGAGACTTGACGGTTGTCAAAAATGACAAAAATGATCTGTGAAAAAATTCGTTAATAGCAAATATAGCAATAGAAAAAAAATAAAAAAGGATTGGATATATTTCTTTAACTAAGTTCTATTGATAGCGTAAAGAATTTCATGTAAACTCATTGGCATTTCATAGTTTTGAATAAATAATTTCGTTAGTACAAATGACAGATTATCACGGAACAAAAACCTAAGGAGTCAGTACCTACTTATTAGATTTTTTTATGGAGTAGTACAGTTACGTTATTTGTGGTTTTCAATTTAAGATTCCCGAGAAATCCTTAGCGATGTGCAAAGTAGGCCGCAGTTATAGCACGAGATAGGAGACATCAACGACGAAGAGTGGTGACGACTTCGTCGTGTGTTTATTTTTCAAGTTTATATAAATCTTGTAAAAATAAATGTTAAACTAAAGATAAATTGATATTCATTTCATTTATTCCTTGATAAAACATAGTTTTACATGTCAGTTTATACATTTGTTTCAGATTGTAAGTCATTATTATATGTCGCAAAGGGACTAATTAGATACGTCAAATATACCACGCTAAAAGGATCTACATACCTAGTTCTTATTCCCTTTTCGCTGGTCGTGCGTAGAATTTTTTAAGGAGTTTGACAGCTGCACTGATAATACGTAATGCCCACCGAACAATGTTTTGTGTATATGTATTTATAAAAAAAAATGAAAGTGTTAATTGTTTAGGTATTGCCTGCTTGTAAAAATAAATAATCATGATATATTTGTGTTTTTCGTCTTCCTGTTTAAATAAATAAAATATTATAGATTTTATTCATTAAAGTGTGACATGTAAAATACTTCCAAACAGCAAAAATCCGCAACGTACTTCGTCAATCATTTACAAATGACTGTAATGTTTATACAATATTATTATTAAAATAATTTTATAATGCGACTCCATTCATTCGCTATTTAGTTTTGACGTGAGCAATCAAGTCACATTATGATAAAGTCTCAATAAACTAAAAAGTTTTTAATCTGCTTGATGCTAATTCGCTAATATGGCCCTTACAGCTTAAAACACTAAGTTCTCTTTTATATGAAGCATATATCTCAACGCAGGTTATAAGTAAACGCGATTGGCATCAACTGAAATATAGCTAGAGTTGTCAAATTGGGGCACATTTCTTGAAATTTTTGTTCGACATTGTGCGTCTATTTACTTTATTATACGTCAATGGTTGGCAATATTAACTCTAGCCGCTGCTGTAGCATACGCGTTCGAGTTCGCAATTTTAAAGTATTATTTCTGATAGTATGTAACTTTCGATTTTAGTTTAAATTAGTAGAGGCCCTTGACATCAGCCGCAGACCATTATATTTAGTAGCTACTGTACCGATAAACCACTTCGATAATACTGAGCAAAATAGTTATTTACGATACAAGTGCAGAAAATAGGAAATTCGCACGTGTATCGTACAACGTTTTACAGTACATATGGCTCTTTAAAGTTTCAACATATGTACGGAAAGTGCTCATTTTCGCACTAGTGCGGGAAAGTAACACCATGTGTACTGTAAAGTATCTTTCAATAGTTTATGATTCATATCACTGCCAAACAGTCTGTCGTACGGTTCCATAATCACACGTAGACCAGGAATAGTACATTGTTTAACGAGGGGCGTAAGTGGAATATTGCAAAAAAGAGTATCAGAAGCCCGATGCTGAAGGCGGAGGGCCTTTGATGACTCGAGTTTGGAATATTCTTACGCCCGTGTTATACATAATTGCGATTCTTACGCCCGTGTTATACACAATTGTTTTTCATCACATTTGCGAGGAAATAAATAACTACAAAAGACAGAAAAAAATTAAAGTTTCATACAATAGCACCAATTAAAAATTTACGAAATTAACAACTTCCCTTCCAGATCAGTGCTAGTGGAGCGCACAGCTTCAATATTTCAACCAATCACAGAGCAGTATTCTTGCGGCGCGTGGCCAACTAGTTTTTTTTATTCAACCAAACACAGAGTAGAGCAGATTTGATTAAATTCTATGATGACACTAATATTAAGGTTAATGTAATATTTTGAACATTTCAAGGGGGGTTTGAACCCCCAACCCCCCATCCCTCCGGCTATGCTAGGAATAGTGATGGAATCTTCCCGGTAACGCCACATATTTAGTTGAAAATTAAACAAGTAGTTAAACAAACAGTATATTGTGTGAACGATTTAAAATCCTTGTCCGTAAGTGTTGTTCCACTTGACGTACTGGCCGAGGTCGTCCTGCGACACGCTGGGCCGCACGCGTTTGAGCGCGTCCTTGAAGTCTTGCACGCTCACTGGACGCACCTGGACGACAGTTTATTTAGAAGTTATGTTTTTACTTATAAACTTATAATTATAACACCACGAGCGAAATGGAACCCACGAAAGTATAAATTCGATTAAGATTTTTTCACACTTTTGGAGTTGCAAGCTTCTACAGGTTACTGCATACCATCACGCAATCCGTACGCTTGTTTGCCGTCGATGTAATAGAAAAAAAAGTAGTGAATACTTGGTTGCTATACAACGTCCTACATGATATGTACGGACGGCTACTATTTTAGCCGTACATTGTACAGATATATCTCCGCCTCTTTTGTTTCCCCATACGAAAGAAAGGGATGCATTACACTACAATCTTAATACAAAATAGTCACGCACCCAAGTTAGCTCACCCCCCGTGGCATTGCCGACCAATCGCCAGACAGTCTTGAATGCGCCATTGATCATCGATGATGATGACATTGGGTGATAAGATTCAAAGTTGTTAATCTATGTTGGATATTGTGAGTGTGTCCCTTTTTGGTATAGGTTATTATATTTATATACATACGTACATATATATATATATATATATATATATATATATATATATATATATATATATATATATATATATATTTGAATATGGCAATGAGTGGGAGTCTGTTTCGGTCTCGTTTTTCAGCTTATCTATTTTCTAATTTAAAAACAGTCTATAGTGGCTTAGAGGATAGATTTTAAACAGTGTTCGATGCGCCACCGCTGATGATAGTGCATATCTGCGACAGCGGAACCGCCCGAACGGGCCCCATGGCTGCCTCAAAGCACAGGGTCTTGATGTCAGCCCCCGTGTAGCCGTCAGCCGCACACGAGTTACCTCACCCCCGCGGCACTGCCGACCGATCGCCGGATAGTGTTCGATGCGCCACCGATGATGATGATTGGTCATTGAGATTCAAAATTGACCTATATTAGACATCCCCATACCTTGTCGCGCTCGATGGTGCATATCTGCGACAGCGGGACGGCCCGCACGGGCCCCATGGCCGCCTCGGAGCACAGCGACTTCATGTCAGCCCCCGAGTAGCCTTCCGTCAGTCGCGCGACGTCGGCCATGTCGCTGGCAGACAGTGCGCTGTTCTCGGACTTTAGGAGGTTGCTGATTATTTGTTCACGAGCCTGGTGAAGAAAGAAAGCAAAATTAGAAACGCCACGTTACATTGGTCGGTTCATCGTTTGTGAGCTGAGCAAACATACAATATCGACGCGTAACGAAAACTTTTGACTGGGTTGATTTGATTGACCGACGATTTTTCATTCCGATCTGTTGTGTTGCGAGCCCACAAATGAGGGCTACCGCGAGTGAATTCGCCACTAGAGGCGCTATTCAAATGTCAAATGCCATATACGGGGTGTTTCCCGTAACAGGAGCAATAAATTAAACGATAGATAATTAAGCTTGTGAGCAATTGTTTTTATGTGGTTTTAATTGTTTTTTTTTTTATTTACAAAAATTCATCATCATCATCATATGAACCGAAAGACATTCACTGCTGGACGGCCATAGGCCATAGGCCTCCCCCAAAGAGTGCCACAATGACCGCTCCTGCGCCACCTGCATCCAGCGGACTCCCGCGACCTTTACCAGGTCATCAGTCCACCTTGTGGGGGGCCTACCCACGCTGCGCCTTCCGGTACGTGGTCGCCACTCGAGAACCTTTCCGCCCAAATGGCCATCGGTTCTACGTGCAATGTGCCCCGCCAGCTGCCACTTAAGTTTAGCGATTCGGAGGGCTATATCGGTTACAAAAACTGATTTGGACCAAATGCATCGTGACCTGAGGTACTAGCAGAATATCAGTGCTCACGCGAGCAAAGCAAAACTGAGCTAGTATCTTTTTGGAATTGTTGCAACGCACAGTATATCTTTATTTAATTTATATGTAATCTTTTTCGTAACACAATTGTTTTTACTTGTTGTTACCTTTTTCTCTCTACTTCTTTTTTGTGTACTTTTTATTTTTGTTTGTTTGAAGTTGCAAAATGCCAAATAAATGATTTATCTATCTATCTAGTTGGCTACCCGCAACCAAAGGAATTCAAGGTGCTCCCACTAAGCTGCATCATCCGCTTTGTGGAAACGATGGAGCGAGCTTGGGAGTAGCTATAAAGGGGAGGGCAAATGCACAAAAGAGTCCACTGGGTCGAAGTGTATCCGAAAGGGCCATCAACTAGATAAGATAAGATAAGATAAGAGCTAGTAGTAGCAATAACTGACATCGGCGTCCGGCAGCGGCACGTAGAGGCGCTTGACGAGCCGCCGGCGCGCGGCCTCGTCCAGCTCGTGGGGCCGGTTGGTCGCGCCCACTATCAGCAGACGTTCCTCCTCACCTGCAAGGTCATCATTATCATCATTTATCATTATCAGATCAGCCAAAAAAAACCACTGCTCAACGTAGCCAAGAATAGGCTTGTGACCTCATGTTAAAATGGATAACGTAGTGTTGGTAAATGGATAGTAAACCATCAAATTATTGTAATAAAGTATAAATTACAAAATATAATGAACATCTAAAAAATATATGGACCTTGAAAGTTTAGAAAAAATATGGTTTTTTTTTATTGTCCAAGAGTAAATTTAAAGCTACCAATAGAATCCTTACGCTTTTATAGAAACAAAATTGTATAACAACTATGGACCTAAATGCAGTATTTCGCGACCGGAATAGCAATTTATACCAGCGGTATACCTACCTGTAGCAGCTCCGTCGAACTGCACAAGGAACTCAGTCTTAATTCTCCTGGTGGCTTCATGTTCCGTGTCGCTTCTCTGGGTTAGCAAGGAGTCGATCTCGTCGATGAATATCACCTGGCATAAAGTTATTAGTATAAAAAGCTTACTAGTAGTCTAGTACCACGTATCTTTTGCACGTTAATAGCATAATACAGACCAGAAAAAATGTAATTATGTAACGCACTAACCACGCTAGCTGTAAGAACTTGAAGCAAAGAATAAACCGCGAGTCACTGTCAGCCGCGACCGGGTGAATGGGGAATGGATGAAAATATCAGAAGTGCCTAATAATTTTTTTGGTGATAGGAATAACCTTCCTTAGCACCAGAATAAAGTTTCAGATTTTCCAGCTGCGTCAATTATTTTTGAAAATTATAAACAGCTTCCTCACTTACGTTTAGAGTCAAGGACGGCCAATAGACACTTTCCTTGATCTGTCTCATATTACAAAAAAATATCTTAAATGTCTGTGGTAAACTGACACTGGTAATGACAAATATAGCTGCTGCAACTGTCAATATGATGGGCAGTGTCAGTTTATCACAGATATTTAAGTTTTTTTTTGTAATATGAGACAGATTGAGGATAGTGCCGTCCTTGACCCAAAACATAAAATGAGGAAACTGTTTATATTTTTCAAAAATAATTGACGCAGCTGAAAAATCTGAAACTTTTTTCTGGTGCTAAGGAAGGTTATTTCTATCACCGAAAAAATAATCAGCCACTTCTAATATTTTCATCCATTCCCCATTGCCACGTCGGAGGTGCGCGAGGGCCAAGTATAGACGTAGCAGCAAGCTGCAAGTGGCTACGGTGCAATATTTTACACCGAACAACCTAGCAGCGCAGAACGGAATCCTTCGTGCGCGAGTCAGACTCGCACTTGGCCGGTTTTTTAATATAGATTGAAATAGTCAATGACCGCGAATGGCCCCATGTGGCTATGAGTGTAGCACTTACAGCTGGTTGGTGCACCCTTGCGACGGCGAACAAGGCGCGTACCATCTTCTCCCCGTCGCCGATCCACTTGGACGTGAGCGACGACGCCGATATGCTGAAGAACGTCGCGTGACACTGCGCTGCTACGCATTTACCTGTCGGGTGAAGCGATTGTGTACCTTGCTCCTCTGACATTAGGTTCAATATGAAATAATGCGGAGTTCAAAGAGCGTCTATGCGATATTGAATCCCCTCATACTACGTAAGATCGAAGTGTAATAGAACTGAGCTAAATATTGTTGAGCGTCACTGCACCGCTGCTAGGTACACAGTTGACTGTCAGATGAAGCGGTTTTGGATCTTATTAGTTAAGAATTAACGTCTAAAATTGCGCAGGGTTTTAGTAATACACGGGCGGAGTCGCGGGGGCAGCGAGTAGGATGACAAAAAAGATGTTTTACCCTTCGTTAGTCACTTGCTTGTCTCTAATAAACAGAGATAGGACAAATTTGCGTCATTGCTCGCAGTAATGTGGACATGACTCCAAAATTAATCAAAATATTAATCAATTAATTAATTTCTTACTTGACATATAATTTGATTCCTAGTCAATAAATACAAATATAGCAGGGTATTTACCATGTAGTAGTTGTTGGGTATTATTTCTAGTGTAAATAATCGTTTCCGTTTAAAATCGTAACTTCTATATTATATAAAAATATTTACGAAAACGATAACCACTTCAAATAACATTTTGCTAACAATCATAAGCACGTATAAACTATTATCTCCGGAAATTATTTTTTTTTTCTTCAAGAAATAATTAATTGATTAACATTTTGATTAATTTTGGAGCTATGTCCACATTATTGCGAGCAATGACGCAAATTTGTCCGATCTCTGCTAATAAATGACGGCTATACTAATATTTGTGATTTTTGTGAGTTTGTATGGGATAATTTCCGGAACTACTCACCTCACCCAATTTCAAAAACCTTTCACCAGTTTATAGAATGCACGTTTGGGATCGACATAGGCCTTATTGTATCCCCCTGCGTTCTTTGTAAGCGAGCAGCTGTTGATTTGATTGTTGATGTTATGAAGGGATGCTAGCCGGAAACGGTTTTCGCTCGTTGGCGCTTGAGGTTACTGTGCGAGTTTAGAAGCTACGGTAGCCTAGTGGTTCAGGCATGCGGCTGTCAAGCGGTGGTCGTGGGTTCGAATCATGAGGTTTTCGGAACTTATGTACGAAATATTTGCAGTTAGCTTTTCGGTGAAGGACATCGTGAGGAAACCGGTCTAATCCTTTCACGCAAAATAGGCACGTTGGATGTCGATTTGCGGAAAATGCCCAGTAAAACTAAAACTACTGTGCGAGCAGCTGGTTATAGTTACCAATAAGCGTCTTCCCGGTGCCCGGCGGGCCGAAGAGCAGGATGCCCTTGGGCGGGCGGCGCAGCCCCGTGAAGATGTCGGGCCGCAGCAGCGGCCACACCACCGCCTCCTGGATCACCGACTTCACCAGGTGCAGACCCGCTATATCGTCCCAGCCTGGGAACAGTAACATTATAACATTATCAATAGCATCACTCTTTCAAGCCGATGACACAAAAAAAACACCCACATTCATGGATGAAGAGACACGGTCACACTGCCCGATTGTCTCTATACACAGGGATCTGCTAAATCTAGCACGGCGTTAAAAATGTCATGTTGAAAAATCATTGGGAAGTGTATTGTATGTAAATACGGACGCTCGGCCGCATGCCTCAGGCAAGCCGTGGTTCGCCGAGCCTCGTCTACAATGAGCGCACACGCTAGGGCGAGCCGTGTGTATACGACCGGTGTGGACACGGCTATTATTGTTTATGATTTACGTTACGTCGGCCAGCACATGCAGCTTCTGTACACACCACTATGATTGCCCGGAACATAGACAAAGACCTTGCTCTGCCCGGTGCTCGCTCTGCCGTCAGTAGACTGTTAAGCTACGTACGAATTTGAGCGGCTCAGCCTGAGGCACGCTCGCCCCGCGCGGCGAGCTGCTCGCGCGCCAAATAGTTGCACATAAACATGCGCGTGAGGCAGCGCGCTCGCGGCGAGCCGACATTCAAAATGGCGTCGACACGATGACAGCTGATTGATTTCGGAACCCACAACACCTTTTGCTTTTTATGTATTTGTAACAATAATTGTTTCAAATTTACTAACAAACGATTACACACGCACGGCTCAGCCACTTGCTCAAATTCGTACGCGTTTTGCGCACAAACATGTTCAATCTTGTCGCTCTGTCCGCGGCACGCTCAGATACACGTCCAAGTGACACGAGGCACGCACACTGAGGCGCCTTAGAGCACGGTCAAGAACCCGGCTCTGCGCGGCTCGCCGCGCGCTGCTCGCGCACAGCGCGTGAGCGCGTACGAATTAGAGCAAAATAGGCGCCGTGTGTGCCTCAACCCGAGGCTGCTCTAATTCGTACGCACCTCTACACAAGACTCCAAGTAATAAATCACTAACCCATATAGTATCTACAGTAGGCCTTTGGTTGGGTTTGGTCTTTAAAGACCAAAGGTGATTCTCCTCTTCATCTTAGCACCCCAGGACAATACTAAACCTGACTCAAACTAGACTTAATGACTCTAGTCTTGTCATAGACAACGACTGCTTAACATGCCTTCAATTAAATATTATTGTTACCAATGGGTGTGCCCTTATCGATGATCTCACTCTCTATGAGTTCAATCATTTTGGGGTCCAGGTGCTTCAATCTCTCGTCAGCTGTTGCTTGTGCTGCCTCTGCCTCTGCAGTCTCCTGCTTATCCCTGGAACAGAAAATCATACAGTTAGCCCATAAATAATTAAGTGGTAGGATTTATTCATGCATATTGTGCTACATGGTATCCCTTTGGATGTAGCACAAGCTCCCTGACGTACGAATTTGAGCAAGTGTGTAATAGTTTGTTAGTAAATTTGGAACTATTATTGATACAAATACATGAAAAGAAAAAGGTGCTGTGGGTCCCGAAATCAATCAGCTGTCATCGTGTCGACGCCATTTTGGTGTTGTTAAAATATGAATACTTACTGGGCTCCTATCATGGGTGAAACAAACTTCGCCTGAGCTTTCCGAGAAGTACCTAAAGTCCTCTTGGCAGCCGGATTAGAAGCCAAGAAGCAGTCCTTGGCAGTTTTAAATGTAATCTTGGCTACATTTGCTTTATGCATTTTTGCATCTTCCTCATCTTTTGTTAGGTCTACATCCATGTCTTGAGACAAGTTTGGTTTTGGTAAAACAGGCTGGTTTCTGTGTACAGGCTTTGGCCGTCCAAATTTTGGCTTAAACACTGGCCTCTGTTCATCACCTGAATTCATCTCAAAACTAGTACTATTTGAATGTAAAGTTTTAACAAACAATGATTTCTTATTATCATACATGTTTTCTTTCTCTACCCTCCTTGTTTTAACTACAGGGATATTACATTTGCAATCTGTGCTCATGAGCTTTTGTAAAGACATGCTTTTAGAGGTATTAGAACTGCAGCTTTTGCAGGGTGGTATTGAGCGTTCAAATAATGTTTCTGGATCTGTGAATGTACTGCAGAGAGGACAGAAAATAATAAACACAATAAAATAACAAAGACAAATAACTTAATTTTCTGAGAGCAATTTGAGTAAAATAAAAAGTGAATCAAATAATTCAATAAGCCCTTGAAATCATTAGCGTTTGTATAATTTACCTAAGGGAACTTTTCCATGTTTCCATGTTACTTGTATCGTTATTTTGCGATAGGGAGTTGGCGGAGTTGGTTATTTGATCCCATGCCTTGTTGTTGCACATATCCATGTGAGAGTTCCATACTTCTTTCAGCAGAATGTTGGATGATGCATTGGATGAACTGAAATTACAGTGACGTAAATTTAAAAGTGTTGCTTTTTTCAAATTTAAAAATACATTGTTACAATACAAACCTTTCAAGGGAAGTTTTATAATGTTGCAAATTTGTCTTGCTCACAGTGAATAGATGGTTTCCATAAGTATCCTCCGGAGCCGTTCCATGGTAAGTTTTGGAATTATCCATTTTGCTGGAGCAAGGCAGCCGATCCAAATACATAAATTTCCCAAATACACCACAATAACAACAAACAGCACGATCAAATTCTTTTCATGTAAATTATTCATTCAACTGTCAATTGTCAAAGTTCCCGCCATTTTCCTTACCACCATAGACTATAAACTCTATAACTTACACACGTTGACGTTGTCTATGATTTTCGGTTCAAGACATGTTGTAAAACGCTTCATGAATCGTTAACAAATATTGGTCTCATTGTCTCATTGACATACATTTATATTCTTTTTTTACATTTGACTACCAAATATAGCTTTTCAAACCTTATAAATAAGGATGATTTTGAAGTGTTGCATGGGTGATCGTTTTGTTCGAACTATTGAAATTCATGAAATGATCCCCATTGTATTCGTGAATCTGTCAAACACACTTGTCATCACAAAATACTCGGGACTTTTTTTGTAAAATTGTTATAATTGCTGTGATTAAATTAATCAGTGAAGAATTCAGTTAACGACGCAATATTTATTATCAGCACTCTAATAAAAGTTAAATGATGTGTGTTTCTTGTTAGAAAACTATGTAAAATTTAATGTTATCGGAATGTCTGCAAAACCGATAATATATCATGAAAAACAAGTTAAAGAGCTGTGCGCGTTGCACGCGCTTAACAATTTATTCCAGGTACGCATTATCCTCATCATTGTAGGTAACATTAGCAGGTAAATTGTCAGTAAATTGTGTTTTAACTTGGCGATGTAAACATGGTACTTGTTGCTAGGTGCGCGGCACGTTTTCTAAGACGGAGCTGGACGGGATCTGCAGCCGGCTGTCGCCGAACGTGTGGATCAACCCGCACCGCTCGATGCTGGGGCTGGGCAACTACGACATCAACGTGATCATGGCGGCGCTGCAGAACAAGGGCTGCGAGGCGGTCTGGTTCGACAAGAGGAAGTGAGTCTCAAGGTCGCCCCGACGCGCTTATTAGCATCATTTATTGTGAATTATGTAGAACCTTGTAAATATTGTGTGGTTTTGAAACTCGGTGCATATGATTCTTTTATTCACATTTATTAATAATAAATTTATACTTCTAGTCTTACAAATTAATAACACCTACGGGAAAATGTTTAACTGTAATTAACTGTATAGTACCTGGGTGACCAAACTCTGCTTGGGTAAAAATACGGAAGAACAAATTTTCCAGATATGAAATATTCCAAAATGTATCCAAATTGTTTGAGCCATTTTCGAGAACGTGAATACAAATATTGCTTGTATAATAATATAGGATTGATTGGGCTACATCAACAATATGATGCAGCGAACATGTTAAAACAATCTAAAAAATACATATTTTTTGAAGCATTGTTTATATAAGTAGACATTGCCTAATGTGTAAAAAATATCTGGTTTGTATGAATAGTAATGTATTGATTGTTTCAATTATGTTTAGCCTTGTAAATATTATGTGGTCATGAATTTCAATGAGAGGAGTGATGCAATGGTCTGTATTATTTGCTTTTATTTGCATAAAAATCAGTTGTCGCTAGTCTGTTTATTTATTTACGAAAATATGTGTGTGAGCTAATAACGCTGCTTCCTCATGTTAAAATTGATAATGTGTTGCTATATGGATAGTAAACCATCAAATTATTGCAATAAAGTGTAAATTACAAAATATAATCAATATTCTAAAAGTTTAGATTTTTTTTTTTTTTTTAATTGTCCAAGAGTAAATTTAAATCTACCAATAGGATCACTAGACACACTTCACCTCTGTAATCAGTAAAATGTATTCTTTTTCTGAAGTTGAGAACACCAGGATGGGAGAGGATGAGAATGAGAGATGTGGAGTAGTGTAATAAAAACCAATTTTCCAACTTCAAAATAATCACATTTGTACATGGTGTTCATGCATTAAGTTGTAATTCATATGACAGTAATTTATTCTCAAAACATTCAAATTAATATTCTACAAGTTTTTCAATGTATGGGTCAATTGGGTCATGACCATGTGCAAGGCAGCAAAACCTCGTTAGTCAGGTTGCGGTAATTTATGGATAAAGTGTTTACTACCTGTAAATTACAAGAAATAAAAACGTTAAAATAATAATACATTTCCAGAGACCCCGGCTGCCTAGACCTATCCAACATCTGCGGGTTCATCCTGAATGTGCCATCAGACTACAAGTTCGGGTTCGTGATGCTGCCGCTGCGGCGCCGGCACTGGATCACCATCCGGCAGATACAGGGCAACTTCTACAACCTGGACTCCAAGTTGGACGCGCCCCAGCTCATTGGACGAGTGAGTACAATACAAATATCTAGGATTCATCCTGAATGTGTCATGGACTACAAGTTCGGGTTCGTGATGCTGCCGCTGCGGAACCGGCACTGGATCACCATCCGGCAGATACAGGGCAACTTCTACAACCTGGACTCCAAGTTGGACGCGCCCCAGCTCATTGGACGAGTGAGTACAATACAAATATCTAGTATTCATCCTGAATGTGTCATGGACTACAAGTTCGGGTTCGTGATGCTGCCGCTGCGGCGCCGGCACTGGATCACCATTCGGCAGATACAGGGCAACTTCTACAACCTGGACTCCAAGTTGGACGCGCCCCAGCTCATTGGACGAGTGAGTACAATACAAATATCTAGGATTCATCCTGAATGTGTCATGGACTACAAGTTCGGGTTCGTGATGCTGCCGCTGCGGCGCCGGCACTGGATCACCATTCGGCAGATACAGGGCAACTTCTACAACCTGGACTCCAAGTTGGACGCGCCCCAGCTCATTGGACGAGTGAGTACAATACAAATATCTAGGATTCATCCTGAATGTGTCATGGACTACAAGTTCGGGTTCGTGATGCTGCCGCTGCGGCGCCGGCACTGGATCACCATTCGGCAGATACAGGGCAACTTCTACAACCTGGACTCCAAGTTGGACGCGCCCCAGCTCATTGGACGAGTGAGTACAATACAAATATCTAGGATTCATCCTGAATGTGTCATGGACTACAAGTTCGGGTTCGTGATGCTGCCGCTGCGGCGCCGGCACTGGATCACCATTCGGCAGATACAGGGCAACTTCTACAACCTGGACTCCAAGTTGGACGCGCCCCAGCTCATTGGACGAGTGAGTACAATACAAATATCTAGTATTCATCCTGAATGTGTCATGGACTACAAGTTCGGGTTCGTGATGCTGCCGCTGCGGCGCCGGCACTGGATCACCATTCGGCAGATACAGGGCAACTTCTACAACCTGGACTCCAAGTTGGACGCGCCCCAGCTCATTGGACGAGTGAGTACAATACAAATATCTAGGATTCATCCTGAATGTGTCATGGACTACAAGTTCGGGTTCGTGATGCTGCCGCTGCGGCGCCGGCACTGGATCACCATTCGGCAGATACAGGGCAACTTCTACAACCTGGACTCCAAGTTGGACGCGCCCCAGCTCATTGGACGAGTGAGTACAATACAAATATCTAGGATTCATCCTGAATGTGTCATGGACTACAAGTTCGGGTTCGTGATGCTGCCGCTGCGGCGCCGGCACTGGATCACCATCCGGCAGATACAGGGCAACTTCTACAACCTGGACTCCAAGTTGGACGCGCTCATTGGACGAGTGAGTACAACATCACGTTAAATTTTATTTATCTAGGTTTTGGAAGCTGTTGGTCAATAAAGGTCATATGAAACGTTATTGTCATTGACATCAATACACACGATAATATTCGACCTCACGTGAAGCCTCTTTGCAATACATCGTGTTTTTGACAATTTCCGTTAATTGCAAGGGGGGTATAGTTTAGTTAGAACAAATAAAGTTAATTTCTCCAAGATAATATAGTATCTTATCATTATCAATCAATCAATCAATGGCCTCTTAGTCTATTACAGACTATACAAGCAGTGTCAAGGAGGGAGACAACGTCTTCCAAGCCTGTGTAATCCAATGCGGGAGCGGCATACACGACCGCAAGCCTGGCAGGTGTAATTTGCCCGCGGCGAGCAGGTGCCACGTTGATTCCGCTTGGGTCGCTTATCTGCGAGTGTCTTAAACCACGCTTCATCGTGGAATTTACGACCATCGAACACCGGTTTGCGCCATTTGTCCCTGTCCATGGCAAGGTCCTCCCACTTGTGAACCGGGATGTTGAATGAATGCATATCTCTCTTGGCACAGTCCTTATGCCGCAGCATCGGCCGGCCGACGCTTCTTTTGGCATCAGCCACGGCCCCAAGCAGAACACGCCGCGGCAAACGCGATAGATGCATTCGATGCACATGTCCCAGCCAGCGTAGGCGTCTTTGCTTAACGCTGCTGAAAGAGATTGGGCAGCTGTGTAACTCTTAATGTTATCAAGATATTCAATATTTTAATTTAATCTTCATTTTTTATATTTGACCACCGGTTAGCCTAGTGGGTAGTGACGCTGCCTATGAAGCTGAAGGTCCTGGGTTCCCTGGAATCCCGGTAATGGCAAATATTTTTGTGATGAGCATGAATATTTGTTTCAGAGTCTTGGATGTTTTCTATGTATTTAAGTGTTTACACCCTTGTACAATAAATACTAATAATATTCTAATATGTACAATGAAACAATAACCGTTAGTGCTACATTAAATCATTTTGTATAAAAATAGTTTATTTTTTAATAAATAATTATGCTAATTTGTTTCTGTGAATGTACTCTGCAATATGACGAACTTAAGAAGAAATGCCCGCAAACAACGTGTATATAACTCTTATTTTTAGGTTTACTCTTATTATTAGTCGTACCTCTATGAATTGTACTCGGATATTTCTTTTCTTTATTAAGGGTAACAATTTACAAAATATATTCCATGTGCACCTTTTCCTTTTTCAGAGCAGCGATCTCATAGCATACCTAAAAGAGCAGATGGAGAGTAAAGAAAAAGAACTATTCGTGGTCGTCAGCAAAGAGGTAGAAGAGAAACAACTTTGGATGAACCAGTTCACCGCTTCCCACCCCGCTAACCACTGCGACAGCCCCGACTCCATCTCAGAGTCAAGTAACCCGTATGAGCCGAAAAACCAACATGTGGAGTGTCTTAAGGTGAACGAAGTGAGAAACTGTTCTTTGGCGGTTAATGACTTTTAAAAGTGTTTCTTATTCCTAGACTCAATGATGTAATACAAAAAAAAGGTAGATATGTTGTCTATACGAAATTCCGTGTTTAAAAATGGCCACCAAATCTGACAGCTAACGTTTCCATTGACGACTCGAAACTGAGGCAAGTTGTGCCAATTGTCTCAATTTTAGTGTGCCATTTTTCGAGCGCGTATAACCTATGTACGGTCGACGCCAAAAATACGTTTACACTATTCGCCTTATTGCAATGGAATAAGGTGCAAAAGTGTAAACGTATTTTTGGCGTCGACTGTACCTCTTTTTTATATTACATCATTGCCTAGACTGATGATGCTTATGGGTGCTGGAAATTGGATGTGGATTTTGCACTGAAAGTGGGTAGTGTGTTTGAAGTCATCGTTTTTCTACATCAGAAAATAACCAAGCAGTATAAAACTTAAACTTTCTAATCAAGGGATGAAATTTTAACGAAAAAAGCTTATTGAGTAAAGTTTATTAAATTATCAACATTCAAGTTCTCGATGCAATTGTCAGTACAAATATTTTGTTTTACTTTATTATTCTGTTGATGCATAGTTGAATACATAATTTGCCCGTGAACGAATTCAGGTTAAATTTTCAGCGCCCAGTATTTATCTTAATCTTGTATTAAATATTAGGGAAGGTACAATTAAATTTAAGCCTTACAAAATTTCACAAGGCGTGTTATTATTACTGTTTATACTGGAACTCATCGCTCTGTCTACATATCAGTGAATTTACACTTAACCCTTTCAGCGCGTATAAATTTTATCGCGTCAAGATAATTAAAATAAATTTCAGCATTCAATAATCTGTGGTTTTTCATGTGTCTTCAGTGCATTTGCGTTAAGAAAATAGTGAGTCATCGCTGGTACAGTCACGGACTTAAATCGTTGATCCATTTAGAGCTCACCTTTTACTGGATATTCATAGCTTAACTATTAAAAGCCAAAATTAGTTGACACCTAAATGGCTCAACGATTAAAGTCCGTCACTGTACCCGGCTTAGCCACGCCCCTTGACCAATTAGGTCACTGTAAATTAGAAAGCTGTGTTCACATTAACCAGTTGAAGTAAGGCCGCCATCAAAAGGTACGGTCGCGTCTATTGTCAATTTAAAAAATAAATACTCACCTATTCGTAAAAAAAATTAAAAGGACGAGTAATTTAAAATATTTTAAAGTAAAATTACTCTTTAAAAATACTGTGTCATGAAAAGATTTGTATAATATGTTTTTTTTACTTCAGTATGAATACGCCTTTACACTGCAGTTGGACTACTTGCACTGATGAGTCATTATTTTCTTAACGCGAACGGACAATAGTAATTAATTACAAATGGACACATTCTGTGATCTATAGTGAACTTTATGTCATTGTAATAAGGGTTAAAATTATTATATTCGAAATGAACTTGTATACCTACATTACTACAAAAAGTATTACTAAGGGATAGTTTACATTGAGTCGCCAGGCGTATTCGACGCCTGACAACCAGTGTAAATAAATATTATTAAATACGACAGTATGCGATTTTCTCAAAAAAAGATTATATTGAAAATGCCCTTACATCCAATATTTGACAGTTGTCATCCCAGTATTATTTATGTTATAACATGTCATCATTGACGTTTATTGCTCCGGGATGACGGCTGTCATATATCGGCTGTTAAAAAAATCTAATTATAGTGCCAGGTGCATTAAGGTCTGTTTTTCCATTAGAACATATTGAGGTAATTTAGTGTCACATAACTCCAAACATATTCGTAATTCGGAAGATACCATAACCATACACCAAATATAAACGAAGTAATTGAATATGAAATTCTTGCAATATTATATAAATCTAGGTTAGTAGGCAAGTAAGTCTATTGGGTGAATTGAAAAAAATTGTAAATAGTTAAGAGCCTTAATCTTATATTGCTTTAACTTTTTTCCATTATGTAACGGCAATTACCGATACATTTTATACGGGTAACTTTCGTTACGCAACGGAAAAAAAGTTAATGTTACAGTTTTCCGGAGCACCTAGAAGTGACTCGGAATGAAATGCCATACATTTGCGTAATATTAGTTGAAAATTGTATTTTGGTGCACAACATGAGGGACGTTACGTACGGTCAAGGACTTAAATTGTTGAGCCATTTAGGTGTCAACTAATTTTGGTCTTTTAATAGTTAAGCTATGAAGCGTCCAGTATAAAGTGAGCTCTAAATGGCTCATCAATTAGTCCGTGACCGTACATAAATAGTATTTTACCATATTCTAAAAGTAACTAAAGAAATACAGCAATATGAGTTTCTGTCAATGTTATTTTTGGGTACAGATTTTTATTACTGACTGTATTATCTGTAGTAATCAACTATACTTATTGAAAGGATTGTAATGTACATACAGTTACAAACTTTAATTGTTGAGTCATTTAGAGCGCACTTTATACTGGGCACTTCATAGCCTCAGAGAAAACCAAAATTAGTTGACACCTAAATGGCTCAACAATTAAAGTCCTTGACCGTACACTCGACGAGTTAATCTTGGCAATTGAGTAGTTCCTGTGGCCGCCTTTGGTCTCCATCATCAGACCAACTTTATGGTATCATAATACCAGCATTGTCATCCGACTTACACAAGTGTACAAAATTTCAAGTCGATTTCACGAGAAATCGGTAAAATTTGACTCGCAAGATTTGACCCGAACAAAAACATTGCAAGATAAAGGTTGTAAAAAGCAAAATATAACGATTCGATTCGACACGCCTATATATACAATTGGTGGGTTTGTAGTACTTATAGTATAAATATATTTTTGTTGTGTTACATGTTTAATTTATTTGTTTTGAACATTTTTGTTGGGTTTGTTGTAATATAGGGACGTGTCATTTGTCGATATGTTGGTGTGTAACAACTAGTTGCCCTAAACATTCGATTTGTCTCTTTCTAACATGCAAGGGCAAGAGACCAACCTGTAACATAGAAACATTAGCGAAGTCTCCAGTGTTTAGATGATTATTATTATTAGAGGATTATTTGGGGCTCTTTGAAAAAGGAATACACATTTTGAACGGTCGGCAACGCGCATGTCACGCCCCTGAGGTTGCTAGTTTGCTTTCGACGTGGTTATAAAACGGAGAAATATTATCTTAAAATATTCTTGACACTTTTCGCATATATCCTATGGCCTTAAGCTTGATGTTTTACAACAGATGGATAATCTATTTAGTTGGTATAGGTACTGTAAGAGTAAATTCTGTCAAACGTACTCAAGCAAAAAACGACTTGGGGCTCTGACTATGAGGTAGTTTTTTTTTAAATGCCGTTTTTAGTCAGGATATACTCTTGCAGTTTCGGATGGGCACTCTATGTCAAAGAGACATGGCTTAAATTCGAATGAAGCAAAATCCTCTTAGTTCGAATTTAACCCATATTGCTTTGACATAGAGTGCCCATGCCATATACTAGTACAGCGTCGAGCACTCGGACGTTTCATCATATCAGCCCAAAGACGTCCACTGCTGGACATAGGCCTCCCCCAAAGAGTGCCACAATGATCGGTCCTGCGCCACCCGCATCCAGTGGACTCCAGCGACCTACCCCTACCCTTGTGGGGGGCCTACCCACGCTGCGCCTTCCGGTACGTGGTCGCCACTCAAGAATCTTTCCGCCCCAACGGCCATCGGTTCTACGTGCCATGTGCCCCGCCCTCTGCCACTTAAGTTTAGCGATTCGGAGGGCTATACGGACGGGACGTTTACCTTACCTATATTACCCGTGAAGAAAAAGTTACCAACCTATTGACAAATGACAAGTTTCGCGAATAATGTCAGCTTTCTGACTTTATATGTAAATTAAGTTTGTTTCATTTCGACGTTAAATGTGTTAGTGTACACACGGCCTAATGTTACGGTTTAGTGGGTATTTAAGACTTGTAAACATACACTATTTTATATAAGTAACTTACTATCAACATCATATCTAGGAGTAATTATGATATGAAATCAAATTTTAAATAGGGAAAACAAATTCGAATGTTTCTTCTGCGAGTGACGTATTCCTTGAGAAAACATAGTATTACATGTCAATACATAGTTTTAAAGTTCTATTTCCTAACAACATACAACTAACGTAAAATCATCTAATTAATTGAATGATTCATATGATGCACAAATATCAAAACACAAATAAAAACACCGGACAAGTGCATGTCGGACTCGCCCACCGAGGGTTCCGTACAAAATTACAAATGTATAGTTTTCAAATTTTTCCCTGTACATGTAGTATAAGACGATATTACTTGCCAAGTTTCATAATTGTAGGACAACGGAAAGTACCCTATAAATTTTGATTCCCTTGAGAGTGTCGATACGTTTTTTGCGGCATAAACGGCCGTATCTTTTCTTTTACTTCAACTCAGAAGTTTGTTTTTTTCACAGTTTCAAGCGACTGTAGATCTGAGTATTTGGTTTTAATTTCAATTCGATACCGCCTGAGATAAAGGGTCTTGACAGACAGACAGACGGACAACAATGTGATCCTATAAGGGTTTCGTTTTTTGCCTTTGGAGGTACGGAAACCTAAAAACAATAATTTTAACTCATCGCATTTTGACTAGTTAATTTTGACATCCGCTTAAGAGAGGTTATTAATTCTTGTGCTACATTATGTTCTACCCTTTTTACTTAATGCTCCCATTATACTAACCAATGGCAACGAATATTTTATGTACATGCTCCTATGTCTGATGCTGATTGTAAATGCGGCATTTTTTTTTAACACTTTCATTGACCACAACCCAAAACCTCCGAAAATCGAATAAGCAGTTGCTTCTGTTATTTTTTAATGATGGCAATGAGAGTGTTAACAGTGCTGCGACAATAATGACTTATTCAATCGTCTTAAATTAGCGATATTTTGAATGATATTCATTCGTCTTACCCTTGGAGCATACATAACTGGAGTAGCCTTATGTCGTATTTGCGTACAAAAATGTCTGCCGAATTTCGCGGGGGCGGGGGGGAGCATCAATAGGATATTGAAACTCAATTGTATATTGAATGATTGAAGTGGTTGAACGTTTATAATATCAAGTGCTTACAGCAACATGCGGGCATTTTTATGATCAGTGTTCTCTAGCGAGGCGATTTTGTGAAATTGTCTTTGTATGATTTTTTGCACATTGTGCAAGGTTTTCTACAGATCTCCAGTTATGTATGCTCTAAGGTCTTACCCTTTGCTATGTATGATAATTAAGCTAAGTAAGGGTGACGAGCACAGGGCCGTTGAAGGGTACTTCCCGTTTGTTCCATAGACTAGAGTAACCGAATTCAGAGGTCGAATTCGAAAATAAAGCTTTGGCTTAAGGTTGACTGGTAGAGAATGCTTTATAGCAGTAAATTCGCCTGTTGTACTATAACCCTTTCAGATCCGACCAATAAAATTGTGCGGGTTGATTATATTTAATTGTCAAATCAAAAACATATGTCAGTATATTTCATTTTACGTTACCAGTCTGAAAGGGATAAGTTATTATTTTGTGCAATAAAGTTTAAATAAATAAATAAAGCGCGAGTTCTGTACGGAAAGCACAAAGTGACCTTTATTTGTTATATAATTTAATTAAACATTTTTGAACGCTGCACCTCCAAATTATTGGTTCTTTAAAGTGGGCAATAGTACCTAGTGACGTAGTGACGATCTCGAATTCGTTCTAAGTAATAGTAGTAAATGGCTTATCGCTATTTATGTTTTCGACGTTCTTGTATTTACGGTCGACGTCAAGGAGATGTTTACATTGTCGAACTTTTCGCAATGAAATAAAGTGCAAAAGTGTAAACATATCTTTGACGGCGACTGTACAGTGAGCACCATATCAATGTATATAATTTTCGACCTTATCTCTAAGCAATAAGGTCCTAGAACCATCTAGAATGTATACACGTTTATGATGCTGACTGTACATTTCATACCTACAAGTTCAAAACTGTACACATTTATAGAACAATTGGGAACTGCCCGTTGTAAAATGAGCCTTATGTAGTACAGTCCAAGGCACAACACCAAATGCAAGTGTTCAGGTACAAGCAATAAAACCAAATAAATAGGATAATTTTGTGTAACACAAGTTGTAATAGCTGTAATCTTTTTCAGTTTCCTCGACTTGTGATGGCTCATGTATGTAATTGGTGTTTTATCGATCATCGGTGGATATCGAAATCAAATGAACGTTTTAATCTTTTCATCACATTTGCTCGTAAAGGACTTCTTAACGCGCTGCCTGCTACAAACACCAAATTTAAATTTAAAAAAAGGCGTAATGGTTTTTTTCTAAAATTGTATATGTCAATCTTGCGTCAGTTATAAAGGTTTTAACTCAAACACTATGTTTGAGAACGTATTTATAAATAAAATTGAACGTAAAAACACTAATAAAATATAATTAATAGAATTATTTAACAATTAAAATGTAGCAATTTAGTGTCTGTTTAAAATATTTTTAACTGCGATTAAATCATGGCTGTATGCCGAAGGGTCTTTGCTTTGCGCCTCACGTCAAATTCAACAAAATGGACGACTTTGACTTTGTAGTTTTTATTGCGATTACTGAGTAACAATTTCGTCTAAAATGTATTTGTTTCCTTGCAAATGTGATGAAAAACATTGTATGCGACACGTACGGTAAGAAGGCTCTAGTTATCAAAGCCCTCCTCATTAGGCGTCGGGCTTCTAATAGACTCTAGTTCGTAAATCATAATCTTACCGTACTTGTGGCACAATGTACTATAACTTGTACTATGCATTGTAAATATAAGATATTTTTCCATAAAAAATAGAAGTGACAAGGTTGGTTTTTTTTACTTAAATCGTTTCCTCGTGACCATTATGAAAGTAGCCCTCAAAATACCCCCCACGGTGTTTGCTGAACTTCGTGTTCCGTATGATAAAATGATAATAGTCTGAGTACAAAAGCGGCGGCAAAATACGCTCGTGGATGCTGTCTCCTTCGGAATCCTTCTACAGTTCGTTCGCGTTAAGAATGCAGTGTATTATCATTGTCCGCCATGCATGTTAACACCACGGGAATAGTTATTTATGATACAAGTGCGGAAAGTACGTAATTCCCAACGAGCGACGATGACGACATGAGTTGGGAATTACCTATCCGCACGTGTATTGGAAACACTAGTGGCTGTAATGTGCGGGCGCTCTAAAGGTTTTGTTACACACGAGCGCGACGTGAGACCGGCGTGAACTAATGTAACGACATAAGGCATACATTCGGATGTCGGCTACGCGCCGCGCTCCAGCCCCACCGGCATAGCGCTTGGGTGTGGCGAAGGCCTAAGGATCATGACAGGAATTCTCAACTGACTACCAAAACAAATTAAACAATCATTTTCGCATTCTAGTTTAATAGGTGATCGGGTGAGTCAACGCAGTTGTTGTTCTTGGACAGCAGCAGCCGGTCCGGGTCGAGCCGCAGCTCCTGCAGCAGCGCGTAGATGTTCGCGCGCAGCTCCGCGCTCAGCTCCCGCCGCCGGCCCAGGATCCAGAAACGATCTGAAACAGGTAGTCAAGAGTTTATTACACACAGACAAGTACACTTGTATTTTGAAGAAACGTTTCATGGCTTAGCAAACACTCGAGGACCAGTGTTCTGAAGTAAACCAAAGTCAACCATGTGTGCGTGATGGATACGGACGAGCGGGACCTCACTACGGCGAAGTGCTCGTAGTCGGTGAACAGTAGGTACGCTGCACTAGCCCGCGCCGGGCAGCATGCGCCCGATGATGTACGGCCTGCCAGTTCCAGCTGTACACTAGTGGCACTGACCGGTGTGCATGATGGACACGGACGAGCAGGACCACACGACGGCGAAGTGCTCGTAGTCGGTGAACAGCACGCTGTACTGGCCCGCGCCGGGTAGCATGCGCCCGATGATGTACGGCATTCGGTTGTTCAGCTTGTAGCGGAAGGACGAGGAGCCGTTGTGACTCGGGATGCCAACGCCATATGTTGTGGATGGTGATCCTGTCCTGGAAACATAGGATTTTTTTAGATACGATTCCTCGACAATAGATTTACAACTGAACATAGACAAAACTGCCCTTCGTAAGTAGGTAAAGGTTCTCAAGAGCCACTCTTGGGCAACGGATCGAACAGGGTAAATCGATCATCGTATAATCCTTAATGCACGGACTTCATCCGATCAACCTTAGGTACTCCTTGCGGATGTTGGTAGGTATGTACTCGTAATTATAAAGTAGTTGTAGTACTCACCACCTATTGACAGTAGTGACGGCGATGAGGTAGTACCCGCGCTCGTTGAGCGTCACGTGCAGCTCGGTGCAGCACGCCGTGATTTCCATCAGGTAGAAAGAGCGCTCTACCTCGTACCATGTGCCGGTCATCTGTGACACAATGCATGCGTTCAATTGTTTATTGGTTCGGACATCGGAAGGGAGCGGAATGCGTTGCCGGTTCGGAGTTAACATGATTGCCCGCAGGTTTGCTCATTGCTCACGTGATGTAAAAATCACATTGTTTAAATCTTTCTGTCAATCCTTGTACACGACCAGCCTGTGGATCATGTACACGAAACGAGCCTACAACGTCCTGCGAGTACAATACAACAATGCTTTTAGAAAGCTGATGGGACTGCCTAGCAGGTGCTGACATCAGGCATGTTTGTGGCAGCTCGCACGGATAGTTTTCAGATTATAATACGAAAAAATATAGTCTCCTTACTAAGTCGTCTGAGGCATAGTCCCAACAGCATTCTAAAGGAAATTGCTGACAGGTTTGATTGTCCGATCTTAAAACATTGGTCCAGCCAAATTAAAAGCATCGTACAATTTTTAATATAGTTGCCTATGTGTATTGTGAATTGTATAAATACTAACACTAGTTTAAGATATTTGTTATGTTTTACTAACACTCTATGGATACTTGTATGTCCGAAATAAAGAAATTGAATTGAATTGAATTAGATGCCGTTGGTATTTGGGGGGCAAAAACACCAAAACTTAGAAAGAGCGACGTATAACTGCAAACATACTCGTATTTCGAGTATCTCCATCTCGCACTAGCCATACTCGAGTGGTGGATTAGAGATATACGAATTGTCATTTTGCAGCGTTCGCGCTAGCCGCTCGGATCATTAATTCTTGTAGGGGTGTAGATTAAAGAAGTGGAATGAAAAGATTTTTCAAAAAACCCTTCTGCTTTTTTGCAAATATTATAGCCTATGTCACTTCCAAGATTAAGAGGAATCCAACGACACCTCATATATCGAAATCCGTCAAACGGTTTAGGCTGCAGGGCGTACCAAAGAATAAGACATACACACATAGATACATAAGTATACATACGCTCGAAAAAAAAAGTCTTGTCCGCCCAGTGCCCATCGTCGTTCCCCCACGGCCCCTGTCCCGTTACAAGGAACTTAAACGGTAAGCCTATAATGCTAATAGTAGGTACCTAATTATATCGATGTGATCGGAAAAATCCTGCGACGTGAGAGCCCTTAAGTGATTCACAAGCCGATGAGTAAATGAGCGCGAGAGGTCGCAGGTGCCGGCGACGTTGCGGCTACGCAAGTTTACGCAGCGCATGCGCTCGTGACCCCCGCCTGTATCGCAACAATTACGCATTCATAATAAGTGGGCACGGCTTGTTGTGGCTGGTCCGCTTAATCAGCCCTTGCAAATTTATATCAACGCGCGGACGATGAATAGGTACCTACCATGCCTCTGTGTTTATTTATTTAAATTTTATTTCAATAATTAAAGAAGACCTGGTAAAGGTCGCGGGAGTAGGTACGCTGGATGCGGGTGGCGCAGGACCGGTTACTTTGGCACTCTCTGGGGGAGGCCTATGTCCAGCAGTGGACGTCTTTCGGCTGATATGATGATGATGATGAATTAAAGAAATGTACAACTGGAGGACGTAAAACGAAATGGCATTCTCTACCTATCAACTATACAGACACGTTACATTGAAACTGGACCGTGTTAGAACGAACTCATACGAATTCTGTTATAAAATATGATTTCAATTAGGTCTGTAGTACGTTCGGATTTAGGTGTCGTAAATCTCTAAAGAATTCATAGTAAGTAATGATGTAGCAAAGCTTATTTGTGATGGTTCACTTTTTATACACAGCGTCCGGCTCGAAGGACCATCTATTAAGAACACTATAGCTAGCATATATTCACTACACTACTTACTACCCAACATTATTCATGCATACTATGTCATACAGTAACGCATAGCAACACATCGGGGCATGTTTTAATTGAATTTAAATATTCTGTCACTTTTTATAAACAAAACCGTCAAGTGCGAGTCTGACTCGCGCACCGAGGGTTCCGTACGAAATTTCATACAACACACCCGTCTTGCCCCGCCCATTAATTTTGGAAAAATCTTAACAACGCATAGTACATAGTGCTGTAGTACCTACAGCTCCATTTATCGGTGCATTTTGTTACTAACTTGCGCGACCAAGGAACTCAGTCGGTATATATGTTGGTTTTTCAGCGATAATTCTTTATCAAGTGAATTAATTTCGATAATTCTTTTTTTATTTGCTAGAATGTACTATCAGAATACTTTCATATGAATTTGAAGGAAAAAAATTAAACACAGAAGTATTAAATTACAAACAAAATTAACAAATGATTTATGAAGATTAAAAAAAAATACGCTAGATAGAGGTATCCCTATACTATTCCGGTAATATTCACGTTAATATTAATCATATATATTATTTCCAAATTTTTCGCTTGGTTAACTTCGGGGATAAGGGGGGGATGGTATTTTTTTCAACCTTTTTTATAAATCAAAATATTACCACTGTAGACAAAAAAAAGAAAAACTGTTTTAGAATGTGCAATTCAAGCCCTTTCATATGATACCCGACTTGGCCTACAAAGTAGATTTTGAATTTTTGCCCCCCCTCTTATCCATCCTTTTTTATACAAATTAAAAGTATATATTAAAAAAATCATTTTCCATACACGTGGATTAGCTTTGTTAACAACTATTCTAAATTTCAAATTGATAGCATTAGTAGTTCCTGAGATATTTGACTTTGTGTCAGACAGACAGACGAACGGAGTCGCACCATAAGGGTTCCGTTTTTACCTTTTTGGTCCGGAACCCTAACAAACAACCACGTGTCAATAACCTACAACTATAGGCAGGTTTAATTTAGTAATTAAAGTACCGATTAATAGATAATTAATGGATATGTATTGGTATCTACAGATAATTGTAGCCTATATAAACGCTCCGTAGTGAAGGATTCTGGGTTTAGCGGGGGAGGAACGTGCAAGGACTCTGAATTTATGTAGTCCGAGGCTAAATATACTGTGGTAGGCAGTTTTCGACCCTATAGGTACTGTGATTTAAGGTTCAAAAGAGGTAGACCACTTTCTTGGCCTACTGTACACTAGGTAGGTATATTCCATTAGGACAAAAACGTGCGTTTGAATTATTCTTCACTTATTTGCATCTAGAATAAAGCGAGAGGTCGAAAAATTGCCATATATTTGAATGTCGGTCATGTGTGACGTATTTAAAAATGTTAAATAATTCAATCATTAGGAACCTCTAACTAGTTGCCAGGTATTTTAGTGTACCTACACAAAGTTGTAATTGTACTCAATATAGCAAAGTCCTGGGTTCTAATCCAAGTAAGGGCATTTATTTGTGTGATGATGATGATCACGTATTTTGGTTCCAGAGTCCCGGATGCTATGTATTTAGTTATTTATTTTACGTCATCCTACCTAGGCCGTAAGTGGGATTTTCTGCCCGCTACGCGAGGAGAAAAATCTCACTTCCTGGCCAAGGCAAGACGTAAAACTTTTGACAAACCACGGGCGGTAATTCGTAAAGCCCCAGATCGCATATTTACAAACACCTGCGATCTGGAGCATTCACGAATTCACCGCCCTAGGTATGTAATGTACTATTATATCCTCGTCTAACAGCACCTACAAGTTTTGCTTATTTTGGGACTAGGTATATGCGTATAAGATTGTCCCCAATATTTACTTATTAGGTATTTTACCACCTACGGCTGTCTCTACCATGAGCCGGTACTGATGTGGTGAACTAGATGTTACCTATGCATGACAGGATTGTACATACATTGTTAATAAGTTATCCATCGTAGGTATCCTACAGTAGCCAGTCCTAAAGCGCTTGAAGAAAAAATAACAAGTTTTTGAATGAGTTTCACTACGCGATACTGCCCGTGGAAGGCATGACTGTCAAATCTCTATTCCTTATCCCATTTACTTGGGGCCGGCGCAGCATGTTTTTAACTGACTTCAAAAAAAAGGAGGTTCTCAATTCGGTTGTATTTTTTTTTAATGTTTTTACCTCAGAACTCCCGTCATTTATGAACCGATTCGTACAATTTTTATTTTATTTGAAAGTAATATATACTTCCAGGAGGAATCGAGGGAACTCCTTAAATATAGAAGGCAATTTCGATATTTTCTATTATAACTAGTGTATTTACACCCGGAAATCACGGTGAAGTGGAAGTGATGAAGACCACAGATGACCTTCAAAAACTGTAAAAGTACGTTACTGATTCTGATATGATTCCGTTGCCAAATCGACGGAACTCCTTAGATATTATCGGCCCACATACAGTGATATGGTTTTCGTCTGTAATAGGAAATCAACGTACTTATACTCTCGGAAAGCAGTCCATGTGGTAAAGTGGAAAGGGAATGTGGATATGTTCATGTGGTTTCGCGGAATTATTTTCTTCCATAGGTACCTACTACCACTCTATCGCCATATGCGATCTTCTTCCTATTCATGATTGTTAAATCTTTGTTTCAATGCGTATATCAACTATGTGTGTAAATTTTAACAGCGCACTTACCCTGTGTATCTGAAAGTTCGGCTGCTGTGGGTAGACGGGGCAGACCCCCAGCTTCGTGCCCGCCACGCTCACCGCCAGGCTCGCCACCATCAGGTAAAACAAACCTCGCACTCTGAAGTCTCCCATCACTCACACTGGCAACTAATAACTAGAAGACTAATCGAGCATAGAAGGCGGATTTGACTATCAATACGATAAGTTCACTTTTGATTCACCCGCGCTTCCGAACAGTCACAAAAATGTCTTGATATGAAAACGCACTGAAAACCCGCTTTATAATAACTGCTTCTAGTTTACGATTGTAATTACAGAAGCCTGGCTAGTCGGATGTTTGTGGAAAACGAGCGGTGTTTGTTCAACACGCGGGCGACTGACGGTGACGCGCGCCGCCCGACATTATGTAAATCGTAATTAAAACATACGATGTGATTGATGATAAGTATAGGCAATTGATTGTGCGAGTTTGTCTGTTTGCTAATAATAAAGGGTCGAAAGAAATTATTAAGAAATTACTGCTATAAAGACCCTGTTGGTTCGGTCGAATGTGTTTGCTTGCGCCCCGCGCGCCTACGTAAATAAATACGAGTAATTATGCTCGTATTTTTGTTGGATTTGGAAAACTGTGCTTACCTATCGTGTTGAAACCGTTCCATGCTTTCCACATCTGCACTCGTAAGGGCTCGGCCACGACTTCGAGGTGCGCCACACGTGGCAGCGAGGCCTGGCTCCCATTTCTCGTTCTCACGTATGGCGCAGCGTTGCCGGTTATTCCCACCTGTCACCACCGATTTGTTACCAGTGGTAACAGCTGGGATTTCTTCCCATCTTTTACCAGTGGGAACTAATGGGAATAAAAATTGATGGAACTACTGGGTTTTTTTCCAGTAGTTACCACCAAATGCTGTAGTGGTAACAAATGGGAAAAATATTCCCACCATTGAGTACTTTAGTGGTAAAAGATGGGGAAAAAATCCCCGCTGTTACCACTGATAACAAATCGGTGGTAACAGGTGGGAATAACCGGCAGCGCTGCGCCATACGTGAGAACGAAAAATGGGAGCCAGGCCTCGCTGCCACGTGTGGCGCACCTCGAAGTCGTGGCCGAGCCCTTACGGGTGCAGATGTGGAAAGCATGGAACGGTTTCAACACGATAAGTAAGCATAGTTTTCCAAATCCAACAAAAATACGAGCATAATTATTTAGGCGTAGGCGTGCCGCTGCCACTCAGTCGTAGCCGACATCCGACTCGAGTTGTTGAAGCCTCGCGGACTAGTAGCTTTTTAACCCTTTGAACGCCGAGAGCCACTAAAGTGGTCAAGTGCTGTCGTGCCCACCACGCCAACAACCACTAAAAAGGTCGGAGTGAAGGTGTACTTTGATCATGAATAAAATCTATTATGAATTGTTTTTATTGGTTTTTAACGATACATCACGTTACAGTGCTTGGCGTGTGAGTGATCACATCATTCAAATATGAAAGCGTTCAAAGGGTTAAACTTTATTATATCCGTTAGGTGGGTGTGTCGTTGATTATCTGATTGAGACGCCATATTGTAAATAAAGGTTTCTTAATTGGTTAGGCGCTTGCAGTAGTGGCACCACTGTTATACACAATGATACACATTGGAGATCACAGACAAAAAAGATAGAGCAAAATGATTATCGACTTTATATCGAAACCAATAAGGTACGTAACCCAAAAACCTGTCTCAAGCAAAGCCACAAATGAAGCTAGACGTAGTACGCACCAACCCCGTGAGTGACAATGCACAAGTCATTAATAATTGATTCCAGGAAAGTTTTATATAACGCGCGTTGCATATGCATGGGGCCACCGTGTCAACCGAGCTTCTTCAAGGTCCTGTCAATAAAAAAAGCGTTCCACAACAAGACATATATTTCATTTTGTTTTTTTTATATTTATTGTATCAAATACAGTGTTTTACAGAATATTAGGTGTCTCTCAGAGAGTCATTGAATACTTGCGGAATCAAATTTTAACATGTGTAGGTACATATATTTCAGTTATATGTGTTCCTGACAAGAATATTGTTACGATTTTCCATTTTTGGAGGTTCGGTAACAACATCCTGCGTGCAAAATGTTTACGTCATCGACACGAAAGTACGGGTCCTGTACATAACAGTGAAAAGCGACTCAACCAGGGAGCATATATGTGTACATGTTTTGATTTTGGATTGTCAACCTTCAACCCAGTTCAAGTAAGGTCGAATTTTAATTACCAAGGAATAATACAAACTAGACGGATTCATGGACTTTGAAAATTAAGTCGCAATTCGTATAAGTAATGTTATACAACCTGTTTTTGACAATTTCCGTTAATTGCAAGGGCTCATAGTTTAGATCAAATAAAGTCAATTTCTCCAAGACAGTAGTATCTTAACTCTTACTGTTATCAAGATATTCGATATTTTAATTTAATTAATTTTGCAGATTTAACCAGTGTAAAGGGTTTTTTACTGTGACGTCATAACAGTTTTTAAAATTTTGTAAGGTTCCAGTTTATAACTATACATACAGTATACACTAAAAGAAGGTTTACGAAGCGAGTTCGTTCGATATTACGAGTAGGCACCAACTGACTCGGAGGTACATATTTTTTATTTCATGTGTTTAATAACCCTGGTACAATAAGACAATTATTATTTTGTACCTCTTGCTTTCGAGACGACTGGGTGCTGGGGGTCGGAGGCTATTACCTTCGTGAGGGAAGTGGGACGTCGAATTGGGGAGAGGTTCGTGACGCCCGCGTAGGGTCGTACCTGGTGCAAAGGTTGTCCGTCGCCATTCAACGTGGTAACGCGGCGAGTGTGATGGGTACCTTTGCGCCAGGGACGACTCGAGGGGGCCTGTATGTCTAGTTTAAGTTAGTTAATTTTTAAATTTTTATTTATTTATTTATTTTATAAGACAATAACCGTTAGTGCTACATTATTTTCATATTTTTTCAAAAATAATTACGATAATTTGTTTCTGTGAATGTACTCTGCAATATGCCGAAGTAAACGGAAATTCCCGGAAACACCGTGTATAATGTTAAGGTTCTTAGCAAAATAAAACGCGGCTAATGGGCGCTGGTTCTCATTATAGTTAAATCAAAACAACGCCACGGATCATACATGTGAAGGTCTATCGAATTTAAAACGCAAACGTTGTTGTCTGTTTCCTGTCTCAGATTCTAGATATAGGTCGAAATAGTCGCACGCTATCGTTTCGACTGTAATCCGACCTTCTCAAACTTGTATCACATTTATTACACAAACAATACTTCGCTCTCAAAGCAAACTCGGCTCTAACACTGGAAACTTAAGATCTAAATCACCATTTGATAACATCTTTAACATTGGTTGTAAAGCAAACTCAACTTTACTCTCTTGGCTTAAGGTCTAAATATCAACAATTGATGTTGAACATCACAATATGTAAAATGGACTCTAGCACAGTACACTTAAGGTCGAATTCACCACTTGATGTTGAGCGCCACATCCGACTTTTCTACGGCGTGGTAGGTAGTATGTAGCATCGCACGCGCCTTGTCGGAGTCACGCCCGTCTAGCCACTCGGCATATAACCTGGTAAAACAAACATATTTGTCTGTATTCAGAAACTAGCTCGTGCCCGCGGCTTCGCCCGCGTACTGAAAGTAATTTTAACCGTTTACCTACAAAAAAGTTGCATCTCAGTTTGACCCTTATGTTCCAATTGAATTGCAATTTGGCACAAATACTTTCAAGAATTTTCATGTTCACAATGTTAAATTTAAAAATCGATGCCATTTTCGTAATTAACGTCCCAAAAAACCATAAAAACGACACCCATATTTATACATTTCAACCCTATCGCACTCCAACAGTGCGCCACGTTGGATTTTAAAATCGTTGTTGTTTTCGTAATCAGCGACCAGCGACCCGATAAACCATAGAAATAATACCCATGTTGATTTTCAGACATTGTCACCAAATTTCCCCCTTTTAGGGGTTGAATTCTCAAAAAACCTGAAACACGTATTTACTCATTTATCGTTAGGAATACTCCTGTGAAGTTTCGAATAAAATAGTCGATCTAACCTTGTTCCCCCATTTCACCCCCTTAGAGGGTAAATTTTGAAAAAAATCCTTTCTTAGTGCACCCCTAGACCTTATAAGGTACCTACGTGCCAAATTTGGAATCTCTAGAACCAGCGGTTTGGGCTGTGCGTTGATATGTCAGTCAGGAACGGGACAATGAGTCAGACTTTTTCGTGCGTGCTGCCGGTGTTCATCGATTTATACGTTCATCATATCAGCCGAAAGACGTCCACTGCTGGACATAGGCCTCCCCCAGAGAGTGCCAAATTGACCGGTCCTGCGCCACCCGCATCCAGCGGACTCCCGCGACCTTTACCAGGTCATCAGTCCACCTTGTGGGGGGCCTACCCACGCCGCGCCTTCCGGTACGTGGTCGCCACTCGAGAACCTTTCCGCCCCAACGGCCATCGGTTCTACGTGCAATGTGCCCCGCCCACTGCCACTTATGTTAAGCAATTCGGAGGGCTATATCGGTTACCTTGGTTCTGCTGCGGATAGCCTCATTTCTGATGCGATCACGCAGAGAAACTCCTAACATAGCCCTCTCCATTGCCCTTTGGGTGACTTTGAGCCTCCTTATGAGGCCCATAGTAAGCGACCAAGTTTCAGTGCCATATGTCATCACTGGCAACACACACTGGTCAAAGACTCTCGTCTTTTTTACGTTATCACGTCAAAAACTAGCAGGTACGCAACGAGACTGAAAGGGGAGCGTCGTAGTCAAGCGAAGGAATCAAATACCTGCGGAGCAGTTTGTTGTCTGCGGGGCTGGAGACCGGTAGTTGTTGGTACAGCCTCTCGAGGTTGGCGACGAGGTCGCGCGCGCTCTCGCCGGCCACGGGCCGCACTTGCGCGCCTCCGTTCAGGCAACCTGGGGCCATTGGGTTGTATAATAGTATTTTTTATACTCGTCGACTTTAATGTTTGAATTAAGACTTCGTACACTAAACTAAAACCACATATTTATAAGACAACGCTTTAGACAACTAAAATAAATTAGATCAATCACGTGGCGCATTTACTGAACTATAATGAATTTGACCAATAGGACGTCGCGTTGATTCCAATATAAAAGACATCAACGACGCGGCGCACCTCTGACTTGCACTTCGTTTCAGCAGGGCTTAGATCCCTGCCTTATTGTGTAACGATTATATACTATTATACAATCGTTACACAATGGGGGCTCTTAAAGTCGAGCACCGTGTTTAGGCCACGAGGCTTGCTAAGTAAGGTACGAGAATTTAAGAGCTAATTGTGTAACTATTGTATACAATACTTTTTCTACGAGTCAAAATAAATAATTAAACAAACTTGGTGTCTATTGAAAATCTGAATCGAAGTTTCGTTGATGTCTTTTCTACTGTAGCCAAGGCGACGTGCTATTGGCCAATTTCGTTATAGTTCAGTAAAGGCGCCAGCCACGTGATTGGTCGAATTTATTTTAGTTGTCTAAACAGTTGTGAAATATTTTTTCTATATTCGTCGACTTTAATTTTTAAATTAAGACTTCGTACACTAAACTATAATCACATGAATTTTATGGAGCTCCCAACTCAACTGAAAAAAAAATGTGATTATAGATAAACCCTTTTAGAGATTTTCCGAATACAGAGACTGGCAGTTAATAAGTTTGAATTTAAAATAGAAACCGTCTCCGTTGGACGGCAAAATAACTGACGGCATCAGGTATCGTGTGGCTATGGAACAAGCAAGAGGTTGTATGTAATAAGTAGTATGATAATATCAATTTATTATAGAAGACAGCAATCATCACACAAATAATTGCCCTTGATCCGAAGCCGGCATCGTTGGCTTCGTAGGCGCAGGCAGGATAGGCCAAAGTGGTCGGAACATTGTCGTCGTGTTCAATGATGTAATATAACTACAACTTAGAAAAGTTGAAAAACCCCCGATTTTTTCATTTCAAAGTTCAATATCTCAAAAACGGTTAAACCGATTTTGATGAAACTTGGCTAAGAACACTCGGGTTAAAATTATCTATGACACAAAAAAACCGCATTCAAATCGGTCCATCCGTTTGGGAGCTATGATACCACAGACAGATACACGGATACACAGACACGTTAAACTTATAAGACCCCTCTTGCGTCGGGGGTTAAAAAAGAGGTGCATAGATTATTCGCGCTCGAAAAATGGCACACTAAAATTGAGTCAATTGGCACAACTTGCCTCAGTTTAGAGTCGTCAATGGAAACGTTAGCTGTCAGATTTGGTGGCCATTTTTAAACACTAAATTTCGTATAGAAAACATATCTACCTTTTTAGGGTTCCGTAGCCAAAATGGCAAAAACGGAACCCTTATAGTTTCGTCATGTCCGTCTGTCCGTCTGTCCGTCTGTCCGTCTGTCCGTCTGTCACAGGCATTTTACTCGAAAACTATAAGGTGTATTTGAATAAAATTTTGAGGATAGGTGTAGTTTGTTAGCCGCTACATAGTTTTGTAATTAAAATGACAAAAAAAAAATTTTTAGGGGTGCACTCCATACATAAAACTAAAAGTTTAAAAAAAAAATTTCATTGTGACCCCCCGTGTGGCACATCAATCGATAGGTCTTTGAAAATAAATAAAAGGTTTCTTAGCATTTTTTTTGATTAAGTGAATAGGGTCGGAGATAATTGCCCCGAAAGTCACTAAAATTCTGTCCCCCCCCCTCTAATTTTTGAACGGTGTATTTTAAAAATATGGAAAAATTCATGGACATAGGGCTTATTAATTTCATTCACCGAAAATTGTTTTGAACAAGATCGGTTCAGAGGTTTTCGAGATATTGCTGAAAAACTGCCTTCCTCAAAGAAAAGGACGTAAGTGCCGTAAAATTTCTGTGACGATACGACCTTTTTAATAGGCACGGAACCCTTCGTTTGGCGTGGTCCGACACGCACTTGGCCGGTTTTTATATTACATCATTGGTCGTGTTGGCATGGCTAGTTTACCTGAAGGGCACGCCATGACCTCGACGTAGTGGTAGGGCGACTTGGCCCGCTTGAGCTTTTGCACGAGGTTCTGTATGTTGCGGAACCCGTTCGCGATCGCGAACCGGAGCACCTCCACGCCCTCCTTCTCGAGGGTTACTTCGCGGAAGTCGGGGTTTCTGGAAAGAGCAAAGTTGCTATAGTTATTTTTTTTGATAACCAGGAATGGTTGAGAAAAATATGAAAATGGCCTAGTTGGTAGCCTAGTTGGTAGTGACGCTGCCTACGAAGCTGAGTTTTACCATGTACTAACAATTGTATTAGTACTATTTCAACATGTCTCACGAATGTTTAAATTCGATTGCACTTATTCGAAATTGTATTGTGTCTTAATATCTCAGTTGATTCGATTTAATTTATTTGAAATGGATCTGATAGGTGGAACTGGAAGTTGATTTCCACATATTTCTAACTAGCTTCTGCCCGCGACTTCGTCCGCGTAGAACTCGATAAAAAAATCCCGCGGGACGTAAATTATAAGCCTATCAAATAATTCAATAATCTCTATTACAATTTTGGTCAAGTGCGAGTCGGATTTTAGTTTTCCCATACATTTTGAGACCCAGCGCCTGATGAAGGCAACGAGCAATTTGGTCTCCATACAAAGTTTCATCCCCTTTTCGTTCCTAAAGGGGACGAAATTTGACATAAATTATAGCCTCCTATTCTGATACATAAGGTACATAACTGGAAAGTTTCATCTAAATTCAGTAGTTTTTGAGATTAAGTGGCACATAATTATATCCATCCATACATCCAAACTTTCACGTTTATACTATTAGTAGGATTAGTAGTTTTTTTTTAAGTAGCGAAACACTAAGGTTTCCCCATTAAGCCCACGACAACGTGAAATAATCCAGAGATCAGAACTTGTGCATGTAAATATAGGTCGCGATGGCTTGCTTGCGTCAGCCGGGGTCAGCGTTTCACAACGCGCAGCGCTCGCGGCGGCCATTGTTCGTAGGAACCGTCTGGAACTGCCGCGCAATACGGGCGGGGGAGGTGATCAAACGAGTCTACGTTAGTAATTAGGATTACATTTGGTTTAGGATGCAACCGGAATAACGCTCAGATGAGGTGGGAAAATAACTCTCAGTATGTAACTCTTTCTTACGATACTTACACATAGGTACAGGCGCCATCAGATATATTGGAGCGGCCAAAGAGCTCACAAATATCTGAACATGTCTCTATTGTCAAGGCATTAGAGACGTGTTCAGATATTTGTGAGCTCTTTGGCCGCTCCGATATATCTGATGGTGACTGTACCATATATGTGCGATCGAAAGTTGTACTGCTGTGTATTTTCAGGGTTGTTATAAAACTTATAACACCGGACAAGTGCGAGTTCAACTCGCGTAGTGAGGGTTCCATAAAATTCCTATTCTCTAAGCATTAGGCGCTCCACACAAAATACACAAAAATATTGAGAATTTTCCCGTTACATTGAATACTCAAACTTCTTATAGGTTTTCCTGTAATCTTTAGACAAGGAACTATTTTCCATATTTTTTCAGAATTTTAAGCCTAGTAGTTTCGGAGATAGTGGGGGGGTGGTCAAGTTTCTTCTTATTTCCTAAATTACTTCAAATCTATTTTTGCTAAAATTATAAAATAAATATATCTGAGATGTTTACAACAACCCCTTTCATTTGATATGTCAAACAATACAGTTTGCAAAACTTTTTTTTTTAATTTTCCAGTTTACCCCCCAAAAGTGGCCCCCTTGTTCAGAATTCATTAATTTACTTTACGCGTCCATCTTTGGGTGACCAATTTACATATGCGTACCAAATTTCAACTCAATCTGTCCAGTAGTTTCGGAGGAAATCTGCTGTGACAGACAGACAACAGAGTGATCCTATAAGGGTTCCGTTTTTATCCTTTTGAGGTACCGGAACCCTAAAAACACACCTAACCTCACTTACAGGGCTGTATACCTACAAAATATATGTACAACGTTTATTTAAATGGTCCTGAGAATGTTACGGTTTTAGAGAAAATCATTTTATAGGAATGCCTGAATTACAGATTTCTAAGGTATCCGGATTACAATGATTTAATGCAAAACATTTTCATGACAAAGGATTTACATGCATTTAAGCAAATCATACCTCAAGTTCCTATAAACCAGCTGCGGCTTTGTCTCCCCGAACAGGTGTTCAGCGGCATACAGGAAGATGTGGTCAGCGTAGCCCCCGGAGCCCGAGCCGACGTGTCCGCGCAGCCCCGCGCCGGCCGGGGCGCCCCACGGCCAGTCCAGCTCGGCGCGGGGCTCCGCCCCCAGCTCGGCGGCGCCCAGCATCTGTTCCAACTCGACTGTTGAATGGGTAGTGGTTTAGTTGAGGAACTCATATCTAGGGGGTTACGAGGGTACGGGTGAAATACTAATGATACAATCATAGCTAAATAAATTCAATATTAAATGTAAGGTAATATTATTACAAAATGTAAATACCATTTCGCAACACTTTATTTTACCGCACTTAATAAGTAAGTAATGTAGTATTACAGGCCCATGATCCGCTGGAAGACTTCGTGGTCGAGATGTATTAGTCAATGAAACTCTGCCGACTCGCCGCGGATAAGAAATTAATATGGGAGCTATTATTGTCCTGGACTTACGAACAGGCTGGAGAAGCCCTGAAGTATAGAGCTATTTGCATCCTTCTCTCTCCTACATTTACATTACACACACTCTCCTATAAATAATAAGTAAATATTACGGGACAACCTTACACAAATCGAACTAGCCCACAGTAAGCTCAATAAGGCTTGTGTTATGGGCACTAGACGACGATATATTTAATAAACGTAAATACTTAAATACATAGGTAACATCTAAGACTCAGAAACAAATATTCATGCTCATCACATAAATATTTGCCCTTACCGGGATTCGAACCCAGGACCTTCAGCTTCGTAGGCAACACTACCCACTAGGCTAACAGGTCGTCAATATATCATATAATCATTTACTCAATAATACTACGCACCAATTCAACAAATTGCATGTTTAAAAAAAAATAGTTTTTAAATTTATTTTAATAGACACATTATATTTGTAACTCTCGTGTTCGATCTGACTGCCACGATATAGGCTGTGCCTAGTGTGAAGTGTGAAGATTGGCTCATGAACCTCAAGCAGAAAAGACTTCGCCGTGCTTTATCACCTCCTACAGACTCACGTTTCGTCTGCAATCGATGTGGCAAGAAATGTCGCGCTGCTATAGGACTTTATGCGGCTACCAACGTAGATGCGGCAACCTATAGGCCCCTAAGCGCTGCAACAATCATCTGGCATAGATGTTGTGGCCAATGATGATGATGATGATGAGTGTGAAAGTCACTGTATCTAAAGGAAATTGTTATTTTAAGTTTTTTTTTTCAAGCCAGTAGTGTCCAACTGCTGGGCAAAGGATTTTAAGTTATGGCAAATAAATTATTCTTATAAGAAACTTACTAGCAGTAATCACGCAATCCACATCGTGACAGTTGATGACGTCGCTATAGAAGTCCTCCCTCGAGGCCTCCAACTTCTTGTCGTAGCAGGGCATCACCGTCACGTGGTACAGCTCGCCGGGGTTCACCTCGCGGTGCTTGGAGAGCACCTGCTTGACCAGGGAGCCCATGATCTGCTGGGGGGACTTGGTGGTCGAGATGTAGGGGAGAATGAACGTGCCGTGGGTTTTTTCGGCGTAGCACACCCAACCTGGGGGAAAAATATGTGTTACTTGTATTCACTGTTAAGTTTCTAGACGTATAAATACAAGAAAAAGATAACTACAAATTAGAAAAATTGAAGAACCCCCGATTTTTTCATTTCAAAGTTCAATATCCGAAAAACGGCTGAACCGATTTTGTTGAAGCGTAGCTAGGAACCATCTCGATCGTGTCAGCTTTCGGACAAAAAAAACCGCATTAAAATCGGTCCATTCGTTTAGGAGCTACGATGCCCCACACATAGACACGTCAAACTTATAACACCCCTCTTTTTGCGTCGAGGGTTAAAAATGCGGGTCAAAATATTTGAAAACTACTTACACGCTTTTAGGGTTCTATGAATACATTTCCCTTACTGTACAGTGGCCGCAGTGTAAGTCACCCAAAGGGCAATGGAGAGGGCTATGTTGGGAGTATCTCTGCGTGATCGCATCAGAAATGAGGCTATCCGCAGCAGAACCAAGGTAACCGATATAGCCCTCCGAATCGCTAAACTTAAGTGGCACTGGAGGGGGCACATTGCACGTAGAACCGATGGCCGTTGGGGCGGAAAGGTTCTCGAGTGGCGATGACAAGGTGGACTGATAAACTGGTAAAGGTCGCTGGAGTCCGCTAGATGCGGATAGCGCAGGACCGATCATTGTGGCACTCTTTGGATTAGGCCTATGTCCAGCAGTGGACGTCTTTCGGCTGATATGATGATGATGACAGTGGCCGCGTCCAGTGGTAGCCACTATGGCTGTAATGTTGTAATGTGCGGGTGCTGTCAGAGAGCTATGACATGAAGGAATGGTTCCGTGGTATACCTGGGCAGGAGCTGGCCAGCATGGGCAGGTGCGCGCGCGCGGGCTCGTGCTGCTGGTTCTGGAAGCGCTGCACGAACTCCTGCTGCGCCTCCAGGAGCGCCAGCTCCTCCGCCACCGTCATGTCCAGCACCAGGTCTGCGCCCAGCTTCTTAAAGTAACCTGCAGGTCAAATTTTAATATTAGCTTTCTGTCACTGGTGTGTTCTAATTAATCTAATTATTATTAAATCTTGTTTCATCTGGTACCGGAATATAAAGTTTCTTCAACTCATGCAACCAATTTCTTTTTATCAATGACAGACCTCATGTTAAAACTGATAACGCAGTGTTGTTAAATGGATAGTAAACCATCAAATTATTGTAATAAAGTATAAACTACAAAATATAATTAAAATCATAAAAAGATATGCCCTTTAAAGTTTTGAAAAAATATGCATTTTTTTATCGCCCAAGAGTAAGTTTAAAGCTAATAGAATCCTTACGGTTTTATAGAAACAAAATTGTGTGACAACTATGGACCAAAACGCAGTATTTCGCGACCGAAACAGCAATTGTCCTGATTTTCCATAGAATGATTAGTTCGAATAGCAAAGTGTGACGTCATACATTTATGTCAATCAGTATGAAGCGTTTCGGCTGCCGCCAGCGAGGTCCGTCTTTGACCCAATTTTTTGAGCATTTATGTTTTTTAATTGTAGTTGCTCCCATACAAACATTTGTTCCTCTCCAAAAACTGGTTCGAATGGCATTGTAAAAAAATCTTAGGTCACAAGCCTATTGCCCATGCTTCTTTTACCTAGAAATTAATGACGAACTTACTAAAGAAATATCAAACGTCTTGTAAATGTGAGTCACTACACATTCTTCTAAGTTACCCTATGTTATTGGTAAAATAAGATGAGATTTCTTTCAATAACTTTTGTTTTAGATTAGCCCTCTGTTCCTTTCATAATAATCTTGTTCAACAATCTCTCGTGTTATTTAAATATTGATAGTAATAAAATCATTACATATAAAAACATTACTATAATTTAGGTATCACAGACAGCCCCATGTGCAGAGCGTGCATGGAGGCAGAAGAAACGACTAAACATATTTTACTGGATTGTAAGCAGGTAGAAGTATACAGGAAAAAGCACCTAGGGTCTCCGGACACACTACGGAAAGCAGTCAGTAATACCAAGGCACTCTTAAACTTTTTAGAGGAGCTGGGGTGGTTAGAGTAGCGCCACCATGCCGTTTCACGCAAAATAGGCACACTGGATGTCGACTTGCGGAAAATGCCCAGTAAAACTAACTAACTAACGAACTAAAAAATCATTACAGGTGAGTATTGAATCCTCCAGCAGAATAAAACTACTTGTACAGTCGAGTTCATAAATATACATATCATATGTAAATGTTCATAAATATCACTTTGTCCATGCACTTATTTTCGGATCCGACTGTACAGCTCAGAGCTTTAAGTGTATGAACAGGGAAAAGCTCACCAGCTAACCGGCTTGTAGCCTCTTCGGGCGACAGCTTGTAGCGCGCGGCGAGCGACAGCACGGGCTGCGGGGACAGCGAGATCACAATCACGCTCACATCCTGTGTTACTCCATTGCTGTCCGTGTGTTTGCGTTCGGAGAACACCCTGAAAGACACATTGTTGTTAGGCCCAGTTTTGATTTCATTTGAATACTCCTGTTGCAATGAGAATTGTCTTCAAATATGTAAAACAATTTTAATGTAAATGTGGCATAATTCATAACTCTCATCTCTCTGGTATTATTTTCTCCAATTAACAGCAATAGTTTAGTAAGTTGGTTTATTAGTATAGTTTCATTGGCTATTGTATTGATGTGATAATTATCATATGAATATAATTATGTATAATATAATATAATGGGGTCCCAGTGTGCATAAGTTATTTGCAGAAATCGCAAAACGTCTGGTCATGTAACTGGTGACCAAATAGCTGGCGGCTTTCTCGCGCAACATGCTGATGCATTGCAATTCAGTGAGGAAATGGTGCCAGCATCCTCGGTATGAATGAATGAATGAATGTACAATGCCTCGAGGGCCTTTTTAGGGTTCCGTAGCCAAAATGGCAAAAACGGAACCCTTATAGTTTCGTCATGTCCGTCTGTCCGTCTGTCCGTCTGTCCGTATGTCACAGGCATTTTACTCGAAAACTATAAGGTGTATTTGAATAAAATTTTGAGGATAGGTGTATTTTGTTAGCCGCTACATAGTTTTGTAATTAAATGACAAAAAAAATTTTTTTTAGGGGTGCACTCCATACATAAAACTAAAAGTCAATTTTTTTTTTTTCATTGTGACCCCCCGTGTGGCACATCAATCCATAGGCCTTTCAAAATAAATATAAGGTTTCTTAGAATTTTTTTTGATTAAGTGAATAGGGTCGGAGATAATCGCCCCGAAAGTCACTAAAATTCTGTCCCCCCCCCTCTAATTTTTGAACCGTGTATTTTAAAAATATGGAAAAATTCATGGACATAGGGCTTATTAATTTCATTCACCGAAAATTGTTTTGAACAAGATCGGTTCAGAGGTTTTCGAGATATTGCTGAAAAACTGCCTTTCTCAAAGAAAAGGACGTAAGTGCCGTAAAATTTCTGTGACGATACGACCTTTTTAATAGGCACGGAACCCTTCGTTTTGCGTGGTCCGACACGCACTTGGCCGGTTTTTTAGATTTAACTTAGTTTTAATTTAATTTAGTTAATGTTAATCATCATCTTGTATTTACCTTATTATGTATAGTATGATGATTAATATTGTCAGTTATTCTAAACTTAGCATTTATGGAAATGACTTTACCTCAAATTGTGTACAAATGCTTATTTTGATGTATTTTGTAAACTTGTAAATGTTTGGTGTGTTAAATAATCCTTTTCTCGATATATGTAGTATATGCCGAAACTTCTTTAACAATTCACCTGAGTAACTCCTCCTGGCTCTGCCGAGTGACCAGCACACTCTCGGCAGAGGTGATACAGCCGCTGCAGGCGAGGCAATCTGCCAGGGTGATCTCCACCTTCTGAAGCTTCTGCTCCTGTCCATTGCTAATATCAAAGTATCCGTCAGTACCTATTTTGATTTTTGCACCGGTTTTGGTTTTCTGCTTCTCAATCTTCACTGGCTTTATGCATTCCTGGTAAATAAGGTTAATGTTAATTCAAGTTTAAATTAAAACTATTATAAATTATCATATTAGTCATTTTGCAAATATTAATACAGACTGTTTTAGAATGTAATGTTTTGACTACATTTATTCTTTTAGTGTGCAGAATACAAGAAGGCAAGCTACACTGAGCCATGAAATATAAAAAAAAAACAATCAAGATAAAAATTCTTGAAAAGTCGTCATGACTCTTCATCATTAAAAATGCTTGATCATTTTAGTTTTATAGCATAACAAGCTTCATTCTAATTTATTAATTCAATAAATAAACAAATATACGATATACAATCTAGTATTCGTTCGGGCTTTCCACCAACACCATAACTACCAAAGTTATGGTGGAAAGCCTGAAAGTGTTTTTAACTAGTATATTCATGAAAAGACGCTCGGGGATTACATTAACGGACAGACGAGTAGACACCATCTAAACAGCTCCAAGGTGAGCAAAACTGAAGAAGGAAGTTAGGTTACCTGCGACGGAGTAATAAAATCATCGAGATCAGTGAGCTGGAGAGCACCACTGAAGCGAGACGCCATTTCTTATAGAATTTTGCCGATTAGAGAGTTTCCTTAGTAGCGTACATAAATCTTTATCGCATTTCAAACGATTTATTTTGCAAACACGATCCCCGTACGCAATCACAATTCAAACTGACAGTGACAGTCAGCTGATGACAGATGACGTAACCATTTTCAGCGGTTTTGACGTAGTCTCAAACAACTCGCCTGGCTGAAACCTTGATTTCGATAGGGAAATTATCTATTTATCCGCCAAATTCAAATAGTACGGTCGCGTTCTTTAATTTAAGTTAATGCCCCAAATTAAAGTTCGTTTAAAATTTAATTCATTTTTGATAAAATCGAAACTGCTCGAATCGAAAGTTCTACTAGCCTACATTTCTTTGGAAACCGTAGGTACCCAATAGACATAAAGGTCATTATCGTCCAATTCTCTTTTATTATTATCCCAATATAAATACAAACAATTATGTACGTGCTACTTGCTTTTAATCAATTTTATCAAAAAGGTCAAGTTCACATTATCATAGTGAAGTTACGGAAAAACGTAAGGTTCCAATATAACAACTTCATACCCAATCTACTTACCTACTTGGCCGATGACGGAGCAAGGCTGGCCGCATCCGTGTCTGTGAGAAAAATCAATCGGTTCCCGCCTCCGTCGGTCGTCAAGGCAACGCGTAAACAGTGGGGAGACGCGAGGCGCTTCGCTCGTCTGTGTTTATTCGTGGTGAATTGAGATTTTAGTGGTTCTTAGAGATGGCGGACGAAGGCGCAGCCCCGGGAGCCCCGGCTGAGAAGATTGTGCACACGTACCCGCTGATTCGAGTGAGTTGTTTATTGTTTATGTTGCTGTCTGTCAATCATCAGGCTGTAATAGTTTGAAGGTCTCAATGAAAGACTTTATTACAAAGGGTTAAGAGCGATTGTCGGATAATTTAATCGAGGCATAATGTCAATGCTTACGTAAATATAAATACTAACGCCTGTCCATTTCAGTTATACTATACTTATTACAGTTATTACTCTCTTACTTTATGGTTGTCCATTATTTAATGTTTATTTATACATGGATGCGATATCCAATCGATAATTTTCGAGAGATCATCGTGAGAAAGTAGTTACTCGCAATCCAATTGTTTTCTAGGTAAGATCAGCAGAATTTAGATGAATATAATGAAATGGAGTTACGGTAGCCTAGCGGTCGAAAATATTGTCGTCTGACCTTACAAAACAGGGAAAACTAGACCTTGTGGGTTTAGGAGCATCGTCAATTGAGTGGGTAACCAAGCTGTTAGAATTTTTCAAGACGTCCAAAAGCCGTAACTCGGCTAACGACTGATAGCGACAACAACCGGGATTAATCATCAAAACGACCAACGTTGCTTAGGTACTTTACTCGCACGACTCTTCTCGCTTCGCTCGTCCGCTAAGTCATAAGCGCTCCATTAAAAGGAAAGAGGTACATATGTATTGGCAAAGTGCCTAAGCAGCAAAAAGCCACTGAAAACGGGAAAAACCGGCCAAGTGCGTGTCGGACCACGCAAAACGAAGGGTTCCGTGCCTATTAAAAAGGTCGTATCGTCACAGAAATTTTACGGCACTTACGTCCTTTTCTTTGAGGAAGGCAGTTTTTCAGCAATATCTCGAAAACCTCTAAACCGATCTTGTTCAAAACAATTTTCGGTGAATGAAATTAATAAGCCCTATGTCCATGAATTTTTCCATATTTTTAAAATACACCGTTCAAAAATTAGAGGGGGGGGGACAGAATTTTAGTGACTTTCGGGGCGATTATCTCCGCCTCTATTCACTTAATCAAAAAAATGCTAAGAAACCTTATATTTATTTTGAAAGGCCTATCGATTGATGTGCCACACGGGGGGTCACAATGAAAAAAAAAATTGACTTTTAGTTTTATGTATGGAGTGCACCCCTAAAAAAAATTTTTTTAGTAATTTTTATTACAAAACTATGTAGCGGCTAACAAAATACACCTATCCTCAAAATTTTATTCAAATACACCTTATAGTTTTCGAGTAAAATGCCTGTGACATACGGACAGACGGACAGACGGACAGACGGACATGACGAAACTATAAGGGTTCCGTTTTTGCCATTTTGGCTACGGAACCCTAAAAAGGCGGTAGGTACATAAATATCACATGATTGGTAACGACTATATAGGAGATCTGATGAGTGACTATACCTAAATAAATACCTATACTTACTTAGCTGTTTCTATAGGAATGCGTTGATTTTCAAGCCTATACCAGCAGTAGCGATACTCTGATCACACGAAGCACTCCACGATATTTTACTAAGTACTCAAGTCACCGCGCGTCAAAAACGTTTGATCTTATAAATCCCGTATTTTATCGCTCCTCGTACGTGCCCATTCGAATCCATTCATTCCAGACAAGTATAGAACGCGGCAATGGACGATATAACACCGCGGTGGGCCCATGCGGCCAAAACAAACAGAGATGTTATTCACAAGGCTTTACATTTTACAACCGTGGAGAACCAGTTTAATCAGAACCGATTTCTGATTGTGATTACCTACCTAGTTGTTAGGAATCGAAGAGTCAAATTATACTACGCACGACTCAAGGCTCATAGCCGAATACACCTACAACACGGGTTGCGAATGATTAGGCAGCTCAATGAACACAAACTTTTACGCTGCCGCTGGGAAAACATAATAATCGAACTACCTACCTACGTACCTTCAAAGAATATACGAAATTTTGATTTCTCTTTGAGACGATAGCAACGGTAAAGTTATGTTGGTAGAGCGTGGCGTATTGTTTGATCACTGCCTAAGATTTGTTAGGAAATATGCGTGTCAGCCCAAATATTTGGATATGTGTGGCACCGATTATAACTCGAGTCGTTTCCGCTTTTCTAACGTTAACTTTGTTTGCATTAACTACTCGTACGGTCAACATAAACCTCTTTAGAGAGATTCAAGGTAGGTAATTGTTATCTGTCGTGTCGATGGATGAGTCATTAATGTAGGTTAAAAATAATTACTTTATTATTAGGTAGATACACAATGAGTTACCTAGGTAAAGTTCATCATCATCATCATAATAAAGACGTCCACTGTTGGACGTAGACCTCCCCTAAAGAGTGCCAAATTGACCGGTCCTGCGCCACCCGCATCCGGCGGACTCCCGCGACCTTTACCCAGGTCATCAGTCTGTAACTAACAATATATGGACCTATATATGGTCTGAAATAAAATATTTGAATTTGAATTATACCTAGCAGAAACCAAATAATTGTGTGATGAGAATCCTGGTTGTAAAGAAAGTAGACCTTCAATCCTAGCTCTCATGTTCTTAAAATGATAATGGCCCATTGATTTTCTTTTCTTATGTTCACCGAAGATGGTTGTTGAGACGCGTGAAGAACTACGCCGATTGTCTTCACAGCTATATTCTCAATAGCATCAATAGAAACGAGATTTAGTAGCGAATGATTGACAGTGACGCGTAACGGACCGTAACGCGACACGTCACGGTTCCGCGCCGGGTTTGTTTTACCCGCTAGATGGTGGATAGGTTCGGTAGCCTCTTGGCGCACACGGCGGACTGTTTTCACTGACACCATCGCTTTACTAACGCGTTTGTCGCATTTGCAACGCGCGACAGCTCTTCGGCCGACACAATCTTACTTACTTATTACTTAAGAGATTATCTACCAACGTACTATTGCCCAACGCTACGGGTTCACCCCTCTAGGGTTATTTTCGAATGCACTTCAAAGCGTTTGCTATTTACATCATCTACCAATAGAAACGGCAAACCTGTAGACGATTTCGTTAAGAAAGTGTGAACCCGTATCGTTGGGCGATAGTACCTATCTACGCTGAGCCACATCTATCAGACTTCATTCATCTATTGGCTCACGAGTTACCTTACATTATTCGAGGCCTTTCAAATCTCTCGACTGGACACCTCATTTGTTAGAAATTCAATATTCATCGTATCGTATGACTGCCACAAAAAATTAATAACTCTCCATACCAATCCGACAAAACGATATTCAATTCGATGTCGTTATTGACACACATTATTCATAGCGAAATTCTTCGAAGATACAAACAACAAAATTAACTGGAGTTATATCACCAGCTGTGCTCGCGGTTCCACCATCGTAGAACAACCTCCATAAATTAGTCTTGAGCTCGTCATTATTTACGATACTGTGACACAAATGCGCCGAATCTCGGTGTACGTAATCACTAATCATTCTAATCAATCTATCTAGTCAAAACATTTTATATTAGAACTGCGAACATGATGGAACTTAAAATAATGTTCTTTTTACAGCACACCGACATGACCGAGGAGATGCGAACAGAAGCCATGGAACTCTCCGTGACGGCTTGCGAGAAGTACGCCAACAACAACGAGCTGGCAGCGCGCATGGTAAAGGAAACTATGGACAAGAAGTTCGGCCCTGCCTTCCACGTGGTGGTCGGCGAGAGCTACGGGTTTGAGATCACCTATGAATGTACCACCATCTGCTATATCTACTTTGGAGGGAACCAGGCTGTGGTTATGTGGAAGTGCTCTTAAAACTGTCTTGTATACCCCGACGCACGCATGTGGGAGGTACTTAGTTAGCTCATGGACGATGGATGCATGCCACTTCCGGGGTGCTTCGTTTCAGATTAGGTTTGTAAAGATTCGCTGTAATGCCAGCATTCGACATGTGTCCTCAGGCCCCGTAGCGTGGTTGGCCTTGTCACGCGATAGGTGATAGGATAGAGCGTGCGTCACTGGCTGACACCGTTCGATAGAACGAGACGACGCTCCTATCTTGTCACTTGTCGCGTGATAAGGCCAACCATGCTACGGCTCCTGGTGTGTTCACCACCAGGGTGTAGTGTGTACTAAATACAAAATGTCAGAAGTATGCTGCTATTATGGTTTTCTGTAAGGCCGACGTCTCTATCTTTTGGGCAGCTCCGAATTTGAGCGGGTTTACACTGCGCTCTATGACTATTGCATGTTTTCGAGCTGTCTTTGTTTGGTGGAATTGCCAGGCCGAATGGAAAACATAGGTACTTACCTATCCATGCTGTTCAGATTATAAGTGTTGCGTATGCTAGGGGTTTTACAATTCTTAATTTTAGGCTACTTTTGTGGTCTGCACTGGTAAATCAGGTGCTTAATTATATTTTATGAACTGATGGCGCCCTTGAGCTTAGGTACCATTGATATAAACAAGTTTGCTAACTTACGCGGTCATTAATTATGTCAATGTTAAGATAGAGTGAACAAAGATATTTTGCGTAGGTATAGTTTATACCTACCTAACGTAAAGATAAACGAACAAAGATAGATATTTTACGTATGTTTTAGTTGTAATTTTCATTACCTCGAAGTAGCTTAAGACGATTACCTATAGTAAATGCCTCGAGACGAAATGTCTGGAACTGAGGCATTCGTATGTAAATCCGAGCCCATACATACAAACATCATGCCGAGTAGCCTTTATTAGCATAAGTCTGGGGCACTATTCGACTTAACTTTATGAACTGGAATCGGACTGGTGTTATTTATTATGCTATAAGTTGCACGTAGAAGAACCGATGGCCGTTGGGGCGGAAAGGTTCTCGAGTAGCGACCACGTACCGGAAGGCGCGGCGTGGGTAGGCCCCCTACCAGGTGGACTGATGACCTGGTAAAGTTCGCAGGTGTCCTCTGGATGCGGGTGGCGCAGGACCGGTCAATTTGGCACTCTTTGGGGTAGGCCTATGTCCAGCAGTGGACGTCTTTCGGTTGATATGATGATGATGATTGTAACATCATGTATGTATTGTAACATTTATGCAAACACAAACAAATGGCGTTTTCGGACGTGAGCGTTTCTATACTCGCCTGACAGCCCGCGTCACGCGTCACCCGTCCATCAACAAGGCCTTGAGGCCCATGAGCCCGCATCACACTGGCGCGGCCTGGCCGCGGCGGTGAATAGTCATGGCGGTGAACTTGTCATTCGCTGTCAAATTTAGTATTTACCGCCACCGCAGGCCGCGCCAGTCTGCGTGATGCCTTAGACCAAGTTTACGCACAGGCGACGTCGCGCGCGCTTGTCAGGATGTGGACATCAATTGCACCAGTCGTGTCGCGCCTGCGCATGGAAGCGGGCAAGTGCGAAAAATCCAAAGCCAATTCCAATTTGATACATCAGTTGAATAGAACCCCTGCACGGTCAAACGACCGCAGTGACATTGTTTTCTTTTGGTAATTTCAGAACACGCGCTTAATACTACTCTTTTGAAAATCCACCTAACGGGGCATTATGCTAATATCGTTTACCTAGTTAAATTTAATTACAAGAATTAAGTCGCCATTTGCTTGCTTCTATAGAACGTTTCATGGTAAAAGCTATTTGAGCCACTATCAAATCGCTATAAAGTATTCATTAGGTTCATAGATACTTCTGATTAAAATTGCAATATCGGAATGCATAATTAACTATGAATACATTGCATCAGCGGGTATATAATTCGCAATATGTGGGTGGTGTTGCAGTCGCGTCATAGATATGTTTACATTTTTGCAGCTTAATCCTTTGTAATAAGGATCATTTAAATTAGCATGTCAAATGCATATAGTACCTAAATACAAACATAATAAGTTACCGAACGTGTTCTGATCACCACCGTGCGTATTTTGATGAAAAAAGTAGTAAATAGTGTTATTCATATTCATAGAGTTGGAATTTGACGACTATGTAAACAGAATTATCCATAATTATCGCTGGTCATTGTTATAATAGCTCCATAAACATGAATAATACGTTTGAGCGACCTTGAATGCTCTACCCAAGTGCCGTGGGCAGACACCATTGTCCATTGAGTCATATCAAGTCGCCACAAGCAATTATAAGCCAAAACCACCGTTAAATGTTTAACAAAGCCCTTGACACCTTGGCATAGAGTCTATTTTAGTGTAACACGTTTTCCGTGGCTATTACACTCGGCATTTTTTATAATTATTTTGTCAATTATACGTACTTTTTGTAATCGTTATGATATTTCTAGGACGAAATATGAATGTACAAATCGAGGCCATAACGAGGGATGCATTTTTTGCATGACATTATTAAATAGGTTATATTGAATACTATAATTACTTTATATATTTATGCGAGTGATGATGTTGATATTGTAATTATTTTATAAATCTACAAATAAATCACTATATTTTTAAGATGTTTTGTTTTATTGCGTACCTGGTTATTTTTAAAAAGTAAGTATATATAATTGGAGAAAGTAACGTTTTCTTATCTTATCATTTATTACCATAGCTTGTTCTGAGTATCATAGGTCCACGCTCGACCCGAACCCGTAGTCTACTTTTACGACACCCGCGGGATGTACCCTTTTTTCGTAGCGATATTCTAACCCGCCACCACGGCGACCTTCGGCGTCTATGGCCTCAGACCAAGAAAAAAAGTTGGAAGACCAAGATTTTTTTTCTTTGTCTTAAGTAAATGGCATGCGAAACATTTTGAGGGCATAGCTGGAGGGTGACGATAATAAAACAATGAATAATAATCAATAGAATTTTATATGTTAAACGATACAAATTCTAATAATTTTCGTATAGAGCTAAAGAAAACCTGTTTCCTTTGTGATTTAAAGTGCAAAGTTACAAATATATGATGCTTCAGAAAAGTGGTCCGGAATCTCAAATATTGGTTTCTACGTATAATGTTATTTTACAACCATGCATAGGTCTGGTAGGTGTACAGTCAGGGGAATTAATATACGTACAGTCGACGCCAAAAATACGTTTACACTTTTGCACCTTATTCCATTGCAATAAGGCGAATAGTGTAAACGTATTTTTGGCGTCGACCGTACACGCCTTTGTGACATTGGCAATAGAATCCTGTACAGATATTCATGTACGTATTATTACCCCTGACTGTACCTATTCACTTCAGAAAACTTCTTGGAGTCAAGGGAATAAAGTTTTGCTAGGCGTGAGAAATGGGCGCCTAGTAATCGTTTCAAAAGTAACCTTACTGCGACGACATAAGAACGTTTATTACATAAAGTGCTTTAGTATTTTCGTACTAGACTGTTTTATAGAGACTTTTTGTATTCGGGTATTAGAGCAAAATCAATACTAATATTATATAAAGAGGAATATTCTGTGACATTGTAGCTTATTAAGTAATGGGTAATATCCGGAACCGCTTATCCGATTTCAAAATTAGGGGAGTGTAGACACTAAATAAAATAACCAATAATGTTGTATTTTCTCGAAAAAGGATTAAAAATGTAGTCAAATGGAGAAAAAAGCAACGCAAGAGGTTAAATAATCACAAAGTTATAAGCGTCCAAAGTTTTAAGAGGGGGTATGTTATGTACCTTTTCCGCAAAACACACGTCCATATGAAACGATTATCGTTTACTATGACGCTCGAGTGTCGTGACGTCACGATCTACGAGCGTCTTCTCTCTCTAACAAGCAATATTAAAACGGTTGTAGCTTCGTAATTTTTTGAGATATTTGAATGGGATTTTCGTCATTAGGCATATTTTTTGCCTTCTTTCTTTTGAAGTTATAATAAATTTAGAGTCTACACCCGTATTCTTTCATCTGCGCGTAGAATGAACTTTCTGGATGGTTATAGGCTATATTTTATGCCGCGGGTTTGCCTGCGTTCTTTGCGATACGCGGGTGAAGCCGCGCGGGCAGCTAGTCGTTCATAAAGGGCGTCAACGCTATAGGCACTGAGGTATGTAATGTAATGATACAATGTTGCTCTTTTTATTCCCTTGACTTGGTAGAGGAAATTGGTAGAAGATATCTCTGGCTAGTTTAAATAATGGTTTGTTCAAAGCGTACAGCTGGAATTCTAGACGGAGACAGGAATTCTCACATAGCGTTGTCTACCTACTTACTATCCTACGTCTTTTACATATACATTGGCACATCACAAATACTCGTTATATGTATATAAATAATCAATACTTATTACAATTCGTACGAAAGCTAATATATAAATTTCACATCGTATCTAGATACGCACATTCAAATTCTATAACATAGATAATATATGAAACGGTCATATAAAAAATCTACACAACTGATATAGTAAATATTAAGTTAGGTATCTAGGTTCTAACAAATGTATGAATAGTTCAACATTTTAGGCACGATCGTTAAAATTCAAGTGTACTGGGTACAACTGGTACAAGCACTGGAGTCCATGCGCGTCGAGCTCCGACAATACGCAACATCCTACTTCTAATTTGCGCATGCGCATACAATACGATACAGGTTTTTAACGGGAATCAAATATACAGTGGTTTCCCCGTGGGAAATGTGGGCTGACTACAATTAGGATATTAGAAATGAAAAAAATCGGTATTATTGTAAAAAAAAAACCGGACGAGTGCGAGTCGGACTCGCCCACCGAGGGTTTCGTACAAATTTCCTCCTACCTCGATGATGACGTGATTATTAAAGATTTTTCTCGTTTCTAATATTTTAATTGTAGTTTTATGATCTTTAGGCTAAAGAAAATTTTACTTTGTAATGATTACCCTATGAACTGTATGGAAAAAGTTTTCTATGATTTCTGGGTGTTCTGGTACTCTAACCTTAGTTGGTCTCAAAGAGTATTTTAATCCTTGATAGAAATGGAACCGTTTGGCATTAAAAAAAATATTCAAAAATGACGATTTTCTGGCTGACTGTACATTTTATCAACTAATCTGAAAATGTCGATTGTCATCGCTTGAAAAAGTTAGTAAAGGTCTCTTAAGAGTATTTTCGCGTAGCAGCAAGGGATAGTAGCTACCCTTATTGTCCCATCTCAACTTTCCATCCTGTATAATCCGATACTTTTTTTCCATGGAGCTCCCAACTCAACTGAAAATACTATTACAATGCACTCGCTCTGAAAGTACGCCTTTATGTGGTTCAACATAAACACGGGAACTCCACTATGCCCGCACATCGGACGGCGGCAGGGCGGCGCCGTGCAGGAATGGATTTCGGGCCAATATTCCCACACATGTGCGAGAATGAGATTTCATGACAGTTAAAATTTCACCTTTTATGTATTTTTTTTATTTCCTTGCATGATGCATTGTACAATGTTGCATGATACACGTACGGATAGGTAATTACCAACTCATGTCGATCAAAAACACTCCGTGACGGTCGTGTTTTTGGTCATCGTCACTCGTTGGGAATTAGTTACTTTCCGCACTCAGTTTGTATCATAAATAACTATTAATGAAACAAAGGCACTTTAAAAGATGACGAAAACGTAAGCAAATATTGAATTCCCGTTATCCCCAAAGATTACTTACACCATAGCATCACTAACCTCTCCTAATGGTGTTATTCAATAATCCAATAAGCGTATACACTCACAAGCGACCCGCGCGCCAGTACTGAGGCACCAACGGGTAAGACCAGAAACAATTAACCTTATTTAACCCATTGAACGCCAAGAACGCCTAAAGGTGTCGTGTGTTGTCGTGCCCGAAGTTAGGACGTCCGCTATCAAAACAACCAGCAATCCTTCTTATAAGGTTCATATTCACTCTTTTGGAAAAAGGTTGGGTGTCAGTGACACTTTAGTACGTGAAGAATGGCGTTCAAAAGGTTAACGACAAATAGAGCCCCGTTTACACTGGCTGATAAATAACTATATATAGATTGATAGTGCTGATGATATACTGTCTTAGATGCAGGGGACCACATAACAACTCGTAACTTGTATTACAAGTTGAAGCCTCTTTTCCACAGCGTTTTTAAGAAAGTGACTTCCGCTTGTAAAAAACATGGGCAGAGTCAAGTAAATATTTAAATAACGAGTATATGACCGGTATTAAATCACCTCCAGTATGGTATAGCCCTACCGATGTGTACTTGTAATATAAGTTACTAGTTATTATCAGAGATCGGAATTTTCGCGGCAAAACAAAACACTGTCGCAATCAAGCTAGTGTTAGAAACATTTTTTTATCGATATCGATAGTTGTGTAATAGAAGACAAACAAGGTTCACCAAATAAATTAAAATATTTAATACAATTTTTTACGTGAGGTTTGTATAAAATTGTATAGAGACAGATGCAATGTCCTATTGAGTAGGTACTCATTTTCTGAAGTGTCTATTATTTTCAATGAGGTGGTATAGTCACTTCATTAAAAGTTTTACCTCTTTGATACACGACTACGACAAAGCCAAAAGAAAGGGTTGTTAGTTAATATGATAAAGTATAGTTAAGGTTTAGATGGAATAACACATATAAAACAATTCTGTATCTTACCACTTCTTTTGCATATTTTAAATTAACAGTCGCGAATGATTATAAAATAATGTAAATATATAGGCATGTTTTTTTTAATATAACAATACTCGATTTCGATAAAAGACACGTTTCTAACACTAGCTAGATTGCGACAGTGTTTTGTTTTGCCGCGAAAATTCCGATCTCTGGTTATTATGAAGTAAGCCCCAGATTGATATTTATTATATTTCATAAGTAGAATGTAGGTACAGTCACGGACTTTAATCGTTGAGCCGTTTAGAGTTCACCCTTTACTGGATATTTATAGCTTAACTATGAAAAGCCAAAATTAGTTGACACCTTAATGGCTCAACAATTAAAGTCCGTGACTGAACATAATACACTAAAAGATAACTTTCTAGAGTTACATACGTTTAAAGCGTTAAGTAGTAGGACAAATAATTAAAAAAATACTATTCAATATAAATGTTAATAAATGCGTTATTTATACATGAAACTTAAATACAATCTCGAGAAAAAATATACTAAAAAAGTAAACGCACCTTACACAGTGTGTATAAATGGACACCGTTTCTATTTATATACATAATACATAAACAAAATGACATTTGAATTCTGGTTAATTATATGGAATCTATATCACTCCAAAGAAGGAAAACTATATCTTTTCCTATTTTGAATTTTATTTGAATCGTATTAAGACTTACATTGAAATGATTATTATTTCAGATTGAATGCACTTTAATAGTCTTACAAAGGAAATATAGAATCCAAGTCAATTTGACAACTTTAAATAATTAAATTAATTGAATAATATACTTTATTACAATGTCAAAAGACCCATAGTAGTTAAACCAGTAAGAAAAAATTAACTAATAGAGAAAGAACACATGAAATGGAATGACGCGGCGCACGCGTTATTAGATAAAGCGAGAATGATCTTAGTGACGTAGACATAAGGTTTAACTTCGCGTGGCCTGATTTTATATACAGGTTAATTTGTGACAATGACAAAGCGTTAGCTTTGGTTAGACCGATACAGCCAAATTGACCCGCGCTGGGTATGGCACTTGAGTAGTTACAACGAACCAATAACTAATAACTATATATTTATATGATCTCAATTTAATGGCGCGAAGCTAAATAACTATTAAAGTTCACTAACATTCTTCAGTGTCGATTTGACTAACGAAGAATTTTATTTCAAGATACTGCCATACAATTTTGGCAACCGAAAACGAAAATAATCTTAATCTCAGAGGTGTCTTAACCTTTAGCCGCCCTTTAACCGCCGTCGTCTGATATAATGCGACAAAGTGACAGTGTAAATGACACAGTGTAAATCCCTTTATATCTGTGTGTCTTTTGTGTAGTGAATAAATGTCTTCTTTCTTTCTTTCTTTCTTTCTTTCTTTCTATTGACAGAGTTGAAATTTGCGAGTAACTTATTTGAAGGTTGGTGATTAAATAGTGAAAAGGGATTCTTCAATGGCATTTGTATCATTCTAAATAGAAACAGAGTTGCATTTGTTTTGTTCGATTTCAAAACAACTCTATGTCCTATTAACCTTTTCAACGCTGTCAAAGAGAAAAGCTATCAACCACACGCCACGTCAACATGACATTTACTGCTGAGATAAACCTTATGTCAATGCATATAGGTTGCTGTCGCATTGCACTCCTTGATGGATTAATCCGCATTGGCGTTGAACCAGTGGTGCTGATATATCCGTATTTGGCGTTGAAAAGGTTAGTTTATTTTTTTAATCAACTTTTCTTGTACGGTGAGCGGCTAGAAGGGTAGATGTTATTTGCGGCCAGACAAATAGGGCCTTAAATTTTGTTATGAAATATAATTAAAATCTATGTTTAATTTTCTCATTGCACGTAGAACCGATGGCCGTTGGGGCGGAAAGGTTCTCGAGCCGACCACGTACCGGAAGGCGCAGCGTGGGTAGCCCCCCTCTCCAGCAATTAAATTTAGATGTTTCATTTGTTTACGTGTGATATTTCACACGGTTTAACTTTTCAAGTTTTTTTTTTTACAAAATTGACGTGAGAATGTGTTGATGAACTTTAATAATTACTCGGCTCGAACATAACAACTACCACGTGTACATATGGTATAGGTACTAAAGTAACTTAATATCTAATAAAAATATTTTGTATACACCAACACGACTTTACATTCTGTCGATATGCACACACGTGCATTAAAGGAACAAAATTATTATTTACTTAATCATGATATACTCATCATCATGGCTCAATAATTTCCACTGTAGAATGAGAGTGATTGCTTACTGACAGATTGTTTGAGTTGACCGAATTGCTTCAAAGTGGTCCATTCAAATAGCAACTCTACCGACCAAGGTAGAAGATTCCAATTCCAAATGACAGTTTTATAAAAAGTCGGCCACATTTAATAAACTCACCAGTACCCGTACTTTTCGTGCCGATGACGTAAAAATGACGTCATTTTGCACACATGATGTTGTGATATAACTACAACTTAGAAAAGTTGAAAAACCCCCGATTTTTTCATTTCAAAGTTCAATATCTCAAAAACGGCTGAACCGAACGCTGAAACATGGCTAAGAACACTCGGGTTAAAATTATCTATGACACAAAAAAACCGCATTCAAATCGGTCCATCCGTTTGGGAGCTACAATACCACAGACAGATACAAAGACACCTTAACCTTTTGAGAGCTAAAGACGGCTGTGGACGCGGACGAAAACTCGTGCCACTGAAGCCACGGACAGCCACAACCGCGCGTGCGCTTTGAGCTTTTTCGTTAATTTTATGTAATAAAAAGCTTTACAAGTAACTTAACCCATTTTTTAATAGTTCATGATACGTACATTAATTTGGACATGACAATATTTATAGATGAATTATCGAGAACATGGAATTGCATTTGTAGTGGTTGTACGAAAAAATAGAAAATTCAAATATAGAATGCCTTTAAACATACAATACTACTACATATGCAATTCCATACTCTCGTTAATTTATCTATATCAGAGGTTTCATTTTATTCATATTTTGTCTGGCTATTGTTTTAGTTCTCACCTCAGTTGGGCACCGTTTTGTTTTGCACCCTCACTGTCAAAAGGTTAAACTTATAACACTCTTTGCATCGGGGGTTAAAAATAAAATTAGTTTGATGAAGCTTGTTACCGAACCTCCAAAAACGAAAAATCTACCAATATTCTTGTAAGCATGACATTGTATAGCAACTTTATATACAGTAGTGAAAATGCAATACTAAACAAGTGAAATCAAAAGATTTTTCGAAAAACGATTTTTTTTTGCAAATATGATAGCCTATGTCACTCCCGTGATTAAGAGGAATCCAACGACACCTCATAAGTCAAAATCCGTCCAACGGTTTAGGCTGCAGGGTGTGCCAAAGAGGTCGATAAGCCCTAACTGTTTACGAAAAGATTATTTGAAATCACCTATGACGTCATCGGCACGAAAAGTACGGGCCCTGATACTCACTAACGTAATTCACTGAATGGGATTACAAATAAAAAATTAGGTACTTCGTTCCAGAGGGCGCTCCTGCATTTAGGACTAAAAATTAGTTCGAATTAAAAATCCCTAGTTCGACTTGAAATGTAGGTAAAACAAGGTTCAAATAACCCGCGCAAAAGATTATATCTCAGTTTTTTTTTATTTAAATTTTTACAAACGTCTACACAAAAGATATTTATTAAGAAAGTATTTGAGTGACACTATCATATTTCTGGATCTAAACGCAGAAGCGACATCTGAAGTGCGAAATTATCTTCTAACCCCACCAAATATAAAAAATGCAAAAGCAACTTTGCACCGTATACAATAAAGTTCATATTTGAAAACCCGGTATTGGTCACACTACAGTGACACAACTTGTCACTGGGAGTTCTTAGCGTTATTTGCGTCAACAATAATTTCATAGCCTCTCATAAACTCTGATAAAACTCTAATATAATTTTTTAAGCAGAAATGAGACTTAATCTCAATGCAATAAGTTGTAACCTCTAGGGCTACCAATACATTTGACATGCACAGTTTTAATAAGTTTGAAAAATACTTGTACTAAACTGATTCTGACTATAAATGTACACTTTCAATGTGTTTACCTAACACAACTATACTCTAATATGAATACATTTATCATTATTTTTTATTCAATTCATATCAGTTACGTTTACATAATCACGAACACAGTGACGATTCAACACCGAATGATTTCACATTCATAAGTAATAAACCAAAATAAACTAAAAAAATAATACTTTTATGGAAGCAAGTCTTGTACACAACCAATATTAATCAACCATATTGGAGTCAAAATAATCTAATAAAAGTTATATACCTTTTATTTTAACATTTAGCCGCCCAAAGGCTTTGTCAGTTGTTGTAAATTCAAATATGTATATTCCATTTATATGTGACTCTAATTGTTCGTTTTTGCGTGCCGGGCGGCTAGATGATGATTTGATGATCATACACCGGATTGACGGGGGGCAAAAATGTACCAGTGCTAGTGATTAATTAAAAATCGACTAAGTTTATCGACATCGATAAAATCAATTTTTAACCATCATTATCATAACGAACGGCTTTGTTGAAGTATGAATACTTTTAATTATGTGCAAACCTCTCTCTAATATTGACTGTGTCGAGTCACTTATAACAACCATTGAAATTACTACAGTTGACCTAGAAAGGTCATTTTGTTGGGTAAAAATTAAAGTCTGAAAATGTGGATTTTTTTGATCGTATATTATGAAAATTATATAAAATATTAAAGAAGTTATTCCTCAAAAAGTTTATTTTTGTGTATGTCGTTTTCTTCTTAATTCAAATTCTTAAAATTACACAACGGTTGTATCTCATTTTTATCGATATCAACTAACAAAATTAGTTTAATGTGTCCTCGCACTATTAAACGTCAGTACAGATTTGCCGCCGTCAATCCGGTGGTTGATGATGATGAACTGGTTTTTAAATGGGACTATATGATGATATAAATGAGAGTATGGGTGAATCGACTTCTTTCTCGCCGTTACGTCTCCAGGATCACTTTTAAAAACTGTGATTTTTATGGATTGTATAAACCACATGTAGGGTTTAGTGAATCCCTTTTTTATCGGTCATCTTCTTCGTTAGAAGTTCATGTTGTAACATTATTCCTAAGATATTCAGTCATGTTGACTCCTGTCTAACGGGACAAAATAGAGACAAGAAGTTAGGTAGTTGATTGACCCATATTCAAAATCTAATAATCGTACATGTATAACATGTAACACGACACGAGTCCCGGTTTATTAAAATCATCGAAATAGCACGCACTCGCCTCTTTATATTCCGCACCATTATTATAGTCTAGGGTCCACCTATAACGAGTTGCTTCACTGGTTCATGTAGTCTAAAGCAGTTATTATTATTACACTAAGCTGTATTCAGGGACCGACATTTACGGGGCATGGCCATTTAGAATGACATACAGCCCCTTTATATTATCACACGATCTCCATTTACAGAAATGAGTCGAAATAATCTCTGAGTACCGCGTAACGTTAGCTGTATAAGTCTTGTTCACGAAAAAAGTTTTTTTTAAGAATTTAATTAAAAAGAAGGTCTCTTCACCTATCGTTTTGAGTGGCGTTATGGATATTTATATCAGCTGCTATCCATTTTTGAGCTAACTCTGGAAATCTCTGGATTGTAGTCTTAGATTTTGTAATTTTCACGTTTGAGTCATAGGGGTTCTTTTTTTCCTTTCTTCAAATAGATTATCGATGCTATAATGTTCCGCGAATATCTTTCCAAACCCTTAATTACCGTATGCAGGTCATACATTGTTTTAAATCATGCCAGAAGTAGACACATTTCTATGTAATCATTTTAGCTTTAAGCCTTAACTGGCATTATGTAGGATTTCACAACTTTTAAGGAAAAATGGATGGATTTTAGATTCCTACGCATAAAAAAGAATACTCAATAGGTTATCTAATTGCGGTTTGAACTACCTAGACCTACTGGGTGACAGTGGAGACTTAGTATTCGATGGCTAGTTTTTTTCGTGAACAAGCCGTATGTTGTTCTCTGTTGTGTTGGGGCCAAATTGACGAAGCTATAAGTGTAAACTGGCAATACTGAAGCGCTTTATCAATAACGATTGGCCCCTGGTTGACGGAGTATGCTGCGTACAGTACATCATTACATTCTAATAGAAATAAACACAATAGACAGCATTTGCGCAGAGGTAATAATGGCAATGTATGCAGCATATGGGAGACCAGCGTCTAAATATACCGCAATGGGATGAAATTTTTTTGGTGATAGGAATAATCTTCCTTAGCAACAGGAAAAAGTTTCAGATTTTTCAGCTGCGTCAATTATTTTAGAAACATATAAACAGTTTAGTCACTTACATTTTGGGTCAAAGACTGCACTTTCCTCGATTAATTTCATATAACAAAAAAATATCTTAAATATCTGTAGTAAACTGACACTGGCAATGATATTGGCAGCTATATTTGTCATTACTGTCAGTTACGTCCTTGACCCAAAACGGAAGTAAGGAAACCGATTATATTTTTCAAAAATAATTGACGCTGTTGAACTTCTGAAACTTTTTTTCTGGTGCTAAGGAAGGTGATTCCTATGACCAAAAAAATTATCAGGCACTTCTGATATTTTCATCCATTCCCCATTGTCGTCTTAATTTAACCGACACGTAAAATTTAACTCGTCACTTACACCATGGCCAGTCAGCATCAAAAGTAGCTACGCAAACGAAGACGTCAAAAGTCTTTATTAAAAGGCAATAAGAGCTTTTGACGTCTTCGATTGCGTAGTTACTTTTGATGCTGACTGTACAAACAGGTGGGTGTAGGTGAGCGCACATATAATGGGGCATCTCGGTATTCACGGCAGAAAGTGACGAACAGCTTGACGGCACGCACGAGCTCATACATACGTCGGCGGAACACATTTAGCACATCACAGGAGTCAGAGTCACTCACGCAGTTCCGTACACCCGTGGAGCGCGCAGCTCACACCGTGGTGTAGCGCGGTGTTCGCTAGGAGTCGGCCTGGAAGTGCGTGACGAGCAGCTTGGTGGCGCGCGCCAGCTCGTAGGCGGCGTCGCGGACGTCGTCGATGGCGGCCGCGGCGCTGCAGGCCGCGCCCAGCGCCTCGCCGCTCGCGCGCAGCGAGCCCAGCACCAGGCCCAGCTCGCGGTCCGAGCATGTCTGGTCAATGACAATATACGGTCACAACACGGCTAGTGTCTCTCATGTCAATATAGTAGTTTATGCAACAGTTCTATAATAAGGGTTCTTAAAATTACAAAGAGGTCGAAGTTACAAAACGAGACGTAGTCGAGTTTTGTAATAAAAGACCCGAGAATAGGCATGATGACTTATGTTAAAATTGATAACATAGTGTTGCTAAATGGATAGTAAACCATCAAATTATTGTAATAAAGTATAAATTACAAAATATAATTAATATCATAAAAAGATATGAACCTTGAAAGTTTAGAAAAAAAAATGCATTTTTTTATTGTCCAGGTGTTAATTTAAAGCTACCAATAGAATCCTTACGCTTTTATAGAAACAAAATTGTATGACAACTATGGACCTAAACGCAGTATTTCGCGACCGAAACAGCAATTTACTTGATTTCCCCTACAATGATTAGTTCAAAATACTAAAGTGTGACGTCATGCCTTTGAGTCAATCAGTATGAAGCGTTTCGGGTGCGGCCAGCGAGGTCCGTCTTTAACTCAATTTTTTGGGTATTTATGTTCTTTTATGGTAGTTGCTCCAATACAAACATTTGTTCCTCTCCAAAAACTGGTTCAAATGGCATCGGGAAAAATTTTTAGTCATCATGCCTATTTTGAATCTCTGCACGAATTTTGAATCTTTAAAAAAAGCCCATAGACAAATAGACTTCATTGCCATTACTCAAATGAAGCTGTCATTTAATTGACAGATAGAAGTGCTGGAGTAGAAAAAGTATTTTAAGATGTCGATGGGATCCGCAGGAGTGACATAAACAATCGCGGCCGCCCACAGCTCCTGTATGCCACGGGTCCCCGCCTCTGCCCGTCGGTGCACCATGTCAGCTGTCGGTAATACAATTACCTGTGGGAACAGTGTCAGCAGCGCTCTGACAGCCTTCCTGATCCCTTCGGCGCGCTCGCTCAGCCTCGCGGGCCCGAGCTCCCTCGCGGCCGCCCACAGCTCCTGTATGCCACGGGTCACCGCCTCTGCCCGTCGGTGCACCATGTCAGCTGTCGGTAATACAATTACCTGTGGGAACAGTGTCAGCAGCGCTCTGACAGCCTTCCTGATCCCTTCGGCGCGCTCGCTCAGCCTCGCGGGCCCGAGCTCCCTCGCGGCCGCCCACAGCTCCTGTATGCCACGGGTCACCGCCTCTGCCCGTCGGTGCACCATGTCAGCTGTCGGTAATACAATTACCTGTGGGAACAGTGTCAGCAGCGCTCTGACAGCCTTCCTGATCCCTTCGGCGCGCTCGCTCAGCCTCGCGGGCCCGAGCTCCCTCGCGGCCGCCCACAGCTCCTGTATGCCACGGGTCACCGCCTCTGCCCGTCGGTGCACCATGTCAGCTGTCGGTAATACAATTACCTGTGGGAACAGTGTCAGCAGCGCTCTGACAGCCTTCCTGATCCCTTCGGCGCGCTCGCTCAGCCTCGCGGGCCCGAGCTCCCTCGCGGCCGCCCACAGCTCCTGTATGCCACGGGTCACCGCCTCTGCCCGTCGGTGCACCATGTCAGCTGTCGGTAATACAATTACCTGTGGGAACAGTGTCAGCAGCGCTCTGACAGCCTTCCTGATCCCTTCGGCGCGCTCGCTCAGCCTCGCGGGCCCGAGCTCCCTCGCGGCCGCCCACAGCTCCTGTATGCCACGGGTCACCGCCTCTGCCCGTCGGTGCACCATGTCAGCTGTCGGTAATACAATTACCTGTGGGAACAGTGTCAGCAGCGCTCTGACAGCCTTCCTGATCCCTTCGGCGCGCTCGCTCAGCCTCGCGGGCCCGAGCTCCCTCGCGGCCGCCCACAGCTCCTGTATGCCACGGGTCACCGCCTCTGCCCGTCGGTGCACCATGTCAGCTGTCGGTAATACAATTACCTGTGGGAACAGTGTCAGCAGCGCTCTGACAGCCTTCCTGATCCCTTCGGCGCGCTCGCTCAGCCTCGCGGGCCCGAGCTCCCTCGCGGCCGCCCACAGCTCCTGTATGCCACGGGTCACCGCCTCTGCCCGTCGGTGCACCATGTCAGCTGTCGGTAATACTTCGCTGGATTCGAGTACACTCTGGGTTAGGGAGCGGTCGAGGCTCGAGAGGGTCGTTAGCTGGAAACATTCCAAGTGATGGTTGGTTTGCAATTGCAATGCAGAATAATGGTAGTAGACTTAGTTTAGTCCCGAACCGAACGAGCAATCTATACGATGTCGCTCATCAAATTACAAAAAGATAAATATATAAATATCGTGGGACAATTCACACCAATTGATCTAGTCCCAAACTAGGCAAAGCCTGTACTATGGGTACTAGACAACGGATAAATATACTTATAGAGATAAATACATACTTAAATAGATATTAAACATCCAAGACTCGAGAACAAACATTCGTATTCATCATACAAATATCTGCCCCGATACGTGACCATATGTATAAACTTATATTAGTTAATAACGTAGAAAGAACTCGTAATAAACTACATCATCGGTCCGAATCATCGGCCATTCTTTCTATTTGAAACTAATCAACAATCACATTTCAATTAGACATTTAAAGTGTGTGGTGTATAGCACTTTTAAACTTATGTGTTATTTTAAAAAGTTCTTCTGCACGCTTTACATTATAATAGACCATTTTTCCCCTCTTTGTAAAATATTCTACATATCCTGGTCACGGCAACAAAATGTAACGCTTTCTTTTGTTTCTGATACGATGTTATTCATTCTTTTTTCAGCAGTCATTCCTATTTTTTATCTACTTAAACCTTTTAACCTTAGTTACTCTGTACCAACCAGATTTCACGCAAAATAGGCACATGGATGTCGATTTGCTAAAAATGCCCAGTACTACTAATTAACCAACCAGATTACTATTTACAATTAATCCAGTGAACTGTTAACCTTTATGAGTCTAATCACCACACCTTATTGTTTTACAGCTAAATATAAGTTAGTTTTCTAAATCAAACTACTTGTAAGATATGTCTAACTACAAGCAACTAAAATTAGTAAAATTAATGATTAGTACCTGGTGTTTAGTAACGTGCCAGTTATTCTTTGGTCCCTCCCTAGTTTCATACATACTGACCGGTCGCTGAGAACTCTTGAGTGCCTGCTTTAAGTCTGCCTCTTCGGCGCTTAGTGTGAGTTGGTCTGTCTCTAGACTCCGGCCTCTTTCGGGGGGTTTGCAAGCGCTATCTAACCCGTTACTAGAAATATTGTCTGTTATATCGGTCTGTGAAGTTAGGCTGTTGTTATCGTCTATGCTATTCGTCTTTAGTACGCTGTTTTCTTTAGTAAGTTGCTCTACTATTGTCTGTAGATTCTTGAGTTGATTCTTCAGCTCGGTGATGGTGGAATCTCTGCTGTCTAATTCTTTCTTTAACGAGCTGACGTCTTCCTTTCCTTGGAGGGATGAGAAGCGGAGATCAGAGCTGGTGGAGTGTTCGATGGGGAGCGAGGGGTTGTATGTCGAGGAGACAGTCTCACCGGCGCGCGGGTCTAAACTCATCTGCAGGAACACAAGTTCACCATGTATTCTGGGAATATTTTACCTTTTTGTCTGAACTATTGGCTCATTATAATAAACCGTATATTGATTTTACTAAATATATGAAGACGACGTTAGGACAAGATCGATTATGGGGATATTCTTGTAACTTACACTGTCAAACATAACTTATATTTAAAACACATCTAAACAGTCAGTTTTCTCACATAATCTATGTGTCTGACATTGATCGTCAGTTTTGTAACATCCCTTAATTCCCGTAAGCTAATTCCAATGAATATGATATGGTACAAATGACCAAAAAATGCGTAACTTTTCTAGTAAGTGTGACTTTCTGAAAAACCAGCAGGAAGCAACTCAGAATTATATCTGGGCTGTTCTCAGGTCACTTTGGAGTCAAGGACTTCTTGGCCAAGGTAGGACTATCGGACAGTGTAGACTGTAGAATGTGTGGGGAGGAGGATGAGACTATGGAAAACTTACTGTGTGAATGTCATGCCCTTGCCAGACAAAGAATGAATCAATTTGGTAACGGCCATTCGCAACCAAAGGAATTCAAGGTGCTCCCGCTTAGCTGCATCATCCGTTTTGTGGAAACGATGGAGCGAGCTTGGGAGTAGCTATAAAGGGGAGGGCAAATGCACAAAAGATCCCACTCGAAGTGTATCCGAAAGGGCCCTCAACTAGATAAGATAAGATAAGTTAGTGTGTACTCACGTCGAGATCAATAGGTGCGAGCGCGGCGTAGTCGTCGTCGGACGCGACCGAGTCGTACAGCGGCTCGTCGTCCGACATCTGCGACGCGCGCTTCAGGTGGCTTGCCGACAGCAGCGGGTTCAACGGACCCATTAGCGCTGCATACAAATTTGGTTCGATAAAAAAAACATTTCGGTCATATACGATAGCGTAGAAAAAGCTTAACGAATCCATCGTTATTCCCTTGCCCTTATCCCATTTACTTGGGATCGGCGCAGCACGTCTTTTTCTTCCATACCTCCCTGTCACCCGTCACTTACTTCCTTCCTCTTCATATCGTCTCCCACACAGTCTATTCACCTTTTCCTTGGCCTACCTCGTCTCTTACATGGGCCAAAATTCTTTTTAGTGCCTAAAATAGGGATGAAAACTTATACACACTTATAAAAAATTGTAGATGTCTCGAAATATTTTCCTATTAGTGTTACGTTAGTTCTCAACCGGGCCTCATTGTTTATTATGAATTTTCCCACCACACTGGGTTTTTTTATTACAAAAAAGTCACATTTGGTACTCAAATTACCACTACGTTACCAGTCCCCATGACTCCTCAAAAATAATGTCCACTGCGTTACCAAACATTTTTTTAAATTTTATTTTGAACCCAAATATTTTGATAATTGTCATCATTCGGGTATGCATATGTCATTGTGAATTAGAAAAGAATAGTTTTTTGAAGATTATCCGAATAAGTAAAAAAATATGGGTTAAAATGTACAAGGGACGTTTTTATAGGCATCAAAAAGAATTTTGGCCCACATCCCTCCACGTTCATACCTAGTACTCTTTTGGTCACATGACTTTCATCCCCCCGCATCACATGCCCACCGAATCCAATCACAGAATCGTTTACTCGTGACGGATACAAACAAGACCTATTCTGTCACGTATCAGAAACGTGTGTGGGGTTTTCTGTATTTACCCTATTGCCGAAGGAAAGGAGGGTTATGTTTTTCGAGCGTGTGTATGTATGTTTATATGTATGTGTGTATGTCTTATTCTTTGGCACACCCTACAGCCTAAACCGTTTGACGGATTTCAACAAATGAGGTGTCGTTGGATACCTCTTAATCGTCACATATAACATTTGTAAAAAAGCAGTTGGGTTTTTCGAAAATTCTTTAGATTTCACTTGTTTGAATGTTTGTTCTGCGAGCTTCATTTCTTTTTAAACGAATCTTTGCATCTATCCTGGTCACGGCACCAAATTATCCTAGGAGTACTTCTTTTAAATTATAATTAAAAATAAAAATGACTGTAGACTTTAGTATCATTGCAAAGAGTCCTATACTATCCGCAAAAGTAAGTGGCGAGTCAGGTCGTAAAGTATTAGAATTATGCTATTATTACGCACAAAAAGGTTTCATTTTTAGTTTTATTGGCCGACTCGCCACTTGGGTTCGCGGACAGTATAACTGTAAGTAGTGCAGTACCGTGCGGGTGCAGCGAAGCTATATGCTGTCTCCTCGTGGCGTCCAGCAGCACGTCTCTGCACAGCGCGCCCAGCTCCACGCCCGACAGGCGCGCCAGCTTCTGGCGGCCCTGGTTCCGCGGCGCCGACAGCGCGGGGTTCGCGGATAGTATAACTGTAAGTAGTGCAGTACCGTGCGGGTGCAGCGAAGCTATATGCTGTCTCCTCGTGGCGTCCAGCAGCACGTCTCTGCACAGCGCGCCCAGCTCCACGCCCGACAGGCGCGCCAGCTTCTGGCGGCCCTGGTTCCGCGGCGCCGACAGCGCGGGGTTCGCGGATAGTATAACTGTAAGTAGTGCAGTACCGTGCGGGTGCAGCGAAGCTATATGCTGTCTCCTCGTGGCGTCCAGCAGCACGTCTCTGCACAGCGCGCCCAGCTCCACGCCCGACAGGCGCGCCAGCATCTGGCGGCCCTGGTTCCGCGGCGCCGACAGCGCGGGGTTCGCGGATAGTATAACTGTAAGTAGTGCAGTACCGTGCGGGTGCAGCGAAGCTATATGCTGTCTCCTCGTGGCGTCCAGCAGCACGTCTCTGCACAGCGCGCCCAGCTCCACGCCCGACAGGCGCGCCAGCTTCTGGCGGCCCTGGTTCCGCGGCGCCGACAGCGCGGGGTTCGCGGATAGTATAACTGTAAGTAGTGCAGTACCGTGCGGGTGCAGCGAAGCTATATGCTGTCTCCTCGTGGCGTCCAGCAGCACGTCTCTGCACAGCGCGCCCAGCTCCACGCCCGACAGGCGCGCCAGCTTCTGGCGGCCCTGGTTCCGCGGCGCCGACAGCGCGGGGTTCGCGGATAGTATAACTGTAAGTAGTGCAGTACCGTGCGGGTGCAGCGAAGCTATATGCTGTCTCCTCGTGGCGTCCAGCAGCACGTCTCTGCACAGCGCGCCCAGCTCCACGTCCGACAGGCGCGCCAGCTTCTGGCGGCCCTGGTTCCGCGGCGCCGACAGCGCGGGGTTCGCGGATAGTATAACTGTAAGTAGTGCAGTACCGTGCGGGTGCAGCGAAGCTATATGCTGTCTCCTCGTGGCGTCCAGCAGCACGTCTCTGCACAGCGCGCCCAGCTCCACGCCCGACAGGCGCGCCAGCTTCTGGCGGCCCTGGTTCCGCGGCGCCGACAGCGCGGGGTTCGCGGATAGTATAACTGTAAGTAGTGCAGTACCGTGCGGGTGCAGCGAAGCTATATGCTGTCTCCTCGTGGCGTCCAGCAGCACGTCTCTGCACAGCGCGCCCAGCTCCACGCCCGACAGGCGCGCCAGCATCTGGCGGCCCTGGTTCCGCGGCGCCGACAGCGCGGGGTTCGCGGATAGTATAACTGTAAGTAGTGCAGTACCGTGCGGGTGCAGCGAAGCTATATGCTGTCTCCTCGTGGCGTCCAGCAGCACGTCTCTGCACAGCGCGCCCAGCTCCACGCCCGACAGGCGCGCCAGCTTCTGGCGGCCCTGGTTCCGCGGCGCCGACAGCGCGGGGTTCGCGGATAGTATAACTGTAAGTAGTGCAGTACCGTGCGGGTGCAGCGAAGCTATATGCTGTCTCCTCGTGGCGTCCAGCAGCACGTCTCTGCACAGCGCGCCCAGCTCCACGCCCGACAGGCGCGCCAGCTTCTGGCGGCCCTGGTTCCGCGGCGCCGACAGCGCGGGGTTCGCGGATAGTATAACTGTAAGTAGTGCAGTACCGTGCGGGTGCAGCGAAGCTATATGCTGTCTCCTCGTGGCGTCCAGCAGCACGTCTCTGCACAGCGCGCCCAGCTCCACGCCCGACAGGCGCGCCAGCTTCTGGCGGCCCTGGTTCCGCGGCGCCGACAGCGCGGGGTTCGCGGATAGTATAACTGTAAGTAGTGCAGTACCGTGCGGGTGCAGCGAAGCTATATGCTGTCTCCTCGTGGCGTCCAGCAGCACGTCTCTGCACAGCGCGCCCAGCTCCACGCCCGACAGGCGCGCCAGCTTCTGGCGGCCCTGGTTCCGCGGCGCCGACAGCGCGGGGTTCGCGGATAGTATAACTGTAAGTAGTGCAGTACCGTGCGGGTGCAGCGAAGCTATATGCTGTCTCCTCGTGGCGTCCAGCAGCACGTCTCTGCACAGCGCGCCCAGCTCCACGCCCGACAGGCGCGCCAGCTTCTGGCGGCCCTGGTTCCGCGGCGCCGACAGCGCGGGGTTCGCGGATAGTATAACTGTAAGTAGTGCAGTACCGTGCGGGTGCAGCGAAGCTATATGCTGTCTCCTCGTGGCGTCCAGCAGCACGTCTCTGCACAGCGCGCCCAGCTCCACGCCCGACAGGCGCGCCAGCTTCTGGCGGCCCTGGTTCCGCGGCGCCGACAGCGCGGGGTTCGCGGATAGTATAACTGTAAGTAGTGCAGTACCGTGCGGGTGCAGCGAAGCTATATGCTGTCTCCTCGTGGCGTCCAGCAGCACGTCTCTGCACAGCGCGCCCAGCTCCACGCCCGACAGGCGCGCCAGCTTCTGGCGGCCCTGGTTCCGCGGCGCCGACAGCGCGGGGTTCGCGGATAGTATAACTGTAAGTAGTGCAGTACCGTGCGGGTGCAGCGAAGCTATATGCTGTCTCCTCGTGGCGTCCAGCAGCACGTCTCTGCACAGCGCGCCCAGCTCCACGCCCGACAGGCGCGCCAGCTTCTGGCGGCCCTGGTTCCGCGGCGCCGACAGCGCGGGGTTCGCGGATAGTATAACTGTAAGTAGTGCAGTACCGTGCGGGTGCAGCGAAGCTATATGCTGTCTCCTCGTGGCGTCCAGCAGCACGTCTCTGCACAGCGCGCCCAGCTCCACGCCCGACAGGCGCGCCAGCTTCTGGCGGCCCTGGTTCCGCGGCGCCGACAGCGCGGGGTTCGCGGATAGTATAACTGTAAGTAGTGCAGTACCGTGCGGGTGCAGCGAAGCTATATGCTGTCTCCTCGTGGCGTCCAGCAGCACGTCTCTGCACAGCGCGCCCAGCTCCACGCCCGACAGGCGCGCCAGCTTCTGGCGGCCCTGGTTCCGCGGCGCCGACAGCGCGGGGTTCGCGGATAGTATAACTGTAAGTAGTGCAGTACCGTGCGGGTGCAGCGAAGCTATATGCTGTCTCCTCGTGGCGTCCAGCAGCACGTCTCTGCACAGCGCGCCCAGCTCCACGCCCGACAGGCGCGCCAGCTTCTGGCGGCCCTGGTTCCGCGGCGCCGACAGCGCGGGGTTCGCGGATAGTATAACTGTAAGTAGTGCAGTACCGTGCGGGTGCAGCGAAGCTATATGCTGTCTCCTCGTGGCGTCCAGCAGCACGTCTCTGCACAGCGCGCCCAGCTCCACGCCCGACAGGCGCGCCAGCTTCTGGCGGCCCTGGTTCCGCGGCGCCGACAGCGCGGGGTTCGCGGATAGTATAACTGTAAGTAGTGCAGTACCGTGCGGGTGCAGCGAAGCTATATGCTGTCTCCTCGTGGCGTCCAGCAGCACGTCTCTGCACAGCGCGCCCAGCTCCACGCCCGACAGGCGCGCCAGCTTCTGGCGGCCCTGGTTCCGCGGCGCCGACAGCGCGGGGTTCGCGGATAGTATAACTGTAAGTAGTGCAGTACCGTGCGGGTGCAGCGAAGCTATATGCTGTCTCCTCGTGGCGTCCAGCAGCACGTCTCTGCACAGCGCGCCCAGCTCCACGCCCGACAGGCGCGCCAGCTTCTGGCGGCCCTGGTTCCGCGGCGCCGACAGCGCGGGGTTCGCGGATAGTATAACTGTAAGTAGTGCAGTACCGTGCGGGTGCAGCGAAGCTATATGCTGTCTCCTCGTGGCGTCCAGCAGCACGTCTCTGCACAGCGCGCCCAGCTCCACGCCCGACAGGCGCGCCAGCTTCTGGCGGCCCTGGTTCCGCGGCGCCGACAGCGCGGGGTTCGCGGATAGTATAACTGTAAGTAGTGCAGTACCGTGCGGGTGCAGCGAAGCTATATGCTGTCTCCTCGTGGCGTCCAGCAGCACGTCTCTGCACAGCGCGCCCAGCTCCACGCCCGACAGGCGCGCCAGCTTCTGGCGGCCCTGGTTCCGCGGCGCCGACAGCGCGGGGTTCGCGGATAGTATAACTGTAAGTAGTGCAGTACCGTGCGGGTGCAGCGAAGCTATATGCTGTCTCCTCGTGGCGTCCAGCAGCACGTCTCTGCACAGCGCGCCCAGCTCCACGCCCGACAGGCGCGCCAGCTTCTGGCGGCCCTGGTTCCGCGGCGCCGACAGCGCGGGGTTCGCGGATAGTATAACTGTAAGTAGTGCAGTACCGTGCGGGTGCAGCGAAGCTATATGCTGTCTCCTCGTGGCGTCCAGCAGCACGTCTCTGCACAGCGCGCCCAGCTCCACGCCCGACAGGCGCGCCAGCTTCTGGCGGCCCTGGTTCCGCGGCGCCGACAGCGCGGGGTTCGCGGATAGTATAACTGTAAGTAGTGCAGTACCGTGCGGGTGCAGCGAAGCTATATGCTGTCTCCTCGTGGCGTCCAGCAGCACGTCTCTGCACAGCGCGCCCAGCTCCACGCCCGACAGGCGCGCCAGCATCTGGCGGCCCTGGTTCCGCGGCGCCGACAGCGCGGGGTTCGCGGATAGTATAACTGTAAGTAGTGCAGTACCGTGCGGGTGCAGCGAAGCTATATGCTGTCTCCTCGTGGCGTCCAGCAGCACGTCTCTGCACAGCGCGCCCAGCTCCACGCCCGACAGGCGCGCCAGCTTCTGGCGGCCCTGGTTCCGCGGCGCCGACAGCGCGGGGTTCGCGGATAGTATAACTGTAAGTAGTGCAGTACCGTGCGGGTGCAGCGAAGCTATATGCTGTCTCCTCGTGGCGTCCAGCAGCACGTCTCTGCACAGCGCGCCCAGCTCCACGCCCGACAGGCGCGCCAGCTTCTGGCGGCCCTGGTTCCGCGGCGCCGACAGCGCGGGGTTCGCGGATAGTATAACTGTAAGTAGTGCAGTACCGTGCGGGTGCAGCGAAGCTATATGCTGTCTCCTCGTGGCGTCCAGCAGCACGTCTCTGCACAGCGCGCCCAGCTCCACGCCCGACAGGCGCGCCAGCTTCTGGCGGCCCTGGTTCCGCGGCGCCGACAGCGCGGGGTTCACGGGCAGGAACACCACGCCGCACCGCTCCAGGCCCGTGCCACTCGTCTGCCATACTGGGGGACCAAGGAGGATGACATGAAGCTACAAACCGTAACCATCTAACGGCCCGGCCACAACATTGCGCGGCGGCGGCAGCGGCAGCGATTTTTCTAATTCATTGCGTTGCAATTGGGTACTTTAGTACGTAGTCCGTGTTTATCTAGCTAACTGGAGAGAAATAATAGCGGACTGTATAGGTAATAAAAATATGTATTAGCTCTAGATCGTTACAACGGTAGAATTGTGGGATGCGCGAACGCGTACAAAATATATCGCGAGCGAAGCGAACGCGAGCCGCGATCCGTGATATGTCGCGGTGGATGAGTGAGTGTCCGTGGTAGGTGCTGGCGGGGCGCGGGCGCGGTGTACCGACAGCAATCCAATAAGCTTGCGCTTTCAGCGCTTAGGGTTTTATGGTTGCGCTAACTGCGCCACCAGTCCGTCAGTTAGATTATCAAAAAATAATGGACACGTATTTGTCAATTAAACAAGAAATGATGAAGATATAGCCCGTTAAAGTTTCGCGTGACGTCACATTACGCTAAAAAGTGTACCATAATGTGACGTCACATGGAACTTTAACGGGCTATATCTTCGTCATCTTTTGTTTAATTGTCAAACAAAAAATTCCTTGTCCAATAGTTTTTGATAATCTAACTGATGGACTCATTTTTTTTTTAGAAAGTAACCAATTAATCACAGTGCAATCCGCGTCTCGACCGCGCAATGAACAGATAAAACGCTTGCCGCGCCGCAATTTGCGCAAAGTCGTGGGAGAGTATTACGGATCAGGCCACGTGGGAAGCCGTGATCAGCCTGTATACATCCCAATGCTGGGCGCAGGCCTCCTCTGATGGATGAGAGGGAATGGGCGGTGGTCCCAACGCTGGTCCAGTGCGGGTTGAGAACTTCACATACAACCTGTTTTTTTTACAGATGTATGCAGGTTTTACTCATTATGTTTTTCCTACACTGAAATGCTATTGACAAATATCAAATGATACTCCATACATAAATGAACTCGTTGCTTTGAGCCGGAATTCAAATCCACGACCGCCGTTTGACAACCTCATGCCCGAACCACTAGGCTACCGTAGCTTCCCCGAGCCAATCCTGTCATGCAATCTAGACATTCCAAATTAATATATGAGTAGTGACTGTAGTAAGTATAAAATCAGCAATAAAACATTCTAGGCCTACAATATACAAAACTTACTGGCTTCAGTTTCTCTCCGATCGATTTCATCGTAGATATCCATCACAAGCTCTTCAAATAAGTGGTTCGGTAGCTGTAACAGAAATGAACACAATCAAACATATACCATAACTACACAGACACAGGCTTAACATAGAGTGATCAGGGGATTTCCGTCGATTTTCCACGCAGTAATCATGTAAAAGTGCGTACGAATTTGAACAGCCCCGGGTTGAGGCACGCACGGCTCGCCTATTTTGCTCTAATTCGTACGCGCTCACGCGCTGCCCAGAGCCGGTCTTTTGACCGTGCTCAAAGCCGCCTCAGTGTGCGTGCCCCGTGTCACTTGGACGTGTATCTGAGCGTGCCGCGGACAGAGCGACAAGATCGAACTTGTTTGTGCGCTAGGCACGTACGAATTTGAGCAAGTGGCTGAGCTGCGCGTGTGTAATAGTTTGTTAGTTGGCACAATTATTAATAAAAATATATGAACAGCAAAAGGTGTTGTGGGTCTCGAAATCAATCAGCTGTCATCGTGTCGACGCCATTTTGAATGTCGGCTCGCCGCGAGCACGCTGCCTCACCCGCGCATGTTTATGTGCAACTATTGGGCGCGCGAGCAGCTCGCCGCGCGGAGCGAGCATGCCTCAGGCTGAGCCGCTCAAATTCGCACGCAGCTTAACCTTGGGGCGCAGCGTGACCTTTGGGTGTGTAGTACTGCTACATTAACCGTGGATCTAAGGCAGTGCACTCACGAGCTGCAGTTTCCCGCGCGCGGCCTTGGCGACGTCGGTCATCTCGTGCGCGTCGCTGGCGCGCGGCACGGCGAAGTGTCTGCCGGTGGCGTGGTCGGGCCGCGCGCCCGTCAGGAACTGGATCAGACGGTCCGTCGCCTCGTACACTAGCTCCACCATGCGCGCCGCTAGCTCCGCGTGCCCGCCTTGTCTGGATCTATGGCAGTGTACTCACGAGCTGCAGTTTCCCGCGCGCGGCCTTGGCGACGTCGGTCATCTCGTGCGCGTCGCTGGCGCGCGGCACGGCGAAGTGTCTGCCGGTGGCGTGGTCGGGCCGCGCGCCCGTCAGGAACTGGATCAGACGGTCCGTCGCCTCGTACACTAGCTCCACCATGCGCGCCGCTAGCTCCGCGTGCCCGCCTTGTCTGGATCTATGGCAGTGTACTCACGAGCTGCAGTTTCCCGCGCGCGGCCTTGGCGACGTCGGTCATCTCGTGCGCGTCGCTGGCGCGCGGCACGGCGAAGTGTCTGCCGGTGGCGTGGTCGGGCCGCGCGCCCGTCAGGAACTGGATCAGACGGTCCGTCGCCTCGTACACTAGCTCCACCATGCGCGCCGCTAGCTCCGCGTGCCCGCCTTGTCTGGATCTATGGCAGTGTACTCACGAGCTGCAGTTTCCCGCGCGCGGCCTTGGCGACGTCGGTCATCTCGTGCGCGTCGCTGGCGCGCGGCACGGCGAAGTGTCTGCCGGTGGCGTGGTCGGGCCGCGCGCCCGTCAGGAACTGGATCAGACGGTCCGTCGCCTCGTACACTAGCTCCACCATGCGCGCCGCTAGCTCCGCGTGCCCGCCTTGTCTGCAAACGTGGACACGTGGATAGTCGATACATATCATCATTACTTATTAAGGTGCGTACGAATTTCAGCAGCCTCGAGTTGAGGCACGCACGGCTCGCCTATTTTGCTCTAATTCGTACGCGCTCACGCGCTGTGCGCGAGCAGCGCGCGGCGAGCCGCCCAGAGGCGGTCTCTTGCCCGTGCTCAAAGCCGCCTCAGTGTGCGTGCCTCGCTTAACTTGGACGTGTATCTGAGCGTGCCGCGGACAGCGACAAGTTCGAACCTTGTATGTGCGCTAGGCGCATACGAATTTGAGCAAGTGGCTGAGCCGTGCGTGTGTAATAGTTTGTTAGTGAATTTGAAACAATTATTGATGCAAATACATGAAAAGCAAAAGGTGTTGTGGGTCCCGAAATCAATTAGCTGTCATCGTCTCGACGACATTTTGAATGTCGCACACACGCACGGCTCAGCCACTCGCTCAAATTCGTACGTGCCTCGCGCACAAACAAGTTCAATCTTGTCGCTCTGTCCGCGGCACGCTCAGATACACGTCCAAGTTACGCGAGGCACGCACACTGAGGCGCCTTTGAGCTCGGTCAAAAGAAAGACCGTCTCTGGGCGGCTCGCCGCGCGCTGCTCGCGCACGGCGCGTACGAATTAGAGCAAAATACTTTGATAATTTAATTTTGATAGATGAAAATACCCTATTATTTATTTATTTATATTTGGAGAACCAACAGCTACAAAAATTTGGTATTGTATAAACTATAAAGCATCACGAAAAGGTAACCTTTAAAAAGAATTAAGTCCATTATTTTTAATAAAAGTAACAATACAATTTTAGTTTGATGTTAACTAATACAGAAGAAATAACTAAAACAGTTTATTTAAATACTTTAATACGTATGTGTTTATATTATCCTAATTTTCGGTATTCCGGGAAATCCCGGGAAATTTATTAGTAATATTTAATTGAGTCCGCCTCCATGCTACTCAACAACAACGCGGTGTAGGAACTGAGGCCGAAGTGTAGGTATAGAAGCATCCGAATTTCGGATGCCTATTCATAATTCAAAAACAAACCACTGATTCAATCGTCCCCAAAAAAATGTTCCTCCCACTTTCGGAAAAAAGCCTTTGTAGTAATAATGAGGATAATGATACAGTAAAACTAGATACACGGACATGATCCACAAGCTTCACTTTAAACATAAACAGACTCAACTCACTTAAATATAAACCAAAATACTTTAAAAATTCTCCAAGTGAAAATACTTACATTTGGTGATCAAAACACAATAGGGTCTCCTACAAACAAACGACGCGCGCTGGAAGCAACGCCACGATGTCGTTCGTGTTCAAACCGATCGTCCGCTTCGTTCCCCATTGGACCCCTCGGCGTCCCCCCAACGGTTTGCAAGATATTTGTGTTGTTTCAACCATCCTGTGTTTCAAGTCTACCCTACCCCCGCACTGCTCGGACACAATATTTTTCCTCAAATCGTTCTGCTGCTGCACATAAGAACATAAGGAAGGGCGCTGACCTGGCGGCGTCGACGGGCGAATATCCGTCGCGGTCCCGCGCGGTGGGGTCGGCGCCCCACGCCGCGAGCAGCTCGGCCTGCGCCGGCTGGCCCGCGCGACACGCCACGTGCAGGCACGTGTTGCCTTTCTCCTGTAGGACACGGAAACAGTTGAGGCCTTATTCATAAACGTTCATTAAACCTATCTTAGCTAAAATGCGATTCAAGTTCGTTTCTTTATCTCACTTTGATATTTGCGTTTGAGAGCTCTTTCTCTCAACATATTGTAGTTAAAAGAGGTTTGTTAAGTTCTATAAATAATCATCATATCAGCCGAAAGATGTCCACTGCTGGACAGTGGCCTCCCCAAATATAAAATCAATGTCACAGTAAAACAAACAGCCTTTTCCTCATTTTATTAACTGATCAATCGTCCATTTTCCCGGTAGTTGAATTTTGTACACCCGATCATGTGTATTTATTTCTTTCAGCCTGCTGAACAGAAGCGGGCGGGTGAGTTAGTTGAAGACCAAACCACACCAAACTGTCAACATATCCAGTACACACCTGGTGGTAGTAGTTGGGGTCGGCGCCCTGCGCTAGCAATCGCATGGCGGTGTCGAGCGACGCGCTGCGCACCGCGCTGTGCAGCTGGCGCGCCAGCTCCGTCGGGGGCTCGTCGCGTCGCGCTCGCAGCACGTACGCCAGTCGGAGGTGCTTCGATAGGATGAACTCCGACTTTATGGGGCTGGATAGATAAAGTATATAATTGTTTGCTACAAACACAGAAACAAAAGCAAACAAAATCAAAATAAAGATGGATATCCGTATCCATATTGTGTACTGAATAAGTTGAACATACAATTGATTTGATGCGGTAAATGAGTATTTCTGTCATGTTGGTAAGTCATTAGCGGAAGCTATCCTAGCTGGTAATGATCCTCCTAGTTTACACTCTAGCCACTGTTCGACCTCTTCTGCGTCATCTTTTGTCCTATTTGAGGTGGATACTCAGGAGGTTTTTACTATCCTGGCAAACTTAAAATCTAGCAGTGCCCCGGGATGGGACAATATACCAACAGCATTTTTAAAACTAGCCAGTGGAGTAATTGTCCCTATTCTAACATACCTAGCTAACTTATGTTTTGATGGTGGAATCTTTCCTGACGTACTAAAACATGCTATCATTACCCCGGTGTACAAGGGAGGGAACAGAGACAACATGTCTGATTACAGACCCATATCTGTACTACCAGTAATTGCTAAAATCTTAGAAAAACTAATAAACTCTAGACTAACTAACTACTTAAATAAATTTAAAATCCTATCTACAGGCCAGTTCGGGTTTAGACAGGGTCGTTCTACGGAAGATGCTGTCGAAGCCCTCTCTTCCTTAATAGTTAACAACATAGATTCTCATAAAAAATGCCTGACAATATTCCTCGATCTTAAAAAAGCCTTCGACACTGTCTCTGTTCAAACCCTCGTACAAACAATGGAGAGGATGGGTATTAGAGGAGTACCCCTTCAATTGCTTAAAAACTATCTCTCTGAAAGAAAGCAGAAAGTTAAAATAGGAGAATACATAAGTGGTTTGAGGGATATTACCTACGGAGTCCCCCAAGGCAGTGTCCTTGGACCCACCCTGTTCCTTATGTATATTAATAGTCTATGTAACATGCAATTGGAGGGGGGTAGTATATTTACCTATGCTGATGATACAGCAGTTGTATTCTCTGGTGATACTTGGGAGGAGGTTCGTAAATATGCAGAACTGGGTCTAGTTAAGATTGCTCATTGGTTAAAATCTAATCTACTGACATTAAATATAAGTAAGACAAACTACATCTGCTTTACAAATAATATAACCACTCAGCCAGATGATAGTTTTAAGATTAAGATCCATACGTGTCAATACCCTTTGCAGAATAACTGTCTATGCACATCCATAGATAAAGTTAACTGTACGAAATATCTTGGGATCTTGGTAGACCAACGGCTTACCTGGCATGCACACACAGAATTGGTCATGTCCAGAGTTCGAAAGATGACCTGGATTTTCAAAAACTTAAGACATGTGGCTCCTAAAATACTATTGAACCAGATCTACACATCTCTTGCCCAGTCTGTATTGGTATATTGCATACCAATATGGGGTGGAGCCACAAAAACCAACTTCATCCAATTAGAAAGGGCTCAGCGGGCTCTTCTTAAAGTAATGTATTTCAAGCCACGTAGATTCCCGACTTCTGACTTATATGTATTGAGTGGCCTGTTGTCTGTGCGCAAACTGTATGTGCTGAATGCGGTATTGAGAAGACATAAATCTATCAAATACTTACCAATAGACAAGCCGAAAAGGAGGAGAAGGATTCATGTCATCTCAATACAGTCAACTAAAACTGCTTTTGCGCGGAGACAATATGCCACTCTATCTGGCAAACTCTACAACATTATAAACAATGAAATTGATATCTACCCTAACACAGCACATAAGTGTAGAGCTAGGGTGACTGCGTGGCTGGAAACACAGAACTACGGCGGCCTGGAAAACCTCATACTAGATACTTATAAACATATATAAATGCATAATTAAATGTAAAACAATCTCACCTACACACTGATATTCTCACGCACACACACACACACACACACTTACACACATACATACACACCTACTTGCACTACACATGTGTATAATTATATGTATTGTTAGAATTAGTTTTTAGAATTAGTAAAATAGCTTAAAAAAAAAAAATATATATATAAAAAAATATTGTACTACTACATACCTACATTTGGAAGAGCGGTGCCCCTTATCACAGGTATTTCTTACTTAAAAAGGGACACCAAAACATGTCAAAACTTAGTACTTAAGATAACAAATAAATCATTTTTCATTTTTCATTTTCATTTTCACAATTGATGTGTGGTTGCAGCAAAACAAAAGGATTCATGCTCATGGTTCAGTTATACGCTTCTGGAAGTGTACTTTTTTAAACTATAGAATTCTAACCTACTATGACTGTCGGGCTTGGCAGCCACTTGAACCAATTAATCTAACAAGATCCTTGCTTGTGTCAATGAGTCCAATTGTCTAAAACGTCACTCTTTTTACGAAAAGTTAACCATCTAGCCAGGGGTCGACAAACTTTCTAACCAAAGAGCCAATTTCAGTAAAAAAAATATATTTTAAGAACCGGAAAGAGCCATTTACACAATGTTCGATCTCACATTTCCTTGAACCTATCTTTATGAGGGGTTCTCGAAGAGCCGCAAATGACCCTGCAAATAGCCGCATGCGGCTCGCAAGCCGCGGTTGGACGACCCTTGATCTAGACGGTATAAAGGCCCCAGATTATATTGAGAAATCTCTAAAAACTGATTGGTGCTATTTTTTAAATATATTTTTACTCATCGAAAAAAACAACGACACTATTATTATATGGTAAACATATACCAGCGGCATATTTTTTAAATCACTTATATGGAATTGTAATACTATTGTCAACACTGGCCTCCAATCCAGTGATAATGCGCTGTTTACATCATTTTAGTGTCATATAAATAAACCTATTCAAACTTGGAGATAAACAATAACTTTCATAGATTCAAAAACGCTTTCAGTCCTCAACCAAGCTTAATACAATTCTATTTTAACAACACTTCATTTGCTAAATGTAGGATACAAAATGCAAAAAAAACTTACTGCAGAGGATCTTTTGCCTGTGGCTTCTTGCGGAGATGCTTGGGTGCTGAGGTGTCAAGCAGGGAATGCTCCCAGATGCTGTTCACATTCTGTGCAGTGAGAGCCTGGACCATCTGTAAACAGACTCTGAATTTTTATCTGCCTTGGCCATAAACTGTATAAATAATGCCATGTCAATAAATAAATATTAGGGTACATTTAAATTTTAATAGGTCCATAGTAAGCTCAATAAGGCTTGAAACACTCAGAAATAAATATTCATGCTCATCACTCAGCATCGGAAATTCGAATACTTCGGCCTCAGTACCTACACCGCGTTGTTGTTGAGTAGCATGGAGGCGGACTCCATTTAATTTTACTAATAAATTTCCGAAAATTAGGATAACATAAACACATACGTATTAGTACTTCAATAAACTATTTTAGTTGTTCCTATTTACAAAATGTTATTTCATTCATGTGTTTCATTTAACTAACAGTACAGTATTAGTTAACATCAAACTAAAATGGTATCATTACTTTTATTAAAAACTAGCTTCCGGCCGCGACTTCGACTGCGTGGACCCGGGATAAAAACTATCCTATATTTTAATTCAGACCATAAACTATCGTCGTGTAAATTTTCATCCAAATTGGTTGAGCAGTTTAAGCGTGATTGAGTAACAAACATCAAAAAATCCAAACTTTCGCATTTATAATATTAGTAGGATATTGGACCTAAAAAAATTAAAAGGTATTACCTTTTCGTGATCCTTTATTTCAAATTCAAATTCAAAGTTTTTATTTCGGAAAAAATTATCCATATAGAATGTTAGTCATAGTTATACAATCCCGGAATTCCGGAACTTAAAAAAAAAAAAAAATTTAAGAAACCGACTCCATACTTCCTTATCTTTTTCCGGGATTTTGCAAGTTGTAGGTATAAAAGCGTCCGAAATTCCGATGCCAGCTCATCACACAAATTAAATATTTCCCTCTACTTTAAGCCATACAAAGTTTGATGAATTCTTGTACATACCATTTTTTTTTCTTAAACATTTGGATGTGCCTCCATTTTTGATTTCTAATCTATCAATTGAATATATGACAGTGTCATACAGTTGATGTGGATACTGTACCTTTAATCCATACATAATGTGCATAATATACTTCAATAATTAAAAAAAATGTTTTACCTTAAGAATTAACTTCCTTACAATTATTTTTTTAATTTTTAATAAATTAAAATGTATTTCAACACAACTATTTTACTATGAATGAATATTAATAGTAAAATAGTCATGTGAAACACATTTTATAGATGTATTTCCTTTGTAAATGAACATTCAGCAGCACCAACAGGAAAATACCATCCAAATTGGAGTAATTGTTCATTCATCAAGCATCAACTGAGTCATATTTCACAAACATGACACTACTGTAAATGAGTAGGATGCTAAGTAAATTAAGGTCTTTCCTAGTTATCCTGAATTTAAACTGTATTACTTGTGGTGTCACTAAAGACATGTGGCAACGCAACACATGTATGCATGTTTGGGTTGTATAAAAACACAAACTCCAAAATAAGGACTGTAAATCATTTTGAGCATGTTATTTTGTGTATTTTGCTGCAGGTACCCATGAGAGTCAATATGACTTTTATCTTTATTGCAAGAAAATGGAGGCTGACTCGTCAGTCAGCCTCCATTTTCTTGCAATATTTGTACAAGTTTTCAAGTCTACCCTACTTTTTACTAGCTTTTTTATAACTTGTACTGTATGTAGGTATGTACTTACGAGTAAGTTGTTCTTTGAAATTTGCAAACCATGTGTCAGACTTGCCGACAGTGGCAGATCCAGGATTTTGGTTTGGGGAGGGGGATAAAATTAATGATATTTACATGTTTTGACTCAAGTTTTTAGGAAGATGAGGACTGAAAATAATCCGGCCATTTTCCTCTTTTTAGGGTTCCGTACCCAGAGGGTGAAAACGGGACCCTATTACTAAGACTTCGCCGTCCGTCCGTCCGTCCGTCCAACCATCCAACCGTCTGTCTGTCTGTCACCGGGCTGTATCTCAAGAACCGTGATAGCTAGAGAGTTGAAATTTTCACAGATTATGTATTTCTGTTGCCGCTATAACAACAAATACTAAAAAACCAGCCAAGTGCGATTTGGACTGGGGCTCCCATACAATAGACATGTTTTTTTTGCCGTTTTTATAAATAATGGCACGGAACCCTTCGTGCGCGAGTCCGACTCGCACTTGGCCGATTTTTTTTTAATTTGGGATACAGTCTATTAAGGCCTTACGACTGGCATCAGTCACTGCCGTAAAACTAATTCTTTCTTGCTAAATATAATAAATAAAATAAAATAAATAAAATAAAATAAAATAGCCTTTATTTCTACCGTAACATGCTTACATTTTTCCATGCCTGCTTAATTAATTCTTTCATTATAATATTGATTAAATAATTCATTAGTTATTACATTAATTGATTCATATTAATAAATTATAAATATTCGATTTTATCATGCAATTTTTGATCTTTTATATAATTATGGCAGTCGCCTCTTTGGCGTAGGCCTCCCCCAGTGCTTTCCAATTTTCTCTCTCTCTTGCCAGTCTTGTCCAAATAGCTCCACATCGTTTTTTAAATATATCTGCCCATTGTTTTCTTGGTCGACCTCTCTTTCTCATTCCGTTTCATGGTGACCAGTCTATGACTTTTTTCGTCCATCTATCATCATTTGTTCTGCAAACATGTCCAGCCCACTTCCATTTTAAACTTCTGACTCTCTCTGTAATGTCTGTTATCTTTGTCTTTTTTCTAATATCTTCATTTCTAACTCTATCTGATGTTTTAATTCCCAGTATACTGCGTTCCATCTTTCTCTGTTGTACAGCTAAATATAAACTTCAATATTTAAAAAAAAACTACCTTGACTTTTTTTCATTTAATATTTATATTTTGAATTGAGATTCAACCTCTCTATATACATTTGTGGTAAACTTGCTGATCATCAGGATAAGGGTTTGAGAATGATGATAAATATTACTTGTAGGTATTTTTAAGTATTACTCTAAACTAAACAAATGAAGGAACACTTACAGCCAGCAGTGATGGCGGCCACGTGCCCTGCCGCAGGGACTTGACATGTGATATGTGGCGCCCCATGCTGCGGTGCACACTGCAGCATTCTGCACACAGCAGCAGCCCACGGTTGATCGACGCCCACGACGGATCTATGGCCAACAGATGAGATGTTACCTAAAGTCACTAAACCTTGACTGCACTCTGCTTGATTATTGGGTAGCTGAATATAATTATCACATAAAAATATAATGGCATGCTTGGTTTTACCGATTAGAGGAATCTCAACTATTTATGTTTGTTACGGCATCATTCGTATTCATAGAACCATAGAAATTACTGTCATAAAAAAGATGATAGACACCTTACCCTTTTCAAAGATACTAGTGTATTTCTAAGTATAGGGGGTGGAAGTTTATGAAGTAAATGCTAAGTTGTCTAGAGTAGAATCATTGATCTAGCTTCTTAAACAGCGAGACCTCATTTCTTAATTGCTATTGCCCTTACTGACCCGAGGCTCCGCAATCGGCACACACCTCCACCGACGAGCGGTGCTTCGACCGCGAAATCATCATTTTCACTTATATTATGGAAGACAGCAGCCTCACAAGGACTGACGGCGTAGAAAACTATAATTAAAAACTAGTTAAAGACCACAACTAATTTGATACAAAAATAAAACATTTTACGAAACGTCAAGTCAAATCAAATCAATGTACCAACAAACCAATAAAAATTATAGTGATGCGAACAATGTATTCTGGTATCTTTGATACCAGTTCATCATTTTACTTTAAAAAGTTGCTATGTAATATTTAAATAGCGTTTTTTGGTCATCCATCATAAATTCTGTAAAAAAAAATGAAATATGCCAAGGATTTTAAAAATACGAAACAATAGTATCAAACAATAACGTATAAAATAGGCTCATAATCCATAGACCACGTATCTCCATTTATTTTTTCAAACTCCCAAATGTAGACGAAGGAAATGCATATAGCAATACTAAACAGCCAAATTTGACACTAAAATATTTGTCTAGTCTATAGTTTTTGAAGTACAGTGTACACGTCACGACATTATTTCATTTGGCGTAGATTAAATTAGCCGACAAAATGAAGTTTTCTATTATTTTAGCAATAATAGCAACCTGTTCTTTGGCTCTAGCCGAACACGAGACTTTAGTTTTAGTTGATAATCTCAACGTTCGGGAAACTCACTCTCAATTCTTCAAATCTCTTCAGGGTAAGTGGATCGATTGCGCTAGTGATAAGACGCCGGTTTGAATCTATTACCTACATCCTAATCCCTTGTTAGTGATATAATTATAATTACCATCCTTTATTTCCAGATCGTGGTTACACTTTAACGTTCAAGCTCGCCGACGACTCAAATCTCGTCCTGTCTAAATATGGCGAGTATCTGTACAAGAATCTGATCGTGTTCGCGCCCTCGGTGCTGGAGTTTGGCGGCCAGCTCGACACGGAGGCCATCACCAGGTTCATCGACGATGGAGGCAACCTGCTCATGGCTGGAAATGCTGCCGCTGGTGATATCTACCGAGAAATCGCCTCGGAATGTGGCTTTGAGGTAAAAGAACAATTTATACATTTTTGTCCTATTTTCCTGAAGCTTTACTTTCGTACTTTACATTATAAGACTTTATGTTCATGATTATGTAAAACTTTTAGGGAAACAAAACAGAAGATCCAACACCCATAATAATTTGTTAATCTGGGGGCAGTAGTGCCTCCACCAAGACAACCTATAATTTATACCTATAATGTGTGAATGGGGAAAGTATTATTCCATATGAATGCAATACCCTTTAGGGAGTGTGGTCTGGTCATAAATCATTAGAACTACCTATGCTACCTCTTTGACACTTGCACAGGTTTTATGAAGGTGACCTTGCTGACCTGCTACAGTTTTGTATGAAATATTATGCACAAAAAGGTTTCATAGTCACTTTTATTGCTTTACTGGTGTCTCCCCAAATGGTTTTGAAGTTAAAATATGCCAACCCTGGAGACCACATGCTGTTTCTTATCTACCTACCATCATTGTATTTGTAACACTTTTATTCAAAAACAATACCTATATTTCAATTTTCTTATTCTTCAGATGGATGAAGAATCCGCAGCAGTCATTGACCACTTCAACTACGATGTCTCTGATGAAGGAGAGCACACCAGGATTGTGGTGTCTCCCAAGAACCTGATAAATGCCCCAACCATTGTGGGCACCCAGAACCTGCAGCCGCTGCTGTTTGAAGGCACTGGTCTCATCCTGGACAAGGACAACAGCCTAGTGATGCCGATCCTGACTGCCGACAGCACTGCATACAGTTACAACCCTAAAAGCCAGGTAAAAGATAACTATGTAAGGCTCGTCCAGAAATCATGTGATCATATTTGCCCTACTTTTGTGATATTTTTCTGCTAAGTAAGTTTGAATACTTTGGATATGAACCTTAGTTGAAAGCAGGAAGGTGACTTTGACAATGTAATGTAAGCCGTGTTGGCACCGTAGCGTGTCAATACGCAAAAACTCAAAGCATTTCTGGCATCCACAGGGAATGCCAGTATGGCCAAGTTCTTTTTACGATATGTATGATGACAACAACAGGTGAAGGAGTACCCCCACGCCGTCGGCCGCAAGACAGTCCTCATCGCGGCTCTGCAGGCTCGCAACAATGCTCGCATCATCTTCAGTGGCTCCCTCTACTTCTTCTCTGATGAGGCCTTCGGCTCACCTGTCTCGAAGATTCATGTGAGTTTACCCGTATATTATCAACTGCCCAAACCAATATCTTACTGTTTTAGAGTGCTCACTCGAAATAAATGCATTGGTTGAGGTGGGCAACCCCATTAATTTTATCATCTTCAATAGTTAGTTACAATATTGAAAGACATTCATTTATTTTCAGGGAGACAAGATAAAATCGGACCTATCCGGCAACAAGGCCCTAGCCGCGTCCCTGAGCTCGTGGGCGTTCGGCGAACGCGGCCGCCTGCGGGTCCGCGGAGTCTCGCACAAGCGACAGGGCGACCAGCGCTCCTCCGACACATATACCATCACCGACACCGTCGTGAGTAATTGACTATATTAGAGACATTAGAATATATTTGTTTATGTGACTGTATTCTAAAAAAACTAACAAAAAGCTACAATCACACAGACTTTTCCTCTATAATATTAGTATAGCTTAGTAAAGTATAAGTTTTGTTTAGGGATGAAATTAATAAAAAAAAAAACAATTTTATAGGTGTACAGAATCGAGATTGACGAGCTGAAGAACGGCAAATGGCAACCGTTTGACGCCACTGACGTGCAACTGGAGTTCGTGCGCATCGACCCCTTCATCCGCACGACATTACAGAAACGCCCCGGCGGAGTTTATGAGGCTATCTTCAAAGTGCCTGATGTGTGGGGCGTGTACCAGTTTAAGGTTGACTATGACAGGATCGGCTACACTAGGCTGTATCACTCTACGCAGGTGAGATATCATACACATCCTGATCCAGGTGACATAGTCTGTAATGTCTCCTGGATTACAACAGAGTACCGTCGCCAACACAGTTAACTGACCATCTGTGCACTTTATACGCATTGTAATAAGGTGCAATATAAATACAGTATGGTCAGTTGGCTGTGGTGGCGTTGTACAACTTGTTTATTAATAAGTTTCTGTCAAAAAAAATATTTTTGGTACAAGCTTTTATTGCCAACTGTACTTTACTGTATACCGTCATCAACTACTCATTGAGACGATTCTAACGAGCCCAAACTCAATGGGGTTACGTTGGTTAAGTACTGAATTCCCATGGCCGCCTTCTGTCTCCATCATCAGATTAGCTCGATGGTACCATAATATTGAATTGTCATCGAAACTGTTCTACCCAAAATTTCAGATTAATCGGATAATGGCAAGTGATTGAAAAATGGAATGCAAATTTTGACTGACAACTTACATACTTAGTTACATACGAACAGGTCAAGTTAATATAAAGCTTGTAAAAAAAATCTCAACATCTAGTACCTCTGTAGTAAAAAAAAACAAATATTTTATAGCGTGAGTTAATTGATGTGGAGATGATTTGTAGTAGAAACAAATTGTTGTCTTCATGTCTGACACAATAAATGACAAATCATATAAAGACATAGTACAGATAATAATTAATTAATAATAATAATCATAATTATTTTCCATCGTATTTTCACGGAAACGTACGAACGTGTCTTGCTATTACAGTCAGTCTCGGTACAAAGAGTACTGAGGTTGACTGAAGTAGCATGGCAAATACGAACGTTTCCGAGAAAATATGATGGAAATCAATTATGCACTACATTTGTAGCACACTTAGTTCAACTAGTTCAGCTAGTACTAACCTATTCATTACTTTGTTGTAATTTCCAGGTGTCCGTGCGTCCCCTCCAGCACACCCAGTACGAGCGCTTCATTCCCAGCGCATACCCGTACTACGTGAGCGCTTTCTCCATGATGATTGGCGTGTTTCTCTTCTCCTTCGTCTTCCTCTACTACAAGGAGGATACTCCTAAGACCAAGAGCGAGTAGCCTGTGATTGGGCGTGGCTCAATCAACTTTTGTTGTGTCCCCTCTCTTCAAAAGTGACGTGAAAATCCAACAACTTTTTAATACCAATTGTATAAGGCACTGGTCCCACCGCCGGCTAGAGACTATAAGCTATCGGCGATTACTCGCCCAAGAAACGAACAAAAGATAATCAAGTGTAAATAAATTTATAGTTCATCGCCGGCGCGGTGTGAACAGCCAGCTATAAACTATAAATATATAACTCTCTCTTTTATTTACACGAAAGCGATTATCTTTTGTTCGTTTCTTGAGCTAGAAAATAGCCGATAGCTCATAGCTTACTCGCTCGCGCTGGGACCAGTGCCTAAGAGTGCTCAGATAGATCCGAGTGATAGTTATAAATAAAATAAAATTTACATCACTTTTATCTCGGGACACAAAATAACAAGGTGATTGATACAAATATTTACAAGATCTTTTTAGTGTCAGAAGGTCTCAATGTTTGTTAGTTAAGTTCAGTGTGTATCAGAGGCACAAATGTATGCTGATTGATAATAAAGATGAATTTTATATGGATAATGAGTTTTCTTACTACGCATAATATCATAAAGGTGCGTACGAATTAGAGCAGCCTCGGGCTGAGGCACGCACGGCTCGCCTATTTTGCTCAAATTCGTACGCGCTCACGCGCTGTGCGCGAGCAGCGCGCGGCGAGCCGGCCAGAGGCGGTCTCTTGACCGTGCTCAAAGGCGCCTCAATGTGCGTGCCTCGCGTAACTTGGACGTGTATCTGAGCGTGCCGCGGACAGAGCGACAAGATCGAACTTGTTTATGCGCTAGGGTCGTACGAATTTGAGCAAGTGGCTGAGCCGTGCGTTTGTAATCGTTTGTTAGTAAATTTAGGACAATTATTGATACAAATACATGAAAAGCAAAAGGTGTTGTGGGTCCCGAAATTAATCAGCTGTCATTGTGTCGACGCCATTTTGAATGTCGGCTCGCGCGAGCACGCTGCCTCACCCGCGCATGTTTATGTGGAACTATTTTGCGCGCGAGCAGCTCGCCGCGCGGGGCGAGCATGCCTCAGGCTGAGGCTGCTCTAATTCGTACGCACCTTAATATTTGTGGTACAGTTTGCGGCGCAAATCTACAACGTTGGAGCTCTGCGAGTGGGAATGACTCCTAGGGGTGCTAGGGTAGGAACCTATGAGGATAGGCACACCAATATCCGGCCAACGGCGTCCGTAGTAGAGTCCGTATTAGTTTCACCACTGAATCCAGATCACATCCAGATTGAGTTCGTCAGGGATCGCAGATATACGAAAACATGTTGATAATAGCCGCCGATAGATGGTGTTACAGGAGTAATGCAAAGAAGACATAGCAAGAATAGAATGGACCTTTTTGGGAAAACTTCTTCTGGAGAGCCCATGCCTGTTTTAGGAAAAGATAAAATAATTAAAACTGGAGGAAAACGGATACCACATTTCGAGGGGAAAGGAATTTTGACAGAAATGTATACACGGAACGCATCCATAATTGACAATCCGCTTCTTCACACGAACGCGGTGTTAAAAAAAATGGCAATGGCATGTCATACATGGCTTTTAGAAATTTAAATTGGTTAAAAAAGGGTCACAGTTTACGTATTTTATATTAAAAACATTATTTAATTCACAAATAAGCTTTAATTTAGTGCCAAGTAAATGCTTCAAATAATTAGGACTCGTAAACATCGCGGGTAATTAATGTGATTCGTGTAGGCAGTGTATTGATGTTCCCGTATTTGTTAAATATTGATGGTTCTTAGTGTTCTGTGTCCGAAATCGTGTTCAACAGCCGCGTAATGTGTATGTTTTGAGTCCCGCGACCCGTTGTACTCCGGAGGGTGACTGCCGTAATGTGTTTACAACTCTAACCGTCCCGTGAGTATGATGTCATTGTAGTGGCTGCCATATAAAAACTGTGTTGGCTTGGTGCCCACCCGTTTTCCTCTGAACACGACAATTTTGATACTGAATCGTGAATCCACGCGGAAAAAGCACAATCAACCTCTAGGTTATACATTTGCCCCAGTTACATACGTGATGCAAATGAGGTGAACAATCAAGTGAACTGGGTGCTGTCCCAACTGTTTTGTTGTCAAATAATTTAAACGGTGTAGTGAGTAATGTAGTGCTTATTGAAACAGTGTATGTTTATAAGTGCGGTCCTTGCTGTCTCATGTTGGAGCTTCCATTGTACACCATAGGTATTTATTATTTATTTTGATATAACATCACTTAGTCAGTTAACCTTTTAATAGACAGCTTGTGGCAGTGATAAGGGACTCATGAATGTATTTGAAACTAATGTACAGTTAGGATCACTTGTTGCATGTTAGTTGTGACTTTGACCTATATTCTATTAGTGCTGTTGCTTGGATATGTTATCTAAAGTACTAAATATTAGATTTAGTGATTGGTAGATCTTTATGTCAACATTTATTTATTTACAATCTCTATAGATATATCTTAACCCCTGTACAATGAGATAATTTTGTATACTTGTATATCATAGTTTTGTGTTGATTTACACTGTCCTAATAAACAACACATGTCTGTATAATTTATAAACAATGTAGGTAACCCATCTCATCCCTCATGATAAATTCTACAACTTATTTTTTTCATCTACCCAGTGGCTCCCTAAAGAGCTACTAGTCTAAACTAATAATTATACAGTATTTTGTCAGAAATAAGTATTAAAAACCTGCCGGCTCCTCTAACATCACAGGATTCGAAAAGTAAAATTATAGTATAATGTGTTCCAACATATTATCACATTACCATACATCTCACTACCGGGCACTGGTCTCTCATGGACGAAACGTAAAAGTCCCCGACTTGAATAAAAGAACAATACTTTCGTTTGGCAGAAACTCCAACTGTGTGGCGATGGATCCGTCTCGGCGGCAGCGCACCCAGACCAAGGCCACCGCCGAAGAGCAGGCTCTTGACCAAATTGCTAAAGAGGTCAGTGACATAATTTTTATTTGTTGTGCCCCATGTACAACATTTTTATATTTAAAGAAAATACATTTATCAACATTTACAAACACATTACAATTAGGTACAAAAAACAAACACAAAAAGTGACCCACTCAGCAAAATTGATCAGCAAATTGTCCCGCATAATTCCTTTATGCAATACTAATATGTTGTATTGGGAATTTAAATTAAGAAATATTCATACGATGAAGCTTTTTATTTCTAGAGTTGATCTGATCAACATTGTCTTGTTGTTATGCTGTCTCCTAAGCAAGGAAAACACAGTAACAGGATTCTTTGGAAAAATGGTTACAGGTATTATGAACTAACATGTTTAGGAGATGACCTAAATAAAATGGCTTTACAAACGCATACGTTTGGTGGATTTAAGTTCTATAAAATCATGTATACAACAAACTACTCCCACAAGGTTTTTTTCCCCAACCACATTGATTCTAACAATACACATTTAAGGAAAATATTTAAGTTCTACCTGAACATTATTTCCTTAACATTATGTTTTTCGCGGGCATAGCATGGTTGCCATTTTAGCACTTATCGTTTTTTTTTAATGGCTTTTATTCTTTGCTTATTTTAGCAAGGTGGATTTGCCAATATCAAGGTTGTTGACATATTTACACACAAAGAGAATGTTCGGTATAAATTTTGATTTTTGTGAGGAAGGATCAAGCTGGAAATCTAAAACAAATAAAAATTATGGACATCACAGACAATCACATGACATTTACAAACGTTATGAAAGAAAGAGCGGGAAAGCGGATGACAGATTGTTAATCATGCCAACATGACGGATATTGCGGAAAATGTATTTTAATAATAGTAATAAAACGAATAAACGAAAATGTATAATAGAAATTACATGCACAGTGTTTACCGCAGAATCACTCATCGTTACCACTGTGGATAGACGGCCGTCACGTTCTGACAAGTATGCGAGTGTGAGAGTGACGGATGTCTAATCCACAACGATAACCGATAACCGAAAAAATGACAACCATGCTACGGTCCCTGAAATAGCTTATTAGAAGACAGTCCATGCTACACACTGCCTTATAAATTGCACTTAAATGAATACATTTGTCTTTTATCGCCTTTGATAAGATTGCTAATTGTGTGTGGGCTCAATGGGCATGTAATGAGTCGCACCCAGAAAAGAAGTGACTCATACACACCACGATGTAAGGTGCTCAAATATACCTGAGTCACTGGTGTCTGGGATGATAGGGCGTATTTAAATACAGTAGGATGCCAAAATTATTTCATTGTATTGACTACAATTTAATATTACCAATAACAGCAGATAATTTCATACAAATTGACATGCGCCCAAACTAATCTACACTTAATGGCTTAGAGCATACATAACTGGAGTATAGTCATTCAGTAACTTATCCCTCACATCACTTATACATACATACACACCTACTTGCACTACACATGTGTATAATTATATGTATTGTTAGAATTAGTTTTTAGAATTAGTAAAATAGCTTAAAAAAATATATATATAAAAAAAAAAATATTGTACTACTACATACCTACATTTGGAAGAGCGGTGCCCCTTATCACAGGTATTTCTTACTTAAAAAGGGACACCAACACATGTCAAAACTTAGTACTTAAGATAACAAATAAATCATTTTTCATTTTTTCATTTTCATTTTCATTTTCATCCCTCTGTAGAAAACCTTGCACAATGTGCCAAAAATCATACAAAGACAATTTCACAATCGATTAATTGTCATTCACAAAATCGCCTCGCAAGAGAACACTGATCATAAAAATGCCCGCATGTTGCTGTAAGCTCTTGATATTATAAACGTTCAACAACTTCAATCTTTCAATGTACAATTGAATTTCAATGTGCTATTAATATGCTCCCCCACCGCCCGCGCAAAATTCGGCAAACATTTTTGTACGCAAATACGAAATAAGGCTACTCCAGTTATGTATGCTCTAAGCTTAATGGGCACTAAACGGCGATATATGTATATAGATGAATATGTACTTAAATACAGAGAAAACAACAAGAGCAAACTCATGTTCACCATCATCACACAAGTATATTTTTGCCCTTACTGGAATTCGAATCCACTACTGCTAATTTCACAGGTAGGGTGCGAGCTTCTCTATGATTTAATAATCAGTCAATCAGTATGTCGGGTTTTAGCTACCCCTATGGGAAAATTGTTTGTTTACTTTCAAACTGGAAATCTGAAAAGAAGAGCCTAAACTACATTCCTATTGTCATACCAAATTTGGTTCTGCGACTTAACATAGCAACATTTTTCTTCACGGCTAGCACAAGACCGCGCGCGACCTGTCTCGCGAGATAGACAAGATATCCGTCTCTATCTAATCAGACCACTTAGAAAGAGACAGGAAAACTCCCGTTTATGCTCCTTACGCGTGACTTCTTGGGTCTTAAATGGGTTGACAGTCACAATGTAACTTTTTTATTCCAATTTTCAATCCATCTAAACAGTTGTACCTACCATACAGGAATCCGCCAAGATTCTTTATATCACTAATCACTGACCCGTCGCGTAACGCGTCGCTGCGTCGGAGTCGATGTAAGATCTATCTCGCGGCGCCCGCTGCGACTTGCACTTACTAATAGTGATATCACGGCACTGGTGCACTGTGGAGATTTTACACGTCTACATTTGAAACAATTTCATTCGTGTCGGTGTAAAATAAATTAACAATATTTCGGCAAAGCACATGAAATTTAATTTCTAGTGCCACTTCTAGAAATTGTAGGTTTAAAGATGGAGGAAATGTGCTATTTCAATGATAGTTTGTGTCTAAGTATGACCAAACAGCTCTTCTTAAAACAAAAAAAAAACTCACTCTCTATCTTTGCATAAATGTCCTCAATTAAGTAGGCTTTCGATACTATACCTATGAGTCATTTATTTTCAAACACTGAATGATTCAGCAAATAATAATAATTTACTTTAAAAACAAAGTTTTAACCGACTTTAACAAGCCACTAGTCAAATAAGATAAGTACTCCGCCAAGCCAAATGAACATTGCCACATTTCCTTTCCACTTTACCACTTTGGACTGCTTTCCGAGAGTAAATATGTTGATTATTACAGACGAAAACCATATCTCCGTATGTGGGCCGATAATATTTGAGGAGTTCCGTCGATTTGACAAACTTCACATTTAGGACCTCATTAGTTGCTATTTCAACGGCATCATATCAGAATCAGTAACGTACTTTTACAGTTTTAAGTACGAGTTCCATAAGTCATCTGTGGTCTTCATCATCAGTTCCACTTCACCAAATTTGTGATTTCCGGGTGTAAATACACTAGTTACAATGGAAAATACCGAAATGACTACATGCGTGCCTTTTATATTTGAGGAGTTCCCTCAATTCCTCATGGTTCCCATCATCCAACTGAAGTTTTGATAACAATGGGACCAACCTGGAAGCATATACTTTCAAATAAATAAATATTTGTACGAATCGGTTCATAAATGACGGAGTTCTGAGGTAACAAACATTAAAATATATATATATATATATATATATATATATATATTATACAACCGAATTGAGAACCTCCTCCTTTTTTTGAAGTCGGGTAAAAACAAGCCTTAGTTGAATTTAAACATTCAATTCTGATTGATTGGAAATGGTTTGGAAAGTTGAAAATAAAGTGACAAGCAGCGTTGAACACACAAGCTCTATCCTTGTCATTTTATTACCACCATACACGTCTCGCTGTTGGCGGGCACCGACCTCATTACCTCCCTAGGATGAGAGGGAATTAGTTAGGTACAGTAAGGGAAATGTATTCACGTACCAACGTAGAACCCTGTCACAATTTACTGGCTGCTGTCACTCAAACTCGAGTGATATGTTACCTTATTGCGATAGGGTTCTCCGGTGGTACGTGAATACATTTCCCTTACTGTACACATACATTCCTCACGTTCGTCCTATGCGACTCCATATCTCTCCGAAATTCCCGTCAGTTTGTTGCTGAGAACTCCTGCTTCTTAGTTTATAGTGAACACTAATTAAATCCACTTTTTCATTCTTGATTTGTTCTTATCTAGACCTCTGTTGCAATTACTAGGTGCAACTGTCCATCTGTTTTGTCGTGTCGCGGGCGCTCGGTGCACACTGTGCCACCTGCATAGGTGCGACAAAATAAGACGCGATCGAAATAGTCTTCCGCATATCACCTTCGCGCCTGGCGCGCTAGTGTCCAGGAGCTCTAAGTATCGCACATTTCCTCGAGTTAAACCTATTGAAAGATAATAAAAAAACCCGGGTTCCGAAACAAACCTGTAGGTATATATGTAAATTATTAAAAATATTTTTATTATATGATGTAACTAAAAATTTACAGTTTTCGCAATTTTTCCTTTATCTGTGCTGACGTTGCTTCGTGCCAAATTCCGAGATTCTGAGTTCACGGGACCCTGTATAGGTTTTGATTCCCTTGCGAGTTTCGAAAATTTGCGGCATAAACGGGTGTATCTTTTGATTGCGTTGGCTTAGAGTTAGAAGTTTGATTTTTTCACAGCTCCAAGACATATGAGGTGTTATTGGATTCCTCTTAATCGTGGGAGTGACATAGGCTATAAGTAATATATGTAAAAAAAGCAGTTGGGTTTTTCGAAAATTCTTATGATTTCACTTGTTCGCTCTGGTCGCAATTCTACGAACGCAAACTGTACAATGTTGTTATTAGAATCCTCTAACCAGCCCAAAATCATCTTAATCCCATAAACCATCATTTCCCATTTGGATAAGGCACGTGAACTGCGAAGTCATATAAACGTGGAAGAGGAAGTTATAAAAGGCGGTGTTTGCGCACGCCACGGGGGTGATGTGGCGTATCGCACGCTTCGCGGATCTGTGTAAATCCTGTCGTAATTATGGGATTATTTGTTAGGGTTGTGGCGAATGTAAATGTTACGGCGTCAGTATTTTATTGCAAATTGGTTTGCTTCAGAAGTCGAAAATACCCATCATCTAAAGTAATGTTCTTGCTTTTATTTATAGGTACATGGCAATTTTGTTATTCACATTCTAATAGGACACGATAGAATCGAGGGGTCATCTAGTGATGGTACCTAACCACTGAACTGTTCAGGTCAGTCATGCATGCCTCTTGCGCGTTTATAACGAACACTGAGATGTGTCATACTAAAAAAAACTAAATACTAAAACTCATTCTGTTCCCGAAATGACGATGCCTAATTGGAATTATGATCCCATGTCCTTAACTAAATACAAGAAACTGGAAAGGCAAATTTGAAGACCGGTTAGCCTAGTGGGTAGTGACAGTGACACGGCCTACGAAGCTGATAAGGTCTTGGGTTCGAATCCCGGTAAGGAAAAATAATTGTATGATGAGCATGAATATTTGTTTCTGAGTCATGTATGTTTTCTATGTATAATTAGTATTTATATCTATTAAATATATCGTCGTCAAGTACCTATAACTTACTATGGGGCGATATTAGTTCGATTGTCCCCTACGTTCGATAAGACTCAGATTTTATTCCTTCAACTCCTTCAAGTTAAAAAAATTTACATCAATTTAGCTGATTATTTTGGGGTCCTACTTGCCCGGCAGACATACCCTAGCATATACTATTTTACAAGCTTTCTATTAACTTGCGATGTATGTAAGTGTGTTCGGGTGGAATCTTGCAAATCAATTTTAAAGCAGATATCTTGAACTGTTTGAGCTGAAATTTTGGGTAAAGGTATAGTTTGGACGACAATAGGCTTGTGTCCTAATTTTTTTTTACGATGCCATTCGAACTAGTTTTTGGTGTGGAACAAATGTTTGTATGGGAGTAAGTACAATTAAAGAAAATAAATACCCAAAAAATTGAGTTAAAGACGGACCTCGCTGGCGGTAGCCGAAAACGTTCCATACTGATTAACATTGAATCATGACGTCACAGGGTGATATTTGTACTAGTCGTTATATGGAAAATCAAGTAAATTGCTGTTTCGGTTGCGAAATACTGCGTTTAGGACCATAGTTGTCATACAATATTGTTTCTATAAAAGCGTAAGGATTCTATTGGTAGCTTTAAATTTACTTTTGGACAATAAAAAAAATGCATATTTTTTGTAAACTTTCAAGGGCCATATCTTTTTATGATTTTAATTATATTTCGTAATTTATACTTAATTGCATTTATTTGAAGGTTTACTATCAATTTAGCAACACTGCGCTATCAATTTTAACATGAGGACACAACCCAATTCAATATTATGGTACCACCGAGCTGATCCAATGATGGAGACAGAAGGTGGCCATGGGAATTCAGTACTTAACCGACGTAACCCCGTTAAGTTTGGGCTCGTTAAGAGTCGTTTCAATGAGTAGTTGATGACGGTATACAGAAAAATACAGTGGGCAGTAAAAGCTTGAACCAAAGGTGAAATGTTTTGACAGAAACCTATTTTCAAATATTCATGCATCGCTGATATCGGGATTCGGACAGTGCAAGGAAAATATTCCTTGCCAATATTCCCGCTCATTCCGCTAATAGTTAATAGCGACCCAATTACCGACGTTGACAGCCCTATCCGATGCCATCTATTTGTGTGCAATCGCATGCGCAACCGCGCTCAACAAAACTGCGCTGCACCGAAATAGATCAGCCATTCCGATTGGATCTGGACCTCCGCGCCGTTAACGCTCACTGTCAAATGACAATCTGAAAAATGCAGTTGTTTATTAGGAGCCTGTGGTGTCCCACTGTTCCGTTTCCTGACCCCGAGCAGCCTCTGCCCAATCCTTTAATTAAAAAGGAATCTAGCTCGTCCCGCCATCGACGCCGAGGTCTTTTTTCAGCTACCGGGTTACCATTTAGTGGTGATCTTCGCCCACAGTTCACTCGGCATGCGGCAGACATGACCAGCCCAGTCCCACTTTAACTTAGCCGCTTGCAACACGCGCTGGACGAGCGCGGCAGGTTAATATGCTTGTGACCTAAGATTTTTTTATGATGCCATTCGAACCAGTTTTTGGAGACGAACAAATGTTTGTATGGGAACAAATCAAATTAAACAACATAAATACCCAAAAAAAATAGTTAAAAACGGACCTCGCTGGCGGCAGCCGAAACGCTTCATACTGATTGTCTCAACTTTGCTATTTGAACTAATCATTGTAGGGAAAATCAAGTAAATTGCTGTTTCGATCGCGAAATACTGCGTTTAGGGCCATAGTTGCTCTACAATTTTTTTTCTATGAAAGCGTAAGGATTCTATTGGTAGCTTTATATTTACTCTTTGACAATAAAAAAATGCACATTTTTTGTAAACTTTTAAGGTTTGCATTCTTTTCATGATTTACATTATATTTTGTAATTTATACTTTATTACAATAATTTGATGGTTTACTAATTTACTATCCATTTACCAACACTACGTTATCAATTTTAACATGAGGTCGCAAGCCCATTGTCTAAACCCCCTTCAAAAAAACTTCGATACAACCGATGCAGAAGCAGTTATAGTTAGAACCAGACAGCAATACATATTTGTCATTTACTAAATCCGAATTGGTTAAATTCAATTTAGTACAGTCATTATATCCAAACAACCGACCCTACCCGTGAATAATTAGTTCTTGGTTTTTTTTTTCGTAGGTCCCTCGGCGGGGTCACTGGGAGTGTAAATTCAAAAAGTAGACTGAATCAGGCTGGTGCGTATATTCGAAAAATGGTTTTTCTTGAATAACTCGTCCATTTTTGATTTTACAGTAAAACCGTGAGGACAAATACTGTAGGAAATTTTATTCTCTACAAGTTTGGTCCTCACAATTTTATAATTTCCCCCAAAATATCGATTTTGGGGGAAAAAAGGTAGGAACCAAAATTGTTCATAATTTGATTCTCTACAACTTTGTTACTCTTCATTCATGCCGTAAAACGTGGAACATAGGAGATAATAAGAATAATTTTGAATTGGTCGTGTTTTTCAGGTTTATTTTCCAAAATATCGATCCTAGAAGAAAAATTGTGAGAACCAAACTTGTAGAAAATCAAATTTTCTACAATTTTTGTATTCACGGTTTTACTGTAAAATCAAAAATGGACAAGTAATTCAAGAAAAACCATTTTTCGAATATACGCACCAGCCTGATTCAGTCTACTTTTTGAATTTACACTCCCAGTGACCCCCCCGAGGGACCTACGAAAAAAAAATCCAAGAACTAATTATTCACGGGATTAAATGTATAATGACTGTACTAATTACAATCAGTGGCAAGTGGCTGAAATGGCTCAATCCCCGCTTTCGCGATTGTACATAGAGTTTATCTATGCCGTCGATGGTCTAACTAATCATTAAAGAATGGTACTACGAGTAAATGATGGGAATAAATAACAAAGTAAGCCGTGAGAGAGTTACAAAATAAGTGTGTGCGGATTATCTTTGTAAAGTAAACAAAGAGATTGCGATGTGGGACCCTTTTGTGACATCCCAGTTCATAGTTGAATAAGTTAATTTGACTAAAGATAAGGATTGAGTAATAGGTACGATTACGAATGAAGTAACGTTATATCACAACATGAAGCATTTGCTAAAAGCGACAGAGACGAATTTCCTTGTTTTAAAATTGGTTATCTGACTATCAGCGCTTGGATAGATTTGGAACGCGAATAGGTACTTGTATGTAGCGAACTTAGAAAGCGCTTAAAATACTAATTGTAAAGGTTTTTCAACAAAAACCTTAAATTGATGGTCGGAAATCGATACTGACAGGAGCTACGCTCCGTTTCGTTTGTTCTAATCGTCACTCAATCATTCAATTCATAGTTCAATCAATGAGAAAACGACTTATCCGTTTGTTTACCTATTCTCATTGCCTTTCCTTACCCATTAAGTTCTTAATGTAAAGTAGGATACGGGATGTTTTGACAGTAGACATCATATAATATAACTCTCATTTTAGTATTTTTACGTCACCCTAGGCCGTAAGTGGGATTTTCTGCCCGCTACGCTAGGAGAAAATCTCACTTCCTGGCCAAAGCAAGACTTAAAACTTTAGACAAACCTCGGGCGGTAATTCGTAAAGCCCCAGATCGCGAATTTATGGCTCTCACCTTCGGTTCGGGCCACAAACACCTGCGATCTGGGTAATTCACGAATTCACCGCCCTAGGTATGTAATGTACTATATAAATCATTCTCACTTCTTGGTATTTGGTAACACTAACTACACCATTTTAATTACAGACGTGTTGCTTTGTTACTGTTACAAAAACAAATGCAGGAGCGTAGAAATACCTATACCTTTTAGACACCACCTATATAAAGTTTTCATCGTAAAATGATGAGGTGGTGCTCGCCACCAACCGGCCGTACAAAACAAAAAAACAACGCAATGTACTAGAAACTTTATAGGTAATACAAATGATCAATCAATCTTCTTATATGCACTAATCCCCTTATCTTAAATCTCTCTATACGCAACATCCTTTACCACAGCCGTTCTAGAGAACGCACTAGCTACCTATTTACTAATTTCAGATACACTTACGCCGGTTTTCGATTGAGCGACACAGCTCGTCAATCCACAGCGCGTTGCTACGTTCCCGAAATCCCATAACATCTGTGCACTTTAGTACCGCGTCTCTTTCATTTCATTAATGAGCGACTACGAAATTTTCAAAGGCAGTTACAGCGGCATAGTACTAAATGTGAAGTTCCAACGTTCATTGCTTGATACGATACGTCGTATGTTTATTAAGCAAAGTCTTGGCCGTTGCTACCTTCTGTCCATGGAGAGAAACACACATCTTAATTATGGCATCAGGAATAGATTATAGGGTGAACATATTTATGTGACACCGTTTGTTGTACACGCGGTAATAGATTAGGGATTGTGACTAACACGTAAATTATGGTCCAGTTAGATCTTACTTGAGAAAGTTTGCATTATATCCGATCCCATGCGGTGAAAGTAACTTTTATTTTTAAAAGATAACAGTTAACTATCTCATACTGCATTTAGTTAGATCCGCGAATTGATCAAGCTGGTTTTACGATATTTCTTTAATACGAAACACCTGTATTCTAAAGTATTTTTGTTAATTTCTAGAGAAAATGCTCTGCTGCTGCTATTAATGCATCCGTAGATGTTGGGAGATAACGGTTGGAGACGAATCCTTGCCATCAAAGAATTCAGAGAAATATATCGCATGGGTCTTATACAGAAATGCAGGAAATCCGTGTTAAAATAATACGTAGGTATGTTTTCGTTGTAAAATGACAAAATCTCTACAGTTTTGATCCGACTAATTACGAATTTCTTTTAAGCCAAGCTCAGTCTTGGTTATTCGATCTGGTAGTTTAATCCCAGATTAAGTCAATTTTTCAATTGGGTCGAAACGAACCCTAATCTGCCTTCCTTGTGTATTAGAACAGGAGCCGTAGCATGGTTGGCCTTGTCACGCGATAGGTGATAGGATAGAGCGTGCGTCACTGGCTGACACCGTTCGATAGAACGAGACGACGCTCTTATCTTGTCACTTGTCGCGTGATAAGGCCAACCATGCTAGGGCTCCTGGTATCTGCATCGCACCTTTCACGAGTTTCACGTTATTTGTGACAGGTCAATGCCTGAGAGAGCTGCATTCATTAGCTCTTTGCATACGTATGTATGTCAACGAACACGCCTATTAAGCCCGCTCGGCGATACGTTAGAAATGATAAAGATGCCCCTGATCGCTTATAAAACGTTTTATTAATCAACGATCTTGTTCTCCAGAGATTTCTTTAACGGCGGTCTTATTATATTATTTTTTTCCACTCCACTTGTGGTCTAAATCGAACAGAATTATTTTCATTATTATTCACATGGATAGGTGGGTGATAACATCTTATATATCGATGAACGCCGGCTGCACGCACGAAAAAGTGTGACTCATTGACCCGTTCCTGACTGACATATCAACGCACAGCCCAAACCGCTGGTTCTAGAGATTCCAAATTTGGCACGTAGATTCCTTATAAGGTCTAGGGGTGCACTAAGACAGGATTTTCGAAAATTCACCCTCTAAGGGGATGAAATGGGGGTCCAAAGTGTGTATGGGGAAACAAGACTAGATCGACTGTTTTCTTATGACGTTATCACTTACAATTGTCGTTCGTAAACCGACTTTACAGACAACCTTTATCTTAGATTAATTGTTAACCAAAATTTGTGGGTATTATTAATTACCAATTATTGGTAAGAACATGTGTCTTTCTTTGGTCTGAGGTTCACATAAACTATAATAGACTGCGTTTATTATATTGTGTCAATTTACTTGTGGTTTCATACAAACGCGCGTAAAAAGAATATAAAAAAGTACTCTTGTGTTAGAGAGCTTCTTATGTGGCGTGTGGTCAGTATAAACACAAGTTTTCTAATAGCGATATTGAATGCTTACAGCGCAACGATTATATGTTTCCAACATATGAACAATCTCCTATAAATTCAATATTTGTACAAGCTGTATTACTGTAAACAATCCGACCTATTTGCCAAACGGGATCAATTATAGTAACCCAGGGTAGGGGTCGTCGTCCGGGGCGATCGATCCCGTGTCCCAGTTCCCGTTGTCCCGGGCCCCCCGCCCTGTAGTGTAGACTACATTGTAAAGTATACCGTGTAGGAAAGCTACACTTACAAAGCACCGTAAGAAACGGCTTTCATTATCTTGAAGGCCTGCAGACGACAGAATTGTAAAGCTCTTTATGTTCACGTGAACAGAGCTCGTCTAAGAGTGTTTCAGTAGCAACATACTATTTGAAATTCTCCACAGAACTACATAATAGCTTTAAATACATAGTCGTAGGACCAGGTAAAGCTATAGTGTGGTATAGTGGTATTGTATGTAAAAATGTAACTGTCTAACTTGAGTACTCTTCTAAATTGTTCTGTGACGTTGATGTAGATTAGTTTTTACTAATTTCTCCCCTGAACGCTTGTTTCGTTTGGAATTTGTTTAAAGATCGTGGAATCGAAAATTGAAAAAGATTCTGTAACCATTTTAATTTAAAAATCCCAGCCGATAAATCGCCTTATGTCTGCTAATTAAGAATTTTATGATCCGTCGTTTATCCAAGCGACCCGATCCGTCGCGGCCGCGGTATACTCGTTTCAATAAATGTACGATTTGTAGGTATAATGTGTTGATGAACGATTCTTCAGTGTGAACTCGGTTTTCTTTGTTATTTAGCGCGCAATTATAGATTTTGAAACGCTTTTATTACTGAATCGTGCAAGGAAGTAATCATTGTATGATACGCGAGTGTTTCTTATCATTTTGAGATTCAACATAGTCAATATGAGTTGTGCAAGCCTTATTTTTTTGACAATAGAGTTGTGTCCAGATCATTTTGGACACCGACAAAGTGTAAAAAAATGTCACAATCGTCTTAACATCCATGGAATCGAAGACTGCCCATCACCAGCAAACATATCAATTGATCAGTCTGATGACGAGTTTGAGTCAAAAATGAGTATAATTTTAGAATGTATGGATAATTACTACGAGTACATAGCCAATCACCCCATGAACTTTCTCGATCCCCTATGTGATTGTTTCTAATCAGCTAGCGTGTATGCGAGGGGTATCGTCAATCGGGAATTTTATAGGGCTTGGATACACGAGGCAGACACACCTCGGCACCGGGTGGGCAGAGTTTGACGTCAGCACAGCATCGATCTGTCTACCCCCTGCCCTGGCGGCTGATGCAATTCTCCCTAGCCATGCGAAATAAAAGCATGTACTTGCAATGCCTATTTTTTTTAAACACCAACTCTTCACGTTACCTCGATCGAATGTTTAAAAGGTTCTAATTCAAAACATACCTAATTTTTTAGAATAGGCAAAATTCCTTACGACGCAATAGGTATCTTTTACTAGCGAATTTCCAAATCTTCTGCTGCCTTTAATTCAATGATAAATTTTGGTATTTTTATTGCAACTCATTTGCTTATACAGTTATTGCGTCATCATACTCATAATTTCTGCTGTGATATAATTAACGAAAAGCCAGGGTCAAAAGTCGCGTGGGCCATCGATCCGCCTTCCAACCAATTGGGAGTGCAGTGCGTATAACTGCAGATGGAGTTCGCTCCAGCATGCCGATATTGCAATTGCTGTCTTCCTTGTCTGATGCTCTCTACGCACCAACATTGCCAGTTCTTTAGCACCTCTTTCAAGTGTGTTGTGATGTAGGTAACTGGCGAAGTGAAGGGTTTTCATGATACGTCGGATGCATTTAATTTAATTCGAGATAATGCAATGTCCAATTTTGCAACCTAGCAGGAAGTGTGTGCGGATGCGCACGTTGCGTCATTTTGCTCTTCGTGTTACCTCATTCTGTTATTTATGCCAGTTTTAAAACCTCGTGCATTGCAATCTTTAATGCTCCCTGCTTAATAGCGCGTTGCGTTATCTTTTTACGCGTTAAACCTGATTTGTTTTTATAGCTAGAGTACAATTTTTACCGTCATTGGCACACGTCTGACCTACATTTGTATTGTCATTAAATTGCACAATTCAGTTTTTGTCATGGCGAAAGCGCTTTAATGTTAGATTAGATGCTGCATTTTAAAGTAACTCTATGCAGTTTTGCGCGACATTCTCGTGCACATACGTAAGGGTAGTTAGTTGGGCGGGCGGCTGGAGGGGCGCAGGGCGGGGGGCGCGGAGAGGGAGGGCTCCAGCGTCAACGACCGGCACTCGGTAGTCTGCGGGCGCGAGAGAACGTCCCATGCAACTTAACGGGCAACTTTCCATTCAGAAGTTCGCGGATCTTTACATTTCTATGCGCGTCTTGACTTAACTCGTTAATTGAGTGATACAAGTGACTTTTTGACTTCTGCTCCAATTGAGTAATGTCGTTAATTGGCTTTGGCGCGTGCTCGTTTCGCTCACGTTGACGGAACACCGGAAGTACCAAAATAGACGTTTAATAATGCATTGTTAGACAGTTTTTCTAGTTAGACGTTGAACAATGCATGAGTGAATTTAAAACTCTTTTGACAATGGTGAAGTTAGGGTTGGCGATGGTTGTGGGGGTGGCGCCGGCGCTGGTGTCGTGGTGGCGCGGGCAGGCGCCAGCCTTGCTGAGCCCGGGGTCCGAGCTGGCCAGTCCAGGGTCGGAGCTTGCCAGCCCTGAGTCGGAGAAGGCGCCGCGCTGGCCGCGCCGCTCGCCCTCGCTGTCTGACTGCCTCGAGAGCAGCAGCGATGAGGAGTCCGCTAGATCGATCGTCTGCCACGTTAGACCTAAATTAGTAAGTATGATACTTGACCTATTTTGCGGGATCAGCTCTCTCTCTCAATCTTCGTATGGGTTCCTTCTGAAACATGGATCACGCCATAACGCGGGGTGACCCTGGAGGTTTTCGGGTTCTTTTTAATTTTCTCTACTACTTAACAACCAGTTTGTGATGTGTTCGTGGTAGTAAGGTCGCCGGAGTTATCGAGGATGCGCTGATGTGTGTAACCTGTATCATAGGTATGGTATCTGCAGCTATCGACACTATCCTGAAATAAATAAAGGGGTCGGCAACCTCCTATCTTATCTATGTGTCTAGAACCCAGTGGGGCTTTTGTGCATTTGCCCTCTCCTTTATGCCTACTCCATAGTTCGCTCCATCATTTCCAAACATGATGATGCAGCTCAGCGGAAGTACCTTGAATTCCTTTGGTTGCGGATAGCCACTACCAAAGTAATTCATTCTTTGTCTGGCAAGGGCATGACATTCACACAGTAAGTATTCCATAGTCTCATCCTCCTCGCCACACATTCTACAGTCTAAACTACCGAAACCTACTATACCAGCCTCCATGCCAAACAGCCATTTATAAAAAGAATTGCTACAACATGTGTATACTACTATATAACAACTTGCCTGATTGTATAAAATTAGAAAATAAGGTATTGTTCAATAGTAAATTGACGAAATGGCTGCAGGAGAATTTTTTTTATAGCGTAAACGATTTTTTGACATATGAGTAGGTAATTATTTATTTCTTGTGATGTTATTTGATTATTTTATTTTAATGAATTATAATATATTGACAATTATAAATTTATGACATAACAATTTGCACACCTGCATGCAGGTTGAATATGCCCGAACAATTTTAGCATAATAAGATCATGCTTTCACCATATTCTGGCAAATAAAGATATTTTGATTTTGATCCGATAGTCCCATCTTGGCCAAGAGGTTCTTGGCCCCGAAGTGACCTGTGAACACTCCAGATATAATTCTGAGTTGCTTCCTGCTGTTTTTTTGGATCCAGGCTGAGTCCACTCCTTCTATAAAGAGCTTAGAGTGCCTTAGGCCAGCCTCATTCGACAAGGGTCGGAAACGTGCTTTTGACTCTTCTGGATTCGCAAGGCCGTATACCTGTCTGTCGGCGTCCTGGTGTAAATTAAAAATGTATTACTGAATAGAGCGTGGGCAAAAAACAATAGTCCTAAATGTGGCACGATAACCTTTTGATGGGTTTTAATTACATGTTTTACGTGAAATCGTTTTCGTCAAAGTTCTTCGGTTTTTGGCAATAGTCAGGAGTGGGTGTAAGCAAACTCGAGCCCACCCTAAATAGCCTTAGGCCCCTCTTTACTTAAAGTCCGAACTGTAGGACGGGACGTATGTATGCTGACCTACTTATCTTAATCATACCAATCACTACTATCTCCAACACTGTGTCAATTAGTGAGATAGGTATCCCCTGTATTTACTTTATTATACTGTAGTAGTTATAGTTAAGAATTTATTATAATTTAAGTTCTTTGTAAGTAATCCAAATCACGTAGACCAAAACAACTTCATTCCGTATCTTTACTATAGATTGTTTTACCCAACATGTAATATCTAAATTAACTTCTTACTCATAATGATATACTCAAAGTGGTCCTGTATTATGAATATTATGATTATATGAAGTTCGATTTCTTTACCATTTTAGGACTTTACCTGCGTCCGTAGCGGTATTACCAGCCAGTCTGAGGTAATCTGACTTTCACTTATTTTGTGTATTTTTGGCAAGCATTCACACAAGGGTCATTCATTACTTAACAATCATAACGACCATTTTATCGTTTCCAACATGGAGTCGTGACGCATCAGTGTTCAGAAAGGACTAGAAACTATGTAACTACAAAACACATGCGCCATTTTGAACGGTGCCGTCAATTGGCTCGAGCTGAATCACGACTAGCGACGACCAAAGTTATCTTTAAAGGACGTGCCTTCTATTCTACTTCCGTAATTTACATACAAATGCGGATGAGTTATTTCATAAATAACTTATGTGCCTCGATTTCTATAGTCACTGGAGTTGTTATTGGGCTTTACAATAACCGAAGCCGTCACATAACTTGGCGACAGGCGGTCATTCATATTCAAATTTATGAGCGTTTAGTTCCATCAATCAATCAAAATAGTGAAACTATTGTGAAACGGGACTAGTACATACTAGTCCCGTTAGTACGTAGTATTCATCGTATACATATACGATGAATAAATCATAGAAACATTTGCAATCTGCATAAAATTAATGAGTACCTAGTTTTCGCTTACAATTTTAAATTAGACCGACCGACGGCGTAAGGTGAAGGCGCGGCGCAGGCGCAGCACAGCCATAAATCAGGCATGCCGAATGCTTATTTGCCATCGCCGTAGGATACAAAAAAAATGATGCTAGGGGCAGAAACATTGCTCGTATTAAAGGCGTTTATAGGGTTCCGTAGCCAAAATGGCAAAAAAGGAGCCCTTATAGTTTCGTCATGTCCGCTTGTCCGTAGGTATGTCACAGGCACTTTACTCGAAAACTATAAGGTGTATTTGAATATATTTTTTTAGGTGTGCAGTGTGCACTACTCCATACATTAAACTGCTAGTCATTTTTTTTTCATAGTAAGCACACGTGTGGCACACAAATCGATAGGCCTTTCAAAATAAATATAAGGTTTCTTAGATTTTTTTTGATTAAGTGAATAGAGTCGGAGATAATCGCCCCGAAAGTCACTAAAATTGTGTGTGTGTGTGTCCAGTGTATGAACAGTGTTTATTAAATTCGCGTGTTAAAAAAATACATACGCGTTGCGAGACGAGACGGATGTGCTACTCCACTTAGATGTGCTGCATCGATAAACACTAGTTACGCTTTTACAATATACTAGTCTCCGCCCGCGACTTCGTCTGCGTGGGCCCGGGATAAAAACGATCCTATATTTTTATCCATGCTATAACCTATCTTCGTGCAAAATTTCATTCAAATCGGTTGAGCTGTTTATGTTTAATCGTGATTGAGTAACGAACGCCCAAACATCTAAACTTTCGCCTTATAATATTAGTAGGATAATTAAATTAGGTGATAAAAGAAAAGTTGATCGAGGTTAAAAAGGAACGACTAAGAAAATTATTAAAATCTAAACTATGTAACTATATAGCTATGCTATGCTATGTTAATCGACATTGACTGTACATACAACTATACATTAAATGTGAGTAGACTTTTTTCACTTAAACACCTTATTGGTCCTTTTTTTGCTTGAAACACTAGGAATCCAATATCTGGCTCTAATTGTCATTTGTAAAAAAAATTGTACTCACTAACAAAAGTTTTGTCTTTGTAACAATGACTAACACTTCTATAGGCAAAGCCTGAAGTAAACATTTGTATTTGTTAACATATACTCTTGTGTTTGTAAATAGCTTTTCAATAAATTATTATTTTTCCTAATTAACACTTTTCACTTAACATGGGATGTAAGAAAAATAAACTTATTTCATACCCGGCATTCGAATGCGTTTCGAAAGTACATTGAATTATGATTTCTATAAAATTAATTTTACGGCGGCAATAACTATTAAACAAATCGAAACTGACAGTTTATTGTCGTCTCGATTTATTTTAGTTTAAAAATAAATCTCGCATCGATCATTCACCTTTGGTGTTACGAAACGGTGCGCCGGCGCTGGCAGCGTGTGGATGCACATGCGTCGCGAAACAGCTTACTTTTTTAAACCTCTTATGTTATACGAAAGGGTTACAGGAAAATCTATCTAGTTACATAGGAATAGAGTCGCTATTGGAACGGAAAGCGATGGAAAATCAGGTGTTGGTGAGAGTACTGATTGGAAATGTCACGATATTTGCGGCGCGCGTGCGCATCTCGCGGGCTACCAACGTAGCTAAGAGCCAAAGTGACTCAAGTCCCGATGTCCCACGCGATTTCACTCCTTAATTACAAGTGGCTGTGTCCTAGAATGGCATAGTGATGTATGTGTATTTGGGTCACTTTACTCCTTAGACATCCTAGTCGATACCTTGCAGTTAATCGTCGGAACCGATTAGTTTTTCAATCGATTCGAATCGATCGCGTGGCTTCGGAGGAATTAGGTAGCTTTCCGCATTGTTTCAGTCAGACCCGGTTGCTCTTGCACGTTTAAAATCGCATAAGTTTCTTACAGCCGTTTTTTTTTTTACCAGGAAACGCTATTCCGTTTTGTAATTATCGTAATTAAGTGCTTTAAACCGCTTCTCAAACCACGTGTTGATAATAAAATGGAATTAGTTAACGGGCCGGTTGACCTATTGGTTTCGTAAAGTGAGTGCTGTGGGTTCGATTCCCATAAAACTCTACTTCTAACCGAGTTGTGTGATTCTGGGTTTTTGGGACCCCTTCGTGGTGTGTGGGTGTGCATTGAATAAAACTGGGCTCATTATTGCTTTTCACAATTGTAAAATGAATGGTATGATTTCCTTGCTTATATTTTTTATTTTCCAGGCGTCGTTCTTTATATCTCGTTTAAAATTAGCCTGGGTTTAGTACTACAAAGAAGTCTAGTTCTGAGTACTAGAAAGATATTTAGCGTTCCGCACTAAGATGAGCAAAACCGAACGCTTCGGCGTCTGTCTGTCAGCTATTATTTCCTTCACAATCCAGGCTGGCAGTTGATAAATGACAATCGAATTGCATTCTTATTTATTGACATTAAGACATGTCTGACAGGCTGTGGTCGATATAACTGACATATCCAGACATTCGCAATGCGGATGCGTCTAACTATTGTCTGTCACCTGCAATTGCAACCGGGCCTCAGTGTCCTCCGCGTTTCGGCGTGTGCGCGTGCGATGCGAGCTCCGTGATCTTATGTAAATCAGTGTAGCGCTATCTTAGCAATCTTCTGGTAATGTGGTTTTAGTGATCGATCATTGGTTTAACTAGGCGTTGCTTTACGGAATTCCATGATCAATTGGCGTGTTAGAAAAATATTCCTTTTCATGGAATTCGGATGATCGTCATCCGATGTTATCTCGTAGAAGTAAATTGGGTTTTTAATTGGTAGTTTGTTGTATTTGCGGGCTTACTGCTTTGGGCGAGTGGACCTGGACATATTAACTGGACGTAAAAATATGCAAGTAATTACGTATTCACTAATTGACTGCGTGTTATTATTGCAGAATTAGTTAAGGAATATTTTTCTAATAACTCGGTGATTGAATTTAAACCAAAAGCTGCATTATAACGTCTGTCAAGTGATATACTACGAGTATATATGTAGTTTAATGTATGCAGCTGTACTGCATCTTCTAACATAGTTGTCGCAAAAAGTGACATGTGTTGGTTACGGCTAAGGATGTGCAAATTGCGGAAAGTTTCCAAAAAGACGGAAAAGTTCTCGGAAATTTCTGGAAAGTTTCACAAGAAATAAAGGAAATTTCCAATTTGGAAATGGAAAGTTTCAATCGAAATTTTCCTATGTTAAATTGCAGAAAAATTTCGCAATTTATAGGAAATTTTCCCTCGGCACATCAGTAGTTACGGCACGGCATTCTTTACTACTATTTTAATATGGATAGTATGTGATTATTTTGTAATCGGCGGGAACAAATAAATTGCGTAGTTTTCTAGTGCATTAAACCCCCATTACCATATATAATCTCTGACATCGCTACGTTCTACTTAAAGGTAGGTAAACTGCCCGTGCACGTTTTATTTTCGCTAATGAGCTAAGTTTTTCTTATTATTTCGTACAAAAATGCCAACATGATTTAATTTTGCTCTTTAGTTTAGATCAACGGTCGGCAACAGGCGGACCGCGGTCCGCTTGCGGACCGCGAAAGGTCGAACCTCGGACCTCGGAAAATGTAATAATGCATTGTAATGTACAGTATCTATACAGGTACCAACTATCAATTTTAAAGCTAATAATTCATTATTATATCTTTTTTTTTTCTGGACCTCGTTAAAATTTTCTCACAGTATCCGGACCCCACCTGAAAATTCTTGCCGACCCCTGGTTTAGATAGAAAAGTTAGTGTAGGTACTTAACCCTACGTATGTAAAACCACATAACGCTAAAAAAAATGCTTTGATATCACGTCAAAGTCAATTGTTGAATTATTTATTTATTTAGTCCCTGGGCGACCGAGCTCTGCTCTGGTGAAAATAGAGAATACATGAGACCTAGCTAGATCGATTTCTCGCCCCTGTAAACCCGTATATTCCAAATTTCATCGAAATCGTTAGAGCCGTTTCCGAGAACGTCATTGCAAATATATATAATAATATATATACATACAAATATTGCTCGTTTAATAGTATAGGATTAGATTATGTTAGCATTGATCATCAGTGAGTATTGATTATTACACACGAAGAGTTAAGAGTAGGTATTACTGTGATTAAATATATCCTCCTTATATAATCTTCATATCAAAACAAATGCTTCACCTTCTATGTAGCGTAATATCTTTACGGATAGAGACGGAGTAGTTTGATGCGTTTGCAATAAGAGCTATCTGCCTTGTGCAGTAGGTACCCTAAATGCTATTGTCAGGTATTGTGTGTACGCGGGCCCGTGACGTCCTTGCTCCTTTGTTGTGCTCAAGGTTTACTCCTAGTCCTAGTTATCAAGAGTCAGGAGAATCTAACTGTTCATACACTTCAGTATTGAAAAAAAACATCGTTTGAACACGACGAGGCGGATTGTATCGCGTATGTTAAGTAGGTAGTACATAGATTGAGAGTAAGACAAGGGGAATTGATTTTTCAAAAACCCAACTGCTTTTTTGCAAATATTATACACGGTGGGCAGGAGTATACCGACAGCTTTTAACCATAGATTCTAGTGCTTATTTGGACAAAAAAAAGTAATATAAACATTGCTCTTTAAAGCCTAATTTTCGAGATATTCAATTATTTCGGTAATTCAGAAGTGGAAAAATCTCAAGGGTAACACGCCTTAATAATGTGACGTTCGTGATGTGTCAAGTTTTCTTTTGCACTGTTTAGACTAAGGTTTCGTTCACAAGGAAGTACTAGCGTTAATTATTTTCTTTGTTCCAGAAATTAAGTAAGTTAATGAGGCATTTTTGGAGCCGTGTTGATATAACATTATTTACTCGTAATACCACCAGGAATCCATGGTTAAAGTCTGTCGGTATACTCCAACCCACCGTGTATATACCCTATGTCACTCCCACGATTAAGAGGAATCCAACGACACCGCATATGTCGAAATCCGTCAAACGGTTTAGGCTGCAGGGCGTGCCAAAGAATAAGACATACACACATACATGCACAACGCTCGAAAAACATAACCCTCCTTTCCTTCGGCAATCTGGTAAATAATTTAAAAAAAATCCCAAATAAACCTCGTCAAGGGCTCAAAACGTGGGCGTCGGGATGTATTGAACATATAATATACGGGATAAAACCGTTTTAATTGACTGTATTTATTCGTAATTTTCTAATTCACCTACGTTCTGCCCGCGACTTTGTCTGCGTGGACCTAGGATAAAAACTATCCTATATTTTAATCCAGGCTATATACTATCTTCGTGCAAAATTGCATCCAAATCGGTTGAGCCGTTTAAGCGTGATTGAGTAACAAACATCGAAATATCCAAACATCTAAAGTTCTAAACATCCAAATTTTCGCATTTATAATATTAGTAGGAAGTAGGATATGCTCTTATTTTGGTAAATTAGGTATTATTCGTGTGATTAATATTACTTACATGTGTTTCCTCTGATAATTTCAATGTCATCGCAATATCTACCACACTACTGACACATTTATTTTTATTATCAATGTTATGTAACAAATGGTCATTGTTTTCGACACGTACATTAATTAAAGACAAAATTTATTTTAATGGGAATTTTATACCTTTAATCATAGTTCGAGCCTCCTCGACACTGCCCAACTAACAAAAATTCCTCTTGTAGTGGGTAGTGGCTTATATTACCAAAAATAATATTATTCTTATAAGAACCTTAATATCGCTAATAAGGGTGCATTTGGGCACAAATTATAAGGACAATAAGCTTATACCTACCTATCCCCCTTATAGTTGCTTTATTGTTAGATTTTTTAGGCTTCCGTACCTCAAAGGAAAAAAAACGGAACCCTTCACTTTCACTTTCACTGCCGATTTGCTCCGAAACTACTGGACCGATTGAGTTGAAATTTGGTGAACATATGTAAATTGGTGACCCAAAGATGGACGCGTAAAGTAAATTAATGAATTCTGAACAAGGGAGCCACTTTTGGGGGGTAAACTGGAAAATTAAAAATAAAAGTTTCGCCAACTGTATTGTGTGATATATCAAATGAAAGGTGTGGTGTCCTGGGATTTGCTATTCAATAATAAACACAGATAGGTTCACTGGGACGTACTTGTGCATGCGCACGGGCCGGTAGCTCCAGCTAGTCTGAGCTCCCCCGCCCCGTGCGCTGTCACCAGTCCGCCCCACTCTTTATTGATACGTCACAAAAGGGGTTGTTGTAAGCATCGCAGACATATTTTTTTATAATTTTAGCTAAAACAGATTGGTAGGAAAAAAGACGAAAATTGACCATCCCCCTCCCCCCCTTATCTCTGAAACTATTAGGCTTAAAATTCAGAAAAAAATATGGAAAATAGTTCCTTGCCTAAAGATTACAGGAAAACCTATAAGAAGTTTGAGTATTCAAAGTAACGGGAAAATTTTCAATATTTTACGGAACCCTCACCACGCGAGTTGGACTCGCACTTGTCCGGTTTTTTAACTTGTATGTGTGCTTTATTATAATAAACAGCCCGTAGTCGGGCAAAAAATACAAATTACTGTCGAAGAGTATGAGATAAGAGAGCCAAAAATACGTTTACACTTTTGCACCTTATTCCATTGCAATAAGGCGAATAGTGTAAACGTATTTTTGGCGTCGACCGTACCACCAGATATGTGTGAAGCTGTGTTTTTAACCCCCGACACAAAGAGAGGGGTGTTATATTATAAGTTTAACGTGTCTGTGTGTCTGTCTGTGGCATCGTAATCGTAGCTCCTAAACGAATGAACCGATTTTGGTGCGGTTTTTTTTGTCGAGATGGTTCTTAGCTACTTTTCAACAAAATAGTTTCAACCGTTTTTGAGGTATTGAACTTTGAAGTGAAAAAATCGGCGGTTTTCAACTTTTCTAAGTTGTAGTTATCATATGTTTGATACAATTCAATTCAATTTATTTATTTATTTGCAACCTTGTACACTTGACACATGCAACTTAAAGCTAGGCAATGTATATGCCCTAACGGGGTCCTGACCCCGTTAGGGCATAGCAAACGTTAAAATTAATTATTACAATACAACAAATATCTAAAATATAAAACATGTTTAAATAAATTTGACTAGTTAAAAAGCTAAAGTATAAAAAATAAAATAATAATCATTTTCTAAAATACCTACTAAAATACTTAGCTGTCAAGCTCAAATATATGGAAACACAGCTTCACACATCTGTGGCCGGTATTTGTTATAGTTCCCACCAGGGATCGGGTACCGGTATTTTCTCCAAACAAATTAAACCGGTATTATTTCGTTCTTTGGTTATAATATCATTTTTGATCAGGCGGTCTAATAATACAAATATGTTACCTAAATACACGATAGAGTCCTACATTAAGAGCCTAAAATATTTCAAAATATTAGACTACTTCGGGGACTTTTGAAAAAACCGGTTCCGATCCCTGGTTCCCACTTTCTTCCATAAAACTTGGCTGGTATTCAGTGCTCGTTATAATATATACATCCGAGGGCACGAAACTAAGTATGGTATACATACTTAGTTGAAGACTGTCCATACAAAGTTAAACAGTTTTCCGCACTTGACATGAATCCCAGACAGAAAAGACATCAAAGTCGAGTGAATGCACAGTAGAAATGAGACCGTTGAGAAGTATGTGTGGAGTGAAATTGAGCGATAGAGTCAGAAACAGTGTGATACATAAGTGTGGAATGGATGGAGATATAGTCACGAAAATTGAGAAGGGTATGTTAAGGTGGTTTGGGCATGTAGAGAGGATGGATGAGAGAAGATTAACGAAGAGAGGGTATGTAAAAAGAGTGGAAGGGCAAGTTGGAAGGGGAAGACCTAGGCGAACTTTCTCCGATCAAATTGGAGAAATCTTAGAAAAAGGCCAGGTCAAAAGTACACTAAACCGACGAGCATGTATGAGAAATGTTATGAAGGTGAGTGAAGCGAAAGTGGTTTGTCAGGATCGTAGCAAATGGAGATCCGTGATCTCTGCCTACCCCTCTGGGAAAGAGGCGTGATTATATGTATGTATGTATGTATGTATGTACATGAATCCCTCTCCACATCTAACGCCTCCGCAAGTGTTCATCATCATTCATTTATAAGCCTAAGACCTTTGCGACAGATTTATTACACCACAATAGTAGTTTTCAGGGTTCCGTACCCAACGGGTAAAAACGGAACCCTATTACTAAGACTTCGCTGTCCGTCCGTCCGTCCGTCTGTCTGTCACCAGGCTGTATCTCAAGTGATAGCTAGAGAGTTGAAATTTTCACAGATAACGTATTTCTGTTGCCGCTAAAAAAACCGGCCAAGTGCGAGTCAGACTGGGGCTCCCATACAACAGACATGATTTTTTTGCCGTTTTTATAGATAATGGTACGGAGCCCTTCGTGCGCGAGTCCGACTCGCACTTGGCCGGTTTTATTCCTTATGTGTCACCTGTAACTATACACTTTTGAAGCTGTCCCCATTATGGTCCTAACAGCTCCGCGAGGTCTGCGGTGACCCAGTTACGTTACACATAGGGTTGCCAACCGTACTATAATTATATAGTATTGTACTATATTTTGACTCTTTGTACTATACTTATACTGTTAAAGAAATATATGGTACGCAAAAATACTATATTTGGGGGTCCTTACGAAGTGCTGGAAATTACCCAGGTTTCAATTCATAATCATCGTCATCATCATCATCATCATCATCATCATCATCATCATATCAGCCGAAAGACGTCCACTGCTGGACATAGGCCTCCTCCAAAGAGTGCCAATTGACAGGTCCTGCGCCACCCGCATCCAGCGGCGCAGGTTTTCCAATTAAATTTTACTAAATAGCAACATTGCTCAGCCAAGTACTATATTTTTTTTTACAGTGTACTATATATTTGTCGGGTTTTTCTGGAAAATACTATATCTCCGCCAACAAAAGTTGGCAACCCTAGGTTACACAATGAGATTGCCGAGAACCGTGATAGTGGTAATGTTGCCGCAATTCCATTACACGTTTGCGTGTTTTCATTATTTACAGTCGAGTTCTCCAATATATAGACAGACAACGTTTCAAAAATATCTACACATGCGTTTTATGTCAGTAACAATAAATATTAGTAGTAGTAAACAATTTATTTCACAAAAAAAAGTAAGTTGTATAAATAATAAAATAATAAATAAAAAACCGGACAAATGCGAGTTCAACTCGCGTGGTAAGGGTTCCGTATATACCTAATCTAAATTTCATAAGTGTTTTTGAATACTCAAACTTCTTATAGGTTTTCCTGTAATCTTTAGGCAAGGAACTATTTTCCGTGTTTTTTTCAGAATTTTAATCCTAGTAGTTTCGGAGATAAGGGGGGGGGGGGATGGTTAGTTTTCGTCTTTTTTCCTAAATTACTTCAAATCTGTTTGTGCTAAAATTATAAAAAAAATACATCTGAGATGCTTACAACAACCTCTTTCATTTGATATGTCACACAATACAGTTTATGAAACTTTTTTTTTTAATTTTCCCGTTTACCCCCAAAAGTGGCCCCCTTGTTCAGAATTCATTAATTTACTTTACGCGTCCATCTTTGGGTCACCAATTTACACATGTGTACCAAATTTCAACTCAATCGTTTCAGTAGTTTCGGAGCAAATCGGCTGTGATAGATGGACAGACAGACAACCGAGTGATCCTATAAGGGTACCGTTTTTTCCTTTTGAGGTATCGGAACCCTAAAAATCGTTTATTACTCAAAGAAAAGTTACAAAAAAATCCCAGGGGTCCCTGCACTAGGCTTCGTCTGTATCGCGGAGAACCATTTAACAATTAAGTATTTTTTTTTTATTATATAGTGACAACTGAAATCATTTATTTGTGTGTGCACCCATATTTTTACACTTGACTGTACAAGGTAAAACACTCTAAGGAATTGTTATTATATTATTTAGGCAACAAACAGTCAAATATAAAATAAAACGAAATTATGTAATTTTGCCTATTATATCAATCCATAATTAGAGTAAAGCAAAATGTAGCAAAGAACCGTTATATCAAACGTTCCATTATATTAAATAACTTTATGTCAATTTACTGTATAGCAAGTGTATGTTATTTTTTCTGACATAATATGAAACATTACGGACCCCTTCCCGATAACCTCTGCAGAACCAGTATAAATAAGAACCACAGATTACGCATAGGTGTAAAGAATGTTAGGGTCATATTATACTAGGGACGTGTGGCGAGGTGGAGCCAGAGAGCCAACCGCGAAACGAAAACGAAGTTCGTTTTCGTTCGTGTATCCCCATCTTTGTTGCACTTGCTTATTCGAGCGGCAGAGAGGGAAACACGAACGAAGTTCGTTATCGTGTCGCGGTAGCCCCTCAGAATCAGATAGGTTGCGGAACGCGTAACGATTGTAGCTATAGTTAAAGTAGTTAACTACCGGTGTTGCGCCTTACTGGGCGCATAGTGATTCATCTATGACCAAAAACTATAGGAAATGTCATACAAGTATGTGATAAGAATTGGCGTCTTAATTTTATTAATACCAAGCTATCCGCCTTTTATTTCGCAGGCATGATATTAGTTACCGTCCACATATTATGGCACGCAAGTCACGACTTTTTGGACCCCCGACCCCGTCCCGCCGGGTCACGCTTTTTCCGATCTCTTCAACACATACCATCGCCAACACTGCTGACCATCCTTGCACTTTATGTGCATTGTAATAAGGGTCACGAATGGTCAGTTAACTATGTTGGCGTTTGTACTGTCACGTTTGGCATGACCCCCCTCCCCCTCTGTTGCTGTTCTGTGATATGTGGATGGTCCCTTATACAATGAAACATACAATAGTGCGTGCCAAAGAATAAGACATAGACACATACATACATAAAATTGGTCGAAAAACATAACCCTCCTTTCCTTCGGCAGTCGGGTAAAAACTTAAGAAGATGACCTGTTGTATGTAGGGGTGACGTGTTCGAATAGGCATTTGTTTTGTTTGTGTTGCACAATTTAATTATGTAATGTCTATTCGAACACATTACTCACAAATACAACAGGTCATGTTAAAACTGCCGTAGGAAATTGTCAAACAGGTGAAAGCTTCTTAAGAGTTCGACTGTACCAGAAAAAAACACAACGCGTTAGTGATAACCGCCATTGCAGTAAGTGTACAGAGTTTGTCGCTGAGCGATCCAAGACTTGTAACATTCAAAATATGTTTAAATCATCTTTTCATAGATGTACAAGGCCAATGATGATGATCATTAAAATTCGAATAAAATATTCCATATTTATTTAATCTAAATTCGTGTTGTTCAGTTAGGTACTGAGGTTAAATTGACGTTAAAAGTAAACAAACAAATATTCCCGTTTATAATGTTAAGCTACGGAAGAAAGCATTTACAAAGTAGCCTATAGGAAATATAAAACGAGAAAGCAGAAATGCACATAATAAGACCTGTATTCTGTAATGATAATGGCTAGTTTCGCGTCCGCTCCCGCTACCGCTTCCGCGTTTACCGCGCAGCGTGTAACGGTGCGATACGATTACGACAGCGATATGCAGACCACAAGCACGACAGTCGGCCGCCGGCGCCGCCGCAAACGCTCGTATCCAAACGACTCCTTGTTTGTTTACACGAGCGCAGCGGTTTACGCGCGTAATTACTAATTACCCGTGTTATTCGGCAAAGAATCCAGTGTTTTGTAAATAAGTGAAGTGGTTGGGGATGCGTATCAACAATAAGAAAATTGTATTATTATTGATATCTAACTACAAATATTTTCAAGGAGTGACGATTAAAGTGTAGAAAATCACCGATAAGACTATTGATAAGTGCTGAAGTTTTGTCCGTCGCAATACTGCAGTGCGAATTAGTGACTACGCATTCGTATATTCTAACACGGTTGACACCATTGTTTATTCGAGGTACACGGACATACTGACCATTCATATGTGAAAGCGTTTGTTGACTAATAAAACACGCGGGAATGCGTAAACCTCTGCTAGGAATCGCAGTTCCCGGGACACAACAATAGTTGTTTACCTGATGACGCAAATCATGGGCCTTCAGTCCAAAAGCGCAACGCCTGACAATAGCGACGAGGAGAGCGGTGAAGCGTTCACCGACGGAGACTTCGGTGACTCCGATGACGAAATAAACATAGACGTAGACATAGTAGATCGTAGCGATGATTCCAAAACGTCCCCGGTCCCTGTCGAAACGGTTAACACGGAGCTCGCAGGCATGGAGGTCGCGCACGGCGCCCGCAATGGTTTCGAACACGATCATGCTAAAGTTAACGGATTCAAGAGCGACGACGCGGAATGTGTCGCGATGCCTGAGATCCGGCGCGACTCGCACGGCGACCAGAACCCCTCCATCGTTGGCATTCTCGGCGGACAACAGGATCATGTATGTATCACTTCCAATTCTCACTTGCCCCTCTCACAACCTTTTTGCGAAGCCGTAAACCGTGATTCACAGTTGAATCACTGGGTTTTGTGTATGAATTTCCCCTTGCCTAAGCCCTTTCGCTTTCCTCCGCTTGTGTAAACTGTAGGTAGTTAAGCAAACAGTCTAGGTTTTATGGTCAACAATACGCGCAAGGTCGTTGCTATCTTATCACTTTAAAATTTCACTAACGTGTGTTCCGGAGGCCACAGCACCAGTTTTTTTCAGATGATCGCTGTTTGTCTAAGACGGTGGTCTTTAAAAATTCCATTAATTGTCACGCGTGTATTGTTTCGTGATCTTCCACTTAGCATCTGTGGTTGCGTTAGTGCCGCGGATAATGTAATTGTAAGTTATGTGGCAGTTGTGCAGATGTGTTTGCGGTGAGAAAACCTTGTTCTTGGCCTAGTCGGATAAACATGACATTTCCGGAAACTTTACTTAGCCTGGCCGCCAGGACTGCTATTCTTTACGTGAGTTATTACTATATCGTGTCAGTATTCTAAATGAAGGTCAGCATTATTCAAGTTGTATGTTCGTCCTCTGTAAAACTGGTCAGTATTCGAGCCAACGCCTTATCTGTCTTCGTGTGGTACCTCTTTTTTAATGTAAATTATGTTCATTACCTATGATTAACACAGCTATCCCTAACTCGTCCCATTACCTAACCATTGTTACTCACATTATGCCAATAAAAGTGTGATCAAAATGAACAAATACGTAACTTCAGTTATACAAGTGCGTCGTCTAAAAACACTTGTGTTCACTTTACCGCTCCAGTCTGCCAGCCAACGTACTTCAGCTTGCACGTGACAAGTTGTGTTTTTCTGTGAACCAGTCATTTGGAAGACAGTCATGTCTAATGAGTTGTGAGATGTCATCTCCGGAGCTTTTTCTGCGCGTCGCCGGGCGGTTCCTCTTGCTCTATGTGAGTTGTCAATCGTCACCTAGTCGCTTGACTGTCGAATTGCTTATCTCTGGGAACTAGGCATAATTTTATTATATGTGTTCATTGCGAGTGATGTCATACAGTCGAAGCGCTTCCTGTTAAACGGACGAGGTATTCCCGGAATGGTTCATGGAAATACATTTGGACTTGTGTCGCGGTGAGCTTGATTTAAAACAATTGAAATTATTGTCAGTTGCCAAAATGATGAAATATTTGCAATCAGCACATTGCATTATTGCAGTTTATTAGATTTCACGAAGTCTCAAACAAAAAAAATGGGTGACAATTGCTAATGTCACAACATTCTCAACGGCAGGCGGTGGCGATACCTAAATTTATATTTTTAAGTATGTCGCGAACCGATAATGTAAAACATTGAGAAAATATTTGTTTCCGATGAGATCATGCATGAACAAGCGACATAATCGCTGAGCGCTATATCGCACAAATCAATGACGCTCCATTCGCAACGATAATGTGAAATATGTGTAAAAATATAACTTCCTATTACCTACACTCTTAAGTCTTTAAATACCCAAATGAGCAGTCTATATATCATCGTCCTTTGTCTATCAACCGTAAAACATCAGTTTGACAAATTATTTCATACAGATATTGTACGGTATACGTCAATATAATATTTTTACACTTTTGCACTGTATTCTCTGGTAATAGTTGTACATCTCTGACGTCGACTATACGAGTATGTCATGTAGAATGTCTCGTCGATGCATGTGTCCGCCACAGTGTAAACAAACACGACACAAACCCGACATCTTCGTGGCCGATGGAGCGAAGTGTCGACAACTCGTCCACGGCCAGATAATTATTATAATTTATGTGCATGCACAAACATTTCGCGTTTGTATGGCGAGACGTGAACGCCGCTCGCATAACTTAACTGTCAAAATTCTTTCTCCATTTGGAGCATATTTTGGATAAACTACTTTAAAAACCATTGTAGACGGGAAGTTAGGCTAAGAAGGGACAGGACAATGCAGTGGCGCATTTACGTGGATGATTATAACAAAGCTAATGTTGTGTCAATTTTACTTTCAAACATGAAACGGAGGACATGTCACATTTTTAAGCCATGGAAGAGATTCTATCGACAAATTACATAAATGAATGATGATCTTTATGCCTGCAAAGTACAAGCCTTTTTTCTGTAACCGGCTTTCTATTTCGTATTCTTATCTTATCTGAGTGATGGCCTTTCGGATGCATTTCGACCCAATGGGATCTACTTATTGTGTCATTGTATTAAGTATTACTTTACAATAATGCGAGTAGAACGTGTTTGAAGTACAAATAGGTGCCTTATCATCAGTTACAATGAAACGAATTGTTTTTATCTGACCGTATTGCCTATTTGTGGTAAAACAAACATGGACAACGGGCCATATCGTTGGGCTGGCGACAGATGGGATTAACGCTGTGTAACTGGAAAAACTTTGTTATGCACGCCGTCTATAGGTGTTGGTAATTTACCAGATTGTGCGTTGAAGCTCTCTGGGTTATCTGAACTCCTAGTATCATCAACGACATAGAAATTGATTGGTTCGAAGAATTATTAAAAAACGAATCGTACAGGTACATTGATTGATTCCTTCTTAGCTAGTCCGCTGTAGAATGTACAAGTCTATTAGCGATAATGAATGAGACCTATTTGCGTATTTTTAATTGCAGCTTTTTATAAGTAATATATTATGAAACAGAAGCTAACAGCAAGCTCAGGCATTAAGACCTTGACTCTTCAATGAATCATTAGTCACACGTTATTTGGATTCACGATACAGTGAGAGGAGTGACCTTTTCGTCCTTCGCCAATATCCAAAATGACGTCATTCTGTCGCAGAGTCGCAGCCTCGTGGTTTAACTCGACATATGTTTGTTTTATTAACCGTTCTTTGTCTGTATGTGTCTAAAAATCGTGCTTCTGGAATAAATTATTGATTCTTCGGATACCTAACTTATATTGAGAAAATCTTCTCAACGAACTATCAGGATGTCGTAGAATGTAAATAGTTATCGGTTGAATCAGTTAAACAGTTGATGCAACCATCTTTTATTATGGCACCCCGTTTAATGGTTTTGGCCTGCCTTTTAGATTTCTTTCTCAGTTATCAAGGAACGCATCAAACATAAAAGTTTTCCGTGTTCTAAAAATACTACTGTTGTAAACAATGGCATCTTATCGAATTCCTTCGTTATCAATGAAGACGATAAAGTAATGTCTCCTTCCATTAGCCTGTGTAGCTGATCCTGCTAAAGTTAGTTTTGACATTAGTATGATTTGAAATAAACCATTTAAGCGGACTAACAACACGTTTGTTGCAGAACTTGCAGAAGTATAAATGTGACTTAATTACTAAAAAAAAAATACATGGCCAAATTTAACTAAGGAGGCCCTATTAGCAAGTCTCATCTCCAAGGAATGGGTACTTTAACATTATTTAAAGTCTATCTTGCAAAAGCCAGGTACCACTGTGTTTGAACGGTATTAAATAGGCTTGTCCTGAACTTGCAATCCTTCGGTTTAAAGATATTTATTCCCATAAGAATTCTTCTTTAAATAGTATTAGAAACGAAATCAGGACATTTATGCGATATTCCGACATCGTAAATCATAACGTATAGCTGAACGTTTTTATCCATTGATAATGGTAATTGAAAAACTGCCTACCACTGCAAAATGCAATCAGAATGCGGTTTGAATGCCTAATTAATGTCAAATGATTGAAGGTTCTGGTGTCATGTTGCAACTACGCCATCCATGAAGGTCTTTTAAGTACTAATAATTAATGCGTTATCGCAGTCTTAGGTTCTGTGGGTGAGGAGAATAAGGAAACTCCTGCGTAATTTTTTTAGATGCGGTTTCCGAAGTCTTTACAAACGCATTTTTCAAATAGTTTTGAGAGTCTGGACGAGTTTTCTTTGTGTATTACACTTGTAATTTTAATAAGTGTTTTTCAATAAAGTCGTGACGGCACGGCACGCATTTACTTTGATCGACAGTTTCACAATCGCTTGTTAGCAAAAAGTGAACGCCGTTATAATAGCTATTGTTTTAACCGAGTGATCCCTATCAGGCGTATGCTTCCCGTCGCCCGCATTTTTAACAGTTTACTTTATATCACGCCCCTATACTTCGCGCGATTTCGCATGTTTCCTATCTTTGCAGCTGGAGGTTATCTAACCCAGATCATTAAAAACAGGAAAGACTATTTATATGTCGCACCGAATTGTTTGCATTATTTTGGTGAAGCACCGTATAGAAACGAGCTGAACGATAAAATATGTTAATACTTCGGTTAAAGTCGGATAAGACCTACAAAACATAAAATATCATACAAAGTCCGAGTATAAAATATAGGTAAAATATGGTCACCAGTCTTGTACTTGCTTGGTCCTCCTGCATTTTAATTGCGGTGATCTCATTTTTGGCCGACATTTCTTAGAAAGACATTACAGTCAGACTACTTCGCTTCTTTCAATTGAAACAACTTATTCGACTGTGAAACTTTCGCCACTAACACGCGTTTTCCGCATTGTGGCCATGTGATACAAAATTTTATTAAAATTCCAACCATTTTCCACAGTCCAGACAGCATTGAACATGATTTCTGTATTTTATTTGTGTTAAGTCGACTGAGCATTCGTTTTGCGGCTCGTGTTGTGAGTCAGGCGTCTAGTCTGTCTCGAGGGGGTTGCCCTAGCCTGGTATTGACGCAGACACTCCTATTTAATGCTACATTTTATGGGCGTGTAATACACTTAATTTAACGCAGACTTCGCAGATTTATCAACTTTAGGGTACTGGGCAAAACAAAGGTGCTACAACAAAACAAGTAGACGACGTCGTCATTCGAATCGATGATTTCGAGTGTTATTTTGTAAGGGACTCAAACTGAAGAATATTATTCTTAACGTTTGACTCTTCTGCGTATACTCGTATATCACAATTTCAATCCTTTGTGATTCCGAAATTAGTACTAAGTATTTCAATTTAGCTGAAGAATTAACTCTAAGACCGTCGTGTGTAAAATCGCTTAAAAACTATTAAAGTCGAAACCCATTTGGCAACAACTCTTTGAAATTAGAATCCCTAATCAGCCGGAACATTTAGCGCACCCGATTCATAAGTTCCGTAGACCAGCCATCACCGGAACGGATCGTATTGCAATTACGCTGTCTAAAAAAATAATTGTATGACGCGACGCGATGCCTATTGTTGTACATATTTATAGGCAAAGAGGTTTTTGTAGCACGAAATGATTTGACTGCGGTTTTCCTTATTGCTACATTTAGATTTGTCGTACTCTTTTTGTGGGGCACTCTTTATTCAATACACCGATCGACTTGACCAAAATCTAAGTAGCCTGATTGTACTTATCTGCGGTGAAGCATCGAATCTTAGCAAGTAAGAATTGTATTAGATCCAAATGAAATACCTTATTAGGCCTGTATACTGGTTGTCCTCATAACAGTGCCGTATTCGTTATTTCTGATTTCTTCCCTAATACCAATTTTTTGTGGACCGTTGGATTCCTTTATCTGAATTAAATGTTTTTTTATTTTATTTTAAGTGTTGGTGCCCACACTTATGTATGGTAGTGAAAGTTGGGTGTGGCAGAAAAGACATCAAAGTCGAGTGAATGCAGTAGAAATGAGAGCGTTGAGAAGTATGTGTGGAGTGAAATTGAGTGATAGAGTCAGAAACAGTGTGATAAGAGATAAGTGTGGAATGGATGGAGATATAGTCACGAAAATTGAGAAGGGTATGTTAAGGTGGTTTGGGCATGTAGAGAGGATGGATGAAAGAAGATTAACGAAGAGAGTGTATGTAAAAAGAGAGGAAGGGCAAGTTGGAAGGGGAAGACCTAGGCGAACTTTCTCCGATCAAATTGGAGAAATCTTAGAAAAAGGCCAGGTCAAAAGTACCCTAAACCGACGAGCATGTATGAGAAATGTTATGAAGGTGAGTGAAGCGAAAGTGGTTTGTCAGGATCGTAGCAAATGGAGATCCGTGATCTCTGCCTACCCCTCTGGGAAAGAGGCGTGATTATATGTATGTATGTATGTATGTACAACGAAAACGTAAAAAATGTGCACACATGCACCAACACTAGCTGTTAATTGAAAATAATTTCTTTCAAGCATTTAGTGCAACCTGTCAACATTAGTACTTGCCTGTCCGATACAAATTATCAATATGCACTGCGTATTGAAATCTAGTTCGAGATCTCGATTATGCCAGTCAGATTTCAATACACGAGATTTCCTGCCACCGAGATTGAATCTAAAAAATTTGCTCGATATCTCGTGAATTCGAGTGATTCAAAATGGTAGCAAGCTATTTTAGCTACTGCTAGTACAGTCAAGGGCACCAAAAATATGTACACAGATCTTATTTCCGCAACAATAAGGTTGTATACATATATATGAAACTTTGATTGAATACATATTGGTGCTCTCGACTGTACCTAGGACAGCAATCATCCTAACCTACCGTTACTAGTCTTCGTTGGATATCAAGTATTCACGTATTTTCCTTTCTTCAGGCGGAGCAACGGCTAGCGGCGCGTCGCGCGGCGCGGGCGGAGGCGCGCGAGATACGCATGCGCGAGCTCGAGCGGCAGCAGCGCGAGCAGGAGGACCATGCTGACAAGGCCTACGACATGTACGCCGGTACGTTCACACTTGGAGCCTTTACTAGTCAACGCGCGTAAAAAACATAGTTATTTACCTTGGCGGGAACCGGGATTCGTTGAATCGGTAGGTTGGTACGCTTTGTTGTCACATTCTCTCTGATGATCTTCCGTAAACACAGCACTGTGACACATTTCTCTAGACTCATACAACTTGGTGTCTTAATGGTGGCACCACACTTGGGAATGCGTGTTCGCGTTGCATTGTTGCCTCTTTCATTTGCCGTAGTAAGGAAAAAGATGCAACACGAATATTTGGGCAAATACTGCCAAGTGACAGCCAAGTGTGGTGCTACGTGCTACCATAAGGTGGTGCGGATCTGATTGGTCCATCGAATCTGTTCCATCTATCAACTAGATAATATAAGCTGTGTATGTTTGATTATTTTGAGATTTCGACTCTTGTTTCTCACGCACTACACTCACTGTCTTTAAAGAGTTAGCCAAGCGTTTCAACGACGTGACAGCCACTTGAATAGGTAGCAGGCTGACTCCTAGCTCCACACACCATGTGAAACCTATCTGTACATTCCAGAGACGGTGGGCCGGCGCGCGGGCACCCGGCTGACGGCGCTGAGCCCCGCGGTGCACCACACGCCGCGCCGCGCCTCCGAGGACTCCGCCGATGACTCCTTCAATGTCAAGGATCTCAGGGTAACCACTTAAATATTACCCGTCTTCAGAGGGTAGCTGCTGAGTGAACGAGAGAGGTTGATCAATATGTTATGGTCATGAGACCAAATACGCAGGCCCATATAGAAAACGCGTGGTTTCACTACTGTCTGGAGGATTTACATATCATGGGCGCGATTCCAAAGTAAAGGGAGTAAGTAGATTCCATTGTAAAGGCATGTAACAAGTTACCCTCAGAAGAAGTGAACCCTAAATGTTTTTTAAGAGCCTATTGAGTGTCCCACTGCTGGGCAAAGGCCTCTCCCCATGATCTTCATGCGTTCCTGCTAGGTGCTTCTTCCGACCAATTGTTGAGGAATACATCCAGGTCGTCCCGCCATCTCCGTCTAGGTCGGCCCGTGGTCGGCCCCGTCTGCGGCGCCCGTCATGTGGCGTCAATGTCTTAAACAGTTTAAAGTGTTAACAAACTCGACGAACTATGTAAAGCAGTGTGAACCTGTGCTATTTGAACTTAGACGTATTAGCGTCAGCTGTCTGTCTAAAATGGATACATTTTGTTAGCATTTTTACGTTTGAATCGACGTAAGGTTCGTTTTAATTTCAGGGGGAGTTAAAAGAAGTAGAGGAGAAGTTCCGAAAGGCCATGATCCTGAATGCACAGCTAGACAACGACAAAGCGGCGCTTGGTTATCAGATCGAGCTACTGAAGGACCGTATTGAGGAGCTACAGGAAGACTACGCGCAGTTACAGGTGAGGGACAGACAGACAGACATCGTTTCAGACAAAATATGTCTTCTGCTAGGATCTATACATGTAACGGCCACTGTTGAGATGACAGCATTTAACGCTGCCCCGCGATCTAGCTTAACGGGATCTAAAATTCGGCTTTTCCGGAGCATTAGGCAGAGATCACGGATATCCACTTGTTTTCATGTATGATTTAAATACATTCTTATTCTTATTTAGTAATTTTAGAGAACCTACCCTCAAGGGGGTGATCCTTTTGCGAGCAAAAACGCCAACAAGCCCTCGAGTTAATCAAAGGTCTAACTAAATCGCCAATGGAGCACCAAAAGTTCGCAGTCTTAAAAACCGGCGGATTGGCTCGCTGGCTCTTTGTGCATGCTAGAAATGACTGGGTGTCGATTGTTTTGCTCGCCAATGGATCACTACGAGAGTCGACGAGCAAACGAACTAACGATTTATACCATTAGCTTGACGGCTCCCTTTAGCCCCATCTTGAGTTGAAGTCAAGGGAAAATAAAGCAATGCACTTCTTCGGTAATATCTACTGCTCGATAGATTTTTATCGCATACTTCTTGTATCAACTTACACATTTATCATCCACAGCGCGAGCACAAAGAGAAATGCTCCGCCCACGAGCGTCTAAAACGCGAGCACGCGTCCCTCGAACGGGAGCTAGGCGCCGCGCGGGACGCGGTCCGCGCGCGGGACGCGGCCGCCGCGGACGCGGGCTTCGCGTTCGTGGACGCGGCGCCCGCGGCCAACGGCGACGAGGGACAGGCGCACACCTTCCCGCCGCTGGCGCTCGTGTCGCACCAGAATGAGAAGCTGCTGAATGACGCGGGAGAGGGCACGCTAGGTGAGACTTTACTACAAGTTGCTGCGCCTATTTTTACCGCTCGCGCTTGTATTGCATCAGACTAAGAAGCCACTGAATGATGCGGGAGAAGGGTAGTAGGTGTGAGGACATGACTGTGTTTTCTCCAACAGGATTCATGGACGCCACGCGAATGACGCGATCGAGTTTTATAAATCTGATTTCTTTTTGAGAATACTTATCGAGTTGCTGTTGATCAATAACAAACACGCACTCATTCATTCACAAACTTTTTGCATAATGGGCGTCAAATTCTAAAACTATGTTGTTTACGGAAGAAGTTTTCGAGAAAAAATCAGTAGCTCTCTAAAGCTTCACTTTGCGTGATTGCGATAACATTTTACGCCGTAGCTTTTGTATGCACGGATTTTTCGCCCAAACAGGACCCCTCTAGCCGTTAGGAATGACATCTTCTAACATCGATTTATGTGTTTTGCAGACGTCCGGTTGCAAAAGCTGCTAAGCGCGAAGCAGTCTCTAGAGGGCGAGGTGCGGCGCCTCAAATTACAGTTGAACGAGGAGCGACACAACGGCGTCGCGCGCGCGCACGACCAGGACCTGGAGTCGGAACGTGAGTACCCCGGACTTTATTCACTCTGTTACGGGTCTCGTCAGCCGCTACGATGTTCTATCGTGGCAGCGTTTTAAACAAAACGTCACAGTTGGAATTCTCAGTGTGCCTCTGCCGAGTCTGCCGTCCCCGATCCAAGATTACGTTTTTGTATTTTTTGAATCTTTAGGTGCTTATTCCATTGTTTTATGATATGTACCTCAAATATCATACGTTTTTACGGTCGTAAGAACTGCCTTTAAGAGCTATAATAGTATATTGTTTAACGAGGAGCCTAAGTGGAATATTGCAAACGAGAGTCTATCAGAAGCCCGACGTCAATATCTCACCCAATCACAGAGCAGTATTCTGGCAGCGCTTGGCCAACTAGATTTTTTTTCAACCAATCACAGAGCAACTAGATTTGCTTAAGCCAGTCAGATCACACACAAGCTCATTTCTCCCTAGGGAATACAAACACGCCATAACTCCCGCGCGAACAATTTAGGCCATCGTCCTTCTGTATACAGGCATGGAATAACACCATTTACGAGCAAGTGTGATGAAAAATAATCTCCGTCTGCCATTTCAGTGGAGGCCCTCCGCAAATCGAACGCGGAAGCGAAAGCGCGCGCGGCGCGGGCGGAGGCCGAGGCGGCGCTGCAGGCCGCCGCCGGCGCGCGGCTGGCGGCGCAGCTGCAGCGGCTCAAGGCGCAGGCCGACGCCAGGGACGACGCCGAGGAGCAGCTCAAGCAGGAGCGGAGGAAACTGCAGAGAGAGGTCAGTCACTACTCAGTGGAGGCCGAGGCGGCGCTGCAGGCCGCCGCCGGCGCGCGGCTGGCGGCGCAGCTGCAGCGGCTCAAGGCGCAGGCCGACGCCAGGGACGACGCCGAGGAGCAGCTCAAGCAGGAGCGGAGGAAACTGCAGAGAGAGGTCAGTCACTACTCAGTGGAGGCCGAGGCGGCGCTGCAGGCCGCCGCCGGCGCGCGGCTGGCGGCGCAGCTGCAGCGGCTCAAGGCGCAGGCCGACGCCAGGGACGACGCCGAGGAGCAGCTCAAGCAGGAGCGGAGGAAACTGCAGAGAGAGGTCAGTCACTACTCAGTGGAGGCCGAGGCGGCGCTGCAGGCCGCCGCCGGCGCGCGGCTGGCGGCGCAGCTGCAGCGGCTCAAGGCGCAGGCCGACGCCAGGGACGACGCCGAGGAGCAGCTCAAGCAGGAGCGGAGGAAACTGCAGAGAGAGGTCAGTCACTACTCAGTGGAGGCCGAGGCGGCGCTGCAGGCCGCCGCCGGCGCGCGGCTGGCGGCGCAGCTGCAGCGGCTCAAGGCGCAGGCCGACGCCAGGGACGACGCGGAGGAGCAGCTCAAGCAGGAGCGGAGGAAACTGCAGAGAGAGGTCAGTCACTACTCAGTGGAGGCCGAGGCGGCGCTGCAGGCCGCCGCCGGCGCGCGGCTGGCGGCGCAGCTGCAGCGGCTCAAGGCGCAGGCCGACGCCAGGGACGACGCGGAGGAGCAGCTCAAGCAGGAGCGGAGGAAACTGCAGAGAGAGGTCAGTCACTACTCAGTGGAGGCCGAGGCGGCGCTGCAGGCCGCCGCCGGCGCGCGGCTGGCGGCGCAGCTGCAGCGGCTCAAGGCGCAGGCCGACGCCAGGGACGACGCGGAGGAGCAGCTCAAGCAGGAGCGGAGGAAACTGCAGAGAGAGGTCAGTCACTACTCAGTGGAGGCCGAGGCGGCGCTGCAGGCCGCCGCCGGCGCGCGGCTGGCGGCGCAGCTGCAGCGGCTCAAGGCGCAGGCCGACGCCAGGGACGACGCGGAGGAGCAGCTCAAGCAGGAGCGGAGGAAACTGCAGAGAGAGGTCAGTCACTACTCAGTGGAGGCCGAGGCGGCGCTGCAGGCCGCCGCCGGCGCGCGGCTGGCGGCGCAGCTGCAGCGGCTCAAGGCGCAGGCCGACGCCAGGGACGACGCGGAGGAGCAGCTCAAGCAGGAGCGGAGGAAACTGCAGAGAGAGGTCAGTCACTACTCAGTGGAGGCCGAGGCGGCGCTGCAGGCCGCCGCCGGCGCGCGGCTGGCGGCGCAGCTGCAGCGGCTCAAGGCGCAGGCCGACGCCAGGGACGACGCGGAGGAGCAGCTCAAGCAGGAGCGGAGGAAACTGCAGAGAGAGGTCAGTCACTACTCAGTGGAGGCCGAGGCGGCGCTGCAGGCCGCCGCCGGCGCGCGGCTGGCGGCGCAGCTGCAGCGGCTCAAGGCGCAGGCCGACGCCAGGGACGACGCGGAGGAGCAGCTCAAGCAGGAGCGGAGGAAACTGCAGAGAGAGGTCAGTCACTACTCAGTGGAGGCCGAGGCGGCGCTGCAGGCCGCCGCCGGCGCGCGGCTGGCGGCGCAGCTGCAGCGGCTCAAGGCGCAGGCCGACGCCAGGGACGACGCGGAGGAGCAGCTCAAGCAGGAGCGGAGGAAACTGCAGAGAGAGGTCAGTCACTACTCAGTGGAGGCCGAGGCGGCGCTGCAGGCCGCCGCCGGCGCGCGGCTGGCGGCGCAGCTGCAGCGGCTCAAGGCGCAGGCCGACGCCAGGGACGACGCGGAGGAGCAGCTCAAGCAGGAGCGGAGGAAACTGCAGAGAGAGGTCAGTCACTACTCAGTGGAGGCCGAGGCGGCGCTGCAGGCCGCCGCCGGCGCGCGGCTGGCGGCGCAGCTGCAGCGGCTCAAGGCGCAGGCCGACGCCAGGGACGACGCGGAGGAGCAGCTCAAGCAGGAGCGGAGGAAACTGCAGAGAGAGGTCAGTCACTACTCAGTGGAGGCCGAGGCGGCGCTGCAGGCCGCCGCCGGCGCGCGGCTGGCGGCGCAGCTGCAGCGGCTCAAGGCGCAGGCCGACGCCAGGGACGACGCGGAGGAGCAGCTCAAGCAGGAGCGGAGGAAACTGCAGAGAGAGGTCAGTCACTACTCAGTGGAGGCCGAGGCGGCGCTGCAGGCCGCCGCCGGCGCGCGGCTGGCGGCGCAGCTGCAGCGGCTCAAGGCGCAGGCCGACGCCAGGGACGACGCGGAGGAGCAGCTCAAGCAGGAGCGGAGGAAACTGCAGAGAGAGGTCAGTCACTACTCAGTGGAGGCCGAGGCGGCGCTGCAGGCCGCCGCCGGCGCGCGGCTGGCGGCGCAGCTGCAGCGGCTCAAGGCGCAGGCCGACGCCAGGGACGACGCGGAGGAGCAGCTCAAGCAGGAGCGGAGGAAACTGCAGAGAGAGGTCAGTCACTACTCAGTGGAGGCCGAGGCGGCGCTGCAGGCCGCCGCCGGCGCGCGGCTGGCGGCGCAGCTGCAGCGGCTCAAGGCGCAGGCCGACGCCAGGGACGACGCGGAGGAGCAGCTCAAGCAGGAGCGGAGGAAACTGCAGAGAGAGGTCAGTCACTACTCAGTGGAGGCCGAGGCGGCGCTGCAGGCCGCCGCCGGCGCGCGGCTGGCGGCGCAGCTGCAGCGGCTCAAGGCGCAGGCCGACGCCAGGGACGACGCGGAGGAGCAGCTCAAGCAGGAGCGGAGGAAACTGCAGAGAGAGGTCAGTCACTACTCAGTGGAGGCCGAGGCGGCGCTGCAGGCCGCCGCCGGCGCGCGGCTGGCGGCGCAGCTGCAGCGGCTCAAGGCGCAGGCCGACGCCAGGGACGACGCGGAGGAGCAGCTCAAGCAGGAGCGGAGGAAACTGCAGAGAGAGGTCAGTCACTACTCAGTGGAGGCCGAGGCGGCGCTGCAGGCCGCCGCCGGCGCGCGGCTGGCGGCGCAGCTGCAGCGGCTCAAGGCGCAGGCCGACGCCAGGGACGACGCGGAGGAGCAGCTCAAGCAGGAGCGGAGGAAACTGCAGAGAGAGGTCAGTCACTACTCAGTGGAGGCCGAGGCGGCGCTGCAGGCCGCCGCCGGCGCGCGGCTGGCGGCGCAGCTGCAGCGGCTCAAGGCGCAGGCCGACGCCAGGGACGACGCGGAGGAGCAGCTCAAGCAGGAGCGGAGGAAACTGCAGAGAGAGGTCAGTCACTACTCAGTGGAGGCCGAGGCGGCGCTGCAGGCCGCCGCCGGCGCGCGGCTGGCGGCGCAGCTGCAGCGGCTCAAGGCGCAGGCCGACGCCAGGGACGACGCGGAGGAGCAGCTCAAGCAGGAGCGGAGGAAACTGCAGAGAGAGGTCAGTCACTACTCAGTGGAGGCCGAGGCGGCGCTGCAGGCCGCCGCCGGCGCGCGGCTGGCGGCGCAGCTGCAGCGGCTCAAGGCGCAGGCCGACGCCAGGGACGACGCGGAGGAGCAGCTCAAGCAGGAGCGGAGGAAACTGCAGAGAGAGGTCAGTCACTACTCAGTGGAGGCCGAGGCGGCGCTGCAGGCCGCCGCCGGCGCGCGGCTGGCGGCGCAGCTGCAGCGGCTCAAGGCGCAGGCCGACGCCAGGGACGACGCGGAGGAGCAGCTCAAGCAGGAGCGGAGGAAACTGCAGAGAGAGGTCAGTCACTACTCAGTGGAGGCCGAGGCGGCGCTGCAGGCCGCCGCCGGCGCGCGGCTGGCGGCGCAGCTGCAGCGGCTCAAGGCGCAGGCCGACGCCAGGGACGACGCGGAGGAGCAGCTCAAGCAGGAGCGGAGGAAACTGCAGAGAGAGGTCAGTCACTACTCAGTGGAGGCCGAGGCGGCGCTGCAGGCCGCCGCCGGCGCGCGGCTGGCGGCGCAGCTGCAGCGGCTCAAGGCGCAGGCCGACGCCAGGGACGACGCGGAGGAGCAGCTCAAGCAGGAGCGGAGGAAACTGCAGAGAGAGGTCAGTCACTACTCAGTGGAGGCCGAGGCGGCGCTGCAGGCCGCCGCCGGCGCGCGGCTGGCGGCGCAGCTGCAGCGGCTCAAGGCGCAGGCCGACGCCAGGGACGACGCGGAGGAGCAGCTCAAGCAGGAGCGGAGGAAACTGCAGAGAGAGGTCAGTCACTACTCAGTGGAGGCCGAGGCGGCGCTGCAGGCCGCCGCCGGCGCGCGGCTGGCGGCGCAGCTGCAGCGGCTCAAGGCGCAGGCCGACGCCAGGGACGACGCGGAGGAGCAGCTCAAGCAGGAGCGGAGGAAACTGCAGAGAGAGGTCAGTCACTACTCAGTGGAGGCCGAGGCGGCGCTGCAGGCCGCCGCCGGCGCGCGGCTGGCGGCGCAGCTGCAGCGGCTCAAGGCGCAGGCCGACGCCAGGGACGACGCGGAGGAGCAGCTCAAGCAGGAGCGGAGGAAACTGCAGAGAGAGGTCAGTCACTACTCAGTGGAGGCCGAGGCGGCGCTGCAGGCCGCCGCCGGCGCGCGGCTGGCGGCGCAGCTGCAGCGGCTCAAGGCGCAGGCCGACGCCAGGGACGACGCGGAGGAGCAGCTCAAGCAGGAGCGGAGGAAACTGCAGAGAGAGGTCAGTCACTACTCAGTGGAGGCCGAGGCGGCGCTGCAGGCCGCCGCCGGCGCGCGGCTGGCGGCGCAGCTGCAGCGGCTCAAGGCGCAGGCCGACGCCAGGGACGACGCGGAGGAGCAGCTCAAGCAGGAGCGGAGGAAACTGCAGAGAGAGGTCAGTCACTACTCAGTGGAGGCCGAGGCGGCGCTGCAGGCCGCCGCCGGCGCGCGGCTGGCGGCGCAGCTGCAGCGGCTCAAGGCGCAGGCCGACGCCAGGGACGACGCGGAGGAGCAGCTCAAGCAGGAGCGGAGGAAACTGCAGAGAGAGGTCAGTCACTACTCAGTGGAGGCCGAGGCGGCGCTGCAGGCCGCCGCCGGCGCGCGGCTGGCGGCGCAGCTGCAGCGGCTCAAGGCGCAGGCCGACGCCAGGGACGACGCGGAGGAGCAGCTCAAGCAGGAGCGGAGGAAACTGCAGAGAGAGGTCAGTCACTACTCAGTGGAGGCCGAGGCGGCGCTGCAGGCCGCCGCCGGCGCGCGGCTGGCGGCGCAGCTGCAGCGGCTCAAGGCGCAGGCCGACGCCAGGGACGACGCGGAGGAGCAGCTCAAGCAGGAGCGGAGGAAACTGCAGAGAGAGGTCAGTCACTACTCAGTGGAGGCCGAGGCGGCGCTGCAGGCCGCCGCCGGCGCGCGGCTGGCGGCGCAGCTGCAGCGGCTCAAGGCGCAGGCCGACGCCAGGGACGACGCGGAGGAGCAGCTCAAGCAGGAGCGGAGGAAACTGCAGAGAGAGGTCAGTCACTACTCAGTGGAGGCCGAGGCGGCGCTGCAGGCCGCCGCCGGCGCGCGGCTGGCGGCGCAGCTGCAGCGGCTCAAGGCGCAGGCCGACGCCAGGGACGACGCGGAGGAGCAGCTCAAGCAGGAGCGGAGGAAACTGCAGAGAGAGGTCAGTCACTACTCAGTGGAGGCCGAGGCGGCGCTGCAGGCCGCCGCCGGCGCGCGGCTGGCGGCGCAGCTGCAGCGGCTCAAGGCGCAGGCCGACGCCAGGGACGACGCGGAGGAGCAGCTCAAGCAGGAGCGGAGGAAACTGCAGAGAGAGGTCAGTCACTACTCAGTGGGAGGGGGGGGGGGGGTTTAACTTTAGCTTGTTACACACCATCAGTTTTAACTGTACAATCGAACTGTTCAGTTAAAACGTATGTGTGTAGCCAAAACAGTTCAACTGCACAGTACCCAGTTTTGCCTATACACATACGTTTTTACTGAACAGTTCGAATGTACAGCTAAAACTGATGGTGTGTAGCCCGCTTTAGGAGCGTTCAGGAGGAGTCTCCGCCCTCTGAACAAAATCCCATTTCTGTCCCAAGGAAACAAATTCTTACGTGCAAGAAAGTGACCGTAGCGGTTTGCCCGCGGCTACTGCTGAGATCGTATGAGAAAGTTACATAAGATTATGGTAAAACTGTGACTTAAACTCCTATTGGGTTTCCAGATCGAGAATGATCAGATTTGACCAACCGAATTGTGCAATGTTATCTACAGCTTTGATTTGTTTTCAGGAAGTCGTTGACTTCTGGGCCGTTATCAAAAATGGCGACAGTTAACGGTACAGTGCGTTTGCGTGCCCCTAATACAGCCTCTACTCGACTTCCACATCTAAGTGTAATTTTACTAGTGTTCGCGCACCTACTCGCGACATCTAGCGCCGCGCCGACAACATCACACAACCGGCCCTCTCCGAGAAAGTTCTCCGCTCTCATTCGACACGATATACGGCACGACATACAATCGTCCGTTACGCCTTTAATATTTTAATCATTATATAACGTTAATTGCGAAATAAACGCACTATAAAAATCGTAAATAAATATATTCATTGAATGGACCCTGGAAACCACCGAATCCTGCACATAATTTGGTCTTCGAGCACGGATTCAGCGAGAGAAGTCAGCTCGTCAGGAAGACGAATTCCCTTACGAGAAGACACCAGCACCTCGCCGACGTCTGCAGCAGTGAACGGTCAGGTCTACCTATCCCGTCTATTCCTCTCCTAGTCGAATTGTGTTAAATCCGTGTCGTTTTGTGCATTCCAGTGCGCTCGTTATCGCAAGTACCTACCTAACGGAGCGGCAGCTGTTGTCATCTACCGCACTCATTCGTCGTTTATACACGTAAGTTATTTCAATTTCACTTAATCTTTCAAAATGGGTGCAGGAGATGAGGTTGCTGCAAAGTTGAAAATTCCTAGTAGATCAGAATCACCTAATAGGAGAAACCAGGACCCCGAAAATTCAGACCTCCGTAAACAAAGAGGTCATTTGAAGGGCAGGCTAACTCAGTTTAAAAAATACGTAGACTCCTTTCAAGCGGTGACTCCTACTAAAGTACAGATTGCCGAGTTAAAATTACGTATGCAATCAGCTACAGAGGTTTTTCAAAATTTCAACGAAATCGAAAGTCAAATTGAACTTTGTACTGCAGACTCGGAAATGTGTGCTAATTACGAATATGTAGAAACACTCGAATTGTTATATTTTGGTACAATGGCTAGCGCTAATTGTTTAATCGACAGTGTTGAGACAAATAACGGTTCTACAGCAAGTTGTAGTCATACCGCGCACAAACCGCTATCAAATGTGAAACTACCTGAAATAAAATTGCCCTGTTTCGATGGTTCGTATGATCGTTGGCTCGAATTTAAAAATTCATATGAAACTATGATTCATAAACATTCTGATCTTGATGCGATTCAAAAGTTTCATTATTTGCGTTCATCACTAAGCGGTAGTGCATTACAAGTAATTAGTGCGTTGGAATTTACTGCGTCTAACTACTTTCAAGCATGGGAGCTACTTGGAATTCGATTTCACAACCCTAGGCTTTTAGTGCACAATCACGTAAAATCGTTGTTCAATATTTCAGCCTTGAAACAAGAATCTTCGCTTCAGATACGTAAATTAATAGACACTATTTTGCGTAATTTACGCGCTTTAAAAACGTTAGATGAACCAACCGATTCGTGGGATACGTTATTAATCCATTTAATTGTGTCGAAACTCGATGCTACCACGGAACGTAAGTGGGAATCTCACATAGGGTCTATCTCGGATAAGTCAAGCAATAATGAGTCTAAGAAACTGAAGCTGGAAGATCTCTTATCGTTTCTCAGAAACCGGGCTGATACGTTAGAAATGATAAACTCAAGTCATTCTAAAGCACCGATTGTGACTAATAATAAATATAATTCGTCTTACAAACCTGCGCAAGGAGTTACTCGTAGTTGTGTATCTGCCGGTACCAATGCGACTAAATCTAAGTCGTTCCACAACAAACCCCTTCGATCCTGTGCGTTATGTAACGAGAATCATGCATTATATACGTGTGTTAAGTTTTTGAATTTATCTGTACAAGATAGATTAAATTTAGTTCGTACCAAAAACATATGTAACAACTGTTTACGCGAAGGACATTCCTTAAATGAATGTTTATTCGGTCCATGCAAACAGTGTCAACAAAAACATAATAGTTTATTGCACGTCGAGAGTAGCCGCGGTGAGAGTGTCTGCGTGAGGCCGTCGAATGCGCCTGCACACAGCGCATCCTTACCGGCACCGAGTACGTCTAGCTATTGTGTATATGCCGACCACGCGCCGGTGGCTGAGTGCAGCGAAGGCGCCGCGGACGGAACGCGGTTCATACCCCAGCAAGTTTTACTTTCCACAGCGTTAATCGAGGTAGCCGATGCGAACAATCAATTTCATACGTGTCGTGCTCTTTTAGATAGTGGGAGTGAACACTGCTTCATTACGGAAGATTTAAGAAATCGATTAAATACGACTATTATACAGTCCACTATTCAGATCTCGGGTGTAGGACAGTCTGTCACACAGTCGAGTCATTCATGCGATATAAATATACGTTCAAAAATAAACGATTATCATACGTCATTAAAATGTATTGTCTTGCCGCGCATAACATCCAGTTTGCCCTCGACTTGCATTGATGTCGATCTTATACGTATTCCTGATAACATTCAGTTAGCAGATCCCACGTTTGATGTGCCTTCTAAAATCGATATACTGGTCGGTGCGGATACATTTTGGGAATTATTAGACGAAGATAGGATTCGCTTATCAACTGGACCTTACTTACAAAATTCGAAGTTAGGCTGGTTGTTATCTGGCCCAATAAATACACGAAACTTGCGCATTAATAATCAAGTTCAGTGTAATTTCACTCAGGCTATTGACACTCAACTTCGAAAATTTTGGGAGATTGAGGACATTCCTCAAGTAAATTGCATTCTTACAGCTGACGAACAGAAATGTGAGGATCTTTTTATCAATACGACTAAACGCGAAAATGACGGTAGATTTTCGGTACGCATGCCGTTAAGAGAATCAGCTGACTCATTAGGTGAGTCTTATACGTTAGCTAAAAATCGATTCTTATCCTTAGAACGTAAACTTGATCGTTTGCCGGAATATAAACGTTTATATTGTGACTTCATGCGCGAGTACGAAGAGATGGGTCATATGACTCGTGTAAACAAATATGGTGCGCCGAATTATTTTTTGCCTCATCACGGAGTATATCGATCAACCAGTAGTACCACTAAGTTACGAGTAGTATATAGTGGAAGTGCCCCTACTACTACAAATAAATCGTTAAATGATATTCAGCTTCCGGGACCAGCACTCCAAAATGACATATTTTCTATTTTACTACGTTTCCGTCAATACAAATACGTAGCTTGTGCTGATGTGGAAAAAATGTTTCGGCAGGTTTTGATTCAGCCAGATCAAAGATCCTTGCAAATGATTGTCTGGCGGGAGAAACCTACAGATCCGTTACACGTATACGAATTAAATACTGCCTCGTATGGCACAGCAAACGCACCGTATTTGAGTATGCGATGTATACGACAACTAGCATTGGAATGTGGTGATGACGTCATCGCGCGCGTTATCAACCAAGACATATTCGTTGACGACTTAATCACGGGGGATGATAATTTTCAAACTCTACTCGATACTTGTCAGAAAACGTATGACGTTCTGCAGTCAGGATGTTTTCCTTTACGTAAATGGACCTTTAACCGTGATGTCACTCATGGATCTCATGATAAATCTAAGGAGCATTTTACTGGTGAACACACGCAGAACAAAACACTCGGGCTAGGCTGGGATAATACGCGCGATGAATTATATTTCACCACAAAGATTGATCCGCTGCCTAACTCGTCACACTTAAATAAACGTACGATGTTATCAATTATTTCACAGATTTACGACCCGCTTGGACTACTGTGTCCTGCGGTGATAGTATCCAAAATTTTACTACAAAGACTTTGGTTAAGTAAGATCGATTGGGACACTCCAGTGTCTAGTGACATTGCATTAACCTGGCATAATTTCATGGATACTCTGCACTACTTAAACGATTTACGAATTCCGCGTCATGTAAGGGGTGAACACACTGGACGTTCGGAACTTCACATTTTTTCCGATGCATCGTTGCATGCTTACGGTGCATGCGCATACGTTAGGTCATACGAGGAAGGGTCAGATGTTACCGTGAAATTATTGTGTGGTAAAAGTAAAGTGTCACCACTTAAATCGCTTACGATTCCGAAACTCGAACTTTCTGGTTCGCTAGTTGCTGCCCGCCTTTACAAGAAGATAACCGATTCCTTAAGGTTAGTGTTCACAAAAGTTTACTTTTGGACCGACTCGACAATAGTCATGGGATGGATTCGTATGTCTCCCCATTTACTCAAACCGTTCGTTCAAAATCGAGTAACCGAAATAAACGAACTAACTGGTAACTCGACTTGGTTGCATGTAAATAGCGGAGACAACCCTGCTGACTTATTATCAAGAGGGTTAGGTCTAGATAGTTTAATTAACTGTAGTTTATGGTGGAACGGACCATCATTTTTACATGACACGAAATCGGATTTTATTCATGAAAATTCAAATGAAAATACGGTAGTTGATAATTTACCTGAATTACGATCCAAAATTGTAAGTTTGGTTTGTAATCCATGCCACGAAACATTTAATTTTGATAGATGTTCATCATACATAAAATTAATTCGAGCTGGCGCGTATGTACTCCGCTTTATTCTGAACTCACGCATTAACTCTGAGCGTAAACAACTTCGCCAAACCGGTTCATTATCAGCGGACGAGCTGAGTGCATCGCGTCGCATGCTAGTTAGATTCGCACAGATGCAATCATTCCCGGACGTTTATGATAACTTACTTAAAAGTAAAACTATTAAGACTAACACTAAACAGTATAATCGCATATCTAGTCTTAACGTGTTTTTAGACGATAATAAGTACCCAGTGATTAGAGTCGGTGGTAGATTGTGTAACTCAACTAGTTTCGATTATAATAAAAAACATCCGATGTTATTGTGTAGTAAACATAGTTTCACGGTGTTGTTATTCAAGTACGAGCACAAGCGGCTGCTGCATGCAGGCCCGCAGCTACTCCTGTCCACCATGCGTGAATGTTGGTGGCCATTAGGTGCAAGGAACTTGGCAAGGAAAATAGTTCAGCAATGCGTTACCTGTACTCGATTTAAAGGTAAAGTTCTTAGTCCTATTATGGGTAACATTGTTTTAGACAGGTTAGAACCTGGCTTTCCCTTCAATCGCACAGCTACTGATAACGCCGGGCCAATGTTCATTCTCAATCGAAAGGGTAGGGGAGCTCAACTAATTAAGTCGTATGTTTGTTTGTTCATATGTATGGTCACACGAGCCGTCCATTTAGAACTTGTTACGAGTCTCTCCACTGATGATTACTTATTAGCACTTAAACGATTTATCAGTAGAAGAGGTAAACCTTATGTTATTTTTTCTGACAATGGTAGAAATTTTGTAGGCGCTGAAAAGGAGTTTTCAGTGTTTCTTAAAAATAAATCGAAGGAAATAGTCGACTTTGCAGCTAATGAAAGCATTAAATTCAGCTTTATTCCTCCTTATTCTCCTCATTTTGGTGGATTTTGGGAAGCTGGAATAAAATCGTGTAAATTCCATTTAAAACGGGTTGTAGGCACCGCTAGGCTAACATACGAAGAGTTTAGCACGGTTTTAACACAAATCGAAGCCGTCCTGAACTCCCGTCCCATGTCACCTATGTCCACAGACCCTAACGATTTGTCTCCACTTACACCTGCTCATTTCCTGATCTGCCGACCGTTGACCAGCCCTGCAACTGAGGACCTGACAGCAGAGCAGCCTTCACGCCTGTCACGCTACGCCAGGATCGAGTTACTTCGCCAACACTTCTGGCAGCGCTGGGCCAAGGAGTACATCGCAGAGCTTCAGCTTAGAACGAAGTGGAAGACAAAGAAAGCCGACATAACACTCGACAGCCTCGTCCTAATCAAAGACGATAACCTGCCACCACTTAAATGGCGGTTAGGCCGAGTCACACGTCTATATCCTGGAAACGACGGTGTATCCCGGGTCGCTGACATCCGCACAGCGACGGGTACCATTCGTCGTACTTTTTCAAAGATCTTCCCGCTACTACCAGAGCCGGCAGTCCTCGATGGGTGAAGAATCCTGTTGGGAGCTGGTGCTCCCAAGGCCGGGGGCATGTTCGCGCACCTACTCGCGACATCTAGCGCCGCGCCGACAACATCACACAACCGGCCCTCTCCGAGAAAGTTCTCCGCTCTCATTCGACACGATATACGGCACGACATACAATCGTCCGTTACGCCTTTAATATTTTAATCATTATATAACGTTAATTGCGAAATAAACGCACTATAAAAATCGTAAATAAATATATTCATTGAATGGACCCTGGAAACCACCGAATCCTGCACAACTAGACTAGCCAGTTCTCAGTATATTTGTGAGTTTAGAACAACTGAACAAACATACAAACTATACATTTGTGCCAAAATGCTTGTTTGTTTGGTCTCGTTAAGTATTTATATTTATTTACACACTTACTATAAACCCGCTAAGATGCGTTCAGAAACTGGCAGTAATGACCAGCATTATATCAATAAGATTTATAAAACTAATCAAATTGTCTCTGGCAGTAGGTTATTTTGTACGTATTTTCATTAAGATATCGATATTGATAAAGTAACGACTTCCAAATTTCGAAGCGTGGCCCAGAGGTCAGAGCCTTCGATACTGTTCAATGGAAATCTAGTAGCAGGTGGTAGTCATCATTTGAAATCTAGTCGGCCATGGCGGTGCAATGGCGGTTATTCTAATGGTTCCCGAACACATCATTGAGGATTTATGATATGTGTGTAGATAAATTAGTGTATGCAACGGTACATAATTAGGCCTTAAAACACTCGTGATTTAATTTGTAGTCACATAAATTACTATAAGTGTAGTCTAGTTCCGCTTTGTCCATTTTGTCTTGATCGAGTCGAGTACAGGCTGAAGTAATGACCCCCAAGGAGTGTTGTGAAGCACTAAACGATTTTAAATGTCCACTGACCCACCGATTGTATATATGTGAAGATTGTGAAATCCAAATGTACATTTGCCCATATGTAGCATGATTAATATTGTTTATTGTCGATTTAATCAGTGTTACGTTACCACACCAATCGATACTCCGACCGACGCCCAGTCGGCCGATTACAAAATAAAATCCATTTGGTGTGGTAATCTTATTCCATCTGCATATATTAGACTTTAATCGTTACTGAAATTTGATTGATTTTACTGTGTTAGTGATCGTTCTGATTTAAATAAAAATGTGTTTATCTTGAATAAAATGAAAATGTTACCACTTCGCACTTTGCTTTACTACAGTTTAAGTGAACCTGATACGTTTTCTATATAGCATCTAAAATCCTAGTAAACCAAAGGCATGTCCCATAACTTGTAAATAAAATTCTATTCTATTCCCATACCTAATGTATTGAATGCCTTATTTGACATGGAATTTTGTGCTAAACCCGTCAACACATCTATGAAAATGCTTAATAGCCCTTGCATTTCCATTTTACCTAATGCATTGAATGCCTTATGGAATTTTGTGCTAAACCCAGCAACACCTCCCTTGTAACAAACATAAAAAGTTCAAAAAACTATATCTCGACTACGCAAAACTAACTAGAAACTTACGTCTGCCAGGTTGACAATATAATGAAGATCATAATACTAAACAGGCTCGCTTGCCTCGCGCCCGGCGCGGAGGAGGGGGAACGGGCGCACGCACGCCGGCCGACCGCGCGCGGTGCCCTGTGATTGGCCGATTGCTGTTCAAACTGTCCAACAATAACATTGTTGGACAGTTTGAAGTCATAGATGGCCTGTTCGTGCAACGTCCAACTAACCCCAGCTTTGAAGCCTGAATTCTGACCATCTTTTGCCACATTTCCGAGCAGTGGCGTGAAATAGTACATTGTTGTAGAGGCTAGAAAGTAAGCAATAGATGGACGAGTTAGTTCGAGGGCCGACGCGTAGCGGAGGCCCTCGAAAGTACGAGTCCAGCTATTGCACTTTCGGCCGAGGCTTAACATAGTGCTTTTCACGCCTACTGCAAGGAAATTGCAAATAATTATAATTTTAAATCAAAATTAAAGATCATAATATTAAACAGGCTCGCTTGCCTCGCGCCCGGCGGAGGGAGGAGCTGCACAGGCAGCGCACGCCGGCGCGACCGCGCGGGGCCCTGTGATTGGTCGATCGCTGTTCAAACTGTCCAACAATAACATTGTTGGACAGTTTGAAGTCATAGATGGCCTGTTCGTGCGACGTCCAACTAACCCCAGCTTTGACGCCTGAATTCTGACCATCTTTTGCCACATTTCCAAGCAGTGGCGTGAAAATAATATTGTTAACCTGTCACCAAAATGATTTGCAGAATTGCCGATAGAGAGCGCTAGTAGTATTCATATAGGCTGATATGAACGTGAATCGTTTTAGTTTATTTATATATTTGAACTCGAAATTTTCTCCTCTTTCATTTGATCCCCTATGATAGCAAAAGATTTTTTTCAAAGTCAGTCACTTATTTGTCATCATATTTTTCTTTTTCATACAAAAGGTAGCCTACTCACGCGGCGCATAATTTCGGATCGATTGACGCCTCATTTATCCAAATCGGTTCAGTGTTTTAAACGCTACAGTAGAACACACTTAAATGCTATAACTGCTAGAAACATATCCCTTCCTTTCTGCTCTGCCGTCAACATCATCATCATCATATCAGCCGAAAGACGTCCACTGCTGGACATAGGCCTCCCCTAAAGAGTGCCAAAGTGACCGGTCCTGCGCCACCCGCATCCAGCGGACTCCCGCGACCTTTAAAATACAAAATACAAAATTCTTTATTTGGTAAAATACACTTCGATTACATTACACAAGGGATGGTGCCTCCCAGCATGATAATGCCTGTCGGAAGGCGCCGCCCTTCGTTGTGGTAAAAAGTAATATTTTTTACCACAACGAACCAGCCTTTTTACCTTTACCAGGTCATCAGTCCACCTTGTGAGGGGGGGGCGGGGGGGGGCTCTGTCGTAGTCGGGCAGAAATGCTTAAAAACTCTTGTATTTCCAGGCCCGAGAGGCGCTAAACCGAGTGGAGGAGCTCGAGACGGAGAACAGCCACCTCACCAAGCGGCTCGACAAACTCAAGAACGCCAAGTCCGCGCTACTCAAGGAGCTGTGACCCGCGCCCGAGCAAACTGTGCGCTGAAATACCAACCGTGAGCCAAGGACGCAAGGTCCAAATTGTAAGGAATCGCTGGAGTTAACGCCTAGCCCGATGCTGTGCTGAGGCAATACCAACCGTGGCGTCTACGCGTTAAGTTTAAATTTTAATGAAACGGTCGTCTACAGCTACATACTGGCGCCCGAACTCCGCTGAAGCAAATGGCGGCTTGGTTGCTTCGACGTAAGGTCTAATTTGGAAAAGAACAAGTTCTTATCCGAGTTGTGGCATATGCCTGAACTAACTGTACGCTGTAACTACACACCTGAATGTAAAGTCTAGGTTGGAATTTGGGATAAAGCAATCATGTACTGGATTTGTGCCTACGCCGGTTTAAAAAATAATGTACAATGGTGTATCGAAATCTGAGCTATTTGAAGGCGCCGGGTATAAGATTTACATCTGAACATACTACACACAACACTGTATTAACGTAATACCAACCAAAAGGCTTGTACATAAGGTCTAAATTCCAACGAAGTCATCATGCATTTATACAATATTAATATCAACCGTGACACCTGAACATAAAGTCTAAAATTGCATGTAACAAGGCACGGCCTCCGAGCACGCATTTTATAGGCATTTACCCGCTTCTAGTTTACACGGAAGGGGCGACAACAGGAATCGGCTTCTGCATTTGTAAACAGTAAAATTGCACTGCATTTGTAAACATATCATGGATTGGACATATTCGTTAATCAATATTGTGGTAGATTGTGCAATAGCCTTGGCTTAAAAGACATTTGTAGTACACTTTCAAACGTTCTAGAGTCTGTCTAATGAAAGCTGAACCCACTAGATTCAATCACGCGGCAACGCTTTTGGTCAAAATGTATGCGTATGACGTTAGTGTTGCCGCGTGATTGAATCTAGTGGTTCCAGCTTTCATTAGACAGACTCTAGTGATCTGTGGTACGTTTTAGGAAGCTAAAGTCGAAATTGGCATCACAGAGGTCCTTGACCAATAACTGGCCATTTGACCTGTGTTGCCTGTTTAGACTTGTGAATGAAAACACGGGCGGCCGGAATTAAATCCTATTTCCAAGTCACAAACAGATATAACCTAAATAGATTTCAGATACCTAGTTGACGCAGATTCGGGCACGTGTCTCAATTCCAATCATCATATGAATAGCCATGTAGCATAGCGTAGGTATTAGGCTTAGAGCATACATAACTGGAGTAGCCTTTCAGTAACTTACCCCTCTGTAAAAAACCTTGCACAATGTTCACAAAATCATACAAAGACAATTTCACAGTCGATCAGAAAATCGCCTCGCAAGAGAACACTGATCATAAAAATGCCCGCATGTTGCTGTAAGCACTTGGTATTATAAACCACTTCAAGCTTTTAATATATAATTGAGTTTCAATACCCTATTAAGATGCTCCCCCCGCCCCCGCGAAATTCGGCAGACATTTTTGTACGCAAATACGACATAAGGCTACTCCAGTTATGTACGCTCTAAGGTATTAGGTAATGGAAGCTGATTCTTCAGCGCTTGGTATAGCCATTGCCAAAAACAACTTCTGTCGGTTCTAGCAATGACGGTGGCAATCTGAACAAGCCGTGACATGTTATAAACACCCAAATGATTTGGTTGTGTTAAACACTTTTTTAATTCTTATTTGTAAATTGCTTGAATGTTAATTCTGTAAAAATAATCATGTGTATAATTAATTTTGTTTTAATGATAATTATTTATTTGTAATGCATTGAATTATGTTCGTATTTTTCTGTATATTTTCTATTTTATTTAAGAATAATGATAGCTTGCCGATGTTATTCGCTTCGCGTACTAATACTAAAATTTATTTTATTACTTGCCATTCGGTATCACAAATTTGTTTTATTTTGCAATAAAATGGATAATATAAGCGTTAGTTGGAATGAAAGAGTGGGAACTTCACAGTATCAATAGAGGGATCAGTGAAGGGTCGGTTAATGAATTTGTCTTACTTTTGTAATGGCTCCAAATGTGAACTCACCGTGTCGTCACTGAGCCAATTCCGTAAATTAGCGCTGAATGTTCTTTACTCCTACACCATGACACATGCCAACGCTCGGATGCGGTACCCGCAAATCTGCGGGCACGGTGTAACGCAAGGCATACGAGAACTGATCCCCAATATTAATCCTGTGATATTTATTGATTGAATATAAATGTATAAATAAATTGCTCAAAATTATATCCCACTATGTGATAGCTGCCTGCAAGTGTAGAGGCCACTCTGCGGGCGGTGCTCGCTGACTTTGAGATTACATCCATTATATTGGAAAGTTACCATACCCTACTCTTACTAATGTCGCAGACCAGTAAATAATATAGACCATCGCCATAGTTAATGAGGGCTAACGTTTTTGCGCTCACCAGTAGGCGCCACTGTCGTGTGGGGTCCAGAAGTATGTTATTACTGGCGTAAAATAAAATTAACATTTCAGCAAAGAGTATATCAATAATTTAAAATAATAATACTTATTATTATTACCTCCGATTTATTTTTGCACTAGTTTTTCTTAGATTCGCTTTTAAAGCACTGATATTCATTGACCCGTAACACACATTTGCCATAATTAATCTCAGCTATGCAAAATATTCACAACATTATTAGAAATTATGAAAAAACCCGCAAGATCCACTCACAAACTATGGCATTTGACATTTTGAAGGCCCGACGCGCCACTAGCGCCTCTAGTGGCGAATTCACTCGCGGTCTCATAGCGTCCCTCCGAGATAAAAGCAAATCTCTAGATGACGATGTATGAGCGAGGTCTCAGTCGCCTGTACTTGCAAGAGCATTGGCGGAGCGTCAGATATTTTGTCAGTATACTCTGAATACAAAACAACCTTTTATGAGAATACATATACTAATTCGTAAAGCTGAGTTTCTTACCTTACGAACAAGTGGTATTTCCTAAAATGTGAATTATCTGTACAAAAATAAGTGAAGAGTCATATTTATACAACATTTAGGTATCCTATTAAAACGTAAGTTTGAAATGTACTAAACGTAAGCCAAGTGTAAGTATTTGGTTAGAACGCATTCTGTATAACTTATTTCGGAGGAATGCAATTTAGTATGCTGACTAACGCTCTATAGTATTTACTCGTCTCTACTAATATCATGGATGAATTTAATTTAATATGTATCGGGATGGATGCGATGTTTTATATATTTTGACGGGCAGTGTGAAAATGGACCTTGTTGTATATGTAATATAGTTGTAATTCGATAGTCATGCTCACGTAATTTAACCGTGCCATCGCGCACCAAATTAATGTATTAGAATACAATCAATTAATGTGGTAGTTAACGGTAGTAACGAATTCAATGTTGCGGTTAGGTCGCGGTCACGCTGTTTATAAAACATTATTTGGTCGAAACTCGGCGAAAAATATATTTGTATAGGAGTAACGGCAACGGTATTTGGGACACGGAAAACTTCCGCTGTGCGGTAACCAAATGTCCCGGATCTCTGAATTACGCTGATATTTATTTCTTGCAGTGTGTACGCGGCTTTAGTGATATGCTTGTCAGATGTTTTTATATACGGTTGAATGATTCTAATGTAAAGGCGAGTGTAGATTGCCTCGCTCGGCAGTAGAGGTAGATTTTTGTACGTAACGTTATACTAATTGAAATTATTTGATACGAATATCTGTGAACCTTGCAGCCTAACCGAGAACGTCCGCATTGCATTGCAGTGCCGCGCAGAGTGTACTAGATGAGATCAGCTGTCAAAATCGCTCCACTAAATATTAACTGTATATTTGTAATTGATTTGTCTATACTGAGCGATTACAAGTTGTTTTTTTTTTAATGAGATTAAGGGTTGCATGAAATCGTAAGCGGTGTTCGTTAAACTCTGAACGTATGGAAAGCTTGACAAGTTCCTTTGGGATGACAACAGCCCGCGCCATATTTAACGTTATTCGTTTCAAATAGTTTCATTTCAACTATAAAGTGCACCTGCATTTACCGTGGTCTACGACTCGATGCATTTGCGAGGTGTAAAGTATTTAGCCGTTTCGGAATTATATCAAGCGCTGGATTCGCGAATTAACTTTTCTATTATATTGTTCCTAGAACTGTTTGCTAGGTTCTAGCAGAGAGAGTGACAAAGTAAAAATTTGCAAATTTTCATAGCATCTTTTTTGTTGCTTTGCACTAGGGCATGCAATCCCGGGATTTATTACTACTACAATACCGGGATCCCGGTATTGTTGTACCGGGATTGCATGCCCTACTTTGCACATTAACTTCCTACTCTCTAGCACTAGTAATCGAGTTGGGCAAAACTCGGGAACGGAAATCACCCTCACCATATTGTAAGTACGATTATCAGTTGTAAGAACCCACATTGACGCAAAAACAGCTAAAATCCAGTCGAGACACTTGTGCAACTAAAAAGTTAGATATTTTCTGGTCTATAAACCAGAATAGATTATTTCCAGATGAGTCCATTAAATTTTGACGTTTAGTCTCAGGTAAGCCCTCATTCCTGTTAAGTGGCCTTTAGACCTGGCTAAATGCAGTGCACCAGCTGCACTCGCACTCACTGATTAAAGCGAGATGGTTTATCTCCCCTCCCCCAGTTAGTGCACTGCGTTAAGCAAGGTCTAAAGGCCGCCAAGCTCGAATTCGTCTTGGGGTGGTATTCCACTTGGCGAAGATCTTTGACCAATGTGCATTTGCGTCACATTTTTCTTAAAAAAATACCTAAGTACGTCAAAGGAAAAACCGTTTAACATAAATTAAAGTGTCTAATAACCACCCCATCTAGTGAGACTGTTTCTTTGGCAGTACAATATTTTCTTTGAGTCAATATAATAATAATAACGCAATACTCTATGTTAAAATATAAAATTACTAATAAATGTGAAAGTTTTGCGCCGCTGTGCGGTTCCGTGTAGGATGGATGTATTTTGGTGCTGCATTACTAATTTATTTTGTTTAACTATGACTGACTTGAAGCGAGACTTGACTTAATAATGTATAAATTTGGATACTTTGAATAAACTTCGCTCTGAAATCGTAGTTTTATTTTATTTTTCCAACGAAGGATTCCAAATTGAGGCTATGCATAACAAGGAGTTTTTGAATCGCGAGGTGCGACGCGGAGGGAATTCAACTACAGACCGTGAGTACTTTTTAAAAACAATCTTAGGAGTCTTTATTCCTATTTCGCTTGCTCTTATAGTACAGTCGAGTTCTCCAATATCTATACAGACAACCCTTCAAAAATATCTGTACACAGGCTTTATTATACAGAGTGTTTTTTTTAAATGGGACAGTATGGGGAAATCCGAATCTAAAGGAGATAGAGGAAAAGTGTCCAAGGAGACATTAGGTGTTTTTTTATGTAAACAAATTTGGCTCATTAAAATTTTTGGTCAAGCGTGAGTTGTTCTTAAAAAATGATAAAGTTGGTCAATTTTTTTTTTGACGCGGGTCGACTCTGTTTCATGTAAGGATTATTTCATTGTATGGAAAGAAAAAAATCTGAACAGCAGAAGTTGGTCAAATTTAATGAAAACTAATCTTCATACAGTTGGTTTATTACTTGAGTAAATGTTCGATGTGGCCGCCGTCGTCTTATGCAGGTACGAGCACGCTTCAAGACACTTCTAGTTGCATTTAACAGAGACTTGTGGTGAATTGTGTTTAAAGTGTTGTAAACAACATCTTTTAATTCTTGTACGGAGTTGTATCGGGATTCATAAATTCGACCCTTAAGGTAACCCCATAAGAAAAAATCTAATGGCGTTAAGTCGGGCGATCGTGGGGGCCACTCGTTCCAAATTTGAATTCTTTTTTTTATAATTTCAAGACTATCGCGTGCCATGATGTTTACGAAGATTAAAAAAAATGTTCTTCTCTTGAATCATCTGGAGCTCTTATGGATTATCGAAATTTTAAAATGGAATAATTTTAAATATTTTTTTACCCGCCTAGGCACTTGTAGCAATATTAAAAGGCGAATACTGCAATTGTATGAAGATTAGTTTTCATTAAATTTGACCAACTTCTGCTGTTCAGATTTTTTTCTTTCCATACAATGAAATAATCCTTACATGAAACAGAGTCGACCCGCGTCAAAAAAAAAAATGACCAACTTTATCATTTTTTAAGAACAACTCACGCTTGACCAAAAATTTTAATGAGCCAAATTTGTTTACATAAAAAAACACCTAATGTCTCCTTGGACACTTTTCCTCTATCTCCTTTAGATTCGGATTTCCCCATACTGTCCCATTTAAAAAAAACACTCTGTATGTATAGATATTTTTAAAAGGTTGCCTGTATAGATATTGGAGAACTCGACTGTACGTCCGAAACTTGACAGAGTAAATCTTGTCAAAAAATCACAAGCAAGAAATTACCTCATCCTCAGAGCAGTCGTTTTTAACCGACTTCAAGAAAGGAGCAAATTATATTTTGCCTTTAGGTTCACTCCGTCCACATTTACTGTAAAAATGTAAGTACATGTAAATAAATTTCTAATTAAAGGAAAAATTTAATGCTCCGAGCCGGATTCTCGTTAAAGAAATTTATAAATTTCGTTAGCAGCGATGTAATACACAATAAATTACATATAAGTAGTGTTAGCGGTACACCCGAAATTCACTAAAAAGGTGCAAATGGTGTTAAAAACATGAAAATCGAAACGATTGAACTTTAGTCCTTATTTATAAATCAATTTGAATGGTAGCACCAAAAAAAATAACGGGAGGAGTTATGACGTCATCTTTTTTTGAATGGAAAAATAAAAATTGGAGCCCAAACTTAAAACAAGTGACTGAAATGAAATTATGTGATATATTTATATAATCGGCTCAGAAAGCAATTTCATTTGATACCACACACACGATAGGTTTCAGGACAAAAAAAAGTCATAACTCCTCTTCTTTTAGCACCATTTGCAGCTTTTTTTGGCGTACCACTAGCACTAGGGCATGCAATTGCATGCCCTAGCTAGCACTAATACTTGTGTCCCTTAACATAAGGTAAAGTGATGTTCGTAAATACTGACGAGATGGGTATGCGGACGAGTTGAGAACGAGGAAGAGATAGGATAGGACTGTTCGACGATGTGGGGATACGGACGAATTGGGAATCGCATGCGGACGAAGTGGGAATGCGGACGAATTGGGAATCGAATGCTGACGAGCTAGGAAGCTGACGAAATGTGCAGAGGCATCTCTAGCCCCTAGGAAAAAAACACGAGAAAACATATTATCATTTAATTTATTCAAATGATTATAGTATGATGAATAGGGTGGTCGTTAAAAACAAAAAAATTCAATAAAAGTTAAAAATAAAAAAAATATCTTACCACGTCGAAGTGCAAATCTTAACTAATTTCAAAATTCGGTAACGACCCTTAAATCTTATCCAAAAATTAAAAAAAACAGACGTTATTTTTTTCAAGTATTTAGATAAATAGCTATAAGAGACCAAAGCCTCACTGAAATTTTAAATTTTCGGTTTTTAACGACCACCCTAACAAAATTGGTTATTTACAGAGTAATGGTGCACAAATAACATGACATTAACAAACTTACAACTAGCACTAAAACAGTATCACTTCCTACTATTGGTTGAAATTAATGTGAAAAAATGAGAAACGAGACGTATTTTTACATAAAATCACTTCAATAGTATTAAATGAGCGCCTAGTTCACACAAAACTTCTGCATATTACAGTTTATGAAATATAGCTATAGATGTACTAAAATAAGTAAGTTCTTAGGCTATATTTAGAGTAATTGTATGTAAATATCTCCCTGAACAGAATTATTACATTCCTAACCTAGGGCTGTAAGGTGCGAATTATATAGAGACGGCGTAAGCAGGCATGATGCCGATTCAAAACGTTTTCATTGAAAAGGTACGGAGTTGACGTGAATTACACTCAAGCGGCGGGCGAAGACACCGCGCTGTTGAGTGTAATTCACCAATGGTCCTTATACCATTGTATTAAGGTCTACAATCGTTAGAAGCGGCATCAAGCCTGCGCCGTGCCTTCACCTAACCAGGGATCGGAACCGGTTTTTTCAAAAGTCCCGAAGTAGTCTAATATTTTGAATTATTTTAGGCTCTTAATGTAGGACTCTATCATGTATTTAGGTAACATTTTCGTATTATTAGACAGCCTGATCAAAAATGATATTATCAAACAAAGAACGAAATTGAACGAAATAAAACCGGTATTTTTGTATGGTGAAAATACCGGTATCCGATCCCTGCACCTAACGCCGTCTGTGTCATTCACGCCTAGAACAAGCTTTAATCCGAAGCTGAAGGCGAGTGGCCATACATTTCGTGGTGAGAACATTTTACGTCGCCCCGTGCCAGAAACTGGGATTTTAAGCTAGAAATTGACTAATGGCCTTATTCATAAACAATCGTCAAACCTATTTTAGCTAAAATTCGTTTGTCTGTCTCTGTCTTTCGTATTTGGGCGAAAGGGACAAAACATATTTTAGTTATCAGAGGTTTGTTAAGTTTTATGAATAATGTTCCACGACACGTGTCGGGCCACGTAGTACTTAGCCGAACATAGCACGATATATCGTAAAATCCGAGGTTTCATAGTTCCAATTATCACGCGCCATTTTACACGTGCACAATTCTTTGGAAGGTTTTCTCATTTATAATCCCGCCTGCATGTCTATCAAAAGACGGCGCGCGCGCTATGTCGCCGCGAGATATACTATCCGTCTCTTTCTAATTAGAACACTTAGAACGAGACGGATAGTCTGTCGCTGAGATACAGCTCGCGGGCCGTCCTGTTTTCATGATTTACTTTACTATATTTTAAATAAAGTAATGAATTATACATTGGTTTTTTTTTTCATACACCCAACCAAGTGTAGCATCAATGAAGAGAGAGCCTAGTTGAATTTAGATTCCTGAATGGGTGAGAGTTGAAGCATCACACTCCAACGTATTACTGTGCCGTGTGTAAATAGATTAGGAGGGTGTAGTATACCCATTAGCATACTCAAGATACATATCACTCATTCAGACACTGTTCATGTAGGGTAAACGAAGATTGGCGTAGATTGGTAACGATTACGTCATGAAAGGGCCCATTTTTTCATCAAAAGTTTGTAAGAAACTTTAGCGTCTAATATTTTTTCCATACTAGTACATCCAACATTACTGCAATTTTCAAAACTACACATTAGCATTCGTACATGAATTCCCAACAGCCTTATTTAGTGAACGCACAAGCAATCCTTCAAAGTGCACCCAACCTTCCTTTCCACACCATCTTCCTTGCAGACAGCAAGAGAAAACCATTAAAAAAAATAATAGCACTGAATGTGGTAAAAGAAAATAAGTCTACTTCAGGCACGAAACATATGATCATAAAATCAATATAAAATAGCTTGTTCTAGTATTATATTGCCAGGATGACGTCAACTTTGTCCATTTTAAATTATAGCGAATGAATCTTTGAAAAAGTTTCAGATAGCCTTCTAGAAAGTTTACCTCTTGTTCACCAATACAAACTGCACCAATACTGTTGAGGATCAATGGATTTACAGGCTGTATTACATAGGATTAAACAGTGTGCACTAAAACTATATTCCCTCATACAACTGTCTGAAACAGTGCACTGAATTTCGCCCACAGAACACTAAATACTATAGAAAGGCGATGTGAGCGTGGCACGCGCGCCTCTACTTTGAGCTTGCACTCAAAGCTTTCGCGCCAACGTCACCTGATCGTCGTGCAGTCGCTGATAAAGTTGTAGGACTTGTAGGCAACGGACCCCTCCGTGATGAGGTGGCGACACCAGTCCCGATAGAAACCGCGCTTGATACCCCTTCTATAGTATTAGTGTTCTGTGATTTCGCCATTCATATTGGCATTTATTGTATTAACACTACATAATTCCAAGGTCACTTCTCCAAAAGCTTCCTTCTTAATAATTTCTATCTTCCAAAAACCATGGTATGCTGAAGCAATTGGTCTCATAATATTACTAACTTAACCTACCCACCTATGTATATTTTCTAATAAATCATCTACATACTTTCAAATTTCCTTCAACTGAACAAACTAAGTTTTAGAATAGCAAAATTTTGAAAAGTAGCAATGAGGTGAAGTGACTGCAATTGGACCGCAATCCAGTGATGTCGGTTCCTTCCTGATGTTAACTTTAGCCAGCCACAATTAATTTTCCATTGTATTGGACATGTCCAAATTTAAATTCTGGAGGTAAATTTGAGATTATTTGAGTTGGCCGAATTGGCTACTTTCCTAAAAAAATATATAAAGTCCGTCAATTAGATTATCAAAAAATATTAGCCACGTATTTTGTTGTTTGTTAATTAAACAAAAAATGGTGAAGATATATCCCCTTAAAGTTCCGCGACACGTCACATTATGATACTCTTTTTAGCATAATATGACGTCACGCGAAATTTCGACGGCCTATATCATCATCATTTTTTGTTTCATTGACAAACAAAAAAATAAGTGTCCAAACTGTCGGACTAAATATAATTATATTTTTTTTACCCAGGAAAATACCCAATTGCATCAAGATAGTCCATTCAAAAAGCAACTCTACCGTCCAAGGTAGAAGATTCCAATTCCAATGACAGTTTTATAAAAATTCGGCCGCATTAAATAATCTCAACCGTAATTATGCTGTTTTTGGTAAAATAAACTTTGGAATTATTTGAGTGCCCTTATATATCAGACCTTAAAGTTTCCATATTATGCAATTGGGGTCTAAGTGGCATGCTGGCTGGGCGTGAGGTTGCCCTGCTCGGGACTGTGCTTCTGTTTTTTCCGTTTCTTCTCCTTTTTCCTCTTTTTGCGCTCCTTCGCATCGTCGTCGTGGCGCTTCTGCTTTTTGTGCTTCTTCTCATAGGTATCTGGGTTGGAGGAATCTGTGAAAAATACATAATTGGTTTTAATTTATCTGTTGATATTTGTTAAACAACTTTGAGAACTACAAGTCTTAGAAATCTTTATTATTAAAGCTTTTACTAATGCTTAACTTTGAAGTCGAACACAATTTACAATACAGGATAAACTAAAAACCAAAGATTAGGCTTATATATTTGGGAAATTAGGCATGGACTGCCAATCAAGGAAGCACTTACCTTGCAGTGGAGTATCTTGGCCAGGAGGAGCTCCATCTTTATGTTTGTGTTTCTTGTGTTTGCTCTTATGTCTCTTTGGTGGAGTGGAGCTAACATAGCGGTACTGTTCTGGAAGCGGACCAGGGTGCAGCCGGAACCCTGCTAGCTGCGCACTAGTGAGCGGCAAGAGCTCCTTGCCACCTATAGGCCTCTTGGCTATAACTGAGCCCAAGGTACTGTTGTCTTCTTGGCCAGGCCCATCCACTATACCCGGTAGATTTGGTAAAAAAGAGGATAAAGATTCTTTAAGCTTCTTGCCATTAAATTTACTGTATGAGTGCTCAAGGCCATAATATGCCATCAGATTTGTAGCTCCTGTTAGTTCACATTCTCCTGCAACAGAATATAAACGTTAATATCAAATTTGAGTTCTTTAAAAAACGGGTACTTTGAAACTACTCCAATGCACAAAAAAATTTCTACAATTTACCAAGTAAATGTCTTACCAGGAGGCTCTTTCATCAAATAGAACGGTCCACTGTGTACTATAGAAGGGTTTTTGCCGAGTTGAATAGTAGTCTTGAGGGTGCCTGAGGAGTCCTGCCGAGAGACCACGGGCGACCTGCCGCCCCTCGGCGAAGACTTTGGCGAGTACGGTTCCACTTTTCTAAACTGATCAGACATCATCTTGTATTACCATTATCCACCAACAAAGTTAAATTAAACAATTACACTAAAATTAAATATTAAAAACTAGTGCTATACACCCTTCTCTTTCGAGATTTTTGACAAATCTGCAAAATGCAAATGCGCCACAGATAAGAAACGAAAATGAAGCATCAAGGAACTAGTGATGCAATTCTGGTATCTGAAAATCGGTTTCGGTGGTTAATTTTATTATTGTTTTAGTGTAATTAATCAAGTTTATGTATTTATTTATTCAATTCATCTGTATTTGTAGAAGCTGATTTCCATCACAATACAGTGCAACAAATTAATATAAAAATGTTGTCCATGGTAAAAACCACGTGTTCTAAGTGCCTTTGTGTAACCTCCCATTTCATAAAAAAGTAAAAATTTAAGAAGTTATATTTTAGTCTATGCTTCATGAATTAGCTTCTCGTAACGCGTTTCTTATTTCTCTCCAATGTATTGGGAAATAAACAGCATAACGTAATTAAATTAATTTAATTGTGATTGTTTACGTTATGTGAAAACTGAAAAATGGTTGTGCAATGTGAAATAAGTGGCGTAAGGGACCTAAATGAACGGCTTTCGTAGGAGCATTCCTCGCTCTGCAAAGTGACGCCATTTTACGGGAATGATCAGCTCGCGGCTGCTTCATAATAAGCCTGATGTAAGGAGCGCTTCGCTAAAACGGATGCATGGAAACGAATCTTTACTGTTATACTCGTACTGGACGTACGATTTCAGAGGTATAGTCATCGTAAAGTCTGTTATCATTCTGTTAAATATTTAAATAATGCTTCGATTCCGCCTCTCTTGTACGTCTTTTGTTTCTTAGCAGTGAAAAGTAAGCACGTGTTTTAATTTTTTCAGAAAACTATGGAAGATTGTAATAATGCCAATACGAAAGACGATAAAAAAGCATTAGCGTCTTTGGCGAATTGTTACGACGAGCGGAGCCTTAAACTGACAACAAATGGGCACGATCTGGAGGGCGCGCCGCCGAGCCCGTCCGGCGAGGCGCGCGCGGAGGCGGCGGCGCCGCGCCGCGCCAGCGCCGACACGCTGCACGCCGACCGCAGCAGAAAGCGCATCAACCCTCTCCGAATACACCTTGGCAAACGGCCTTTCGTTGATAATTCCCAGCAGTATTGTGGCACAGTGAAAAAAAAGAGACCCTCTGTAAATAATCCCATTGATCCGAGTATATTACCCAGGAATAATTTGCCCAGAGCTCCTAAACTAATACCAAAACGCTTTCACCATGTCATGCCTCCAGCAGAAAACAGTGCAATTGATAGTGAACAGAACAAACCTGTACCTCGGCTCGTGCCTAAAAGTCAATTGGCACAGTTCAAGAAAGGTAAGCTGGAAAAGGGCTCCCAGTTAAAAGAATATGCTCAGAGCTTAGGATTACAACCTATGGTGAAATTCAAGTGCCGGAAGTGCTGTTCCATGTCATTCAAAACACTTGCAATGCTGAAAGAACATCAATTGGTATGTCGGGCTCAGGCCAAAGAACCTGCACTGAGTCCGGAGGCAGCTCCAAGCACAGAGGCAAGCACTGGTGGCCCTTCCAGGGTAACAAGAAAAGTATATCTCTGTTCAGCATGTGGCACTTATTATGAAAATTGGAACCTTTTCCTTCACATGAGAGAAGTACACAACAGACACATCTGCCTTTTTTGTCTTGGAATGTTCTCAAAGGCTGAGAAGCTATCTGCACATCTGACAAACAAACACAATGTACAGGAATTCAACTATGAAACCAAGGAGGACTTCTTCAATGTTTACAATGGGACTCTGTATTTGATGTGCTGTATGTGTGATGAGATCTGCAGTGAGAAGGATGACTTTTTCAACCATGACTGTAACAATGTGAAACCTAAACCCGTACCAGTGCTTGTCAGTAAAAACGCAGTGAAACCTAACAATGTTAAAATACCTAAAACAAATGATTCATCAGTTAGAGGACCCCCCACAATAGCAAAAGAATTCACCAAACATGTTAATGAAAACAAATATGAGAAGAAAGAATTAATCGAAGAAAAATTGGAAACGGTGACATCACAATCTAGTAAGTTTCTACAAAATGCAGATTCTGAGCCAGTACATAGTGACACCAGCATTAGCTCAAACAATTCCACATCCTCTGGCAAAAACACTAGCCAAGATACTAAAGCCTCTGGCATGGAATTAGACAGTTCTAGCGCTAAACCCCCAAGTCCAATCCAACCAAGAGAGCCAAGTCCTGAAATGATTAATGATCATCACAATGGAGAGGACAACTCAGAAAGCTCAGAAGAAAGTGACTCACAGACACAGCCTAATGAATATGAATATAATTCAACTTTCATACCTCCAACAACAAAACCTGTAGAGCCTATTTGCCCACCTATTGAAAGAGAAAAGGAAGGCATAAAATTAAAATTAAGTTTAAACAATGCAAATTCACCAGTAATTATAAATTCGACTGTTGATCCTACTATTGGGCAGCATAGTGCCAACAAGCCTCCAGGCAGAACAAGGCGGCCTCCAAAGCGATATGAGAAAGATGCCCTTGCTACTGAGGCTCCATTTTTTCCAAAAACACCAACAATTAAAATGACTATCTGTGATAAAGCTGACAGTCCTTTTGTTAAAAAGACAACTTATGAAAATGATCAAGATACCACACTAAAGGCTCTACTAAATAATAATTTAGAAACAACCACCAAAACCCCAGAGTATAAGCCAGAAAATATAATAAAAACAACAATTTATGATAACAAATTGGAGGATGATAATGCCATGAACAGGGTACCAAAGTTAACTGTGCGAGTTCCCAAAGAACTTTTAGACAAAGATTCTTCCAGTGATTATTCATCAGACAGTGACTATGGTGACAAGTTGACAGTTGATGAAAACAAAAAAGACATAGAGTCACAACCAGTGCCTGATGAGAGCTTAAAAACAGAACCAACTGTACCCAAAACACCTACACCACAACTGGAGAATATTAAAGAAGAACCTAAACTTGCAGTATCCGAGGAACCAATAGATGTGACAGAAGATGTACCTGCTGAAGAAATAGCCGAGCCCAAAACTGAGGAAATGGAAGATGTAAATGTTGAGGTAAAAGTGGAAGACCCAGCTGCAGATGAACTGCCACTGATTGAGCTAAATTTAGATAAACCATTGGATAAATACCCTCTGAAAGATTTACTAAAGGTGTTCTTGGCTTCCACTGTATACAACTGTGTTTATTGCAACCATGTGCGTAAGATAGCAGTGAACTGTGAACATTTGTGCCTGCACATGGTGGAGCAGCACCGGTTCTGCGCGACGGTGGACAGCATCACGGCTGAGGAGCTGCTGCCCGAGACCATCACAGCCAAGGTGCGCGCCGGGGCTGCAGACCTCGGCACGGTTTACATCAATTTGGACTCTTATGATAGTGCTGACAATTGTTCAGGTCTGCCGTTTGACCACATCTTTGAGTGCTTTCAATGTTTTTTCAAAACTCCTGTCCACAAAGATCTCTATTTACATAATCGGAAAATGCATCAGAGAACAATTTTGTTGTGTGTTATGTGTAAATCAAATTTTTATAGTTATAGTGAGTTATTATGTCATTTATGCCCTGGAACATATGATTCTGAGTATGAAATTAAGTTTAGATGCTGCTTGTGCAATGTAGATTCAATACCATCGTCTTTTAGGTTAATGGTACACCTTAGGAAAATTCACCATGCATGTAATGTATGTTTAGAATTTTGTCACAGTCAAGCGCGCCTCTCAAACCACGTTTGGAAACATAAATTGCACCATCTATGCTACCGCTGCGGTATAGCTTACAGAAACAAACCAGATATAACCAAACATTTATTTTGGAAACATGGAACTGAAAGTGTGATGTGCAAAAAATGTATGCAGAAAAAGTGGCCCCATGTATATCACTTTTGCACACCTCCTACAGTATTTGCTTGTGATGAATGTAATTTGCAATTCACCAGAGCTGTGTATTTGAAGGTCCATAAGAGATTCCATTCTTGCGAGTTTCCACATGCCTGCACAGAAGAAGGTTGCACAGAGAAATTTGTTTCCAAAAAATTACTAATGAAACATGCAGATGAGCACATCAAGAAGTTATTTACTGAAGAACTGAATGCAGATAAACCTACCACAGCTGAACAAACTCCCGCCGATATGTCTAAAGACCCTATTCCTGTCATAGATTTAGTTAATGATAAGCCTGATGAAGCTGGAACTTCTGATGTGAAACCTGAGCCGGGCTCTGAATTGATATCAAAAAAATCTAAAAAGAAGAAACTAAAAGATAAGGATGCATTGCTGCTGGATGTAAACCTTCCAGCTTTAAATCTCTCTGAGAGTGACAGTAGTGATGAGTCGGACAGTGGCGGCCCACCACCTCCAACTGCCGTTCCGCTTCTGAAAGATGAGAAATCTGCTGATGGAGAAAAACTGAAAGAGGAAGATTCCGCTGCAGCTCCTACAGATACAACTGACTCTGCTACACCAGTAGCATCTGACAAAGTAGAAGAGGAGGCTGAAACTGCAGAAGAGAAACCAGAACACCAGAAAGTTTTGGAAATCTATCATAACTTACAAAAGTATCAAGCTAAAGCTGAAAAAGAAAAGACTCCGCCATTAGTCCCTATCAGGAAGCATGTGTGCGAATCTGATCACGATTATTGCTTGGTACCAAAGGAATTGAATGGCACTGAAGACATGTTTAGTTTAGACAAAAAGAAAAGCAGAAAGTCTCTTAAAAAAAGACATGGGGATCTATCGTCGTCGAGCAGCAGCAGTAGCGACAGTGACTCGAGCTGCTCTTGCGGCTCCAACTGCAGCTGCTCCTCCAGCAGTGGCTCTTCATCTTCCAGCTCTTCCGATTCCGACTCCTCAGATGAATCGGGCAAAGAAAAGAAAAAGAATAAGCAGCTACGAAAAACACTACCCAACAGAAGATTAAGCACCGGCTCTAATGTAGACGTAATGGGAATGTCTGAGACGCCAATATTAGTTCCAGAGAAGCCTGAGCCGCCTATCAATGAAACAGATCTGGAAACAGACGAGAGTGAAACAGATGAAGAATTCTATGACGAGCATCCGCAGAAACTAGCTAATAAAATACACGCGGAAAAACGGAACCAGTTGCTACTTTTAGCGACGGTCGCCCCATCAGACGGAGGGTCGGTATCTGGAGAGCCGAGTCGAGCAGCCACGCCGGTCAAAGAATTAATCGAGCTCAAGATAGAAAGTGAAATAAAAGAAAAACCACCCAGCAGCAAAAAGAAAAGCAAGAAGAAAAAGAAATCGAGGAGTTCCAAAAAACATGCCCCCTATAAAGTAAACATTCCTAAGGACGTTATTGCGAAACCTGAAACTCCACCAACGCCTTTGTTGATACCGAATAAAATGACAATTTCCTTGAAATCGAACACGGTACATATTCCGGAAGCTCCGATCCCATCCCCGTCTGTAACACCGACTAACGTGAAAATGAGCGCCGCCTCCGCATCCGACAGTAGCAAACGCGCTTCCAAGCGAAGACGAGTACCCAACAAATTTTACGGCTACTGCGACGACGAAGGGAATCAACATCCGACAACTTCGGCATTAAAACCGCAGCTACCTCCAAAGCTAGAATGGAGAAAAGAGGATCTGCCTTCGCCCGTTACGCATAAAGCTAAAAAAGAAGTGCCTTCGACTACTCTCTCCCATAGAATTTACAACTACCCGGAACCTACCCACACCCATATTAGGTTGACCGCGCCGATACCCGATCCCGAGCCTCCGAAAATCTTAATGAATTCTGAATCTATGGATTCGAGCGACTCGGACTCGAGCGAGGAGGGAGCATTGGAGATCTTTCAGCCGCCATACGGGTCCGGGAGCGAAGCGCCGGTGCCGGCGCCGGCGCCCGCGCCCACGTACCTGAACTCGGGCACGTCGAGCCTGCCCTACGCGTTCCAGCGGCCGGCCGTGCGCCAGGCGCGCGAGGGCGAGAGCGTGTACTGCTACTGCCGCTGCCCCTACGACGAGGTGTCCGAGATGATCGCTTGCGACGCCGAGGGCTGCACCATCGAGTGGTTCCACTTCGAGTGCGTGGGCATCCTGGTCCCGCCCAAGGGCCGGTGGTACTGCCCCGAATGTAGGAAAAATCAAAGTTTCTCAGGTTACAGATAAGTTAATTAGGTTGTAAATATGTAACTTTACCATATTGTTATTCTGTATATAATTTATTAATGATGTAGATACTTTAGCTTTACCTGTATTGTATATCTCTGTAGGTAGTTTGTGTAAGTTTTAGGTTATTAGGTCTGAAGAATTGTATCATTGTTACAAAAAGTACACGTTATGCTTGATACCGGCTGTGCGGCAAAATCTGTAACCTGGCAAATTGTTAATGACATTAACCAATACAGCAAAATGGAAATATAAATCCGATTTTTGATACCAACTTGCTCATTTCATTTAATTTAGCCTTTTCGTTCCTAAGTTTTGAAATGTCTGTCAGCAGTAGAAGGCTTAGTAATGCGATCGCTTCATGCATTACTATTGTTCAAAGATAAATGCCTATAAGACTAGTGAGCATGTTGGTGTACCGTGTACCTACTTCTGCTGCCGACCGTACAATGGCTAAGGGTCACGTTAATTTATTTAAGACACATATAAGCTTACAGTATTGCACCAAAACGCTTACACGGTAACATTCAAATTAAAAAATATAAAACATTCACATAGTTATCTTGGAGCAACAAATATTCAAATTAATAATCTATAGGTAACACAGTTAAGTATACATATTATTTAGTTAGAGTTTAAGGCGGACAAAGTGGTTTGCAAGAACTTGCTCAATCTGTCGGCGAAAATGTCGGCATCTGGGACCCGGATCAGCACATTATTCACGAGTGAGATGGCCCGGGAGGTGGGCGCGTTCGCGGCGTGCACCGTGCGCGTCACGGGACTCGCCAGCAGGCGCCGGCATCGCCGCGCAGGCCGCGCGCCGCCCAAGCTCGCACCCGGCGGACCGTAGGTTGGTGGCGGAACCGATATCCCCACTCTGCTGAGAACACCTGGTTTATCAATGACTCCGTGGAGTAGGGAGTGGTAGTGGACTATAAGAAGTAGCTTACGCCTAAGCTCCAAGGTGTCGAGGCCTAATGGGTAGTTACTAAGATAATCCTTAGTTATTTACTACTAGCTGCCCGCGCGGCTTTACCCGCGTATTGCCAAGAACGCAGGCAAACCTGCGGGATAAAATTTAGCCTATGTTCAACCGGAAAGTCCATTATATGTGAACGAGTTATACGTGAAAGAATTTTTGAGATCGGATAAGTGATTCCGGAGATTACCTCCAACATACAATACAACTGTCCAGAAAGACTCGACCACTATTCTTAACACCCAATGTTTAACCCTTTGAATTGAACGCTGTTCATGTATCACGTACGAAAATGACAGCGACAAGTATGGGAATGGGGGTGAAAGTTTTTCCATATGATTACTTGTTTATTTTATTGCCTGGTAAAGGTCGCGGGAGTCCGTTGGATGCGGGTGGCGCAGGACCGGTCACTTTGGCACTCTTTGGGGGAGGCCTATGTCCAGCAGTGGACGTCTTTCGGCTGATATGATGATGATGACTTATTTATTTATTAGGTACACTTTACAAACATTGTTCTTTATGAATAGCTTATAGACCAGCATGACATCCAAGGCAAGTGCACATACAGCATGATCAGTAAGTTAGCGCGTAGTTATATGTAATCAACTGCAAAGTATACAACACTAGTGTCGAGTCGACCAAGATATAATAGGGTTAATTCCGAGAACAGTTTTTATTTCAATTTAGGTACGACATGATTTTCGTGACCAATCAACTCCCGTGCAATAACTTGTGAGAAGGTTCAGAATGATGTATCATTAAGTTCCGTGGACGTCAGCTGCGGCTCCGTCGGAGGGTTGACTAGCAGCAGCCTGGTCGGCAGTCCACCGATTACGCTCGTCTGGATGCGGCTTATACGACTTGTGTAATTTTTTTAGTAGGTATAGCCGTTTTACTTTTTAGGGTTCCGTACCTCAAAAGGAAAAAAACGGAACCCTTATAGGATCACTCGTGCGTCTGTCACAGCCGATTTGCTCCGAAACTACTGAACCGATTGAGTTGAAATTTGGTATACATATGTAAATTGTTGACCCAAAGATGGATGCGTAAAGTAAATTAATGAATTCTGAACAAGGGGGCCACTTTTGGGAAGTAAACTACGTAAACGTACAGACAGACGCACGAGTGATCCTATAAGGGTTCCGTTTTTTTTCCTTTTGAGGTACGGAAACAACTATCAAAACCTTTATATACCCACCTTTTGCAATTCTTGATAGATTGTATATTCATTTGACAATTTGTCAAAAACCAATAAATGTCACCTATTGCGCAATAGTTTACATTTACAAATACCTTCGCTTGATAACTCAGAAATAGTGAATTTACATGCAAGTTTAAATACGTATCCCACAAAACATGGATTACAGAACGTGCCCCAACAACAACATGTGCAAAACGGGTAAGTGAAGTACCCAAACACAATGCCTGAAAACTTTCATAGCCAGAACACCCGCCAGATTTTATCAAGGAAATATATTTTAGAGAGGTAGATACTACAGCTGGGGAAGTAGCTTACCTTACAGAAGACCCCGCCATAATAACACGACTAGGTACTTCATTGTGGGGTGGTGTTCTGGGCTGTTATTCGCTACGCGCAAATGCGGCTCACCCCTCCGGTCACCCGTTACGAAACTAGACCTCTACCTACGCTTAGTTACTACGCATCGCGGTGTCAAGATATATTTGTGGGTGAGCGTTGAGGTGAGCTTAAACAAGTTACAGAATAGGGGGGCTGTCTAGTCTAGAGTAAGATCGTCAGAGCTCCCGAGGATCCCGAGGATGCGTTGTGTCATGTCAGCTCCACGTAGGTACCCACAGTTACATACTTTTACACCCTTCAATTATGTAGGTATATGAACTTGCCCCCCCTAGGCCATAGGCTCTGGCGACGCCCTTGGGTTATTAAGGCCGTCGTAATTTACGTTTTTTTTACAGTAAGTGCTTTTGTGTTCTATTTTGTATGGCATGTAACCAAATACAAAACAAAACGTAACACAAAAACAGATTTAGATACGTTAAAAAAACGCAAATTTCGACGGCCTAACCCCCGTGCGCTGTGTTGAGAGTAAGACCCTTCGTCTCTAGCTGTCATTTACCAACACAACGAACCCTAAAATCAATAAATAAAAGGTCGGCAACGCGCTTGTGATTCTTGTGGAGTCGCAAGCGTCCGTAGGCTACGGTGTCTGTTTTACATCAGGCAAGCTGTAGAGGTATGTTAGTTTGCCGTCATTGTAGTTTAAAATAAATAGACCAGCGGGCACTCTCCTCCCTCTCGACTTAGCATTAATTCGGGTTCGCATTCGGAGGGCGCATGGATAAAAGAATATCAAGTCTGTGTTAATCGTTCTATGGTTCCTTTGTGCGTATGATAATAAGTAGATATATATATTATACACATGTCGTCGAATCGAGATAGGCCTATCTGTATGTATCATGTTTTCCATTAGTCATTGTGTGTAGGTAGGTGATGAATGACTTTGCTATTCTCTTCTGTTCTTCCACATGGAGTGAAGGTACAGCTCATTGTTTTGTTACACAATGCGTTTTTAGAACTAGGAAAAGAAGATAGTATTAACCTTTTAAACGCCGTTCATTAGGCTCAAAACTGAATGGCTCTTACACGCGTTAAGTACCTACTTAGCGGCGCGCTGTGCCTACGCGGCGTCGTGCGAGCGGCGTCAACCGGAGACCCCAGCCTATACTAACCATAATGCATCGTAATGCTCCATCATCTCATAGGTAGGTACGTGACATTTGTTCAGCTCTGACGAAGTTCATCTAAAAATCCTTTTTATAACCAAATAAACTTTTTTCATTTTTAGGGTTCCGTAGCCAAAATGGCAAAAACGGAACCCTTATAGTTTCGTCATGTCCGTCTGTCCGTCTGTCCGTATGTCACAGGCATTTTACTCGAAAACTATAAGGTGTATTTGAATAAAATTTTGAGGATAGGTGTATTTTGTTAGCCGCTACATAGTTTTGTAATTAAAATGACAAAAAAAAAAATTTTTTAGTGGTGCACTTCATACATAAAACTAAAAGTCAAAATTTTTTTTTTCATTGTGACCCTCCGTGTGGCACATCAATCGATAGACCTTTCAAAATAAATATAAGGTTTCTTAGCATTTTTTTTGATTAAGTGAATAGGGTCGGAGATAATCACCCCGAAAGTCACTAAAATTCTGTCCCCCCCCCTCTAATTTTTGAACGGTGTATTTTAAAAATATGGAAAAATTCATGGACATAGGGCTTATTAATTTCATTCACCGAAAATTGTTTTGAATAAGATCGGTTCAGAGGTTTTCGAGATATTGCTGAAAAACTGCCTTCCTCAAAGAAAAGGACGTAAGTGCCGTAAAATTTCTGTGACGATACAACCTTTTTAATAGGCACGGAACCCTTCGTTTTGCGTGGTCCGACACGCACTTGGCCGGTTTTTTTCATTTCATTTTCATCGCGCGACTCGGCACCAGAGTCGAGTCAGCACCAGAAGTGAAGTTAGATAGCTACGTCGAAGACCATGAAAGCTGATGACTTACCTTACACCATGTAAGCAATGGGGCGAGCGGGAAGTCTTCTCTATTTGCTGGGCCAATTTTAATTTTCTTGACGATGTATTATTTTTCGTCAGAATTTGATAGAAGTGGGTAGATGCTATTCCCACACGACGTCAGTCATCATCATGATAATCATCATATCAGCCGACAGACTTCGACTGCTGGACGTAGGCCTCCCCCAAAGAGTGCCAAATTGACCGGTTCAGCGGACTCCCGCGACCTTTACCAGGTCATCAGTCCACCTTGTGCCAGCCATCAGCCTACCCACGCTGCGCCTTCCGGTACGTGGTCGCCACTCGAGAACCTTTCCGGCCCAACGGCCATCGGTTCTACGTGCAATGTGCCCCGCCCACTGCCACTTAAGTTTAGCGTCAGTCATAGTATAATAATAATATCTTCATCATGAGTTTCATAATAGTACCTACACGTAAGCGGTGGTCAGATTTACAATGGTTCGCGTCAGGCAAGTTGTCGTTAAGCGCCTTTAGCAGACCATACTGCTAAAGGCAGTGAATTTCTAAATGGCCAATGGTTTGAATACAACCCTTTAAAGCGCCCTCCATGTTATTTATTGTCGTCAATCAGTAGAGCGCGTGTTGTTGAAGCTCACGTTGTTTAAAAAAAACTCAAATAAACGCATTTTCCCGAAGACGCCTTTGCCCCGGTTGACTTTATCTATTTGATGCTCGCTGTGGCCATAGTTAGATCCCGAATGCTCTACCTTTAAGCGGCCTTTAGACCTGGCTAAATGGAGTGCACTAACTGGGGGAGGAGAGACACTCATTAGCGCGAGATGGTTTAACTCTTCTCCCCCAGTTAAATGCACTGCGTTTAGTGATACCAATGCAAATGCTTGATACATTTAACCAGGTGTAAAAGCCGCTTTTCCACTACCTATTTTCCATTTCCACGAGAGAATGCACTAACCTATCAATACATTCAACTTTTAAATGACTGACTTGAGGGTAAATTAAAATTTTGAGGGTATCTTGATTTCGTTCGTTGACGTAGTGTGTGACCGTTGATTGTTTTGTTCCAGAAAAGGCGCCAGTGTATTACGCAGGTTACACGATGACTTCAAACACAAAAGGTAAGTGGAGATTAGATTGATACGAAGTATTTACATAAAATTTATATCATTTAACATACAACATACCTAATTCTCTATAGCCTAGGTATCAGAGGTAACGTCGACTCATCTTCAACATAGGCGAGTGTTAATATTTGGGACAAACTTTTGTACTTACTTACCTCGTTCTAATGTGCACTTATTGGGTATCACAAACGGTCATTTTTAATTACTTAACTGTAAAATGATAATTCGTCTGCTCGTACATTTTTGATAATAAGCAGTCTAATCTATTTTTGGAAGACCAATATATATATATAATATTGTTACGAGCGTGGGGGGTACGGGATAGAGAAAATACACTTTATAACACGACAATAGATTTATTACGTGACTTACGGGGCAAAGTCCACTGAGTCCTCACGTACTAACACTGACTCAACTAACACACTCTAGTTCACTGAGTCCGCGCCTGCTAGTACCGACACAGCTAACACTTTACTGTTACTTTGCACTAAATCACTTTACTATTCACCACTAAACTTGATGCCACTGTACTTCTTCTCTGATACTGCTCACTCAGTATCCCACTCTGAGAACTCCACTCCGAAGACTAATCCACACTAGTACATCACTCCGAGTAGTCCCTTCCGAATACTCCTCACTCGAGAACTTCAATCCGAGTACTCCTCTCCGAACACTACCGAATACTCCCCACTGAAGACTGCCTTGTACCGCGAACTTGGTCTCTTTATATACCCCTTACCGAAGATTCTAGACTGTAATTTCGATCTTCATTTCGTTACTCATTTGTTTTGAGTAGCATGGGCTTTTCTAGATAATCATTCTGCGTCCACGTTTCTCGAACATTCCAGCCCATACACTTTTCTATAAATTACAGTAAGCATCGAACGTTCTATTCGCTTACATTTTCTAGACTATTCCATGCTACTTTGCGTCTAGAAAATGTACTAAGAATTTAAAACATACAAAAAGTGCATGTTGGTCGCTGGACTCGAACCCGGGTACATCGACTCTGAAGCCGCCATCTGTACCCCTAGGCTACTGATGTCTTATGACAAAACGGTGAATTTTGAAATACCTTGACGGCGCGTTTATTACTTTAACAACGAAACTGTCATAGACCCCGCCGTCGTAACAATATATATCATGTTTTTGATATGTAGGTACAATATAATTTAGTTATTTGTCCAACAAGAGAGCAAAGTAGATTTTTGCTGCGAGTGTTGATGTTGAGTCCCGAGGAAGCGAAAGATTCTATAATTGAATCTTGAGGGTAGCGAGTGACTCAAAGGCATGAGATGCAAATATCTTTGCTCTCGTGTGATACATACAACTTTTCACCTCAGCGGCGAGAACATATAACGCAAAGGAATAAAACGCCACATAGAAAAAAAAAAACAAACATCAAAAACATATGAAATAACAAACATTAACTACAATTACTCTTTCCCATAACATTAACTTTAAGTACATGACGGTTAGAAAAAGTTAAGTCCGTTTGTTTATGCATTTTGCTGATACTTGTCCAATGTTCAACATGCATTTACTTAGAAAACACAGTTCAGCCTCTTTGACGGCATCTCTCAACTCTGGAGGAGTTAAAACATCGGTTTCGTCACCTGATTCACTCATATTTAGTACAGTTTTTAGTTTTTGTTTAAGTTATGTTTTATCTCCAAGAAAACGTAATATTAATAACATTTAAAAAGTTCAATCGCGCTAACTTTTTAAAGAATATAAAGTGCGTTTTGAAACTGTATATAAATTTATATTCGTACACCATAATTAAAAAAAAAAACGACTTATAATAAATGTTCGCGATAAATATCATATTTCTTAATTTTTTTATATATATGTGAGTCAAATTTTTATTGTCAAAATTATTACACAATATACATTAGAAGGAATGATTACATTACTAGCTACACACTAAACTAGCTACCTAAATTGTATTTTAAGAATAATGAAACACTAATATGATTAAAATAATATTAGAGTTAATATAGGTTTCATATTTTTATACGAGTTTAACACGAGTCGAATATTATTTTGTTTCGGAACGAGTTTTTCGTTCCCGCTTTTTGGTAGCCTACTACGAAGGTTTCGAAGTCGAATGATGAATCGACACATTTTATCTCTCTCTTTTTTTGTAATGGAGTGAAAGTGACAGAGAGAATGAAGTTTAAATGTGTTCCAAGTTTGTATTACACCCTGATGACCTGATGACCTGCAACTAACCTAAGATTATGAAAAATTAAAAAGTTAGTTTTCTTCACGCTCGCAGCAAAATTGCATTTTCCTCACTGGTTTCAAGAAGCAAAACCACCTTGTTCTAGCTGCTGAGGTGAAAAAAATTATTTACCATATGGTGCTTTCTTTATAACTTGTGGCCCGTTACAAGAAGCTAGAGTTACAATTTTACAAGTGTAAACGTTACACTGGCCAAATGGCCTGTCGTTATTGGTCAGGCGGCTTGCTGTTGACAGTTTAGACTTGTAAAATTGTAACCTGTTGGGCCCTCTTACAGCTTTTTACGTTTTCCCTGGCCAGAAAGTGAGGTTCTATGTTATTTTGTAGTTTTTATATCATTTCTTCACCACCTAACTAACTACAACTGCCCCACCCCATGAGAGGTGGCCTAGTATGCGCTTATGATGATAATGACTAAAAATAACCACGCAAAGGTTGCCTGGAAGTGTTCGCTCTTTAGCGACTAGACTACCTGGGTTATTTATATCTGTCTCCCTTGCTCTGTATCTTTGCTTATTCTTTTGAACCTGCTGTATTTATAAAAGGTGTGCAATAAAGAGTACTTGCATTTTGTTGTTATTATAGTGGAGTATACGCGGAAAGATGTAAACAATATATTTATAAATAAATATATTTATTATAGTCCTACATCAGTAACGGTTGGAGTGCAAAAAATAAAGGCAAGTTTTAAGGCACACTTTAACTTGTAGGTACCTATTATGATATAAACATATAATTAAAATTATGCGATACAAAATCAGATTTAGGTTTACATAGCCCAAGTTTATGGTCAAGTTTCAAAACATAAAATCCAAATATATTTATTTCCCAAAATATACAACTGCACATACAGAAATTACAGTGTTACCAACACCAGGCAACGCCTGTATCGTAGGTTTCAATTTAAGCACAATAAGAATTGCCAGTCGGCTTTAGATTTATACCACACCGCCGCTTAAGATACGGTTACGGTACGGAATCGCAGTGACACATGACGTTATTGATATGGAACTTCATACCAGGTAGGCCGTATCCGTACCGTCACCGTTTTTTGAGCACCGGCGTGTTACCTTTAGGTGGTCACAACCGGAACAATGACCCTATATGATTTATCTTAATATTATGTGTTCTCTTTTTATTTACTACTAAAACATTTTATTAAGACTGCACCGAGCGAAATGTGCCAAACAGGCAGTGGCCGTTAAGTAGATAATGTCAACAGTATTTGTTGAATCCATATATAAACTGTACATTTAGCACTTCGAAGAATGTGTTAACAATTTCTCCGTGGAAAAAAATTAAGATTATTAATATTTTACCCTACAAAACAAAGTAAAGTTGCACGAAAACTGTACAATCGTAAGCAGGCGTTAACCATTTTTTTATACTTCAACAGTGGAAATCTATCCTGATTTTCAGTTCAAACGAAACATGAATGTTTATATTACAATTTGTCCACATCAAATATATAAACTATTGTATTGTAATTAAGGTCCAGATTTATCAAAAGTCGCTTCAAATTCGCCATACATTTTCACTATGGCGGCCGCGCGCCGATCTAAATACGCGTTCCCCGCGCTCAGTGGTTCAGTCGCCCGCGAGTGTTCAGAGCGAGTTCACGTCGTTTTGCAGAACGACCTACCGATCGCGTCGTCGTGTACTCGTACGCACACCGGCAATACGGTGTAAGTGTCTTTTGAGTTTTATATTTATTGCTTGTCTTACTTGAGATTAAATAAAAACAAAATTGATTTGTTGCAGTAACATGGGAAAACGTAAAGACAAATATTATACATTAAAAAAAAACAGCTCCAGATTCCAGAAAAAAGGGATAAATAAAAAGTATGTTTAACTTAAATTATTTAGTAGTTAAATTTATAGCAATTAAATCTCTTATTGAACCGACTTCTAAAAAGGAAGGATTTTTTATGAATATTTTCTGAATACTTACCTACTCGAAGATGGCTGTAAGAACTCGTAAGTGGTTTTATTATCAATAAATGAATATGAATATGAATATATTGTCTGGTGGTTATGGTCTGTGTGGTCTCAATGGCTACTTGTATACCCCTCGAGTTTGGTCTCTTTTGTTTTGTTTTGACGAGTTCTATACGTTACCCTTGGTAACGATGGTCTGATGATGAGGTCAGGAGGTGGATAGAGGAACTCCTCAATGGCTACTTGTATACCCCTCGAGTTTGGTCTCTTTTGTTTTGTTTTGACGAGTTCTATACGTTACCCTTGGTAACGATGGTCTGATGATGGAGTCAGGAGGTGGATAGTGGAACTCCTCAATGGCTACTTGTATACCCCTCGAGTTTGGTCTCTTTTGTTTTGTTTTGATGAGTTCTATACGTTACCCCTGGTAACGATGGTCTGATGATGGAGTCAGGAGGTGGATAGTGGAACTCCTCAATGGCTACTTGTATACCCCTCGAGTTTGGTCTCTTTTGTTTTGTTTTGACGAGTTCTATACGTTACCCTTGGTAACGATGGTCTGATGATGGAGTCAGGAGGTGGATAGTGGAACTCCTCAATGGCTACTTGTATACCCCTCGAGTTTGGTCTCTTTTGTTTTGTTTTGACGAGTTCTATACGTTACCCCTGGTAACGATGGTCTGATGATGGAGTCAGGAGGTGGATAGAGGAACTCCTCAATGGCTACTTGTATACCCCTCGAGTTTGGTCTCTTTTGTTTTGTTTTGACGAGTTCTATACGTTACCCTTGGTAACGATGGTCTGATGATGGAGTCAGGAGGTGGATAGTGGAACTCCTCAATGGCTACTTGTATACCCCTCGAGTTATCCCTATATATTATCCCTATAGGCAAATTAGGCACGTACTAGAGGCGCGAGGTTGCAAAGGGGTGAGAGCCGCGCAACGCGCGCGCGAAATTTTTGCAGTTACAAAAAGTAGTTAGAGGGGCGCCGATGAAGCTTGCTTAGGGCGCTCTCGACATTTAATCCGCCTCTGTTTTAATCATTAGGCCTACTTACTAGAACTATTACAACATAATTTTTAAACAATTGTAGATGTTGTAATTAATCTGCTTTTAACCGGACGATAAAAACATGGACGATGAAACAAATTAAACATTCAAGTTGATAATTATGTCCCGCTCGGCCTCGCCTCGGTTAGGTATCTTATCATACGGCAAGTAGAAAATTAGACCAACTCTACAAATTTGAGCCCTTTGGTTTGTACTTCGTAAAATGTCTTCTAATGCGCGTCGCAACATGCGAGCGCGGCGGACTGCATAAGGTGCCGCCAGACGACCGAGCGCGGCGGACTGCCGCGAAAGGTCAAAGAAAATATATGGTACGGAGTGCCCTTGGTTTTGCCAGACGCCGTGCATCCAGCACTTATTCAGATGGACCGAAATGCGGTGCATGCAGTCCACCGATTTCGATCGTCTGGACGCACCTATACGTACGAAATCGGCGGACTGCATGCTGGCCCGTATGGATGCGTGCCGGAAGCACGGCGGCCGGCCAAATTAAGGTCAATCCATACTAGAATTTCTGTGACCTTGCTTGGCCGTCCGCCTATTTCGTAGGTCTCCTATAGAGTCTGACCGCCGTGCAGCGAGTCGTGTAATCTCACAAGAAAAAGGCGGCAATTAAAAAAAATGCATACTGGAAACACGAAATGTATGGAGGCGTAACGCCTGAATCACACTGGCGCGGCCTGCCGTGGCGGTCAATAGTAGATTTAACAGCTAATGACAAGTTTACCATTGACCGCCGTGGCCAGACCGCGCCAGTCTGTGAGAGGCTTAAGGCCTTCATCACACTGGCGTGGCCAGTGGTGGCGGTCAATAGTAAATTTGACAGCTAATGACAAGTTTACCATTGACCACCGCGGCCCGGCCGCGCCAGTCTGTGAGAGGCTTTATAGGTACTTATAACTGATAGCTTTATTTCATAGGTAAAATTGTTGCCATATAAAGAATTTTAAAAAAAATATCACGACTCGCTGGCCAAGACTATAAGCTATAAGATAGAGCGTGACAGGAAACATTCTGTTCTCTATCTTGCACTGTCTATAGCTATGTCTCGTATGTCGTCCATCGCGCTGGAGCACAGGGATGCGGCAAATGACTACCACGGCAGCTCAGAGCCGTCGTACTGGAGGAATCGTCCCGAATCGGCCTCACCGAGCCGCTCCACCGTCTCGAAGATGCCCGCGATGCTGGTGTCGACTTCGAGCGGCGCGTTCTTCCCGCCCATGTCGGTGCGGACCCAGCCCGGATGGATGCTGGCCACTAGGATCTGATCCTTCTTGAGATCGATGCTCATGGATTTGGTCGCCGCGTTGAGGGCCGCCTGGAATAGTATAACGGAAGAAGATGGTCAGTTTTTTTTTTCAATTACGGCATCGCGTGATTTTTGCGCAAACCGCGCATTCAATGAAGAATTAAAAAAATACCTATAAGTTGATGTGTCGGGGGCCTATTCTGCAATACGAAGGTAGATAAAAACGAGTGAAGACTGAATAGTGTTGTACGATGTGCCAATACCACACTAAGACTATGAATCGATATTAGTATCTATCGACAGGCTACCTGCACGAAGCCCGCGGACGTCATCCCGCCGCGTTGACATAAGTATTTCCCCTGGGAACCAAATCAAAGGGCTGGCTGGCACACGTTGCTGGGAGCGTTTGCGAGCATGGCAGTATTTTCGAGCAAGGCGCGTGTTGACGACGTATTTCCGGACTCTTTGGTTTTGAACTTTTTTAATAGTCTGCAGTTTTGTATCGCTTAGCAACGCAACAAATAATTATGTCAAGAAACAAAAATTCGTTTTTAATAAGTAGACACCCATTGCAAATCCTATCCTACTAATATTATAAACTAGCTTCTGCCCGCGACTTCGTCCGCGTGGAACTCGTTTATATCGTAGCTCCATACAAACTTTCGCCCCCCATTTCACCCCCTTAGGGGATGATTCTCGGGATAAAAAGTATTCTATATGCTAATCCAGGCTATACACTATTTGTATACCAATCCGTGCGAAAGTTTGATATTTCGATTTTTAGATGTTGGTTACTCAATCACGTTTAAACGGCTCAACCTATTTGGATGAAATTTTGCACGTTTAAGCGTGATTGAGTAACAAACATTCAAACATCTAAACATCCAAACTTTCGCATTTATAATATTAGTAGGAAGTAGGATGTGTTCAAATACTTATAATTAGGCGCGTAGTATCTGCTATACTGTAAGTAACTACTTAGTATTTCATACATAAAAAAAAATAAAAATGTTCATTGAAGTTCAACCCTAATACAGTAAAATTAAGTAGTACTTAAAGAACACAGATTGTTTTTTTTTTATAATTCTTACCCAATATCCTAGAAGAGACAAATGATGTATCTAACTATTAAAATAGCCTATGCCAATTCAGGTTGACTAACATCGCCAAAGGACCATCAGCTAGATGACATAAAAAAAATACAAAGTCAGCAGAAAATCAATTTATCTGGACGACATGAAAGTAGGATACTCAGTCAGCAGCGAATCAATTAAGCTGGACGGCTCACAATTAGAATGAGCAAGTAGCCAAACGTCTGGAAATATAAATAGTCCGTATGACTAACGTTGGTTGGTATTCTTGAGTTGAGTAATGAGTTATAGATAATCTCTTGGGGATACGTAATAGAAATGTGGTGGTAGTAAAAATAGTACCTTGGAACATCTGTAAGGGTAGAAACCGCCTTGGTCATTCTGTGCTATAGATCCAAGAATTGAGCTCATGTTGATGACGGCAGCGCGGCGGACGCCGAACGGCTGGTCTTTGTTTGCTTCAGCAGCTTGTTTCAGTAGTGGCAAGACAGTCTGAAAATTAAAGAAGACTAAAAAACCCCTTGTTTTATAAACAGATATACCTATTTACCTATCAAAGGAATCATGTTTGAAACATACTATATGAAAAAAAAAACATTCAAATAAGTATTTGTATCTATTATACAGGGTGGCACATTTAGATCGGTCAGTATGAGAAAGTCTGAAACTATAAGACATACGAAGATCTCTTCTTAGGAATCATGTCATCGATTTTAGTAACAAGAAAAGGTGCATTCATACATTAAAAAAAAACTTGTACTCAGCTCGGGAATCGAAACCGGACGTTTTGAAAAATAAAACTAATACTATTTCTGTATAGATATCGATTGTGTACTTAGGTCTTAAGCAGTAAATGTATGAAAACAGTTTTCTTTAAGTTCTGGCTTTTTTGTACATTACCGAAAGTTGACCCCAAGGAAACTATTGATACTGGATAGAAATGGAATCGATTGACATAAAAAATATATCTAAAGAAACTTTTTCATTTTCATACAAATTGTATGGGGAAAGTTTTTCTCGGTTTATGGCTTTTCTAGCCGGCAATTTCTTTTTGGTCCCATACAAGCTTTTGATCCTGGATAGGAATGAGAAAATGGTCTCGCACCCTGTATGTTTTTCCAGAATCTGTAAACGCCAATCTTCATTCATTTGAAATCGAAGAAAGGTCTCGTAAGGCCATTTTCGCCTAGCAACACGGGATCTGGTAGCTGCCCTCACTGACCCAAAATCTATTTCCACCCTGTATATACATATTTTGTTTAAAATGCCGCAGTTAAGTAAATTACATTTTAATAGCATCAAGCACTTCGTTTACCTTGGTAAGCATGATGGGTGCGATGGTGTTGATGGTGAGATTGTCAAGCAGCTGTTCGGCCTTCACCAGGTTGAGCTTGGTGAATTTGGTGCTTATCCCGGCATTGTTGATCAGCAGGTTCAGCCCGCGCGTACCTACAATTCCCGAGATCTGCGATGAAATCTCGCCGTAGCTACCCGTGTTTGCCACATCTAAAATAAATGAATTAATAGTACTTTCTTGAAATGTTCTATGAAAAACTTTATCCCCTGAACAGTAGGTAGGTAAAAGCAAATAATTATTATGCTATTAGACGTCATTAGACTTCCAAGTTCCAACAGCTGTGCAGCTTCAATAACCGCACTTGTGACCTGCTGACGTATTTTTCACCCCGTTATAGTCAGCTGACGTTTTTTCTACTTCAAGGAATGGGTTTAACTATATATATTATTTGATAATATTAACATTATTTTTACAAAGAAATATAATTACGTATTTGGGAGGCTGCCAGGTGCACCCGACCCACCAACGGATCCGTACCTGACGTTCACGGGGGTATAGATGAATTATCGAGAACATGGAATTGCATTTGTAGTGGTTGTACGAGAAAATAGAAAATTCAAATATAGAATGCCTGTAAACATACAATACTACTACATATGCAATTCCATGCTCTCGTTAATTTATCTATACATGATATACACTCTCCGAAGCATCTTACAAGTTATCGCCCGGAAGGAAATGACCGACAAAATGTATGTCTGGCCCAAGTGGCCCGACGGCGGGAACTATACGCAATTAATTACAATTACGTAAAATCCTCCTAAGAGCGATCGATGCCATCGATCGATGGTTCTCGACGCCGATCGACAGTTTCTACTATCAGCCAAACCTACCATACCAATCGATCGATATCGATCGATGGCATCGATCGCTTGGTGTGGTAACACCCTAAATACCCTAATACCGTACGTTTCGATTTTTGATGAAATTTCATTAGGTACCTACCTAAATGTAATATGTGAAGATTTTTGTTCTCATGCGATAGCTGCTTAAGTTCCTGAAAAGATAAGAATATAATTTCATTAAATAATTGATATGATACTTTGAAAACGACCGCGCTATCAAGTTGATTTATTCCACTTACGTCGGCTGCCACTTAGGTCAGAAATATTTTTGGTCCATTTAGGACATCTCTGACCTAATTGGATTCCAATATCGACAAAAAAAACTGACCTACCTGGAAAGCATGACCTACCTCGGGCCATTTGTTTCAATTGTGAAATCTAATATTTAAATTCCGGCTTTAGTACTTCTTCTTCTACTATAAGTACTTAGGTACTTCGTTTGCAATAACGATTAAGTACATTTTATAAGGGTGTTTTTAAAGATTCGAAGAGAATTTGAACTGTTACACGCATAATTTATGGAAATGAAATCGTAATAATCTAAGTTTTCAGTAGTAGGTATGGTTAAATAGAAGAATATCGTGTAATTCATAATTTGTTCGCGTACGAAGTGGCATATATAAAAAATGTCCAAACTGGAAACTGACATAAGTGGATTAAAAACATCTGTCCTAACTGGACCTGACCAAATTGGCAATAAAACATTCCACTTACGTCAGCCGTTTTGATTTTCTGACCTATACGGAATTTCATAAATTTTGATGTATGAAAAAATAAAATCTGGCCTAAGTGGCAGCTGACGTAAGTGGAATAATTCATCAAGTGATGATAGTTTGAACAAGACCGCGCTATAACTTTTGGCCTATAACAGAGGGCCTACCGCGAAACGATATTCGTTTTCGTTCGTGTATCTCCCTCTTTGTCGCTCGAACTAGCAAGTGCAACAGAGACGGAGATACACGAACGAAAACGAATATCGTTTCGCGGTAGGCCCTCAACATCCGAGCTGAAATCGGCGATACATATATGTTTTACACAAACTTAATAAGTTTTAGTCAAAAATGTCATTTTTGGTACAAGCTTTTATTGCTGACTGTACTTTTTTGTATACTGTCATGACTACCCATTGAGACGATTCTACCGAGCCAAAACACAACGGGGTTACGTCGGTTAAGTACTGAATTCCCATGGCTACCTTCCACCTTCTGTCTCCATCATTAAATCAGCTCGATGGTAGGTACTAGGTACCATAATATTGAATACAAACTATACCTATAAGTACCCAAAAATTCAGCTCAATCGGTTCGATATCTGCCTCAAAATTGAGTTGCTAATTTTGACGGACAACTTACATACGAACAGGTCAAGTTAATATAAAGCATGTACCTAATTAAAGTCATAGTGGTAGTAATAGTACATTACTACAGAAGCCGGGACAACGGGGATTAGAGGCCAAGTAGAAAATAGATATAAACGGACGAGCGTAGCGAGACCGGGCCGGATAGGGATCATAGGGATACGAGGCTGGCAATCCATAGTTCCGACCGAGGTATTTATTGTGCCTTTCTCAAACATGCAATGAAATTTACAAAAAAAACCTAGATTTATTGAATTAAACGGCTGACCGCCATGCCCATGATGTTGTTGAAACAAAAGACGATCAAGTTGCAGGCTTGCAGGCCTTAAATTTTATATAAAATTTGGGTTGGGCCTCTCGTCTTGCCGCACCTGACACGTGATACTTCGCAGCCTATAAGGAACGTAACGTTAATATTTCATTGCATATTTGAGAAAATATTTATTTGTAAAGAAGCAACTAGATTATTGTGAAATCGTTTCGGTATTCGTCATAAGTGTCGCGTCACTATTGCTGCCTATTCAAGGCAACTGTAAGTGACGTCAGCCGGCAGTGGCAGCGATTTGACATCTCTTTCACACATTCCTATAATTGAACTACAAAAAGCATTCCATCGGAGCCTTCACATTTTCATTGAAGTACTCGTGAAGTGTCCACACGTATAATACCCGTTTCGTATTTGCTTCGTTTATTTATAAGTGAAATAGCAGATATATTGTGCAAAATATGGCTCCTATAGGTAAGTGTTATCACAGATTTTGTCATACATACCTCGGATTCTTTGCGGCATGTCGCGAATATTGTTTCCGCCTTGCTGTGTTTAGTGAGATATTTCACCATACCGAGTCCTAAGCCTCGGTTGGCACCAGTAATTAGCACAGATTTCATTCTGTTAACTGTTTTAACGGGTCAGTTTACGGAAATAACTTGGAAAAATGAAGCTACCCGAAGTATCACTGTGCAAACTTGCTAGTGTGTGAAGGGATTTTCTTGTCTCTGTCACTATCGTTTACGTCAACATGACAATACTCAACAAATTTCTGAAGTTTAATAATTTAGCTAATTCGCTGTATCGAGCGGATCGGACCGTGATAATATTGCGAAGATCGTTCAGCAGCAGTAAGTGTCTTCCTATAATTGTATAGTTGACCTTGGTGGACTAGCTCGCCGCCTAACCTCTTCACAGTCCAATGAGCGACCTTATTTTGCTGTTCAGTCCTTTTGGTTGGATAATTTCCTTTTTGTGGCTTCCCATATCCCAATTAGTGATAGTTATCGATACAAGATGTTAATCTAACCAGTACTAGTTTATTATTTTTGGTTACACAATGTTAAAACAAAGTCAATAATACATAATAACACACCATACATACATATGTAGTTGCCATTTTTAGTACCTTGTCATTTCAGTGCTTCCAGGGAATAAGGGCTCAATCGAAAACAACCTACTTTTCAGGAGAGATAAAAATATTAATTTTAGCAAGTGGGTGGATGGCAAAAAAATTGTACATGAATTAAGGATTGACGCAGAGCCGCGGCGCGGCCAATCAAAGGACGCACTTTCATAGTTAATGTATGAAGGCAAATTATTTTCGATTCAATTCGACTCGCCTTGGCGAGCCTAGTGGACGCCAGCCTTTAATCTAATCTATGATTTAACTTTTCACAGTTTCGTAACGGCAATTACCAATACATTTTATATGGGTTAGAGTAAGGCTCTTAACTATGTACTATTTTATTTCACAACTATAGGACTAGTTTTGCTTAAAATATGTTATAATATGTGTTTTTCAAGTGCTTAATAATGGTATATTTCACTCAACTTGTATCAATAACAACATTAACAACTTTAAATTCTTAAAGAAAAAGTAGACATCTCTTTAGGGTTATCTAAATTTTTTTGTGACTTGTGTTCAGTTTTGCCTTTCTATACAAATGTAATGCCCAATGAGACAAATGATACTTTTAGGGAAAGTTGGCTTATGGCAAAGAGGACTTAGTATTAATGGAAAAACTTAGGTTAAGGGACAGACGGCTATAGTTATGATTTTTTTATAAACTGCTATAAATAAACTGGCATAACACAAATTAGACCCCTTTCCCTGGAGACACTGAAATATAACCTGATGATTGATGACTCTGGTTCCTGGAATTCTAGAATTTTCCTCCAATTCATCTGATGACGCAATCGTGACTTTCCTTTTGAGTCATATGGTGAGGGATGAGCTACCAATGATGTAATATGGTTTGGTGTCTTTAGGTTGCGGCTTCATTTGTTGGCCTCAAAGCCGTAAGAACAACTCTGTAGCTCCCAAAGACAGTTTTACCGCAGGTACAATTAGTTGGGAAATTGGTTCTTCGCTCACTTGGTGCCCATCTCTGTGTCTTGTCCTGTCAGCACTCTCACTGTTGCATCATATATCCTGGGCAATGTAGCGTTAGTAATATAATATTCAACCCCACTGAGTATTCCAATGTGCACCTTTTAGATGGGACTTTTGACTATGACTTGGCGGTCATTGGTGGTGGGTCCGGAGGCCTGGCTTGTGCCAAGGAGGCAGTGAACCTGGGGGCGAAGGTGGCGGTCCTCGACTATGTGACTCCGTCACCACAGGGGACAAAATGGGGCCTTGGTGGCACATGCGTCAATGTTGGGTGTATACCGAAGAAACTGATGCACCAGGCTGCATTACTGGGAGAGAGTATTCATGTAAGTCCCTTATATTTTATTTTTAGATGTTACATATTGACAGGGTTTTTTGTTCAAGAGACTTATAAATAGAATATAGTCTCTTTTGCAAATTCCTCCTACAGTTGGTAGCAAAGTAGAAAAAGCATTTTTATGTTTATGGCTTCATTGCATGTTATTAATTAAGAATTATCTTTGGTTATAGGCGTTGGTAAGTGGCGACACCTGGCTCCCGACCCTCGACCCTGCTCCTACCTAGCCTGGAATATCCTATTCCCAAACACTGGTTTATTCCTTTACTCCTATACTTAACGTACATAATAGTGCTAAAAAAAGTTATAGTCATTGATGGGAAGTCCGTCTAGGCAAGTCTGTCTTTTTACACGCCTGGTTTACGAGACAAGATGGGAAGACAGATCAAAGTCTACTTAAAATAAGGCATGCTAGACTTCCCCTTGTTACCTTATACAGTTTTCCACTGAGATAAAGTTGAAAAACGAACATATTATTTAAAAAAAAATGAACTGTTGTAGGAACTAATATATAATGGATATTAGTGCTTGTAAATAGTTCATGCCTTAAGATATGACTATTATATTTATACGTCATTAGTCATTACGATGCCATTCGAACCAGTTTTTTGGAGAGGAACAAATGTGTGTATGGAAGCAACTACAAATAAAGAACATAAGTACCCAAAAATTTGAGTCAAAGACGGACCTCGCAGGCGGCAGCCAAAACGCTTCATACCGATTGACTTAAAAGTATGACGTCACACTTTGCTATTTGAACTAATTGTTGTACGGGAAATCAACATCTGTAAATTGGTGACCCAAAGATGGACGCGTAAAGCGAATCAATTCTGAACAAGGGGGCCACTTTTAGGAGTAAACTGGAAAAAAAAAAAATTGCAAACTGTATTGTGTGACATATCAAATGAAAGGGGTTGTTGTAAGCATTTCAGATGTATTTTTTTTTATAATTTTAGCAAAAACAGATTTGAAGTAATTTAGGAAAAAAGACGAAAATTGACCATCCCCCCCCCCCCTTATCTCCGAAACTACTAGGCTTAAAATTCTGAAAAAAATATGGAAAATAGTTCCTTGCCTAAAGATTACCGGAAAACCTATAAGAAATTGAAGTATTCAAAGTAACGGGAAAATTCTCAATATTTTTGTGTATTGTGTATGGAGCGCCTGATGCTTAGAGCATAGCAATTTTACGGAACCCTCACCACGCGAGTTGAACTCGCACTTGTCCGGTTTTTTTCGTAATGCGGTACATTCAGTTCACTACGCCTTCGTTCAAAGTATAATCTGTCCATACAAGACTCATTTGTTTACGACACCAGCTTCGGTGGGAATCGGCCATTACAATGATAACTGTAATTCCTGAGAAGTTACGCCGTATGTGCGGTAATGGGCTTTTGTATAACGTCGGAATGTTGTTGGCGACTTTTGCGTTAGTTTGGCCATGTAGGTACTTCAAATATCAAGGAAGCCAGTTATCGTTTGGATCTGCTCACAAAATGTCACGAGAATCGGTTGAGGAACGCGACCTCTGAGATATGAACAGCTGGACAAACGGACATACGAAAGAATTTTGGCCCAAGCTCAAGCAGAGACCTTCGTTCGCTTCGCTCCCTCGTTCAATAATGAATAATAATAATTTAACCTTTTCAACGCTCTGTCAAAGAGAAAAGTTGTCAACCGCACGCCAAATCAACAAGACATTTAGTGCGGAGTTAAACCTTATGTCAATGCAAGAAGGTCGCTATCGCGCTGGGCTCTTTGACGAATATATGCGTCGTTGGCGTCGAAAAGATTAAACATAAAATTGTATTTAATTTTTGTTTATTTATTATCTACACTTAGGTAAAACTATTTTTCCAGGCATTGAACCTAAGACAATAGTGTAACTATTTAATATTATTTTAATTTATTGAAAGTAAATACAAGAATATGATTAACATTAACTAAGATAAATTAAAACTAAGTTAAATCTAAAAAAGGCCCTCGAGGCATTGTACCGAGGATGCTGGCGGCATTTCTTCGCTGAATTGCAATGCTGATGCGTTGCGCGAGAAAGCCGCCAGCTCTTCGGTCACCAGTTACATCGACCAGACGTTTCGCGATTTCTGCAAATAACTTATGCGCACTGGGACCCCACGGACCGAGGGTCTCGACGCCAAAGGGTACAAAGTCGTACTCTCAGCCGAGGCCTCTATTACATTTCAGATTTTCGGCGTTTTCCGCCGCTGCACCCGCTTTAGAAGTAGTCCGTTGGAGGTGAGACGGTGCCAGTGTGTCTACACATGTAGCGTCCCACACAGGCATCCATCCTAACCTCCACGGAACCAGAGACACACCATCAGGTCTTTTGCCATCATCTCTGACAATGCCAGGCGGCTCAAGAAGAGCAGGCACATTGATGCTGGCAAGAGACCGGCGGATTATGTCATTAAGTGTCGCATGTCTTGAAAAGGGGCCTGCACTTTTTTGACAACAAAGTCCGTGGTGACCCAGTCGGTCCACGTCCGTGCCACAAGGGCATATGTGTGGAGTGCATACCGTGACCCCAAGCCGCAGACCCGTCGCCAGACGATGGGAGGTCGGATCCAGGAAGATACCGGTATTTGGAGAGGGCATGTAGCCAGTGACCGGCCTCTCTGGCTCCGACCGCCAAAAGTCTTTAATATTATTTAGAATAGAATATTCTAACACGTTTGGGTAAAACACAATTTCAGAAAGTAACCAAGTTATAACCAAATAAGACCACCGTTTCATAGAAGAGATAGTGAGGGAAATGTAATGTGAGAAAAACTACATAATACTCATGATTAAGTAGATACATCAATATAGATTCAACACAATCATAATAAAACCGTACAACAAATGATTGCGATTCTTATCAACAATACGAGTTATGTTTGTTCAGAATCAAACTATGCTATTATATAGCTTACTTTGTTCTGTAGTTTGCTATTCAAGGATTTTATGGCACTGGTCTACCTCATCTTATCATGTTACCGCTTGCATCCCGATTGTGCACGGAGTCGAATTGCTGCCCAACCACAAGAACCGCCCTCTATATGGGAGTGCTTGGTGACCGACGCAGCGCGGGCTCTACTTCTTGTTCAAGCCCGATGATATAGTATACTTGACATAAGAACATTACAGTTTCAATTACTGGCCACCCTTCAATAACTGACCACGTCACTAAATTGAAATCCGTCTGTAGGGGAACAGAGTTCGTTTTTAGTATGGGGGTGGGGGGTGTCCAGCTACTGGCGATTGACCCAGCAATCCCAGTAGTTCATCATCACTCACACATCAGATTCGGTTGAAACCCTTCAACCAATCTCACTGGAGCGCAAACTCTTAGAGTATTCCAGTGTTATACCCCCCGCGTGGTCGTGCCGGAGAGTTCCCCCTGGATTTTCCCCAGGCTCCAACCATGCAGTTCGACAGCTATATTGAGTCCGTCCTATTATACGAGGGACGGCTGAAAAGAAATCTACCTAAGTATGAAACAAAAGACTGTCATGTATGTATTTTTTTTATTTTTCAATATAGTCCCCTGCTAGTGAAATACACTTATTACATTTGTCAAATATTGACATTAACCCATGAAAAAAAAAATCTTTCGGTTTCTCGTCAAAAAAGTCACTAACTGCAGCCTTCATTTCGTCATCGGTCAGAAATCGTCTTCCTCGGAGATCTTTTTTGAGGTGTCTAAATAAAAAATAGTCGCATGGGGCTAGGTCTGGACTGTAAGGTGGATGGTTAACGGCATCGAACCCTAATTCCTTCATGGTAAGCATTGTTGTGCGGGCGGTATGCACAGGTGCATTATCGTGTAAAATCAGGATCCCTTTGCTAAGTTTACCCCTCCTCTTTTCTTTTATCGCGTCTCGTAACTGATGCAGTAAGCTGGAATAATATTCAGCATTCATTGTCCTTTTTTTTGGTAAATAATCTATTAGTAAAATTCCTTCTGTATCCCAAAATACGGTAGCCATAAGTTTGCCTGCCGACGGCCTGACCTTAAACTTCCGAGGAGGCTTCTCATCCTTGAATTTCCACTGCAAAGACTCTTGTTTGCTTTCGGGGTCCCACTGTCGAATCCAGGTCTCATCACACGTCACCATTTTAGAAACAATTTCTTCCTCATTACCTCGACTCATTTCCAAAAACTCCTCACAACATTTGACACGTCGGTCCTTGTCAAACGCCGTTAACATTCTGGGGACCCAACGTGCACTCACCTTGGACATATTCAGATGCACATGAATTATCTCATTGACTCTTTCTTTACTGATGCCCACATCTCTAGCAATCTCCCACTGCTTCACTCGTCGGTCTTCTAAAATTATTTTTTTAACTTTGGCTACATTTTCGTTTGTAACGGCAGAAACCGGCCTTCCACTACGAGCGTCATCTTCCAAGCTCTCACGACCGAGTTTAAATTGTTTAGACCAAAACTTTATAGTAAATTCGGAAGGGCACGAACTACCGAACACACACATCATACGTTCTCGGATCTGTGAGGGAGTATTTCCTTCTTTTGTTAGAAATTTAATCACTGCACGATGTTCAATTTTAGCGATATTCATTTTTTCAACCGATATGTCGCAAACATTCGAGAATTGTAGAAAAATGGAACGGAAAAAACAAATGAACGTCAAATAATTCAAAAAAAGAATAACCAAAGAACAAGAATGCATTTCAGCCAGTATCATTTTCGCATATTTTTTTAACCAAGGAGATTACTTTTCAGCCGCCCCTCGTAGCAACAGTCAGGTTAAAAAAAAAACAGCGATTTACCCTGTAACAATAAACAATGCAGTCTCTGCTTAGGCACCAAGACCTATTTTACTTTAAAAATAATGTAACGCTAATCAACAGATTTGTAACGCCCACCGTAACTAAACGCGAGTAAGTCATTTAGAGACCGTATGCCTGCACCTTTTGGGAGATAGTGGATGTCTCTTTCAGTCGCGCCAAGGACGAAGATTAACATGAAAATGTCATTATCGGTTTAATAATAACCGTGGCTATACTATTTTTTATACGCCTATTGAAGTTAATGTACCTGTCATCGATCGTTAGGTCACGATAAGATTGCCCACCGATTTCGTAATGAAACGAAACGGTGGACACAGCCGTCCTGGCTGGCGGCGATTAGACGATTTTATTATGGCGCTTACGAACGAATCTGAGTGGATTGCAAAAAAATTGTACATGAACCTTAAGGATTGACGCAGAGCCGCGGCGCGGCGAATCAAGGGACGCACTTTCATAGTTAATGTATGAAGGCAAATTATTTTCGATTCGATTCGACTCGCCTCGGCAAGCCTAGTGGACGCCAGCCTTTAGTCTAATCTATTATGATTTAATTTTTTACAGTTTCATAACGGCAATTACCCATATATTTTATATGGGTAATTGCCGTCACGAAACTGTAAAAAGTTAAATCGTAAATTAGATTAAGGCTCTTAACTATGTACAATTTTTTTGCAATCCACTCATCTCTCTATTTTAACCTTTTGACAGCGAGGGTGCAAAACAAAAGGGTGCCCAACTGTGGCCAAAACAAAACCATAGCCAGACAAAATATGCATAAAATGAAACTGATTTATCAATATTATCATGTGGCCGTCCGTGGCTTCAGTGGCACGAGTTTTCGTCCGCGTCCACAACAGTCTTTAGCTCTCAAAGGGTTAAAGATCGGACGAATCGCCGGTCAGAAACGCCTGTGAAGCTGCAGTTCTAAAGCGAGTTCTACACGGTAACTAGACGTAGATGCAAACAGGATATTTATGTTGGAAGTCTAGGATACACACTACTGTGTTGCTATCCACCTCTCGCAAGAAGTTTGCCTATAAAAGAGGGGCAAGAAAGCAAGAGGATAATAGCTATATCGATTTGGCGCCCTTGCCACTAATCTAGAGTGGCAAGGTCGCCAGATCGATATCGAGATGGCTTGGTTATGGTTTGAAGCAGACCACGCAACCTCGGTTGGATGTCTGGCAGACCGTGTGGAAGGCCTATAAATGTGTTAACACATTCAGTGACGAAAACTTCTTAGCCGATAACATGGCGAGCTCCGCGTGTAGAGGAAAGCGCCTACAACCCGTTTACTCTAAGAATGGACCTCGCTGGAACCGACTGACATCGACGCCGGCTCCAAACTTATAGTAAACGGGTTGTATTTTATACCGTGCAGGCAGAGTAGCTAGTAATTAACCCTTGATATAGCAACTTCTAAATTTCATAGCAAAAATGACAACCTGTTAAGATCATCTTTTTACCCGACTGCCGAAGGAAAGGAGGGTTATTATATTTGTTTACGGTTCAGTATTTTTAGGTCTACTCAATAGCAAGAGCCTTACATTATGAATTAATTTTAACAACTTGTTTACTATAAGTTTGGAGCTGACGTCGATGACGGTCCGGTCAGTTCCGGCGACATACATTCTTAGAGTAAACGGCTAGTGGGTCCCTGGCACTGAAAGTGTTAATAGGGATGTCTGATAGTCTAGTCAGCTTTTAATGAAACATAAACAAAGCCTTGTTTGTGTGAAGTTTTTAGGGAAATACGAACAGCGGGGCTACCGCGAAACGAAAACGAACTTCGTTCGTGTATCTCCCTCTCTGTCGCTTGAACTGGCAAGTGCGACAGAGACGGAGATACACGAACGAAATTCGTTTTCGTTCGTGTATCTCTGTCTCTGTCGCACTAGCTAGTTCGAGCGACAGAGATGAAGATACAATGTCGAGCGATATTCGACATTAAATACGTGAGTGACCCGTTTCCATTATATTTTAATATGTCTGATTCTCCGCGAGTTTTCTATATAAATTATTTAAAAATATTCAAAATAGCAGCAATTACTTGAAGCGTGATGTTTTTGCGTGAGTTTTGTTTTTACAATAATTTATTTTTACTATTGTCAACTGCCGTAGTATCAGAACAGTAAAAAAGATTATGCTAATACTATGGGAATTAGGCGACGCTCGTTTCTATTTATTTGTTAAAAAATATTAAACATGACATTACAGAAAATCCAAAGCATCGTGGAAACTAAACTAGACATATTAACACCTTAAACAATTAATTACATCGGTACCGTGGACAGACTAGCATTACTTGTGTACCTACTTTATAGTTTTAGGATGCAATAAACCTTAAGTTAGAAATACTTATAAACTTATAACGGATAAAAGTTGAACGTTCCTTTTTACAGAACTTTGTTTTGTAAGTTTATAGTGAATCGTATATATATATTTTTCATCACACTTGCTCGTCAATGGCGTTATTACTTGCGAGCGTACAGAGCAGTTATAGGCGTTTTACCTCCCACGGACTAAGTTTAGTTTTAAAATAGATAACCCTCTGATTGGCTTAGCAAATCTGGCTGCTCTGTGATTGGTTGAAAAAAAATCTAGTTGGCCAAGCCGCCCCGCCCCGCATGAATACTGCTCTGTGATTTGTTGAAATATTGAAGCTGCGCGCTCCACTAGCACTGATCTGGAAGTGAAGTTGTCAATTTTTGATTGGTGCGGCTGTGTGAAACTTAGATTTTACTGTCTTTTGTAGTTATTTATTTCCTCGCAAATGTGACGAAAAACATTTTGTATAACACGGGCTTTGAGTATTAAGCCACTGGAGATGCCATGACGTAAACTCTTCGAACAAATTTTTTCGCCACTTTTAGCGGGGGGCGAGGTAAAACACGTACAGCACACCACCAAAAGATGAATGACTCAACAGACACAAATTTTGCTGTTGCGATAAACGCACACTACAAAAAAATTCAACACATCAAAAATTACACGCACACAGACAGAGTTTTCACGTAACTGATGCAGCATACATACGAACAAGTTAGTGATGGGACACATCGAAGACATCTGAAGAATGAGTCAAATTAGTTTGATGAATGAACTGAATTATCTTATTCTTGTAAAAGTGAAAATTCTGTGCATTGAAGATACTACCCAAAAAATGTTCGTTTGTATATATGTCTGTCTGTATTTATGTGCCCTAGTGTCCTTAGCCCTCTCGCACAGTTAAACTGTGGAATGAACTCTCGCCCGCGGTTTTGCGGGATGATACCGAGGTAAAGATATAAATGTAGATTGAGTATTTGCAAGAACTTATGTATATGTATATTATATTATAATAAGGCTCATCTTTCACTACATTTATAAAGTTACTTAAAATCATGAATGAGCAAAGGGAAAGCAATAAAATAAATTGTTAATTTTATTAGAATGAACACATATTTATTTAATTTAAATTCTCTGGTAGGGATTTTTAAGACCCGTTTAAGACTTTTATTAATTAGTATTTTTACTGATTTTTAAAATGAATAAGTTTATTGTACACGTGATCATTTTTGTAGCTTTCCAGAGTAAAGTGCTCCGAACAGATAACACTTGTATGTGTGTATTTCTCCTTTATCTTTCAGGATCTTTTGGAAATCTAAAAGGACATACAATTATTGTACGGGACCGTCGTCTCGCACACTCTTGAGATGATAGTGATAATGATAATTGATAACACTGCAGTTTTCCACCGTAATTATGGTTTATTGATAACGTAATAAATGATACAATATTGTGAATACACTCCGCGGCGGTCGGACGTGCACTGGCTTAAAGCAATGAAATACATGCCGTAGCATGTATTTCATTGTGTAAAGGTGTGTATCCCGCCCGTCATCATTTTACTTCACGTATGAAGTACCTACTATTATTATAATTATTTAAACTTGAATTAATATTATTGACGATACCTAATGGTTGATATATTTGCTTTGCTTTGTGATTTTGTTTTATTTTACTATTTCCAAATTATTGTGTAGCGTACACATTTATTGACATCGTCATATTATTGTATATTTATTTTTAATTAATTTTGACGATCGTGATAAAGAATCTTATTTTGTTGACATGTATACAAATTTGTAATGTATTTTTTATCATGAAATAAATAATCTAATCTAATGCTGACGGGCGGAATGCACCCCTTTGTACAGACCGTACAATTATATTAAATAAAGTATAATATTACAAATAATAGTATATGAATAACACATACACTCATAGTCCCGCACTAAATGTGTTCCTTTTACCTAGTTTTTTTTTGCCAACAATTCTTTTCTTTTTAAGACTAAATTTCAACATCGTAAGTCCAGAGAAAAGTATTTTTTCTAATTCACCTTACAAGATTTAAATGTAACATACATCTATACCTACTATTTAATTCAATATCTAATAAAAAAACTGACTATTAAACAAACTGCAGTGATTGAATGAATGAATGATTCATTCAAATGTTGAGTCGCCTTTCTTACTTTATCACATCCCTAAAGACAGATTCGACCCCTTACCACTGTGTCAATGTTTACATGTGTCTGTCGTTTACGTATCGCAAACGGTATTTTCTTTAAATGGAGATTGTACTTCAATACACATTTAATAGTTAGTAAAAATACTTACCTTTGATAGGAAACGCGAACTCGTTGCGAATTTGAGCTGTCAGATCGCCTTTTACATGATAATATTGCACAAGTCACCATTTTTCGAGAGAAACGTCACGCGACACGGAACGATACAAAATGACGGTGAAGCGACTTTAAGTAGTTTTATATAACGTGGTTGAACAGTTGACCAATGTACTTTGCCGGAGGGGGTCGCCTGTGTATGACATCTCCAGTGGGCTTAATACTCAAAGAACACGGGCGTAAGAATATTGCAAACTCGAGTCATCAAACGCCCCTCGTTAAACTATGTACTGTTATCGAGTTCATGCCAAATGAGAATGAAATGAAAATCATATTATATATTATAAAAAGTCTCTAGTTACACAAAACCATTGTGGTTTGTTTTAATCTGCACTGTCTTAAGATGTAAAATGAGCATCATTTTCAATGAAATATTGCAGAAACGACACACCCACGTCAGGCGCTAACATAGTGCTAATAACTTAATCTATTAACGAGGCCTGTTGACTTGTTGAGGTATCATTACCACTAATTAAGGAGAATACTAGAGAATACTAGAATTAAATATTTGAAATAAACTACTTGCCTTAGTCACAACTTCCGCTTGCTGAAAAAATACAGTCTCTGTCTGTCACAAACGAACTCCGTCACTAATTTCTATAGAACTAGGTTCAAGTTCCGTAAACTGATTGTGTTTGGTAAATTCAGATTATTTACATTATAAATGTATGTATTGTGGTTGTGTGTCTCCTTGAACTTATTGATTTGTATTACAACGCAAAATTTGTATTACACGCAATACAAAACAATTCAGATATCGGTTCTAAAGAAATCTTAGTTAAAGACGGCTGGCTGAGTCTCAAAATCATACAGACAGCTCAGATCAGAGCAAATTCAAATGTGACAGCAAAACTGTAAAAAAAATGTCTTAAAGACATGGGCATCGTCAAGCGTTCAAGAAAAGTTAGGCCCACCGTCTCCGAAAATCATATAATGTCAGAAAATGCGGCTAAGTCATTTGGTCAAAAACTGCAAAAACTAACGGTTTTTGCGTTATGGGATTTATGGAGCGTTTTGGACCAGATTCGCTTTAGACCAGTTACGTTTTAGGCGAGATGTCATATTAAACCAGTTGCGTTTTAGGTGACATACGTTTTAGCCGAGGCAAAATACGGTTTCGAAAAACATTAATTTATAATAGCGTTTTTTTTGTTTATTTCATTCTAAAACATTATTCTAAGATGCTTTATTCAAGAATCCACCAAACTTTCCACCCGGAAGTAATTATATAGATTTAAATTAAACATTCATTGTCTTTTTTAGGGTTCCGTAGCCAAAATGGCAAAAACGGAACCCTTATAGTTTCGTCATGTCCGTCTGTCCGTCTGTCCGTCTGTCCGTCTGTCCGTATGTCACAGGCATTTTACTCGAAAACTATAAGGTGTATTTGAATAAAATTTTGAGGATAGGTGTATTTTGTTAGCCGCTACATAGTTTTGTAATTAAAATGCCAAAAAAAAATTTTTTTAGGGGTGCACTCCATACATAAAACTAAAAGTCAAAATTTTTTTTTTCATTGTGACCCCCCGTGTGGCACATCAATCGATAGGCCTTTCAAAATAAATATAAGGTTTCTTAGCATTTTTTTTTGATTAAGTGAATAGGGTCGGAGATAATCGCCCCGAAAGTCACTAAAATTCTGTCCCCCCCCCTCTAATTTTTGAACGGTGTATTTTAAAAATATGGAAAAATTCATGGACATAGGACTTATTAATTTCATTCACCGAAAATTGTTTTGAACAAGATCGGTTCAGAGGTTTTCGAGATATTGCTGAAAAACTGCCTTCCTCAAAGAAAAGGATGTAAGTGCCGAAAACTTTCTGTGACGATACGACCTTTTTAATAGGCACGGAACCCTTCGTTTTGCGTGGTCCGACACGCACTTGGCCGGTTTTATTTTATTTATATTGAATATTTTAAAGCAAATGTAAATGAACCTAAATAAAGATAAAAAAAATATTAATATTTATCCGGACTTTTTAGGAGCTAATTAAATATTGATTTTTTTGATGTCTGATTTTTTTTTGGATTTTGCCTCTAGGTTACAATTTAATTGATAATATATCCGTTACATTAAAAAAATTAGCTATTATAAATTATTTCCAAATATGTCATTTTTAGGGTTCCGTAGCCAAAATGGCAAAAACGGAACCCTTATAGTTTCGTCATGTCCGTCTGTCCGTCTGTCCGTCTGTCCGTATGTCACAGGCATTTTACTCGAAAACTATAAGGTGTATTTGAATAAAATTTTGAGGATAGGTGTATTTTGTTAGCCGCTACATAGTTTTGTAATTAAAATGACAAAAAAACATTTTTTAGGGGTGCACTCCATACATAAAACTAAAAGTCAAATTTTTTTTTTTCATTGTGACCCCTCGTGTGGCACATCAATCGCTAGGCCTTTCAAAATAAATATAAGGTTTCTTAGCATTTTTTTTGATTAAGTGAATAGGGTCGGAGATAATCGCCCCGAAAGTCACTAAAATTCTGTCCCCCCCCCTCTAATTTTTGAACGGTGTATTTTAAAAATATGGAAAAATTCATGGACATAGGACTTATTAATTTCATTCACCGAAAATTGTTTTGAACAAGATCGGTTCAGAGGTTTTCGAGATATTGCTGAAAAACTGCCTTCCTCAAAGAAAAGGATGTAAGTGCCGAAAACTTTCTGTGACGATACGACCTTTTTAATAGGCACGGAACCCTTCGTTTTGCGTGGTCCGACACGCACTTGGCCGGTTTTATTTTATTTATATTGAATATTTTAAAGCAAATGTAAATGAACCTAAATAAAGATAAAAAAAATATTAATATTTATCCGGACTTTTTAGGAGCTAATTAAATATTGATTTTTTTGATGTCTGATTTTTTTTTGGATTTTGCCTCTAGGTTACAATTTAATTGATAATATATCCGTTACATTAAAAAAATTAGCTATTATAAATTATTTCCAAATATGTCATTTTTAGGGTTCCGTAGCCAAAATGGCAAAAACGGAACCCTTATAGTTTCGTCATGTCCGTCTGTCCGTCTGTCCGTCTGTCCGTATGTCACAGGCATTTTACTCGAAAACTATAAGGTGTATTTGAATAAAATTTTGAGGATAGGTGTATTTTGTTAGCCGCTACATAGTTTTGTAATTAAAATGACAAAAAAACATTTTTTAGGGGTGCACTCCATACATAAAACTAAAAGTCAAATTTTTTTTTTTCATTGTGACCCCCCTTGTGGCACATCAATCGCTAGGCCTTTCAAAATAAATATAAGGTTTCTTAGCATTTTTTTTGATTAAGTGAATAGGGTCGGAGATAATCGCCCCGAAAGTCACTAAAATTCTGTCCCCCCCCCTCTAATTTTTGAACGGTGTATTTTAAAAATATGGAAAAATTCATGGACATAGGACTTATTAATTTCATTCACCGAAAATTGTTTTGAACAAGATCGGTTCAGAGGTTTTCGAGATATTGCTGAAAAACTGCCTTCCTCAAAGAAAAGGACGTAAGTGCCCTAAAATTTCTGTGACGATACGACCTTTTTAATAGGCACGGAACCCTTCGTTTTGCGTGGTCCGACACGCACTTGGCCGGTTTTTTCCATACAAGTTGCCTGGACTATTTTAGACCAATTGCGTTTAAGGCGAGAGGCGTTTTAGACCAGTTGCGAATTGCTGTCTTGGCTAGATGCTACTTAGACCAGCTGCAGTTTAGACGAAATGCGTTTTAGAGCAGTACCGTTTTAGACCAGTTACCCCCATAGACCGGTTACGTTTTAGATTTAGACGAGTTGATACGAACCCGTAAGTTGGTCCAAACCCGCCCTAAGTGACTTTGTAAGTTGGATACACTATTAGTTATTTACGATACAAGTGCAGGTAATAGGAAATTCGCAAAGAGTGGCGATAAATTAAAACACGACCGAAGGGAAGAATTACCTATTCGCACGTGTATCGTACAACGTTTTACAGTACATATGGCTCTTTAAAGTTTCCACATATGCATGGAAAGTGCTCATTTCCGCACTAGTGCGGAAAAGTAACACCATGTGTACTGTAAACTAATTTACAAAACTGCTTATTTAGTATTTACATACCTTCAGGAGATACAGCAATTACTATGTCGTAGCATACAGAACGATTTTATAATGGTAGCCTGTACCTCGCCTACAAACCTGCACCTTCAAATTGAATAAAAGGGAAACGTATTTAATTGCTGCGATTAAACGTACATTAAATAAATGGAATGAAGCTATAAATATAAACAATGGTGTCCATTAGTCCAGATATTTAAGTAACTTTTCTATTACAATTTAGTTGCTACCGAACTTTAGAAATAACTTTTTTTAGGTTAGATCTTTTATAGGTTCCCATTTCATTTTAATTATTGCACGTATACTTAAGCTACGTTTAGACTGCCGTTTGGTCCATAATTAAGCATTAGTCTCGATAATTTATTTTATGTATTTGCGTCAGGAAACAAGGCCCATATTTACAAATACCTTAGCGACAAACATAATATGTACATATTATACTCGTACATATAAATATACAAAACTTCAACACGTCAAAACGGTGGTTTATGCTCAAAAAAGGAAGTTTGGGTTCAGCTTAAACAATTTTGTAGTAGTAAGTTTAGATAATAAATATATTTTACAGTACACATGGTGTTACTTTTCCGCACGAGTGCGGAAATGAGCACTTTTCATGCATATGTTGAAACTTTAAAGAGCCATATGTACTGTAAAACGTTGTACGATACACGTGCGAATAGATAATTCGCAACTCATGTCGATTTAAAACACTCCCTTCGGTCGTGTTTTAATTTATCGCCACTCGTTGCGAATTTCCTATTTTCTGCACTTGTATCGTAAATAACTATTATTTATTAGTTCCATCACTGTAAAAGTGATATAGGTTTATAGTTGAAATTTTTTGAACTGAGCCTATCTACTTATCTTCAAAACAATAGCATTCAAATGTCGTCGTGTGGTCGACGCGTGCCAACAAACAATGAAGGAAAATTTCTTGTTTATACCTGGCTCGCTGCGAGCGGGGTTTTTTTTATTATTTTTTAATAAGATGATAGAATTCATTATTCAATGAACTTTTTTATGTGGCGGTAACCTCTTTTTTGCAAAGTTTGGCACACGCCAACCACACAATCGTATTGTTTAACTTGAATGCTATTGTTTTGAAGATAAGTAGATCGGCTCAGTTCAAAAGATTTCAACTATAACAGTGTTAGTGCTGTGTTGTAGTAGTAATTTCCTGGTTTTATTAACGATAGAATGCTTGAACAAACACTTCACGACGAGTATATGAGTGCTCGTTAAGCAACAGGTGGATTTACGAGTTCCTGTTTCATATCGATCGGAAATTGTATTCCAAGGCTATAGGTATTCCGATTTGCTTAGGATTGGTAGAATTTGTTTGTTATATTATTGGTTTAATAACAAAAGATATCCACGGCTATTGTATGTCGGTTATGAAGACCGATAATGGGCTGAATATATAATAGGCCGAAAAATATCTATTACAGAAAGAATCAATAGAATTTGTCAACCGTCTTTCTCTCTGTCTCCCTCTCCTTATCTCTCTCTCTCTCTATTTCTCTCTCTCTATCTCTCCCCTCTCTCCCTCGCCCTCTCTCCCTCCCCCCCCCCCTCTCTCTCTCTCTCTCTCTCTCTCTCTCCCTCTCCCCCTCTCCCTCTCAACACAACGTTAACCCTTTTTCAGGCAGACGCTTTATAAGAACCATTATGTATACCGCCTGTCAAAAATGTAGGTACTTCGAGTTCAGGGCCCACTTTTCAATAGAAACAATCAATATTCACGCTTGTTGCATGCCAGAAGTAAAGGCCGAAAGTGAAAATCTCGTCCAATAATAGAAGCAGAATTTGCAAGTCATGTCTTAATCATAATAATTTGTGTTGCTTCTACTTAACTAGTCTTGAAATAGTTTCCTTGTCACAGCGCTCTGAAGTCTGATTCATAGGTTTTAAAAGGTTTAATTTATTTTATTGTGGTAAACTATTTTAATGTCATAAAGTTATCGCAGTATAGAATATGTTTGATCGCAATTTTGCTGTCTTTGTTATACACCGTGGGCCCGTAAAACCAGAAAGATTTTAACCACGCATTCCGGAGGTCATTATTAGGAGCAACAAATGTTATATGAACCCCAGTCAAATCCGGCTTATTTTTGAAGATATTATAATTTTCATGTGAACTATTTATTGTGATTACTAAAGTGCATTAAGCTCTTTTGATTTGATTGCGACGTTGCCAGCGATGTTGCCAAGTTTCGCGTCGCTATTGACATACATCAAAGTGACAGCTACCACTCACTAAATTCATCCTTTATTTGGAAAAATAATCGTTACCATTTTATTAAAAGGGAAAATTTACATAGAGAAGCGATAGTTATCCAATTTTTATTTACAAAAGCCGAAAAAACCAGAATAAAATTATTTCTTTTTTGTTGAGTTTGAATTGGGTGCATATAATATTTTTAGCTCCTAATGACCTCAAGAAATGCGTCGTTAAAATCTTTCGGGTTTAACGGGCCCACGGTGTATATAGTATGTAGTAGTGTATATAGTACAGTCGACTACAAAGAGATCGATACGGCCAATGCTACAAAAATATGTATACACGACCTTAACGTTAAGGCAATAAAGTCGTGTATACATATTTTTGTAACTTTGGCCGTATCGATCTCTTTGTAGTCGACTGTACCTAGTAGAGACATTCGTCTGATAGCAGTCCCTCCGTGATGGTAACCGGTATTACATCAGACTTTACTTCCTTACGCTCGACAGGAAACCTTCACCCTCCTAGCGTTATTCCCAGTTGTGGCCTAATGGAGGCCGGGGTCCGACCTAATCCCAAGATTTGGCACAGGCACTAGTTTTGAGAGCTAACCTTATGAACCTTATGATATTATAATATATTTATTTATTTTAATGCAATTCCAGGAAGCCGTATCGTACGGCTGGCAAGTTCCAGACCTGAATGCCATCAAGATAGACTGGCCCGCGCTCACCGAGGCCATTCAGAACCACATCAAGTCCGTCAACTGGGTCACCAGGGTCGACCTGCGCGACAAGAAGATCGAGTACATCAATGGACTGGGAGAGTTCAAGGTAACATACTATCACACAAAGGGCGTTCAATGCATTGAGAGTGCAATATGATAATATTCTCAGGATGCTGTTGCGGCTACCGAGGCACTGCAGTGCGTCCGGCATGTTCGCCGAGGCAAGAAACGGACTACTTTTTTGCCAACAGGCAAAATAGGATAGCCTCGTAACTGAACCGCGTGCGTGGTAGCGGCAACAGCTTGCTGAGAGTGTTGGCAGAGCGCCTCGATTGTCCGCTCACGAAATATTGGGTGGGGGTTGCGATTGGAAGGGACAAATAGGAGAGTACAATCCTCGATAGGTCTCGGATATCCTTCCAATGCAGCCACCTATTGTTTTGTTTTTTTAGTTAAGATATCCATTAACATGTACGTAAGTACCTTTATAAGTAATCCAATATGGATCCAATGGTTTGAAATAAACGTTTTTTTTTTTATTTAATTTATAATGGATGTATGTGTGCAGTGAATGTCTGAGATTCTGTGAGGAGATGGATGACCGGCAATCAACTGTACCAATGTAATTATATATGTTTTGTCTTGTTTAGTTTCGTTCCATGACGCATTGGTTTTTTTTACTGTAATGTCGTGCTAACATGTTTTTAATAAATAAAATAAAAAATAACTTACTATAATTGTACGGCTAAGGGTTCTATAGTAAAAGGGGTGTATAGTTAGGCTAGGCTAGTTAAGTTCCTGATATTAATGCTATTAAGATCAAATGGCCCACTCTCATCGAGGTCGTTAACTAACTAATCAAGTCCGTCAACTGGGTTAACTTTCGTGACAAGAACATCGAATACGTACGTCAATGGTATGGGAAAATTCAAGGTTTTTTCTGAATTTGAAGTATTGTTACGCACGGCTATTTTTGGCGTATTTTCCAGAAAAGAAATGTCAAAAATAGAACTGGGCTGGGCTATGTTGCTATTTAGTAAAAACCTCGACAATTTGAAGCACTTCGTAAGGTCCCCCAAAATATAGTATTTTTGCGTACTATATATTTTTTCAACAGTATATAAGAGTCAAAGAGTCAAAATATAGTACAATACAATACTATATATAATATAGTACGGTTGGCAACCCTAGGTTAGATCAGGGATCGGAACCGGTTTTTTCAAAAGTCCCCGAAGTAGTCTAATATTTTGAATTATTTTAGGCGCTTAATGTAGGACTCTATCATGTATTTAGGTAACATTTTCGTATTATTAGACAGCCTGATCAAAAATGATATTATAAAACAAAGAACGAAATAAAACCGGTATTTTTGTATGGTGAAAATACCGGTATCCGATCCCTGGGTTAGATGTGAGTTTATAACCATTGTTATTAAAATGGTTAACGCATTAGTGAAAGTGTTATTTTTCCCCTTTTAGGACCCGCACACCGTAGTGGCGACCCTCAAGAACGGCACCAAGAAGGAGCTGACGGCGCGCCACATCGTGATCGCGGTGGGCGGGCGGCCGCACTACCCCGACATCCCGGGCGCCCTGGACCACTGCATCAGCTCCGACGACATCTTCAGCCTGGGCCATCCGCCCGGGAAGACCCTGGTCGTTGGTGCTGGGTGTATCCTTTACATTATATACACTGCAAGTACCCGCCCATAGGTGCTTCTCTCTATACACGGAGTTCCGTTGCGCTACGAAATCTTTGCCACTCTCTTTTTCTTTCTTAATTTTGTAGTCTTTATTCCCAATCGTGTACGTACGTACTGGAAAGTCGGGGAAAGATACGGAAGAATCAGGGAAGTTCTGCACAGGTCAGGAAACAAGTGGAATCAAAAGATTTTTCAAAAAACCTAACTGCTTTTTTGCAAATATTACAGCCTATGTCACTCCCACGATTAAGAGGAATCCAACGACACCTCAGATGTCGAAATCCTTCAAACGGTTTAGGCTGCACGGCGTGCCAATGAATAATACATACACACATACATACATACGCTCGAAAAACGTAACCCTCCTTTCCTTCGGCAGTCGGGTAAAAAAAGACTCAGAATTGAATTGTCAATAAAAAGGAATTGAATTTCGTTTGAGTTGTGCCAAATAAAAGGAAATAAAAGTAATGTGAAAATTAATTTCTTGTGACCAATATATAAATCCACCAGAATAGAAATATGTGGCCTTCATATGCCAGTTATGTGTTTGCCAGGAAACACATAATATATAACGAGTTGACTCATCTGCGGTGTCATCTATTTTAATATTTCATTGTGATGGCCGTTGAGGTAAATTAATTAAAGACAATCAGTTATGTATAATTACCTTCTACAATTGGGTTACCCCAGTGAATGTACTTATGTGCCTGTCTTGTGGTCCAGCCTGTGGCTTTCCTCTATTTGAAAACCAACATGAACAATTAAAAATCCTTTAACACGTCTAAGCATGACGTTCATATAAATAAAATTATTAGAGAAAAATAATGTCGAATCTTAGTTTTTTGATTGAATTCAATAATGAAGTTATTTACAATTACCTATCGCTATCACAAAAAAAAAACCCAATGTATGTACTCCAAAAATTCATTTAGGAAAAAAGCCGAATTATAACGTCGCAGAATTATTATAAAACCATCAAACATACCCTAATGGGTTCGATACCATGCGTATAAACAAGTTGAATTAAAAGATTTTTCAAAAAACCCAACTGCTTTTTTGCAAATATTATAGCCTAGTCACTCCCAAGATTAAGAGGAATCCAACGACACCTCATATGTCGAAATCCGTCAAACGGTTTAGGCTGCAGGGCGTGCCAAAGAATAAGACATACACACTTTTTTTTAAATTATTGATGAAAAGGGGCTTGTCGCCAAGCGAACATACCGCCCCAAGACATACACACATAGATACATACATACGCTCTAAAAACAGAACCCTCCTTTCCTTCGGCAGTCGGTTAAAAATCAAAAGCATTGGGATTTTCGATAAAATTACCAAAATTAAACTTCGGATAAACGATACAGTTGCGAAATAAAAATTAGTGCTTGCGATAGGATACCATTATTTTCATTAAACCGATAGTTTTTCCTCGTTTACGTAACTAAGTATGACTCACTCCCTCATAGGTCGCGGCATGATTTGCACTATTTCACAGAATAAACTATGCGGATTCGATTAGTTATTAGTTCCCTACGTGTGCTATCTCGTTTACTTCCAGTACGTGCCGCGTGCTAGCTACTATTATTCTACCATGAGTAATTGTCTATCTGCTGTCCATTCCTCTTACTCTCGGAACTGAATAGCAAAACGTGATAGAATGGTAGTCAATGTAGGTTTTCGTTAGAATTTATTGATATATTTGGTTAGGTACGTTTTTAAGTAGGTTTTTACTGTAGCTTAATCTGAAGTCTGAGGTATTGTACCTATACAATATTGTGGTCCTTTGCGTCATCAAAATAATTTCACTGAAACCCGAGGAATTGATTAATCTCTCATCGACTATAGTTCTGGGTCACTGGAGAGCTTTTACTGGTTCAGATACGGATGTGCAAATTGCGTAAACTTTCCAAAAAGTTGGAAAAGTTCTCGGAAATTTCTAGAAAGTTTCACAAGAAACAAAGGATATTTCCACTTTGGAGATGGAAAGTTTCAATTCCCATACAAACATGAGGGAAATTTCCGAAAATTTCCTATGTTAAAATGCAGAAAAAAATCGCAATTTAGGAAAGTTTCCGTCGGCACATCAGTAGGTTCACATAACAGAAAACGTAATGCAATTTAGCGGGTTGCATCGACCACATTTTACTGATCGGTAATCGATAAAAATGGCGACGGCATCGGCCATCTCATAGTGAACTGTCAAAGTTCCCATATAAACAGATTTTAACGTACGTAATTAGAATACGTAATTTTCTGACAATTACCGACGGTTTGTAACAATTGAGCCTTGCACCAATCTGTCTGTAAACGGTGTTCGTTAAAATCTGAATGTATGGAAAGTTTGTCAAGTTTCTATGGAATGACAGCTGCCGGCGCCATATTTAACGTTGATCGGTCTGTAATCGTAAGTTGGGGCAACCCGCCCTTAACAGATTCAGGTCCGCCCTAATGGGCTCGCGCGCATGGTATGTACAGACCATGCGCGCAAGACCAGTATAAGTTCAAGTTCAAGTTTCTTTATTTGGCCAAGTAACAAAATAACGTTACATAATACATAATAATTTTCTCTTATTTTAATCATGCACTTATGAAATACGATTACTTACAATAATGAAAAGTTAACAAGTCTAAACTTCAAGTATGTTTACATACTATATAACAATTTATAAAAGTGATCTCTCTTGTTTAAAATTTTCTGTAAATTCGTTGATTGTGTAGAATGGGTTACATTGAAAGAAACGTTTAAGCCTGCTCTTAAATTCTATAAATGGCATATTTGTTATGTGAGAGGGTAGAAAATTATATAAAGTAATTTTGAGCCCAACACTCGGGCACAGTTTCACACTTATCGATCGAATCGACGCTACACGCCAAGATCCCGACAGTAAGGCCCTGGTCTCCTATAAATCACGCAGTACGCTGCGTCACAATGCTTACTATGGAGATGTACTGATGTGGCCGACGATAACAACAGTACATCTCCATAGTAGGCATTGTGACGCAGCGTACGGCGTGATACACGATAGGGTTGCGCTTAAAACATTGGTTACAGTACGCGACGCAAAAGCATCTGTGATATTAGCTATTAGTAGCGGTACAGAGGTGTCAGAGGGGTACTACGGGGGTGTGGGGGGCGACCTGTGGCTGACTTCAGACACGCAAACTTATCCGCTCCGCTAAAACTATTTCTGTTAGCGGTAACCCTGCTCGTCATAAACAGTGCTCGATATCGGATCTTCCGGCGTGGCCTTTAGTCGTCTATAGCTACAGTACCGCGATCCCGACTCGTAATCCGGCGTGGGAACGAAATCTTAAAATACCGGATAGCCGGTAACAGTAACTTGTAACAGTAAAGGTGATTGTCCACCGGCGTGGATTGACGAGACGAGGCGTGGCGTGAATTGAAATCGCGCTGACCCTTTTCCACTAAAAATTGGCATTAATTGCAATCGCGAGCCCGCGCCTGCTCGCGATTGACATTAATCGCAATCGCGAGCCCGCGCCTGCTCGCGATTGATATTAATTGCAAACAACTAAACACCTGTAGCGAGATGTTTGTTTCTGTTGCAGAGTTAATTTAATCTCTATTTCAGAAACAATACGGTTTATTTTTATACAAACAAATATTTCAATTCACGTCGCGCAAATTCTCGTCAATCCGTACTATTTCCACCGAAGATGCGCCGGGAGTGAATTGAAAATTTGCCATACAAATTTCAATTCACGCCGCGCCGCGCCTCCACAATCCACGCCGGTGGACAATCACCTTAACACACGGTTTATTATTATTCAGGAATATGTATTCCGACAATACCCTTCTTACCACTTCGAAGCAAATTCCTTAACCACTCGTATAGACATCGGTCTGGAATGCGCCGGGTTCCTCAACTCGCTCGGCTACTCGGCCACGGTGCTGGTCCGCTCGGTGCCCCTCCGCGGCTTCGACCAGCAGATGGCCGGCATGGTGGCCAGCGAGATGGAACAGCGGGGCGTCCAGTTCCATCACCGGACCATTCCGCTGTCGGTTGAGAAACTGGAGAATGGACAGCTGAAGGCTCGCTGGGTTAACACCGAGAGTAAAGAAGAGTGAGTATACGCTTTTAAAATTTTGGATTAGAGGGACAGATGGCCGGTATAGTCGTTAATGAGATGCAACAACGGGGCGTCAAGTTCCATCACCGGACCATTCCGCTGTCGGTTGAGAAGCTGGAGAATGGACAGCTGAAGCACAGTATAAAGAACTACAACCAGTAGGCAAGCTTCATTCATCTTTAGAATTTACTCACCCGCTCAGCGTAACCGCTTAAGAGTCAGGGTTGTCAAAAATATGTTTGGGGAGATATTTATTGATTTATAATTATTTGTTCCATTTTCATGCATTTCATAGGTAGGTATGAAGCTATTTTATAAACACTCACATTCACTCAGATGTTTAGAAACAGCGACCATTTTTTTTCGTTTTCAAAATCGTTATCTAAGGTGCCGAGGGGCTTTTTAATACGAATCATAGGTTGGATTTTCAAAAAGTGGCCGCCATCTTGAAATACTTTAAATACGGCCCGATTTCGTTCAAATTCGATACCTGAGGATCCTAGGGGCCTCTTAACACTAATCCGAGCTTGGACTTAAAAAAAGGTCCGCCATCTTGAAAATCTTTAAATACGGTCTGATTTCGTTTAAAATTGATATCTGAGGGTCCGAGGGGCCTCTTAATACGAATCCGACGTTGGATTTTTAAAAAGCAGCCGCCATCTTGAAAATCTTTAAATACGGTCCGATTTCGTTCAAAATCGATATCTGAGGATAC